>JAZHRO010000007.1:54107500-55307500 GCA_037157565.1 Thalassia testudinum
GACTTTAGATCCTTAGTTCAACCTAGGAACCCAATGGACCAAACCCAACCTTAAAAGAAACAATGTACAGGGTTTGCCCTCTTTTCCTGTTCTTTGAAATCCTGATGTCTAAAGATCTTAACAAGCATCTGATGATTCAATTAGACGTCTATTAAGAAGTCTTTTCTTACCAAGATTTTCCTTGTGCAAATTTGTTCCTAATGGCTAATAGACCATGTATAAGCACACTATGACCATCCTATGACCTATAAAAACATAACACATCACTCTCAAATGAGGTTAGCACCCATATACACTCAAACTTCAAGTGCATACTCTCAAGAGCTCTCTACTCTCTCATTTTTGCTCTCTTGCTCTCTACACTCACTTCAACATTACTAGAAAGCCAACTCCCTTGTGCTCCATTCATTCTCTAGCTATTACATCAGGGAGTTTTTCGTAGAACCTTAGTAACCTATTAGCTCTTCATTCTTTAAGATCCTTAGGTTCTTGGGTGTATTTCATTTTGCTTATTTTCTATTGTAGTTGGGTATCTACCATGTCGGATCTCCATCCCTTCTATTTAGAAGGATAAAACTCTCTGGTAGGGACCAGAGAGGGGTTTGCAATTTGAGGAACACCATCCTTGTTTAAGTGGTGTGGCTGGTGAGTAGTTAATTGCCTTTGCGATATGAAAATCCCAAGTCATGTGACATGGGTGGTAGTTTTTCTCCATTAGAAGTTTCCACCTAAAAATCACCATCTCTTGTGGTTTGAATCTTGTGTGGTTTTATTTAATTTAAAAATTTTATATTTTTAATCGATTGCACTAATCACCCCCCCTAGTGCATTCTCATCAACAGTTAGGTGAAACCAATAGATCTCAATCCAAACTTAGTTCCAAGCCAAATCCGATAATTAGATGTCCAACACCTTTATCAAACGTCTAAAATTTTATTTTAAGACATCCAATAATATCGTCAGACGTCTAATATCCAAACATACTCTCTAAGTACTGTATTCTGCACATTAGACAACCATCCTTTGTCATAGACATCCAGACCCACCTACAGACTTCTAAACATAGTCTCAGATGTCCAATAGTAAAACATTAGGTTTAAATTTGCCCCAAATCAAAAGGTGTCAAACCAAATCTCTCTTGAGAACCTTGAGAAATTATCACCCAATATTATATTATTATTCCTAGACATCCAAAGACCTCTCCAAACATCCAATAAAGAGGCGTTAGGACTAATCTGACCCAAATCTTGATTTGTCAAACATAATCATCCTCTTTAGCTTTTCAAAAAATCACTTCTCAAGAAAATCATTTTCATCACACGTCCATTAGTCCCTCCAGACCTTTGACACTTAGGTGCAAGAATCCTACAGAAGATCCAATGGATCAGGAAGTATTCTAGGAACCTACCCTTACATTTCTAGATATCTGACTTTGTATCAGATGTTTGATACACCCTCATCAGATGTCCAATCTATAGAACCATGTACCTTGCAAAAAGTCCAAACAAAGTCAGTAACAACTACTTTCAATATTAGACATCTAGCCTTGAAATGACCAGTTGCCTTTTTAGTCGGATAAGACGTCTGGAGTTTCAGTCAGATGTCTGTCCAGACTTCTAGACACATGCCCGGACGTCTGAAAGTGATAAATTTCGTACGTCTCTTTGCGCTCTATGCGTGGGTGACGTGCAAAAGCTTCTCTATCCTCCGCACCCTCACCCCCTTAAACCCTAAACCCATCCTATTTAAACCCCCCTTCTCTTCTTCTCACCACCTCACCACTAGCCACCACCACCTCCAGCATCTTCCTCTTGTGGCCATGGCGAGGGAGAATGAGAGGGACGAGAGGGAGGGCGAGTGAGGGAGAACTAGAGGGAGAGAGGAAAGAAGAGTGTGAGAGAGAAGGAGAAGGTTGGAGGACTTTCGGGAGCTTGGTGGAGCTCGCATGGCCGACGGCAGCCGCACACGCGAGGAGGAGGGTCTCAGGGAGGTGGCCTCCCGGCCCTCTGCAGCTGCTGAAGCTGCTGTGGTGCACTGCGGGTGGCGTCACGAGGAGAGAAGCATCACAAAGGAGGTTCTGGTACTAAAAGTTTTCTAGTATCAGATGTCTAGAGTATCGTCCAAACGGCTGGCAAGACACCAAGACGTTCAGAGTTGAAGCCGGATGTCTGAAAGCACAATATCGCGCGAGGTACATATCTTTTTGTGCTACTTTCCGCCATGTAGGCTATAGCATAGGAGATGTTGAGCTAAAGTTGTACCTACGATTTTCGTACGCAGGTGAGGACTTTGGGAATGTGCGCGGTGCACTTTTCTAAGTACTTTTGGACATCTGATCACGTTGCCAGATGTCTGGAGGTACTTCCAGACGATCGGAGGCCTTGTTCGACATCTGGAGCGTCCCTAGATGGTCGCAGAGGGGGTCTAGACATCTGAAGCAGGCGCAGGAAGAGCAAGGTGAGATCTGACATCTTTTAAGACGTTTGGGATTAGTCACAGACGTCTGATTTTAGTCAGTAACCACATTTTTGGCCCGTTTAGGGCCCAAATGGAATCAGATTTTCACAAACGAAGTACCGTTGTTTTCCACTCGAGTTTCTGTACATGTTCGTGTTGAGTATCTACTATTTTAAGCTCGTCTGATGTAAATTAGTCGCTGGTACAGGTTACCAGCCTGTGGAGTTTTCGGGGCCCACGGAGATGACGAGTTCTGCGGTATAGGCCCCCATTCCTCCCGTGATACCCGGTAGAGTGGTTTAATTCAGTTGTTAATATTTAAATAAGAATGTACTTGGTTGGAATAATCAGATCAAACTCTAGGATGTGGAATGAACCTTAGGGTAGAAATGTATGAGCCTATTTTGAGCTGTATTGTTTACTTGAATGCATGGTTAAAATAAATTGCTAGCAAATGGTATTAATGTAATTATGAGATGCATCTTAAAATACGAGTTGCCTGTATGTGTATGAGAAAGTAAACTGTGAAACCACAAGTTGCATGTATATGATTGAGAATTAAATTGGGAAAACACAAACTGCCTGTATATGGATGAGGAACGAGTTATGAAACATGAGATCTGAATATGAATAAATGAGATGGATCTGAGCATGAACCCTACAGGGAATTAGGAGTAAAACTCCTGCGTATGAAAGGAATCTGGAATGTAGATGGAAAGTGAGCTGGCCCTTGTGTACATGGTACCAAGGAGAGCAATTGTCCCTTTTAGTGTAGAGCGGAGCTAGCCGCCCTTGGGTTGAGACTTGGGGTTAGGATTGGCCACTTTACACCAACTCCTATTGGCCCTCATGTACGTGGTACCAAGGCGTGCTAATAGTGTAGGGAGAGAGCTAGCCACCCCACAGGACCCGAGGTTAAGCTAGCCACCCTACACTGACTTTGTTAGGCCCACTAGGCAAACAGGGGTAGTCGGACGAGGGTACGCGAGCTGTGGAGGGGCAAGACCCCTATTCTGAGAGGGCAAGGCCCTATACTATTCCGTGCTGTACTTTGGGCGTACCTGCTAGCGAAAACGACTGACCACATGTCAGTGCGGGGTAGCTACCCGTGCACTTATCACGCGTGTTGTAGTCACCACTACATCTTGACAGTGACCTTTGGGTGGTTGACTGGGTGTAGGACTACCACGGGGGACTCTCCCGACCAAGAGAGCACCACGTGTACCTTCTACTCCACGGAAAAGACTGCAATCAAGATCGTTCCCACGAGGAACAAGCAAGATCAAGAAATACTTGGATACTTTGTGAGATAGATGAACCAAAAATACATAAATGAGATAAATAGAAATGAGAATAAAACTTGCTTGTTGTTTTTACTTTACTTGCACATAAATAATGTAAACACTACTCTACTCAGCATTCGCTGACTCCATTTTTTTCATAACCCTGTTCAGGACTAGGAGTTGAGCAGCCCAAGTTTCCAGCTGCAGAGGGAGCTGGGCCCAGCCAAGCCCAGCCATAGTAGTTTTCTTTCCAGCTCTTTTGTTTCCATTGTAGTCATGAGTACTGGACTTTAAAATTATTGTTCTCATTACTTTCTACTTTCTGTTGTTGTTGTGGTGGCATGTACTACTTTTGAGACAGTTGCTTTACTTTCCTTTACTGTTTCATTTTTTCCTTCTGCCTAGTTATATTGCATGTGTGAATGTAGTTTATTTCCTGTGTTTGGTTATTTCTTGTTGGACGACTAGGTCTTGGGATTAGTTGAGGCGAGCCGGTCTTGGGTCCTGTAGGGATCCGGGAACCAGGTCGTAACAAGCCTTACAACTAAACATCTTATCTATTGCCATTAGACCTATGACAACTATGACAGACATCCAATAATGTTGTCTGACTTAATTATTACCCTAATCTAATGGGATTTTGTCCAAATCTTCTTGGATTTGGTTCCAATGGCTGAGATAGCTCTCCCAAGCCTTCTTAAAGCTTTTCTTAAGCTCTATAAATAGATTTGAGCACCCCTTTGCCAAAAACACACCATTAAAGATTGAAAATAAGCTAACAACTAAACATTGCTCCAAGAGACCTTAGTGCAAGCTTTACTCTACATTACACTCTTTGGGTACTCTTCCCTACTATGCTAACTCTCCACTTTGCTCACCTTATCAGGGAGCTCTTTTCTATAATAGCTAGTTTAAACTTCTATCTTCTTGGGAGCTCTATAGGTTGTGCTTATTTCTTTTTATTGTTAGGCTAGTGTACTAGGATGTCAGGCCTATCGAATCCCCTTCTCTTCCTAGTGGAAGGGTAAAACCTCTATTTAGGGATCAGAGGTAGAATTGTACTTGAAGAACATCACACTCGTTCAAAGTGATGTGGTTAGTGTTTGGTTGATCACTTGGCGATCTGTAAATCCTAGGTTAAGTTAAGTTAAGTGGTGGTTTTTACTCGGTTGGGGTTTTCACCTAAAAATCTTTATGTTCCTCGTGTGATTGTTATTTGTAAAGTTTTATTTACATTATATTTAGTGCAATTACAATATTCACCCCCCTTTTAGTGTGTTTTCAGCTTTCACGACAACTAAGGCATCAAAAAGGTAACATAGGATTCTTCCACTTATGATTGAAATAGGCCAGCATTCTTCTCTTTATAATACCTTCAAGGCTTGTTCAATTATAGTCACCTCTATCGAACCTACATTACAGTAAGAAAACCTTCAGGAGATAATCTACCTTAGATTATCCTCTACATCTTACCAAACTACTATACTACTCGAGAAATCTTAAAAAGTAGGTGCATTTATATAAAATCTTAGGGTTTTTTTACATCCATGGCCTCAAAGAATATATATTTACATCCATATCCTTGAATACTTCATTATTATATCTATACCCTTATAAACTTGTGCCACTATACATATATGCCCTTATCGTTACATTTAATGATAAATAGTGATAACTATGGTTAATATGTAACTCTCCACCATAGTTAACAAAAAAATTGAGATTTTTACATCCATGCCCAAAACTTTCCTACTTACATCCAATCCCACAAAAAATAAATTTTCTCTTAGAAAGGGGTGGGAAGGAAAGTGGGGGGCAATGATTGGGGAGAAGGGAGGAGGTATGGTGACAATGATTAGGGAGGAGGAGCTATGACTAGAGAAGAGGAAGGAGGAGGGGAGATAGGTGGAGAGGAGGAAGGGCAACAACGGCTAAGGAGGAGGGGCAACAATTGGAAAATAGGAAGAAGGAAGAGGAGGAAGAAGAAAGATGAGGAAAAAAAGAAAAAAACTAGATAGGGTATTGATGTAATTTCAAAATATTGATAAAGGTACTAATGTAATTTTTAAATTTTACGTTGTTAACTTTAACGATCATTAGAGAATATTCCCTCAAATCTATAATTAACATAACCTACAGGTATAATCGTTATGGGACTTAAGTTTGTAAGGGTGTAGATGTAATAATGTAGTATGTATGGATATAGATGTAATTAAATATATTTCTAGAGATATGGATGTAAAAATCCCTAAATATTATACTTCAATTTCCTTTTATTATTTTCCTCTTCTCTTGAGAAGTGAACATTACTAAAATGATGTGACTCTTGTTCTTCCTTGCTTCCTGTACCTCTCTTATCAAATTCCTCGTAGAAATTAAATAGGCTGATAGCATGTCTAATTACTTTATCTACTTCTATCTCAAACTTTTTAGAAAACAATTTGCCTCTAGCCCACCAAGTTGCATACATAAGGTAACCTATCAACTTAAACAGGTTACCGTAAGAATTCATTAAAAGAGGATTCCACCCTCCAAGCTTTGTGAAAACTAAATTGTCCTAGCCGAGTCACAAGTGTAGAACAAATGTTCCATAGATTCCACTTGCTCACCACACAACATTGCACATCATTTGATCTTAGCCTTTCCTCAATCAATTCTCTCATTGATAAGGCATTCCTGATCACTTTTCAAATAAATAGCATGACTCTTAGGAAATGCTTATTATTTCAAAATTTCTTAATTTTTCGAACACTCATTTTATCAAGGCTCCTTTGACCATTGTCATGATTGTTGATATGCTGATTTTATTGAAAACTTCCCCATTTTTGGAAAACTCAAAATTAACTCATCTCCACAATTACCATTTAGTGGTATGTTGTTAGTTTTAGTACCATTTGCAATTTCATCCCGGAATAAACTTCAAATCAAGTTGCAATTCCTTCTTGCAAGCTTTATTCTCTTTCCCAATCAAATCTTCCACCTTTGTTATCTAAGGAACATAATAATTCTTCCTAACAACAGTCTTAGTTAAAGGAAGCATCCATCTATGACTCCTAACGTTAATTCTATCCCCTTTCCTTATCTTCCATAAATGCCCTTCAAATGGTTTGTGCCTCACCAAGCATATTTCTTCTAAAAGACCAAATGGTGAGCCTTTACTTCTGCCTCCCAAAAATCTCGATCAGGAAATATGATCCTTTGATAATTTTATATAGGGCAATTAGATTCCAGGACAAAAATTAATCCTATGGTGGTTAACTAAATTCTAATGTGTTGCTACTAACATTTGCAATTTTGAACACCAAATTTTTTCGACATACCGTTAAGGTCTACACACATTCTAAACCTCAAATCAACCATCTCTATTGTCAAGAATGGACTATCTCTCTAAGATTGTTATAAAAATTAATGCACATACAAATATCAAATTGACAATATAGATTATATTTATGTTTATATTTGCATGACATAGATAATCGATCCATAACAATAGGATTTAATGAATTACTAGAGAGCAAGGCACCTAACTTTTCTCTTTAATGTTGCCAAAACATTTCTAGATAATACTTAAGCTTAAAAATTAAATGCTTTTTTACTATAAAGCTACTTAAATGTTCAATTAGTTATATTACTTAAATATTTATTAGTCACATCTTGGAATTTAGTAAATATATATCACTTAAGAAATGTTATATTATGAGCATTGCATGCATGTTATAATGCTTACTTTTACCTAGTTTAGAAGTCTACTCCGACTAGTCTAGTACTTGAAACTATGAAATTTGGTTTTTCCTTGGTTGATATGGATGACATAAAAAATTTGAACCACTAATTACCTAGCAAGACTATGATTGCGAAGGGTTGAAGAAAAAAACAACCAAATCTCTCATGCTTAAAGGTGGAATTTAGTCTGAATAAGAGGAGAAAATATGGACAATTGCATGAGAGACCAAGAGATTAGTAATCAATTTCATGCCAAATGAGACACTACATCTCAAGAGTAATGTGGATCTGTCATGCTTCATTGTAGGATGGAAACTATAAAGATTAAGTTCATGAGTTATATAGAGCTTGATGCCTTCTCCAAAGTGCTCTAAATGCCTATTATTTGAAAGCCAGGGATAAAAAATCATTTCTTTGTATTTTTAGTTGAAAGTAGCAAATCATATTGAAGGAACTCAATTTGAGTAGCACTTTTATAACGGTGATCAACTTTACAATAGTATTTGTGTAAATACAATGATTATGAAGACATTTATTCAATTTCATTAGTTTGTGATGACATTTATGTAAAAATCCCTCATCTTGAATCATTTTAGCACTTCCACCTTCAGTATATGTTACTCATAGGGGAACAAAACCCTTGATTCCTCTCCTCATCACATTGTCCAAATGCGTCTAGATGAATGTCTATGTTTGCATAGGACCTCAAAAAGTTTTGTTGATTTCCTTGCAACATTTATCCTTCTCCTTTAAGAGCATTGCTGCAATAAGGAGTAGTCAAAGGAGCTAGAGTTTTACTTGCATGCTTGTTAGGATATTTTAGATTCATAGTTTGTTTTGCAAATATATAATTCATAGAGGATGTATATCTTTACACAGGTTCACTTTTAGCTAATCTAAATATAGTTTGACTTGGTTTGACCACATGAAACAAGAGGTATATAATTTTTTTATTCATTTGAATTTGACTAGTCAAACTATCAATTAGATCACATTGAACTTAAACTATTGCCCCTTTGGATTGGTATCTAATTTGATTTCTTAAATCTTAGTGGTTCTACAACATTCTTATATGACATTTGATACTCTACGAAAAATGTGTTATATTATTATCTTGCATAATTCATCATTCTTACATTTTCTCATTAATTAAGGAGATTTGAAAACCTAAACATTCAAGCGGTCAACCCTCCTAGAAATGTTATTAAAAACTAATGCATGTTGAGGTAGACAATTTAACTTGCTAAGATGCATGGAGAGATCTTTGGATAGTCTTTTATTGACAATTACATTGGTAGAAATAGTAGATATAACTCTTTCAAAAATGGTGATTAATTAGAAGATTATCTCACTTATTCCGTCCGTGACACCAAACTCATAGAAAATCAAGGTTCTTTTACATAAGCATAGTGGATAATGTGGATAGAAAGAAAGGTTACCGAAATGATAAAAATACGTAAGTGCTCCTCCAGTGACGTTTGCCTACAAATGTCAACTATTAAAGAAAACTACAATATATTGAGCTAAATAGTAAAATATTAGCAAAGTCATCTGATAAAATCGTACATATCTACGATTTACTTAGATTGTATTTGATATTATTTTCTTGACATGGTCATTGGAGAGATTAGGTAGGATAGATATCGATAATTTACAAAAAAAAAAAGAAAAGATGACAATCAATATAGGTGGTTGTTTTTCTTGTTAAAATATTAGCAAAAAAAAAGTTAACAAACACACCTTATAACACGTAAAGTGAGAAAACGTAATTTAAATTATTATATTTTAATTTTCTATCTATAAAAATTAATTTCCATAATTGAAAAATTATTTTTCATCGATATTTTCTTTATTTCGTCATATGTTTTGATTTTCAATCAATAAAAAATTATTTTAAATTATTATTAGTTGAGAGTCAAAATACATCAGTATATTTTTACTTCCAATCGATGTATTTTTATTTTTAATTAGTCAAAAATTATTTTCAAATGATATATTTTAATTTTTAACTAATCTAGTTATTTAATTTTTAACTAATAGATTTTAACTTTCAATCGATATATATTAATTTTTAATCGATTACTTTAATTTTTAATTAATAAATTTTAATTTTTAACCGATATATTTTATCTTTCTTTTTAAATGGAGACTCAGGTGTCGTAACAAATATTTCTCTACTTGTGTCAAAATATTATACCAGCATTTGTGACTTTTAAAGATTTCAACCTTGCCTTTCTTATTCATGTGTAGAATTAAGATGGTCGTGTATCTTTTTAATGAGTACAAATGAGACCGTAATGAATCACTATTTGAATATTAGTGTATCTGGTATGAGATTACTCTAAGAAATTCTTACTTAGAAAGGAAAATGAAGAAAAATACAAGCATTCAACCATAAAAAAAATTCTTTACCTATATAAAATTAATAGACATGGCTAGATAAAATAACAAAATGGATATTCAAAAAGAAACACCTAAATTCTATTATGATTGAAAGTTGTAACAGTTGGATTTGAAAGTCTAACTACATCAATTGGGATGTAATTGTTATATGGTGATGTGGAAATTTATGTTGAAATCAGTAGGATTTAAGAGAGGCTTTTAGTCACATACTGGAAGTAGACAAATCTCTTGGTGGGCGTAAAAGACTTCTGCCTCTCATGGCTTATGTAGCAAAGAGTGAGAGGTGGGGTTGGGGACCACGCACACACATGCATGCGCCCTACCCCACCTCGGCTAGGACTCGGGCTTAGGTGAAAATTAATTTAAACCTTAGAACTTGAACTCTTTTGCTACGAATCTTAATCTCACGATTTTGACTTAAATTGGTTGATCAAAATGTAAAATTGGTTGACCAATTATTTTGGTCGATCAATGAATTTAGTTTGGTTGATCAATTAGATTAGTTGACCAAAAAGTGAAGTTTGATCGACCGATTGTTTTGGTTCATCAATGAACTTAATTAGTCGATTAATTGCCATATTTTCATAAAATGAAAATTTTCATAAATGTCTAGTTGTGGGCACTTTATAAGGGCCACGAGAGGGCTCTCATTTGAAACACAACAAGGGCAGAAAAATTCTCTCCACTCTCTTCCCTTCTCTCTCATTCTTGTCTCTCTTTCTTGGTGTGTTCATTCGACATGAGATTGGTAGAAAAATCTCCAATCACTTTTGTCGATCTTGCATAAGGAGATTGAGAGATCCACGAGAAGTTTTTGGTTAATCAAACCATTGAATTAGTAGATCAATCAGGAATTTGGTTGAAAACCAAATTGCCTCGACTTTGTTCTCCTAAGGTGGTTTCCGAGGACGTCTAAGATCAGAGTGCGCCGAATCTTGGAGGTGGATCGTTGTATCTTGAGAGGAGTTTGTCAGACCCCGATGCACTGATATTATAGGGGGGATACCTTCTCCATGGGAAGTCCTTAATGGGCACTTTAATTGGAGTAAAATCTAATCCCTTCTCATTTTATTTATTTGTGCTATTATATGTTATTTATTCTTTATTTTATTTTGGATCTTACCAAATCATGTTTGACTTACTTGATTTAATATTTTTTATCTATGCGAAAATGTTGGAAATACATATGTTTTTATTTATTTATTTCCTATATGCATTTTTTTCAACAATCTTAGAGAAGGTGGGGCTTAGATTTAAAATATTTGGAATGTCGGAAATAACTTTCAAATCACGTGTAGACTTATCTGGTATACCTGAGAAATTTGGTGGGCAAAATTTCAAGCATTGGCAACAACACATGAGAATTTGGCTAACAACCATTGGTTTGATCTTAGCGTTGGAAATAGATTGCTCGATTTTGGATAAGGAAAAACTCACTCCTGAAGGCTCAAAGGTAGTTGATGTGTGGAATGAGCGTAACCGTATTTGTCATGGTTGCATTTTATTGGCATTATCTAACATGTTGTTTGATGTATACAACACATCCATGTCCATTGAGAAGGGGCTGTGGGAGGAGTTGGACAAGAAGTATAATGTTGAGAACCTTGGTATTGAAAAATACTCTATCACAAATTCCTTAAATTCCAAATTGCTGAGAGTAAATTGGCATCGGAGCAAGCACACATATTTCTGTTATTGCTCCATTGCTTAGTAGAGGCTGAAATGAAGCTTCCTGAGAAGTTTCAAGTTATGTCTGTCATTGAGAAATTTCTTAAATCTTGGAAAGACTTCGGAATGACTCTCAAGCATAGGAAGGCAAAGATTTCTCTAGATGATTTGATGATAGCCATTGCTATTGAGGAAGGACATAGGAGACAGAAACATGTAATGCATGTTGAGTCTAAAGTGAATGTCATGACATTTAAGGGCAAGGAGAATAAAAATAAGAACAATAAAAATAAAACGAATGCCAAACCCAAGATCCAGAAGAAATCTAAGAACAAATCATGCTAGCACTGTGGGTAGGTTGGGCATTGGAAGAAGGATTGTCCTTCTAATAAAGCTCAAGAAAATACCACAAATGGGAATCCTTAGGTGAATGTGATCACCGAGGAAATCGGGCCTAGTGATGGGTATGTCTTAATAAAACATGAACTCTATGCTATTCACAATCTTACTGAATGGCTCATGGATACTAGAGCCAATGTATATATTTGTACTGATAGATCGTTCTTTTCCTCCTATCAGGTCTGCAGTGGTGGAACTGTGAAGATGGGGAAGACTCTGTAGCCAAGGTACTGGGATTCAGATGCATGGACTTGAGGATTTCCTCAGAGTGAGTCTGGACATTGCACAGGGTGTTGCACGTTTCTGCTGTGAAGAAGAATGTTCTTTTTAGTTCCTTATTAGTTAGAGAGGGTTTTGAGTTAAACTTTAAATGTAATAAAGTTGTTATGTTCTTTCAAAAAAAATAAAGTTGTTATGTTGAGACATAGAATATTTTATGGAAAGGGGTATTTGGCAGATTTTGATCTATTATTTAAAGTGAGATGTGATGTGGATGTATCGTCTAGAAATACTCTAAATAATATTAGTCTTCATTTGTGTTAAGACCCATGTTGTTTGAGCCTTTTAAGACGTCTAGACTATAGGTCAGACGTCTAGTAAGACGTCTAGACTGTGGGTCAGACGTCTGGTCAGACATCTGGACACCTTCCCAAACATCTGGAAATCAAAAATCTTTGGGTATGAGCTCGCGTCTGCACGCATACTGCGTTTAGACAGTACCCTCTCATTTTTCCTCCTTCTCTCTCTTCCCCTGCCTCCAAGCAAACCCTAAACCCAACCTTATAAAACCCCTCCTCTCTCATTCTCCTCACTTCTCAGCCACCAACCACTTTCCTCTCTTCTTTCCCAGAGTGAGCGAGAGCACGAGAGCGGCGTAGAGGAGGAGCGGCGTGAGAAGGAGAGGAGGAGGTGAGCTCGTAAGCTCGTGTGGGAGCTCACCAGTGAGCGCATGGCCGGAGCAGCGCATGCGCGAGGCAGAGGAGTGCGTCCAGGAGGTCCTCCCCGACACAGCTGCAGCCGGAGCTGTAGGCGAGGGGGCGTGGCGTGACCACGTGCAGTGCGAGAGCAGCGGAAGCAGGTTCTGGTTCTAGGTTTTCCCTAGAATCAGATGTCTGGAGTGACCTCCAAACAACGGTGTGGACGTCTAGAGGTGGTTCCAGACATCTGAGGAGAGGGCTTCGCAAAGGTACGTTCCCTTTGAGGATACGACCATGCAAGCCGCTCCGCAGTAACCCTTTTGCATGACCGTTTTGAGAGATCTATTGGTGGCGTGCAGGATTCACTTCGGGAAGGTGCAGGACACACCCTCCCACGCATTTCATACATCTAGGCAACGTACCAGATGACGGGAAGCACTTCCAGATGTCCGAAGAGGTGGTCGGACGTCTGGAGCTAGGTCCAGACAGTCCAGAAGAGTTCCTGGATGTCTGAGGTTTGGCACAGAGACTTAGGTATGTTACTGGACACTTTTAAGACGTCTGGAAGTTGTTCTAGACGTCTGATTTGAGACAAAAACCCTATTTTTGACCCATTTAGGATCCGTTTGAGTCACGTTTTACGCAAATAAGATATCGATGTGTTCCTTGTGAGTTCCTTTACTTGTTAGAAGGTTTTCCATACTATTCTGATAGTTCCCTTGTGATTGTTTCTTGTGATAGGACTTCGTTCCGTTGCGGGTTCGGGGCTTGCTGAGGCATGTGAGCCTACCGTTCAAGCTCCCAATATTCCTGGGTTTACTAGTAGAGTGGCTTCCCCCTAATTTAATTATAGCCTAAATGCATGTGTGGAATGAATGATTAGAACCGAGGATATGGCATGAATCCTAGGACGAGAAACACTTGAAATGTCTGTAATGGATGATTGAATTACGGTCTTGAATGAGTAGATAGAATGATAACAATTGCCTGTAAATAAATAATAGCTACCTATGAAATATGAAGTACTTATGCTAGTTAACTGTTGCATGTAAATTTCCTGTTGTATACGTTAAATGACATAATACGAGCTACATGTATATTGTTGAACGTCGGGTTGCTACACTTATGATGAGAGCCTCATCATGAGCCATAACTAGCTCATTTTGACCCAATAAAGAAGATAAAAGCTCCTACATAACCTAGAAGAAGGCTTAACTGAAGGAACAAGTGCTCTGAGAAGAAAACATGAAATAAAGGTTAAAACTGTAATTTTACCATTGCAATACATAAACGGGATTTCTCAGAAGCAAAACATAGGTCAAATGGTCCAAATAAGATAAAAAGAGGGTTGAGTCAATCAGAAATGGGTTTATATGCAATCTAAGAATTAAATGACACTTGGTAACCCTAAAACAGACTCGCTTAAATTAACAAGGTTCCGGTCAGGATAAAAATCGAGTAAACCCTCTAAAAATCATGGAAAAACATCCTCTAGGATTTAGAACACTTAATTTGGCCTTTGGAACCTAGTCTGACCTAGATTAGGGACCTAGCTCCTCAATTAACCAAATTTGGGTTTTTACGCAAAGTGTCCAGTCAAACGAGGTCAAACCTGAAATCCAACTTCGCCATTGGATTCCTTAGGTCCAAATTAGGTTTATACCAAAATTTGGACCTAAGGGGAGGTCATCTTGACCTACTTTGCAATTTAGTACACCCAAATCACAAATAAGTCCCTATCTTTTGAATATCCTTGCAAAGAGCCCCCCAAGTTCTTCGCCCCCTTTGCAATCCGGTCCTACCGCCATTGTTAAGGCAGAACCGAGCTCCGGCGAGGTTCAGAGAGGAATTGCTCTCTAATCCCTCAGAGATTCCCTCCCAAAAATGGAAGGGGGATTCTCTGAGGAATTCCCTTCCTTCTAAAGCCAATTACAATCGCTGGTGTGAACCCAATCTCTCGTGCGAACGCACGAGAGATTTGGGTATCCACTTTCCTTCCAAATCCGGTGAGCCGGCAGACCTAATTACGCGCTCTCCACGTGCTGATAGGAGCAGCCAGCACCTATAAAACACCCCCCAGACCCTGCCGCAGGAGGAAGCTTGATTTTGATGGAGATCCCCTCCAAATTCCCTCTCTCCCATCTCCGGCCAAACGACCCGCAAGCTCCGGTGACCTCCTCCCCTCCTTCTTGTAGCTCTGCTGCCATACCAGCAGCAGAGTCCTCTCCGCCTCTTCCTCCCGCGTCGCGCTGTACCCCGCGCGTGTGCTCCTGACCTCATCTTCGTCGCCGCTTCCTCCCTCAGGGTCTTTCTTCCCCGACGACAGCAGTTACGAGCCGTCCTCTCCACCGCCTCCCTTCCTTCCAGACAACCCCAGATACATTCTCCATCCTCTCCTCTCTCTTTTCCCCCTACTATTTTACTTGATTACCCCTCGACAGTACCTAACCACCTCCATCGTTCTCGCCTCCGACCGCCCTCCGGCAAGCTGCCCACACCACTCCGCCCCTCCACACGGCTCGCCAACCCCCTCGTGAGCTTCGCCTCACCACCAGGAACCCATTCCACCCCATCACTGCCACTCCAGACCTCCACAAGCACCCCCCGACCAACCCACCATCTCCGGCCACAGGTTGACCTAGGCACGCACGCCTAGGCCGACTTGCAACCTGCAGCATCACCCACCGCCTTCGCCATGCTACGGCGAAGGTTTCTAGCTATTCTGATTGGGCCAATAGGCCGTTTTGTTGGATGTCAGGTGTACGCTCCGGCCACCATTAACAGCCGAAGCAGCAGGGAGCTTGGAGCAGCTTCGGGCATCAGGCTTCCCATGCTGCAGGTGCAGCAGACTCTCGCGAAGGTTGCGAAGCGAACGAGGCCAGCTAGTCGCACAGAGGAGCCATCAACTTGGGCAATCGAGTGACGAAAGCTCTGCGGGCGCGCGTGAAGGCAAGAACGACCAGATAGTCCCACATCGTGGGATTGCAAAACTCAGGTATCCTATAAATTATTTTTGTGTTTTCTTCTTACTGCCTCCGTAAGCACAGGGGTGAGGTCCCTCACTGCCCCCACACGCCTCGTCTACGGCTTGATCTCGCGGATCTGGCGGGATCCGACCCGACCTAAACCTATGCACTCCTCGCGCATCACCACTTGCCGGTGCACCTGGTCCCGAGTGCGAATCCGACCCGACTACCCGTGTGGCTCTGGGAGAGCGTGCTTGAGTGAACTGCTTGAGAAAAAGGGAGACGCTTGGGTAGAGGGACGGGGGTAGGCTTTTGCTACTGTGTGGTGTGCAGGAAGGAAGAAGTGACCGAGGCAGCGAACACTTAGCAGCTGAAGAACAGGAAGAGAAGAAAGAAGAAGCTGTGTAGCAGTGAAAGGAGAAGTCTTTGCCGAGAAGAAGAAGAAGAAGAAGGAAGACAAGGCAGAAGAGAGAGAAGAACAAAGAAGAGGCCAAGTGAAGACTGCAAAGAGATCAGAAGAAAAAGGAGAAGAAAGAAGAAAGGCAAGGCAGGAGAAGAAGGAAGATACAGAAGCAGAAAGGAGAAGAAGAGAGAAAGAGAGATCACATTTAAGACGTCTGATACTGAAATCAGACGTCCAATTCTACTTTTTTTTCACAAATCCTTTTTAAAATTCTCTCTTTGAATCAATTATATTTGCATTTAACAGTTGTATTCTTTGGTTTTACAAAGTACTGAGATTGCTCCCCGTGTTCGACTTCGGATACTCTAGTTGTTCGAGTAATAAAATTCTTTATATTTGTTTAAACGTTTTGTCGGTTATACTACAACGTAATATGCTTTAAATCCACACAAAATCGTTGAGAACATTTTTGGCGCCGTTGCCGGGGAGCAACGGGCACTTTTAAAGCTTTTGATTACAACTTTTCTATCTAATATCTGACTTAACTTCTCTCTTTTGTTGTGTTCAAGGAAGGGAAAGCAAAACAAAAAGGAAAGAACAATAACTGCACAACAGACTCTCCAAGGAACAGGTAATCTCCATAAGCCCTCTCTCTTAACCCTCTCGCAATCTAAAAAGGAAAAAAAAGAGAAAAATCAACTTAGGGCGACCTGTTTCATATTTAGTAACTCATCAAGTTGCCTGATTTTCATTTCAACAAATTTTTGTTTGTTCATCCAACTAAGGCAACTAGGGCTAAAACTTTCTTGATTGATCCCTAGGTGCTAATTTCTAAGGCAACTAAATTGGACCCACTAGAGCCAAGTTAGGGATTGCAAAGCTAGGGTTTTTAGAGACACATCTTCTCTAAAACAAAGAAACAAACTTTCCAAAAAGAGGTGTGCCTAAACCATGTTTGAAACGATTTATACAAGAGGAACCCTAAACAAATCAGGCTGATAATCCATTTGAACCATAAAAGGAAGGACCTAAAAGCTCTCAAAGGAACAAGAGGTGAAGTTGATCCCTTGGGTCAACCAACCTGAATATTAGGTCACTTTTGCACTCAAAATACTTAAAAGTTCAAGTGGAACATTAAGCACCTTGATCTTAAAATAAAAAAAAGTTAGACTTAAGAGGTCAAGGTCTCCATTCTGGTCTACCTGGAACCGCAGTGACAAGAGAGGTCGGGTGGGGGAAACCCTGTAACCCGTAGGGATGCTCTACCGTGTAGGGGTCTTTGCGGGACTCTCCCTCTCTGGCTGCCCAGGTAATTCTCAGGTGGTCGATCTTCTGATCCAGGGGTCCATCCGCCCCGAACCTCCATAGTCATCCAAACATCTTTTGGGTGTCTTGATTGGGTCAAGAACATCTCCAGTCCTGCATCTTTTCTCTTTAGAGCACACACACTCATTTTCAGTGGGACTCGTTATTCAGATCTGATTGCTTCATAACACATCTTGAGTCAAACTCTGATCTTGATTCCACCACCTGATCCAAGTATGCAGCCGAACCACCTAGGACTACCATTCAAGAAACCTGAATACCGGAGATCCATGAGAGAAAATGATTGAGGGTGCCATGAGATTTTATGAAAATGAAGAAACCTCAACAACAGTAGGAAACATTCAGGTTGATGTCCCAACAACGACAACCTTTATCATAACTTGTGCCCAAGTACTATTAGCAGAAGCCAACAAAGGATCAACCCGTGACTTGCTCATTACTGCATACATTGAGATAGAAAAATTGCATAATAGTGAATACCTTCAATGTATGACAAATCCTCGACTTTGGAAGCAACAACAAGATAGTCTTGAAAAATGGGAAGAGATAATGAGATTAATAAAACAAGTAATTGATCAGAAATACCCGTACATACCACCAACAAAGGATGAGCTATCTTGGAACAACATCGAGGATAAATCTGACCTCGGGTTTGAGGCACAAAATGGTTGTGGATTCCCAACCCAGATGGAGTATAATGCACCTGATATTGAAGAAGGTTGGGAAGCTCCAAATGCAGGAAAAGACCATGATGAACCCATTTTAGAATCCCAAGACTCTTGCAAGTATGAGAGTAGAACTGAACCTCTCGAGGGTGTAAATTCCGTCCCTTATTCTGATAAGGTGACCCTTGAAGGTTATTCAAACCTAAATTCTAGTAACTCAACCCACATCCTAAGCCTAGAACCTAGATCTGAAACATATTTTGAAGATTTCAAGGCCCCAGATGAAGAAAATCAATCTCTTAATGAAGAATATGATTTTGGTCCTCGATTTGATGAATATCCCTCGTCAACCTCCTCAGAGGAACGAATCGATTTTGCGGAAGTCATGCCAATCTACGACACAGAAATCGAGGAGTTGGACGAGCAGGGTTTCAATTGGGTCTACCTTACTAGCTTAGAATCTGAGCCTCTACCAGATAAGTATACCCTTTTAAGCTCAGAATTAACATTTAGGCTAGATCCCAGTCAGGCTGCTGAATATACAACATATTATTTATTCTATGGTGGAACTCATGATCTAGAATCTCATTCAAACTTTGATTTTCGCAAACTCTCCGACGATCTCAAATCTGACCATAACATCGGAGAAAATTTGCCTCCTGATTATAACTTGTCAATCTTCTTTGAAGCCACCTGCTCCACATATACAGAACCAATCAAAACCCGTTCCCCACCCCGACCCGCAACCGGACTCAATTTCTATTCCAATTCACCTCTCACTGAGCCGTTTGCAGATGATTCAACTCCATATCTAGACCGGGTATCGGGTACTGATCAGACCACAAATTAGGAGCCTCCATCCTTTGATCACCCCTGTAGGGATTCCACACCTTACATGGATAATTTTTCGGAACCCTACTTTGACCAGGCTGATTCGACTCAGCCTGAACCCGAGTTTTCACTTCCAT
Organism: Thalassia testudinum; assembly: GCA_037157565.1. Lineage (NCBI taxonomy): Eukaryota > Viridiplantae > Streptophyta > Magnoliopsida > Alismatales > Hydrocharitaceae > Thalassia > Thalassia testudinum. The sequence continues at coordinate 54,126,679 of JAZHRO010000007.1, forward strand.
ATCCATCAGAACGTCACTCCATATGGTGGGTTCCGCATCTGCTGATCTACATCTATCAACCCACCAGACTTATTGGGTTCGGCCTGCATCATCAGCCCAATGATCTCAACAAGCACCTGGTTGGACCAACCAGGCTCTTAATCAAGGTGCTTGTTTTCCAAAACTCCATTGATTTGACCACTCCCTCTCCACCCCATTTTCTGCTCGGCTGAAGGCATTAAATTTAGCGCTTAACGGGAGGCAACCCGTCATCCTAAACACAGAGACCCGTCTGATTATCCATCTGGACTCCACGTCTATTGCACCTTGAGACCAGCCTTAGACAGATGATCCCACCTCTGGTACACGTATCAGAGCTTGAAATCATCCGCATCAGTCATTTATGACCCATTCACCCACCCGATATATCCTGTTCTAAGCCCCTGACCTCAACACTAATTCCCACCCTCTGTTTACAATGAGGACATTGCAAAACTTAGGCATGGGGGGGTGATAAAGTGCATACATATAGAACTAAGAAAAAAATCAGGAGTCTCACACACAAAAAATTTGCATATGTCAAAAACACAAAAAAATTGAAAAAAATTAAGAAAAAGAACAAAAAATGGGGGGAGGGAGGAAATTTTGTGAGCCACTTAAGCATAAGGAGAAAAAGAAGAAAAATGACAAAAAGGAGCACAAAAGGAAAATGAAAAGAAATAGTCATTAGTAAAAGATTAAGGGGTTAACTGAAGTTCTAGACCGAATCAAGAAAAAGAAAAGAGCTACAGAGACATAACAAGAGATTAGCGGGAACGCTGGTCTTAGGCCTCTTGGGCTAGATTTGTTAGCTTAAAAATTCGCGTATCTGTTAAAATCTGGATAATCCTCAAGAGGTTGAGGAAAATGCGAAGCTTGAGTATTAGGTCTAAGGCTTAGGAAGTATTCGGCCTCGTTAACTGACCTCCGATTTGCGGGATTCGGTAACCTAAGCACCCAAATTCACACACAGTCTGGTTCAGTGCGCATAAACAACCAAATCACGCGAAAAGCGTTTAATGTTCTGAAAAAGTCACCTAGATTAGGAGCGGTCAATCAACATAAATTGATTTGGACGAGTTCCCAGCGCGGAGAGGTGGGAAATTCCCCTCGAAGATGCGTAACAACATATCATCTCCTCGGTGCTTGTCTCTTAAGATATTTAAATATCCTACTGGGGGCATGTAAGCACTCTGTTGGTTCAGATACCATGGGCGGCATTATCACGAAATGTCGATCTCCAGGGTCTGGATTCAGCCACGGAACGCCATGGGCGGGATTATCTCGAAATCTTGAAAGCCAGGGTTATGGGGGTTGCCATGGGCGGGATTATCTCGAAATCTCGAAAGCCAGGGACCCTTGAGGATTGATGATGGGGACAAGGAATCCGATACAGACAGTGTTGAGAAGCTAATCCGAAGCTAGAAATAAAAAGAAAAGAGTGAGAAAAGCTCTCCAAACAAATAAATCTTCTATTTCTCTCTTACAAAAAAAACACACTGCAAACTGAACTTAGGCTAAAAATGTCTCAAGCACGGGTGCTTTAACCACGGAGTCCAACAAACCCTAGGATAGTTTCTGTGGGCCGTAGAAACCTTTGCGGAGGACTGAGGCTAAAGCAGAACAGGTCCGGATTTTGGTTGGTACTTGAATACCTCCAGGCCTATTATCAGCATTCCAACCTAATCACAAAAAAAGAAGCACTTATCATTATTGACAGACATTCAGGGTCTAGAACGGAAGTTAAAACCTTGAAATTTTGCTAAGGGACTAGCAAAAGCTAGGCATGGGGGTATGATGAGAGCCTCATCATGAGCCATAACTATCTCATTTTGACCCAATAAAGAAGATAAAAGCTCCTACATAACCTAGAATAAGGCTTAACTGAAGGAACAAGTGCTCTGAGAAGAAAACATGAAATAAAGGTTAAAATTGCAATTTTACCATTGCAGTACATAAACGGGATTTCTCAGAAGCAAAACATAGGTCAAATGGTCCAAATAAGATAAAAAGAGGGTTGAGTCAATCAGAAATGGGTTTATATGCAATCTAAGAATTAAATGACACTTGGTAACCCTAAAACATACCCGCTTAAATTAACAAGGTTCCGGTCAGGATAAAAATTGAGTAAACCCTCTAAAAATCATTGAAAAACATCCTCTAGGGTTTAGAACACTTAATTTGGCCTCTGGAACCTAGTCTGACCTAGATTAGGGTCCTAACTCCTCAATTAACCAAATTTGGGTTTTTACACAAATATCCAGTCAAACGAGGTCAAACCTGAAATCCAACTTCGCCATTGGATTCCTTAGGTCCAAATTAGGTTTATACCAAAATTTAGACCTAAGGGGAGGTCATCTTGACCTACTTTGCAATTTAGTACACCCAAATCACAAATAGGTCCCTATCTTTTGAATACCCTTGCAAAGAGCCCCCCAAGTTCTTCGCCCCCTTTGCAATCCGGTCCTGCCGCCATTGTTAGGGCAGAACCGAGCTCCGGCGAGGTTCAAAGAGGGATTGCTCTCTAATCCCTCAGAGATTCCCTCCCAGAAATGAAAGGGGGATTCTCTGAGGAATTCCCTTCCTTCTAAAGCCAATTACAATCGCTGGTGTGAACCCAATCTCTCGTGCGAACGCACGAGAGATTTGGGTATCCACTTTCCTTCCAAATCCGGCGAGCCGGCAGACCTAATTACGTGCTCTCCACGCACTGATAAGAGCGGCCAGCACCTATAAAACACCCCCCAGACCCTGCTGCAGGAGGAAGCTTGATTTTAACGGAGATCCCCTCCAAATTCCCTCTCTCCCATCTCCGGCCAAACGACCCGCAAGCCCCGGCGACCTCCTCCCCTCCTTCTCGTTGCTCTGCTGCCATACCAGCAGCAGAGTCCTCGCCGCCTCTTCCTCCCGTGTCGCGCTGTACCCCGCGTGCGTGCTCCTGACCTCATCTTCGTCGCTGCTTCCTCCCTCAGGGTCTTTCTTCCCCGACGACGGCAGTTACGAGCCGTCCTCTCCACCGCCTCCCTTCCTTCCAGACAACCCCAGATACATTCTCCATCCTCTCCTCTCTCTTTTCCCCCTACTATTTTACTTGATTACCCCTCGACAGTACCTAACCACCTCCATCGTTCTCGCCTCCGACCGCCCTCCGGCGAGCTGCCCACACCACTCCGCCCCTCCACACGGCTCGCCAACCCCCTCGTGAGCTTCGCCTCACCACCAGGAACCCATTCCACCCCATCACTGCCACTCCAGACCTCCACAAGCACCCCCCGACCAACCCACCATCTCCGGCCACAGGTTGACCTAGGCACGCACGCCTAGGCCGACCTGCAACCTGCAGCATCGCCCACCGCCTTCGCCGTGCTACGGCGAAGGTTTCCAGCTATTCTGATTGGGCCAATAGGTCATTCTGTTGGATGTCAGGTGTACGCTCCGGCCGCCATTAACAGCCGAAGCAGCAGGGAGCTTGGAGCAGCTTCGGGCATCAGGCTTCCCAGGCTGCAGGTGCAGCAGACTCTCGCGAAGGTCGCGAAGCGAACGAGGCCAGCCAGTCGCACAGAGGAGCCATCAGCTTGGGCAATCGAGTGACGAAAGCTCTGCGGGCACGCGTGAAGGCAAGAACGACCAGATAGTCCCACATCGTGGGATTGCAAAACTCAGGTATCCTATAAATTGTTTTTGTGTTTTCTTCTTACTGCCTCCGTAAGCACAGGGGTGAGGTCCCTCACTGCCCCCACACGCCTCGTCCGTGGCTTGATCTCGCGGATCTGGAGGGATCCGACCTGACCTAAACCTACGCACTCCTCGCGCATCACCACTTGCCGGTGCTCCTGGTCCCAAGTGCGAATCTGACCCGACTACCCGTGTGGCTCTGGGAGAGCGTGCTTGAGTGAACTGCTTGAGAAAAAGAGAGACGCTTGGGTAGAGGGACGGGGGTAGGTTTTTGCTACTGTGTGGTGTGCAGGAAGGAAGAAGTGACCAAGGCAGCGAACACTTAGCAGCTGAAGAACAGGAAGAGAAGAAAGAAGAAGCTGTGTAGCAGTGAAAGAAGTCTTCGCCGAGAAGAAGAAGAAGAAGAAGAAGAAGAAGAAGAAGAAGGAAGACAAGGCAGAAGAGAGAGAAGAACAAAGAAGAGGCCAAGTGAAGACTGCAAAGAGATCAGAAGAAAAAGAAGAAGAAAGAAGAAAGGCAAGGCAGGAGAAGAAGGAAGATACAGAAGCAGAAAGGAGAAGAAGAGAGAAAGAGAGATCACATTTAAGACGTCTGATACAGAAATCAGACATCCAATTCTACTTTTTTTTCACAAATCGTTTTTAAAATTCTCTCTTTGAATCAATTATATTTGCATTTAACAGTTATATTCTTTGGTTTTACAAAGTACTGAGATTGCTCCCCGTATTCGACCTCGGATACTCTAGTTGTTCGAGTAATAAAATTCTTTATATTTATTTAAACATTTTGTCGGTTATACTACAACGTAATACGCTTTAAATCCACACAAAATCGTTGAGAACAACTTATGTGTTTGGTTTTAAAAAACCTGTCATTGTAGTTTGAAAGCGAAGAACTCGTGTTCAACAAATAAAATTTATACCAGAATAGAAAATTCTGGGTCGAACACAGGGAGGCGGACGTTTGATTTAAAAACACGTGTTTGATTTATTTGTCACGAAGTAAATTAATTGATTAGAACTATCTAACTATTTACATTAAATAGAAGAGAGAGAGAGAATAAGTGAGAGAGAATAATACAAACAAAAATCAAAAGAGATATAGAATGCACATGGAATTCATTATCGAAAGGATTGTTCATTATACTAAATATTACAACAAGAAAGTGGGAAAATGATTACACTAGAAAGCAGTAAATCTACTCTAGAAAGCATTAAAAGAATGGAGAGAGAAATATCCTCCTTGTTAAGACCCGAAGACATCGAACACCTTTAAGGCGTCTGGGAGTTGGTCTTGACGTCTGGTCAGACATCTAGACGTCTTCCCAGATGTCTAGAAATAAATTTTTGCGTGCGTACAATTGCGAGTCTGTGCACGTGAGTGTGCAGACTGAACCCGCCGGCCTGCAATCGCTTTTTCTTTCCCCCTGACGCCTTCAAATACCCCTCTCGCCTCTCCCCTCTCCCTCGTTCAACACCCTACCATCTTCCCCTTCCTCCAGTGCAAGCGTGAGAGCGGGAGTGAGAGCGGGCAGCAGCTGCTGCCAGTTGCGTGTGGAGAGGAGGTGCAGCGAGAGGGGAGAAAAGGGAGAGCGCGTGAGGAAGAGAGAAAGCTCGCCGGAGCAGCTCAGGGCCGGCCGACGGGTGCGCAGCGGGAGCGTGGTGCTGGGGTTGTTACCCCCGTGCTGCTGCACCTCAGGTAGTAGGCGAGCGAGTGCGACGCAGCCGTGCACAGTAGGAAGAAGGCTAGGAGGTTCTGATTCTGGGAAATTTTCTCAGAATCAGACGTCTGGTCCTATGTCCAAACGACATGGGTGACGTCTGGAGGGAGATCCAGACGTCTGAAAGGTACAATATTTCTCATCCTCCGCCTTTTTCTAGATACGGCCATGCAGGCCGATCCGCCGAAGGTTGAGACATGTCGTGATGAGGAGGCTTTCATCGCGCGTGCAGGTTTCTTTTCGGGAAGGCGCGAGGACACGCCTTCCCACACAAATCAGACGTCTAGGCACAGCACCAGACGGTGGAGAGCGTCTCCAGACGTCTGGAGAGGTGGTCGAACGTCTGGAACTAGGTCCAAACAGTTCAGCAGGATCCTGGACGACTGAAGAGCAGCGTAGAGTGAGGTATGACCTGGACCCCTTTCTAAGACGTCTGATTTGAGTCAGAGTTGTCATTTTTGACCCGTTTAGGGTCCATTTGAGGTTCGATTTCCGCATTTAAGATTCCGTTCTTCTCAGAATTAATTCCTCTATTTGTTTAAAATACTTGTATCCTATTCTAAGTGGTTCCTTGTGATTGATCCTTGGGTTAGGACCTCGTTCTGTTGTGGCTTTGGGGGTTGCGGAGGCACGTGGACCTGCCGATCACGCCCCCATTACTCTCGATTTTGCGGGTAAAGTGGCTTCCCCTTAGTTACTTACAACATTAATGTATATCTGAATTAAATGATAGATCCTAGGGTATGGCATGAATCCTAGGACCTGAAAACTAGATTGAATGATAGATCCTAGGGTATGGCATGAATCCTAGGACTGAAAACTAGATTGAATGATAGATCCTAGCGTGTGGCATGAATCCTAAGAACAAAAACACTGAAACGAATGTCTTGAAGGCCTGATTTGCAGTCTTGGATAAGTAGATAGCATAACGATAATTTCCTATAATTAGATAACAGCTGCCTGTGAAATGTAGAGTATTGTTGCTAGTAACTGCTATATGTAATTGCTGTGGGTTGAAATTAAATACGAGCTGCTTGTATATAATTGGAAAGGAAAAGAAGTTGAATGTTGGAACGCATACTATATGTGAATAAACCTGAAATGATGAAACCTAGTATGGCTTAGCCTGAGAAATATGAGTATGAACCCTACAGGGAATTAGGAGTAGAGCTCCTGGAAGATAAATAGAATGGAATTGGGGAAGTGAGCTGGCCCTTGAGTACGGAGTACCAAGGAGAGCGATTGTCCCCCTGTTTAGTGCAGAGCGGAGCTAGCTGCCCTTGGGTTGGGACACAGGGTTAGGATTGGCCACTCTGTATCGACTTCTTGGCTCTCGCGTACACGGTACCGGAGAGAGCTACTAGTGTAGGGGGAGAGCTAGCCACCCCACGGGGCCTGGGGTTTAGCTAGCCACCCTACACCAACTTGTTAGGCCCACTGGGCAAACAAGAGTAGTCAGGCGAGGGTGCGCGGACTGTGGAGGGGCAAGACCCCTGTCTGGTTACCGTGGAGGGGCTGGACCCCTGCTACTGAGAGGGCTCCGCCCTATACTGGTTCCGTGCTGTGCTTTGGGCGCACCCGCTAATGGAAACGACTGACCGCGTGCCAGTGCAGGATAGCTACCCATGCGTTTATCGCACGTGCTGTAGTTACCGTTACATCTGTCAGTGACCTTGGGGTGGTTGATTGAGGATAGAACCACCACGGGGGACTCTCCCGGCCAGGAGAGCACCACATGCTACTTCTACTTTTCGGAAATGACTGCAATCGAGATCGTTCCCATGAGAAACATTCGAGATCAAGACAGAGACCTGATAAATAAAACAAGTGGTGAAAAAGAATAATTAGTTAAAGAAAGTAATTGAAAAACAACAGCTAGTTGGTTGCCACTCTACTCAGTGTTTGCTGACTTTGTGTACTCATAACCCCTTTCAGGTCCAGGTGTTGAGCAGCTAGAGCCCACAACTATAGAGGGTGCTGGGCCCAGTAGAGCCCAGTAGTTGTAGCTTGTTGTACTCCTTTCTATTGTAGTGAGTAGATTCTTGTACCTTTATATTATGTTCTTTATGTTCCTGTACTTGTTACTTTCTACTGTTGTGGTGGTGATATGTACTGTAGCAGTTTTTACATCTTTACTGCTGTACCTTTTTACTGTTAGTTGCTTAGCATAGTGAATGTGGTTTACTTTCCTGCTTTTTGGTTACTTTCTCATTGGACGACTAGGTCTTGGGATCAGTCGAGTCGGTCCAGTCTCGTGTCCTATAGGGATTCGGGAACCGGGTCGTAACAAGATGGTATCAGAGTAAGGTCATCTCGAAAAGTGAACCTACTAGCTTGAGAATAACCAATTCACGTGCTTGTAACTAGATTAACCACCACAATGCACCTTTTGACATATGTTCTGAGGTTCTTTTGTTGAATGTCTGTTGAAATTGGCATCCTCTTGTTCTTTTGTTCATGTCTCCTTGTAGGAGATGCCTCAACGTGGAGTCATTGAGGCGGGCCACGGACGTGGCCGTGGACGAGGTCGGAGGGGCAAACATGTTGAGCCTGATGTTTCAGTGGATCAGCCACTTCTCCCAGGTGTTCAGGCCCAGGACCTCGCCCAGCTGATACGAGAGATTGTACGAGAGGAGCTCCACCCTCCTCCATGAGCACCTCTCCCTGGGGATGTGGAGGAGGAGTCCTCTGTGGGACCACGAGACAGACGCAGCACTGGACATGGGGGAGGGGGTGGTCCTCCACCGCCCCCACCGCACTCTGACACCTCCGAGCACGAGCCATCCCTGCCTGGAGGCGTGCTTGTTTCCCCACTTTAGCAACACTACAAGCTTTTCGGACAGTTCCGGAAGCTGAAGCCCCCCTCCTTCAAGGGGGATGAGGACCCGACCGAGGTAGAGGACTGGCTCGAGCCATTCGAGAAGGTGTTTGACACCCTTCGCCCCCCTGCGGAGTGCCGCGTGGCCTCTGCCACATACCAGCTGGAGAGCGCGGCACACAGGTGGTGGAGGGCGGTCAGGGGTCAGGAGAGGGCAGAGCCGACATGGGACCAGTTTGTGGCTCTCTTTTGCGAGTAGTACTTCCCACAGACGTGGCAGGATCAGAGGAGGTGGGAGTTTCACACTCTCCGCCAGGGGACGATGACTGTGAGTGAGTATCATAAGCGTTTTCTGGAGCTATCTCATTTCGCCGCGATAGCTGTGGCTACTGAGGAGGAGTGCCTGTGGAGGTTCACTGAGGGGCTTCGACCTGCCATTCGGGGGTATGCCAAACCCTTGAAGCTGCCCACGTTCTCGAGAGTGGTGGAGGTAGCTATGACCTATGAGGAGACCAACCTGGCCGCACGTGACATTGACAGCAGACGAAAGAGGCCCTACCAGTCAGACTACTCATAGGCTCGGCGAGAGAGGAGGCACGTGACACCCACTGGAGAGCCGTCATGCTTTGCGGGGCCGTCAGTGGCTTTTGGGGGCCCTCGATAGGGGCTAGCTGCTAGCACTGGACCCCCGCCCAGCCATCAGTAGGGACCTACTGAGGGCAGGAGTTGAGTTCCCCTCTGCTACCAGTGTGGCCAGCCGGGCCACATCAGGAGGGACTACCCATCTAGGGCTGGAGGTCAGCAGATGCTCCCCGCACCGAGCGCTAGAGGACGAGTAGGAGGCCGTAGTTCCCAGGCACGTGGGGGAGGACAGCAGTCGTGGGGAGGGTACCGACCAGCAGCTACCCGTCTGACGCAGAGTGTGGCTACTTCTTCCGCACCGAGAGTTGAGGGGTGTATCAACACCCTAACACACAAAGACGCTAGAGCTTCAGGTTTAGTGGTGGCAGGTATGGTTACAGTTTCCGGCAGACTAGTTTACACACTTTTTGATTCCGACGCCGCGCATTCGTTTGTTGCTGCTAGTTTTACTGTCAGTTTGGGATAGGACTGTGTATTGTTAGAGGACCCTTTTGTGATCAGACGTTCGGGTGGTCAGCTGTTTGTAGCTGAGGAGGTTTACACAAGCTGTGAGGTCAGTGTTGTGGGACACAGCCTCCCTGCTGACCTGATTGTGATACCGATGGAGGACTTTGGCTTGATTCTGGGGATGGATTGGTTGTCCGCTTACCACACTTTGGTGGATTATTTTGAGAGGAAGATTGTCTTCCCCATACCGGAGATGCCTTCTTTTGAGTTTCACGGACAGCCGGTGGATGGAGGCTTCAGGTGCATTTCTGCACTTCGGGCGGCGAGACTTTTGGGCCAAGGGTGTGAGGGCTTTCTGGCTTGTGTAGTGGTAGAGCCCAGCCCCGTGGCAGACTTTCAGAGCATCCCGGTGGTCAGAGAGTACCCCGATGTGTTTCTAGAGGAGTTGCTAGGACTACCGCCTGAGCGTAAGATCGAGTTCAAGATCTCACTGGTACCGGGGACCAACCCCATTTCTACAGCACCTTATAGGATGGCACCACTTGAGCTGTGAGAGCTCAAGTGCTAGTTGTAGGACCTTTTCGAGAAGGGCTTTGTGAGGCCTAGTGCATCTCCGTTGGGAGCCCCGATATTATTTGTGAAGAAGAAGGATGGTACCCTACTCCTTTGTGTGGACTACAGATAGCTAAATAGGGTCACCATCAAGAACAGGTATCCGCTGCCGAGGATTGATGATCTGTTTGACCAGTTGCGAGGTGCCACGATTTTCTCCAAGATAGACTTGAGGTCTGGCTACCGCTAGTTGAGGATCAAGGAGATCGACGCTCCAAGACAACTTTCCGCACCCGATACGAACACTACGAGTTTTTGGTCATGCCGTTTGGGCTGACCAACGCCCCTGCTGCTTTCATGGATTTGATGAACCGAGTGTTCAAACCATATCTGGATCTGTTTGTGGTAGTGTTTATTGATGATGTGCTCATCTACTCACGGGATCAGGTGCAGCACAGACAGCACTTGCGGATGGTTTTGGACACATTGAGATGATGTAGGTGATAAGCGTTAATTTGTCGACCGGTTTCGGTTATATCGTTGTAGTAAAGCCGGTTGTTACCAACGTTTTCATATAAAATTTTTTACTCGGAAAAATAAAAGAGTTCCCGAGGTCGAACTCAGGGAGCAAGTTGTATTCTAGAGATATACAAGTTCTATTACAAAAATAAAGAGAGAGAGAGATGAAAATTTGGCTTCTTCTTCTTTTCTTCTTTCTTCCTCTTTGTCTTTGGTTCTTCCTGTTCTTTCTTCTTCTTCTTTGCTTTCTTCAGATCTTCCTCTTTGTCTTTGGTTCTTCCTGTTCTTCTTCTTCTTCTTCTTCTTCTTTTTCTTCTGCTTTCTTCAGATTTTCCCCTCGTGCTCTTCTTCTGTTCTTCCTTGTTTCCTTTCTTTCTTTTTCGTCAGATCGTCTTCTTCTTTTCTTGCTTCTTACTTTTTCTTCAGCGGGTCTTCTTCTTCTTTGGCTGCTGACCTTCCGTCGTCTGCGCCAGTGCTGAGACGACTTAACAATGCCTTCGCTACAGTGCAGCAGCTCCTTCTTCTTCAGCGGGTCTTCTTCTTCTTTGGCTGCTGCACACTTCAGAGTTTATTCGTCAAGGCAAAAACCTACTCTACCCCCCTCCCCCGCGTATCTCTCTCTCTGAAATCACTCTTCGGAAGCTCTCCCAGAGCGCTACCGGGTAATCGGGTTCGGGTCAGGCCCGGGTCCAGGCCCACCGGCGTGCGTGGTGGGCGAGGAGTGCAGGTCAGTCTAATCGGGTCGGGCCAGGTCCGCGGAGCGTGGTCACGGACGAGGCCGAGTCGGGTCGGGTCGGGTGAGAGGGACCTCACCCCGTGGTAACTGAGGCAAACAGCATAAGGCAGTTTTTGCCTTTATGCATCCGCGCGCCTTCGAGAGATTCCGAGGTGGGACTAAATGTCCCACCCCAATTCTCTCACGCCTGCAGCAGGGATGGTGCTCCCAATTGCATCGGCTGTTGAGGCGCACAGCTCCAATTGAGGGCCAGGGTGTGTGCGCGAGACTCTTCCGCGCTGGCCGTGGCTTTTCAACCTGGGATATCTCGGCTTGAAGCAACCTCGAGCAGGCTTCGAGCTTCCTCGCCAATGGCGGTCAAGGCCTGGAACCTGAAACCAATGGCACGGCCTCTCGGCCAGATCAGACAGGCGGGGGACCTTCGCCGTGGCACGGCGAAGGTGGTCAGGGGGTCTGCAGGGGGCGAGATGGAGCTGTCAGGTCGTCCTAGGTCAAACTGTGAGCGAGGGAGTGGGTGTGTTCGGTGGGTCTGCAGAGGGTGTTTGGTGGGAAGTGGAGGGGCGGAAGAGGATCAGGGTGAGGAGGCGGAGGTTCTGCGGTAGTCGGCGAGCCGTGTGGGTCGCTGAGGTGATGGGAGCGGCTCGCCGGAGGGTGGTCGGAGGCGGAGAGGATGAGGGTGAACAGGGTCGGTAGAGGGCTTAATTGACTAAATCGAAAGCGGGGAAAGAAAGAGGAGAAGAAGGGGAGTAAGTCTAACTTAACTGCAGGGACGAAGGGGGAGGAACAGGGCGACAGTCGTATCGACTGTCGCCGGAGAAGACGATGCTCAGGGAGAGGGGCGGCGGCGAGCAGAGGGCTGGAGAGGCGCCAGCTGGGTGCGGCGTGGCGCGGAAAGAGCAGGGGAGGAAGTCTCTGCTGCTGGTAGTGCGGCAGAGCGAAGAGGTGGAGGGGGAGGAAGTCGCCGGAGCTGGTGAGCGTCTGCCGGAGAAAGAAGAGAAGAAAGCTGGGGGTTTTCTCCGTCAGATCCAGGCTGCCTTCGTCGGTGGAGCGGCGGGGGGTATTTATAGGGTTGAAGCAGGGAGGAAGGCGGAGGGAGACGACGTGTCTCCCTCGCCGGAGAATGGTCGGAATACGAACCCATACCGTCCGTGCGTTCGCACGGCCGGTATGGGGGGCTACAATGACCATGGGGGTGCTCCTGCGACGGCTGACGACGCAGGGCACCCCCGGTACACTTGCCAGGTCCCCCACCTCACCCTGCGCGGCGCCATGCTCCGCGCAAGGTCGCCGGAGCATGGTGCTGGCAGGGTTTTGCAGGAGGGACCTGTTTGCAAAGAACGAAGGAGAGTTAGGGGCCAAAATGCGAGGGTTCAAAAGTTGAGGGCCAAAGAGTAAATATATGAGGACCAAAGTGTGAAGTCGGTCAAGGAGGTTTCTTCTTAGGCTCAAGTTTTTATACATGACTAATTAGGACCTAAGGAATCTGATGGTGAATTTTATTTTCATATTAAACCTTGTTTGACCGGTCAATTTGCGCAAAAACCCAAATTAAGTTATTAATTGGGCATGGTTCTCAATGTAGGTCAAAATGGGTTCTAAAGGCCAAATTGATGGTTCTAAACCCCAAAGATTATTTTTCTATGAATTTTAGAGGGTTTATTCTATTTTTACTTTGCCTCGAACCTTGTGAATTGAAGTGGGTTGTTTTAGGGTTACAGATTATCATTTGGTTCCTTGGAAGTACTGTAGCCCTTGCTAGATCATCTCATCCCACTTTTATTCTTATTAAGCTGTTTTGACCTATGTTTGGGCCCTGAATTACCCTGTATGCAGATTATACTGGTAAAATTGCACTTTTACCCCTTATGACTTGTTTTCTTCTCAAACTCAGAATTCTCTGAGTTAAGCTTTTCCTTGAGATATGTAGGAGCTTTTATCCTTTGTATTGGGTCAAAATGAGCTAGTTATGGCTCATGATGAGGTTCTCATCATACCCCCATGCCTAGCTTTTGCTAGTCCCTTAGCAAAAACTTAAGGTTTCAACCCTTGTTCTAGACCATGAAGTTTTCAATGGTTTTAGATAAGTGCCTTTTTATTTGAGCATAGATTAGGTTAGAATGCTGACCATAGGCCTAAAAGATACTCTAGTACCAATCAAGATCCAAATCTGTCTAGCCTTAGCCTCAGTCTTTTAGCAAAGGTTTTTAAGGCCCACAAGAACTAACCTAAGGTTTATTGGACTTCGTGGTTAAAGCACCCGTGCTTGAAATGATTTTAGCCCTGGCTCAGTTCGCAGTGCGTTTTGTAAGAGAGAGATAGAAAGTTTTTTCTGTTTGGAGAGTTTTCTCTCTCTTTTTCTTTTTAGTTCTAGTCTAGGATTGGCTTTTCAACACGGTCTGTATCAGATTCCTTGCTCCCATCATCAATCCTCAAGGGTTCCTGGCGATCGATGCTTCGAGATAGCACCGCCCATGGCAACCCCCGGAACCCTGGCTATTGAGATTTCGAGATAATCCCATCCATGGTATTCCGTGGCCGAATCCAGACCCTGGCAATTGACACTTCGAGATAATGCCATCCATGGAATCTGAACCAGCAGAGTGCTTACATGCCCCCCGTAGGATATGTAAATATCCTAAGAGACAAGCACCGAGGAGATGATATTTTGTTACGCATCTTCGAGGGGATTTCCCGCCTCTCCGCGCTGGGAACTCGTCCAAATCAACTTGTGTTGATCGGCCATTCCTATTCTAGGTGTTCTTTTCAGATTTTTGCGACGCTTCTGCGTGATTCTGATTTTTACGCTCACTGAACCAGGCTGTGTGTGAGATTAGGGTGCTTAGGTTACTGAGTCCCGTAAACCAAAAATTAGTTAACGAGGCCGAATACTCCCTAAGCCTTAGACCTAATACTTCAGCTTTTCATTTTCCTCAACCTCTTGAGGAGTGTCCAGATCTTAATGAGTACTAAGAGTCTATTCAAGAATGCCTAAGGTTTGCATTCTTACTAATCTCATTGTGCACTTTTCAGTTATTTTCTTGAATGAGGTCTAGAACTTAGGTTAATTCCTTAGTTCCTTACTAATGACTATCAACTTTTCTTATAATTTTGTGCTCCTTTTTCATTTTGTTTCTTCTCTCCTTCACGAAATTTTTCTTCTCCTCTTTTCCTCTTATTCTTTTTCGAAAAATTTTTTTTTTAATTTTTATGGTATTTTTGGCATATGTGAATTTTTTTGTTTGAAACCTTTTCTTACAAGTTTTTGCACTTTCCTACCCCCCCATGCCTAAGATTTGCAATGTCCTCATTGTAACCTAGGGGGTCTTAGTTCAGGGTGAACTTCGAGTGCTGAAAGGTGTCAGAACAAGTTTCAGGTTTTCAAAGAGAATGACGGGCTGCCTCCCGTTAAGCGCTGAGTTTTACGCCATCGGCTGGGCGCAATAAGCTCAAGGGGAAAGGAGGATATGAGATGCCTCAGCCAAATCAGTAGAAGTTACATCAATGAACGGCTTGAGTCTTTGACCATTCACGATGAAAGGTTCAGAATCGTGGCTGAGTGGACTGATTTCGATTGCTCCATTTCCAAAAACCTGTCGGACCAAATATGGTCCGACCCACTTAGATCTCAGTTTTCCTGGGAAGAGTTTGAGTCGGGCATCAAAGAGTAGGACCTTTTGACCAGGATCTCGAGATGTGTTTGTCGTGGAAGGCTTTAACCCGCTCCTTGCAGATTTGCGAGTTCTCGTACGCATCTGTGCGTAATTCATCGATCTCGCTGATTTGGAGTTTTCTGTGGGTCCCAGCCTTGGAAAGATCTAGATTACAGTTCCGTACTGCCCAATAGGCTTTATGCTCCAGTTCGACGGGAAGGTGGCATGCCTTTCCGTACACCAATCTAAAGGGAGACATGCCCAATTGGGTCTTGTGGGCGGTCCTATAGGCCCACAATGCTTCCGGAAGTCGGGACGACCAGTCCTTCCTGTCAGGTCGAACAGTGACCTGTAGGATTTTCTTGATCTCCCGATTCGACAGCTCAGCTAGACCATTAGTTTGGGGGTGGTAAGGAGTAGAGATTCGGTGAGACACCCCGTATTTGGTCATCAGTGACCTAAACTGAGCATTTGTGAAATGGGTCCCCCCATCAGAGATTATTGCACGAGGAATCCCGAACCTTGAGAAAATGTGTTGATGAATGAATTTGAGAACGATTTTGTGATCACAGGTTCGGGTCGGTATGGCTTCGATCCATTTGGACACGTAGTCCACAGCCAACAGAATGTATTCAAAACCATCCGAAACAGGAAAGGGGCCCATAAAATCAATCCCCCATACATCAAAGATTTCGCATACTAGAATCGGTTGCATAGGCATCATGTCGCGATGGCTCATGTTGCCCAAAGTCTGGCAACGACTGCATGCCTTGCAATGACTGTATGCGTCTTTGAACAGTGTGGGCCAGTAAAAGCCGCACTGGAGGACTTTTGATGCGGTTTTATGCCCGGCAAAATGGCCACCGCATGCCTGGTCATGGCAGAAAGAGAGGATATTGTTGACTTCCCCTTCCGGGATACATCTCCGGATGATCTGATCGGCACCTATGCGGAAGAGGTACGGGTCTTCCCAAATGTAATACTTGGCATCGGAGCGTAATTTGTCTTTCTTGGCCTTCGGCCAATCGGACGGGGTTTGATGAGATGCCAAGTAATTTACAATATTAGCAAACCACGGAAGGCTAGTACCAATAGTCAGTAGGTGCTCATCGGGAAAATGCTCAGTGATGGGTCCGGAAGGGTCTATCATTTCAGAAGGAAGACGGGACAAGTGATCAGCTACCACGTTTTGTTTTCCCGCTTTATCGCGAATCTCGAGGTCAAATTCTTGCAACAGCAAGATCCATCGGATCAATCGAGGTTTCGCGTCCTTCTTTGCAAGGAGATGCCTCACAGCCGTGTGATCCGAGTATATGATGACATGGGAACCCAGAAGGTATGATCTGAATTTCTCTAGGGCAAATACTACAGCTAGCAGCTCTTTCTCAGTAACTGTATAGTTACGCTGAGCCTCATCGAGTGTTTTGCTGGCGTAGTAAATGACCACAGGTTTCTTGTCATTTTTCTGCCCCAAAACCGCTCCTACAGCGAAGTCGGATGCATCACACATGATCTCAAAGGGTTGAGACCAATCAGGGGACTGTAGGATCGGGGCTTGGGTGACTCGGTCACGCAGGATTTCAAATGCTTGAGTGCATTCCTTGGAGATTTCGAAGGGAACATCCTTGGAGAGAAGAGTGGTCAGGGGGCGTGCGATTTTTGAAAAATCAGGGATAAATCGTCGATAAAAACCGACATGCCCTAAAAAGGAGCGGATGTCCCTGATCGAGCTAGGCATGGGAAGGCGAGAAATCAGATTAACCTTAGCTCGATCCACTTGGATACCTTTCTCCGAAATTGAGTGTCCCAGGACAATTCCCTCAGGCACCATGAAATGGCTCTTTTCCCAGGAAAGAACCAAATTCACGTCGATGCACCGCCTGAGTATCTGGACCAAGTGCTGGAGGCAATCGTCGAATGATGCTCCGAAAACTGAAAAGTCATCCATGAAGACTTCCAGATAATCACCTACCATATCTGAGAATATGGCAAGCATGCATCGCTGAAAAGTAGCGGGTGCATTGCAAAGACCAAAAGGCATCCTTCGGAAAGCGTATGTTCCGAAGGGGCAGGTGAATGTGGTCTTTTCTTGGTCCTCAGGATGGATTGCCACCTGGTTATAACCGGAGTACCCGTCAAGAAAGCAGAAGAACCTATTTCCCGCTAGTTTTTCGAGAATTTGATCAATGAAGGGTAGTGGGAAATGATCCTTCTTCGTGGAGGAATTGAGTCGACGGTAATCTATACAGACTCTCCACGAGTTGGCTAATCGGGTAGGAATGATTTCTCCGGTCTCAGTCGTTATAGTGGTGAGTCCTGCCTTTTTAGGCACGACCTGAATCGGGCTCACCCAACGACTATCGGAGATCGGGTAGATGATCCCGGCATCTAACCACTTGATGATCTCCTTTTTCACGACCTCCTGCAGATTGGGGTTTAAGCGTCTCTGCATTTCACGAGAAGGTCGTGTGCCCTCTTCTGAATAGATATGATGAGTACAATAAGAGGGACTTATTCCAGTCAAATCATCGAGGGTCCATCCGATGGCTCTGCGATGTTGCTGGAGGACAACAATCAGACGGTATTCCTGTTCAGGATTGAGGTTGGAATTGATGATCACAGGAAGGGTCTGATTAGAACCCAAAAAGATGTATTTCAAATGAGCAGGAAGGGGTTTCAGTTCAAGGATGGGGTTTTCAGCAGCAGCGGGTGGTTCAGTATAGATGTGAGGTTCACGGGTGGGAGTTACTGGGTTGTTCACATCCGGAATGGACTCCTCTATTTGCGGGTCAAGATCCTTCTGTGGTTGATGAGGAATACTCAAGTCATTCTGGAGGTGTGATTCATCAACCAAAGTCTTGATGTCACAAATTTGTTCGATGACGCCGCAATTAATTCCTTGTTGGGCCTTAAATATATCAATTTTCAGTGTTTGATCTCCAAACTTAAGCTCTATTTGGCCCTCCTCACAGCTGATGTTGGCTCTAGCAGTAGCCAAGAAAGGTCTCCCTAGAATGATTGGTGTATCCCTAGGGTTCTCAGGTGCATCCATGTCTAAGACTATAAAGTCCACTGGAAAATAGAAATCCCGCACTCTCACGATAACATCCTCGAGAATCCCTTTTGGTGACTTTATAGATCGATCTGCTAATTGTAATGTCACCTCGGTTGGTTTCAGCTCAGATTCTTCCAGATGGTCAAGTAAGGATGTGGGTATCAGATTTATAGATGCACCTAAGTCTAACAATGCTCTGTCAAATTGGGTACCACCTATCTTACAGGAGATCAGGGGAGTTCCAGGATCTTTTGCCTTGGGTGGGAGTCTACTAAGGATTACAGAGCTGGCTTGCTCTGACAGAACAATTGGGCTCCCTCCCTTGGTTCGCGGCTTACGCTGGGGTGTACATATATTCTTTAGAAATCGTGCGTAAGCTGGTACGTGGCGGATTGCATCCATCAAGGGGATGTTTATGTGGACCTGCTCAAAGAGCTTGACCAGGTCCTCCTCAGGGGCCACGGGCTTGGTGGTCTTCTTTCCCTTGGTCAGGGCTTCGGGAAACGGGATCTTGGTTGGTTCCTCTAGGATAGGTCCTGGTTGTGGGTCTGGAACAGCGGTACCTTGGATAACTATCCTAGGGTCATGATTATCAGGCTGGGCGTGGTTTGGATAATACTGGTCCTGAGTTGTCTTACCACTACGTGTTGTTACAGAATTTAATCCGGCCTGATTTTGGTTTGGATTTGGTAGGAGGGGTGGCTGCTGCTGAAATCCCGTACGAGAAGTAGAGGCTTCCATCTCGTCTGGAGATGGAGCAGTGGGGGCCTGATAAATCCATTGAGCTTGGCCTAAATTTGGATTCATAACGCGCTTCTGTGTTGGCACGTTATTTGGGTTAGGAAGGGGTTGGGAAGGGAGTGTGCCTGGCTGGCGAGAATTTGCCAACTGGGCCAGCTGAGTTTTAACTTCAGTAAGCTCGTCCTTGTGCTGTTTTTGAATGGCCGCATTCGATTTTTGAATGTCAGCCAGAGTCTGAAGGATTAAGGACATTTGATCTTGATTTGGCCCTGATGGATAAGTAGGGTTGGGCCGAGGCTGAGACGGCTGGTAGTGATGAGAGGGCTGTGGGCGGGACTGAAAAGGTGGTCTTTGGGTTTGAGAATTTCCCGCCCACTGAAAATTTGGATGGTTTCGCCATCCAGGGTTGTAAGTGTTGGAGAATGGGTCGTTCTGGATGGCGTTGAGGTCCTCGCAGGTCTGAGGAACCTCCTGAGAATCAGGGAAAGGGGGAATGGAGTTCCCCCGGCTGGTGAAGAAAGGATCGGATGATCTTCCAGTCCAAGAATCAGATGGGGATGGATATGGATCCATCCCAGGGGAGGATCGGTGTAGGATGTTTTGCACAGTCTCCTGTGTGGAAGGAGGTTGTGCAAAGGAGTTACGCGCAGAGGTGGCTCGCTGCAAGTGCTGAGTCAGCTCATCCACCTTCTTTTCAATAATTGAGACCTTGTCCAATCGACTGGCCATTAATTCCAGGTCGACTGATGCGGACAGGCCCTGCGTCTCATGTGCTCCCTTAAGATTCGTCGCTGCGCGGGTATTCGTCCTGTCGAATAATCCCATGGAGTCATTGTTGATGGAGTTCTCGCACATGTTTTCGAGAATCTCCCATACGGTGTCTTCATGTTGACCCATGATGTTTCCTCCGCAGGTTGCATTGACGAAAAGGCGGATGTCCTCACGGAGTCCCTGGTAAAAAGATTGGACTTGTTCCCATTTAGGAACTCCGTGATGGGGGCACTTCCTCATGAGATCCTGAAAACGATCCCATGCCTCATGGAGAGGTTCTCCTGATTGTTGAGTGAAGTGTGTAATCTGATGGCGCAAGGCGTTGGTCCGACCAACGGGAAAGAACTTTTTCAAAAACTCGGATTGAAGTTCTTCCCAAGTGTTGATCGGCCGGGTCTGAGTTTGATACCAATGGGCGGCCTTGTCCATAAGAGAAAAGGAGAACATCTTCATGAGAAGAATATCCCGATTTTGCGCATCTGATCCAAAAGTGTGGGCCAGATGCTTAAGCTGTTTGATGTGCTGGAAGGGATCTTCAGAATTAAGCCCATGGAATTTAGGTATAGCGTGAATCATGTTGGGCTTTAGTTCGGAATCAGGTCCTCCAATCGGGATTCTAACTCGAGGCTCAATTGCCACCGCAGCAGGATTGTAGTGGTCCCGCATCATAGGACGCTGTGGTGGGTGCACGAAGTTTTGGAAGAGGTCATTGAGTCGCTGGAGCTGGTGTTCCAGATTATTTTCTTCCTCAACTGGCTGAGCCATGATGGGGGAAGAAGAAGAACTTGGTTCTGAATCAGAAGAGAGAATAATGTGAGGGTGTTGCTGCACAAATACGGGCGTCGAGGCTTGGCCTTGACGAGAGTGAATTTCTAAAGGAGGTCTTAAGGGTGGTCTTAGAGACCTCCTTCCGTACATGCACAGTTGGGAGAGGTAAGTTTAGAAGGTGATGGACCCAATCAAGACACCCAAAAATGTGTTGGGTGACTATAGAGGTGCGGGGCAGATGGACCCCTTGATCAGAAAGATCGTCCACCTGAGAATTACCTGGGCAGCCAGAGAGGGAGAGTCCCGCGAAGACCCCTACACGGTAGAGCGTCCCCACGGGTTACAGGGTTTCCCCCACCCGACCTCTCTTGTCACTGCGGTTCCAGGTAGACCAGAATGGGGATCTTGACCTCTTAAGTCTACCAATTTTAAGATCAGGGTGCTTAAGGTTTCACTTGAACTTTAGTCTTTTTAAGTGCAAAGAGTGACCTAATTTAAGGTTGGTTAACCCAAGGGGTCAACTTTACCTATTGTTTTCTTTAAGAGCTTTTAGGTCCTGTCTTTTAGGGTTCAAGTGTTTAGAGAGAGCCAATTGTTTAGGATTTTTCTTGTATAGGTATTTTCAGACAAGGGCTTGGGCACACTTTATTTGGTTTTCTCAATTCTTGAGTTAAGTAGTGTGTCTCTAAATCCCTAGTGTTGGATCCTAGGTTGGCTCTACTTGGTCCAGTTAATTCTTTGTTGGGTAATTAGGGCTCAAGCAAGAATGTGTTAGCCCTTAAATACCCTTGATAGTGTGCAGAAATAATGAGTTGAAAACATGCAACTTTTATGGTTACTAAATATGGAAGACAGGTTAGCCCTATATTGCTTGTTCTTTTCTTTTCTTTCTCTTTAGAGTGTAGGGGTTAATAGTGAGAGAAAAGATTTACCTGTCTTCGGAGTGGTTGTCGTGTGGTTGCTTGTCTTCTTGAGTTCCTGTAGCTGCACAAAAGAGAGGAGATTATCAGAAATTAAAAGATACAGGAATGTTTACCTCTAGAATTAGCCGTTGCTCCCCGGCAACGGCGCCAAAATGATAAGCGTTAATTTGTCGACCGGTTTCGGTTATATCGTTGTAGTAAAGCCGGTTGTTACCAACGTTTTCATATAAAATTTTTTACTCGGAAAAATAAAAGAGTTCCCGAGGTCGAACTC
The DNA here is from genome assembly GCA_037157565.1 of Thalassia testudinum. NCBI lineage: Eukaryota > Viridiplantae > Streptophyta > Magnoliopsida > Alismatales > Hydrocharitaceae > Thalassia > Thalassia testudinum. The sequence continues at coordinate 54,147,988 of JAZHRO010000007.1, forward strand.
AGGGAGCAAGTTGTATTCTAGAGATATACAAGTTCTATTACAAAAATAAAGAGAGAGAGAGATGAAAATTTGGCTTCTTCTTCTTTTCTTCTTTCTTCCTCTTTGTCTTTGGTTCTTCCTGTTCTTTCTTCTTCTTCTTTGCTTTCTTCAGATCTTCCTCTTTGTCTTTGGTTCTTCCTGTTCTTCTTCTTCTTCTTCTTCTTCTTTTTCTTCTGCTTTCTTCAGATTTTCCCCTCGTGCTCTTCTTCTGTTCTTCCTTGTTTCCTTTCTTTCTTTTTCGTCAGATCGTCTTCTTCTTTTCTTGCTTCTTGCTTTTTCTTCAGCGGGTCTTCTTCTTCTTTGGCTGCTGACCTTCCGTCGTCTGCGCCAGTGCTGAGACGACTTAACAATGCCTTCGCTACAGTGCAGCAGCTCCTTCTTCTTCAGCGGGTCTTCTTCTTCTTTGGCTGCTGCACACTTCAGAGTTTATTCGTCAAGGCAAAAACCTACTCTACCCCCCTCCCCCGCGTATCTCTCTCTCTGAAATCACTCTTCGGAAGCTCTCCCAGAGCGCTACCGGGTAATCGGGTTCGGGTCAGGCCCGGGTCCAGGCCCACCGGCGTGCGTGGTGGGCGAGGAGTGCAGGTCAGTCTAATCGGGTCGGGCCAGGTCCGCGGAGCGTGGTCACGGACGAGGCCGAGTCGGGTCGGGTCGGGTGAGAGGGACCTCACCCCGTGGTAACTGAGGCAAACAGCATAAGGCAGTTTTTGCCTTTATGCATCCGCGCGCCTTCGAGAGATTCCGAGGTGGGACTAAATGTCCCACCCCAATTCTCTCACGCCTGCAGCAGGGATGGTGCTCCCAATTGCATCGGCTGTTGAGGCGCACAGCTCCAATTGAGGGCCAGGGTGTGTGCGCGAGACTCTTCCGCGCTGGCCGTGGCTTTTCAACCTGGGATATCTCGGCTTGAAGCAACCTCGAGCAGGCTTCGAGCTTCCTCGCCAATGGCGGTCAAGGCCTGGAACCTGAAACCAATGGCACGGCCTCTCGGCCAGATCAGACAGGCGGGGGACCTTCGCCGTGGCACGGCGAAGGTGGTCAGGGGGTCTGCAGGGGGCGAGATGGAGCTGTCAGGTCGTCCTAGGTCAAACTGTGAGCGAGGGAGTGGGTGTGTTCGGTGGGTCTGCAGAGGGTGTTTGGTGGGAAGTGGAGGGGCGGAAGAGGATCAGGGTGAGGAGGCGGAGGTTCTGCGGTAGTCGGCGAGCCGTGTGGGTCGCTGAGGTGATGGGAGCGGCTCGCCGGAGGGTGGTCGGAGGCGGAGAGGATGAGGGTGAACAGGGTCGGTAGAGGGCTTAATTGACTAAATCGAAAGCGGGGAAAGAAAGAGGAGAAGAAGGGGAGTAAGTCTAACTTAACTGCAGGGACGAAGGGGGAGGAACAGGGCGACAGTCGTATCGACTGTCGCCGGAGAAGACGATGCTCAGGGAGAGGGGCGGCGGCGAGCAGAGGGCTGGAGAGGCGCCAGCTGGGTGCGGCGTGGCGCGGAAAGAGCAGGGGAGGAAGTCTCTGCTGCTGGTAGTGCGGCAGAGCGAAGAGGTGGAGGGGGAGGAAGTCGCCGGAGCTGGTGAGCGTCTGCCGGAGAAAGAAGAGAAGAAAGCTGGGGGTTTTCTCCGTCAGATCCAGGCTGCCTTCGTCGGTGGAGCGGCGGGGGGTATTTATAGGGTTGAAGCAGGGAGGAAGGCGGAGGGAGACGACGTGTCTCCCTCGCCGGAGAATGGTCGGAATACGAACCCATACCGTCCGTGCGTTCGCACGGCCGGTATGGGGGGCTACAATGACCATGGGGGTGCTCCTGCGACGGCTGACGACGCAGGGCACCCCCGGTACACTTGCCAGGTCCCCCACCTCACCCTGCGCGGCGCCATGCTCCGCGCAAGGTCGCCGGAGCATGGTGCTGGCAGGGTTTTGCAGGAGGGACCTGTTTGCAAAGAACGAAGGAGAGTTAGGGGCCAAAATGCGAGGGTTCAAAAGTTGAGGGCCAAAGAGTAAATATATGAGGACCAAAGTGTGAAGTCGGTCAAGGAGGTTTCTTCTTAGGCTCAAGTTTTTATACATGACTAATTAGGACCTAAGGAATCTGATGGTGAATTTTATTTTCATATTAAACCTTGTTTGACCGGTCAATTTGCGCAAAAACCCAAATTAAGTTATTAATTGGGCATGGTTCTCAATGTAGGTCAAAATGGGTTCTAAAGGCCAAATTGATGGTTCTAAACCCCAAAGATTATTTTTCTATGAATTTTAGAGGGTTTATTCTATTTTTACTTTGCCTCGAACCTTGTGAATTGAAGTGGGTTGTTTTAGGGTTACAGATTATCATTTGGTTCCTTGGAAGTACTGTAGCCCTTGCTAGATCATCTCATCCCACTTTTATTCTTATTAAGCTGTTTTGACCTATGTTTGGGCCCTGAATTACCCTGTATGCAGATTATACTGGTAAAATTGCACTTTTACCCCTTATGACTTGTTTTCTTCTCAAACTCAGAATTCTCTGAGTTAAGCTTTTCCTTGAGATATGTAGGAGCTTTTATCCTTTGTATTGGGTCAAAATGAGCTAGTTATGGCTCATGATGAGGTTCTCATCAGTAGGCTCTATGCCAAATACAGCAAGTGCGAGTTCTGGTTGAGGCAGGTGACTTTCTTAGGTCATGTGATTTCAGGGGATGGCTTGGCTGTAGATCCAGCCAAGGTAGAGGCAGTGCTCAGGTGGGAGAGACCACGTACAATGACAGAGATCCGCAGTTTCTTGGGACTGGTAGGGTATTACCGGCGATTTATCAAGCGTTTCTCGTAGATTGCACGTCCTATGACACAGTTGACCCGGAAGGATGTGCCCTTTTCATGGACAGACACTTGTGAGGCATGTTTTCAGGAGTTGAAGGAGAGGCTGACTTCGGCTCCTGTGCTTACCATTCCAGACAACAATGGCGATTTCGTCGTATACACGGACGCTTCTTTGTAGGGGTTAGGGGGTGTGCTCATGCAGCGGGGTCAAGTTGTCGCTTATGCTTCGCGGCAACTAAAGCCCCATGAGCATAGCTACCCTACCCATGACTTAGAGCTAGCAACTATTGTCTTCACGCTGAAGACATGGAGGCACTACCTGTACGGTGAGACTTTTGAGATATTCATAGATCATAAGAGCCTCAGGTATTTGTTTGATCAGAAGGAGCTTAACATGAGACAGAGACGTTGGTTAGAGCTCCTGAAGGACTATGACTGTAGTATCTCCTACCATCCTGGGAAGGCCAACGTGGTGGCTAACGCCTTGAGCCAGAAGGCGCCCGCGCACTTGGCCAGTTTACAGGCACAGAGTTGGAGACTCATGGAGGAGTTGGGCAGTTGGTGACCCCTTGAGTTACAGGGGCATTGTGGGTCAGTGATAATGACACAATAGACGAGACCAGAGCTGATAGACCGTATCATCACAGGATAGATGACAAACCAGTACCTGCAGTCGTTGTATGACAGAGTACTGTCAGGGGACCCTGGAGACTTCTCCTTTACTGACGAGGTACTGCGCATGAGGGGATATTTGTGCGTTCCCAGGGATGAGGAGTTGTTGAGAGATCTCCTAACTAAGGCACATGGTTCCAGGTTCACCATAAATCCCAGGAACACAAAGATGTACCATGATCTGAGACGTGACTTTTGGTGGAGGGTGATGAAGTGAGATGTAGGTGAGTTCGTGAAGCAGTGTTTGGTATGCAGCAGGTGAAGGTCGAGCATCAGAGGCCTGCAGGGCCGTTGCAGCCACTTCCAGTGCCAGACTGGAAGTGGGAGAGTATCACCATGGACTTGGTGGTGGGTTTGCCTGTTACCCAACGAGGACACGATGCAGTCTGGGTGATTGTAGACAAATTGACGAAGACGCACATTTTTTGCCGATCCGAGTCACCTTGGGACCAGTACAGTTGGCAGAGAGGTATATTCGCGATGTGGTATGTCTGCACGAAGTTCTGCACGAGATTGTATCCGACCGAGATACCTGTTTACGTCCCAGTTTTGGGCTTAGTTTCAGTAGGCTTTGGGGAAACGATTGAGGTTCAGCACGGCATATCACCCCCAGACGGATGGACAGTCAGAGCGCACGATACAAATGCTTGAGGACCTTTTGCGTGCCTGTGTACTGGACTGGAGGGGCTCTTGGGAGGAGCACTTGCCCCTGGCAGAGTTTGCATATAATAACAGTTATCACTCGAGCATCGACATGGCACCGTACGAGGCTCTGTACGGACAGAGGTGTACTGCACCTTTAAATTGGGTTGAGGTGGGGACCAAGTGGGAAGTTGGCCCCAGGCTAATCTGGTAGAGTCAAGAGGTGGTTGAGCAAATTCACAGACGAATTTGCACTGTCAGGAGCAGATAGAAGAGTTATGCCGATTAAAAGCGCTGAGAGGTGCAGTTCGAGGTTGGGGATCACATCTTTCTATGCATTTCGCCCATGAAGGGCCTGCAGCGTTTTGGGGTGAAAGGGAAGCTCGCGTAGAGGTTTGTGGGGCCCTTTGAGGTCCTGGAGCGGGTAGGACCCATTGCTTACAGGCTTACCCTTGCTCCCCAGCTTTCTGGTGTGCACGACATGTTCCACGTGTCCAACCTCAGGAAGTACGTCATCAATCCCAGTCACGTTCTGAGCCACGAGAGTGTCGATGTGGGTGACGACCTGACCTACCCCGAGCGACCAGTACAGATATTAGACAGAGCCATCCGGAGTTTAAGACGAAAGCAGGTACCCCTGGTGAAAGTCTTGTGGAGGAGCCAGAGGTGTGAGGAGGCTACCTGGGAGCCTGAGGCGATGATGCGAGAGCGATACTCGGAGCTTTTTGAGGGTACATCCTTTTGGACCGACTTCGGTCCTCTTTAAGTTTGTTATGCGTATGTTGTTCTTTTTTCGCACACTAGCTAGCTCAAGTTTCGGGGAAGAAACTTCCTTTAAGTTTGTTATGATGTTATGACCCATGCTGTTTAAGCCTTTTAGGACGTCTGGACTGTGGGTCAGACATCTGGACACCTTCCCAGACATCTGGAAATTGAAAATCTTTGGGTACGAGCTCGCGTCTATGCGCGTGCTACGTGTAGACAGTACCCTCTCATTTTTCCTCCTTCTCTCTCTTCCCCCGCCTCCAAGCAAACCCTAAACCCAACCTTATAAAACCCCTCCTCCTCTCTCATTCTCCTCACTTCTCAGCCACCAACCACCTTCCTCTCTTCTTTCCCAAAGCGAGTGAGAGCGTGAGAGCGGTGTAGAGGAGGAGTGGCGTGAGAAGGAGAGGAGGAGCAGCGTGAGAAGAAGAGGAGGAGGTGAGCTCACAAGCTCGCGTGGGAGCTCACCGATGAGTGTACGGCTGGAGCGACGCGTGCGCTAGGTGGAGTGCATCTGGGAGGTCCTCCCCGACACTGCTACAGCCAGAGCTGCAGGCGAAGGGGCTCGACACGACCATGCGCGGTGCAAGAGCAGCGGAAGCAGGTTCTGGTTCTGGGTTTTTCCCAGAATCATACGTCTAAAGTGACCTCCAAACGATGGTGCAGACGTCTGGAGGTGGTTCTAGACGTCTGATGAGAGGGCTTCGCAAAGGTATGCTCCCTTTGCAAATACAACCATGCAGGCCACTCCGCAGTAACCCTTTTGCGTGCCCATTTTGAGAGATCTACTGGTGGCATGCAGGATTCGCTTCGGGAAGGCACGGGACACGCCCTCCCACGCATTTCAGACGTTTGGGCGATGTACCAGACGACGGGAAGCACTTCCAGACGTCCGGAGAGGTGGCCGGACGTTTGGAGCTAGGTCCAGACGATCCAGAAGAGTTCCTGGATGTCTGAGGAATGGCACAGAGACTTAGGTATGTTACTGGACACTTTTAAGATGTTTGGAAGTTATTCCAAACGTCTGATTTGAGACAGAAACCCTATTTTTGACTTGTTTAGGGTCCGTTTGAGTCCCGTTTTACGCAAATAAGATACCGATGTGTTCTTGTGAGTTCCTCTACTTGTTAGAAGGTTTTCCATATTGTTCTGATAGTTCCCTTGTGATTGTTCCTTGTGATAGGACTTCATTCCGTTGTGGGTTTGGGGCTTGCTGAGGCACGTGAGCTTGCCGTTCATGCCCCCAATACCCCTGGGTTTACTAGTAGAGTGGCTTCCCCCTAATTTAGTTATAACCTAAATGCATGTGTGGAATGAATGATTAGAACCGAGGATATGGCATGAATCCTAGGACGAGAAACACTTGAAATGTCTGTAATGGATGATTGAATTGCAGTCTTGAATGAGTAGATAGAATGATAACAATTGCCTGTAAATAAATAACAGCTGCCTGTGAAATATGAAGTACTTGTGCTAGCTAACTGTTACATGTAAATTTCCTGTTGTATACGTTAAATGACATAATACGAGCTGTATGTATATAAATTGAGAATGGAAATGTGAATGATGGAAATGCGAGTTGCCTGTGTATAACCTGTATATGGAAATGTGAACGATAGCAATATAAGTTGCATGTGTATAACCTGAGAATGGAAATACAAAAGATGAAACCTGGTATGGCTGGGCATGAGGAATATGAGCATGAACCCTATGGGGAATTAGGAGTAGAGCTCCTGGAAATAAATAGAATGGATCTGGAAATGTGAGTGGGGAAGTGAGCTGACCCTTGAGTACGGAGTACCAAGGAGAGTGACTGTCCCCCTATTTAGTGCACAACGGAGCTAGCCGCCCTTGGGTTGGGACCTGGGGTTAGGATTGGCCACTCTGTATGGACTTCTTGTCCCTCGCGTACACGGTACCAGGGAGAGCTACTAGTGTAGGGGGAGAGCTAGCCACCCCACGGGGCCTGGGGTTCAGCTAGCCACCCTACACCGACTTGCTAGGCCCACTGGGCAAACTAGGGTAGTCAGGCAAGGGTGCACAGACTGTAGAGGGGTGAGACCCCTGTTTGGTTCTTAGGGGCTAGACCCTTGTTATTGAGAGGGCTAGGCCCTATACTGGTTCTGTGCTGTGCTTTGGGTGCACCCGCTAATGATTGACCGCATGCTAGTGCAGGGTAGCTACCCGTGCGCTTATCGCATGTGTTGTAGTCACCGTTATGTCTGTTCGTGACCTTGGGGTGGTTGACTGGGTGTAGGATCACCTTGGGGGACTCTCCTGGCCAGGAGAGCACCACGTGTGCCTTCTATTCTTCGGAAAAGATTGTAATCAAGATCATTCCCACAAGGAACATTCGAGATCAAGAAAGACACCTGATAAATAAACCAAGTGGTGAAAAAGAATAATTAGTTAAAGAAAGTAATTGAAAAACAACAGCTACCTGTCCACTTTTACTGCTTTAGTTAGTTGGTTGCCACTTTACTCAGCGTTCGCTGACTTTGTGTACTCATAACCCTTTTCAGGTCTAGGTGTTAAGCAGCCAGAGCCCACGGCTGCAGAGGGTGCTGGGCCCAGTAGAACCCAATAGTTGTGGCTTCTTGTTGTACTCCTTTCTGTTGTGATGAGTAGACTCTTGTATCTTTATATTCTGTTCTTTATGTTCCTGTACTTATTACTTTCTGCTGTTTTGGTGGTGATATGTACTGTAGCAGTTTTTACCTCTTTATTGTTGTACCCTTTTACTATTAGTTGCTTAGCATAGTGAATGTGTTTACTTTCCTGCTTTTTGGTTACTTTCTCATTGGACGATTGGGTCTTGGGATCAGTCGAGTCGGTCCGGTCTCGCATCCTATAGGGATTCGGGAACCGGGTCATAACAATTTGATTCAATATGTTTGTAATAATATTGAATCTTGTGATATATGGCATGGTAGATTGGGTTATGTAAATTTCAATTCTTTAAAAAGAATGATGAAATTAAATATGATTCTTGAACACACCATAGATAAAACTAAGAAATGTGAGATATGTGTGTAAGCTAAACAAATTAAGAAGCCTTTTCACTCTATTATTAGAGATACTGAGGTTTTAGATTTGGTGCACACGAATATCTGCGAGTTTAACGGTGTGTTGACTAAGGACAATAAAAAGTATTTTATCACCTTATAGATGACAGTAGCAAATACTGCTATGTGTATTTGCTTAAGTCTAAGGATGAGGCATTAAGTAAATTATTTATCTTCAAGAAAGAAGCAGAAACACAAACTGGGAAAACTCTTAAAAGGCTGAAGTTAGATAGAGGAAGGAAATATACGTCCAACTTATTTGATGAACAGTGCCAAGCTTTTGGTATATTTCACAAAGTAATGACCCCATATTCCCATCAATCTAATGGGATAGCAGAGCGATAGAATATGACTCTAACTGACATAGTCAACGCTTTCTTCCAAAGCTCAAGATTATCTGCTTACATGTAGGGGGAAGCTTTGAATATGGCATGCCATATTCTGAATAAAGTTCCACTCAAGTATAAGGAAAGTAGTCCATTTGAGATTTGGAGAAACAGGAAACCATGTTTGAAATACCTCAAAGTGTGGGGCTGCCTTACAAAAGTGGATGTCCTAGAACACAAGAGGAAGAAGCTTGGACCTAAGACAGTTGACATGGTCTTTCTAGGTTATGTTGATAATAGCTATACCTATAGCTTTTTTGTTATAAAATCTGAGATTTAAGACATAAATGTCAAGACTATTGTTGAGCTTCGCGATGCTAAATTTTTTGAGGATGTCTTTCCTATGAAGACTAGATTACCTCAAAATATGACTTCAGATGATCTAGCCACCACATCTGGTTCTATTCCTGATCAAGTGGAAAGGATGTCTAATGTGGTAGCTAGCTCTTCTCGTTCTGAACCCAATCAAGTAGAAGTGTTTGAACCTAGGAGAAGTAAAAGACCAAGAATTGCCAAGGATTTGGGAAGTGATTTTATTACTTACCAAATCGAGGGCGATCCCTCCACTTATCGTGATGCTATGGCTTCTTCTGAAGCTGAGCACTGGAAAGATGCCATTAAGAATGATAGAGACTCAATAATCTATAATGGCACTTGGGAGTTGGTTGATTTACCTTGAGGGTGTTCTACTATTGGGTGCAAGTGGGTGTTTAAGAGAAAACTTAGGCTTGACGAATCTATTGAAAAATACAAAGCTAGACTTATTGCCAAGAGGTTCAAGCAAATCGAGTGAATCAATTATTTCGATACCTATTCTCCAGTAACTAGGATAACTATTATCCGGATGCTTATTGCATTGGCTTCTATTTATGATCTCACTATCCACCAAATGGATGTGAAGAGTGCCTTTCTTCATGGTGATCTTGAGGAGGAGATCTATATGGACCAGCTTGAGGGATTTGTAGCTCCTGGGAATGAGAAAAAGGTTTGCAAGCTTGTTAAATCTTTTTATGGTTTGAAACAAGTACCCAAGCAATGGCATGAAAAGTTTGATAAAACTGTACAATCTTTTGGCTTTGTAGGTCAAAAATTTGACAAGTGTGTCTACTCTATGATTAAGAGTGATATGTGTATTGTCCTATGCCTATATGTAGATATATTATTGTTTGGATCAGACATTAGAATTGTGAATGAAACTAAGTTGTTCTTGAGTAGTAAGTTTGAGATGAAGGATATAGGTGTTGCAAATGTGATCCTAGGCCTCAAATTGATTCGGTTAGCAGAGGGGATAGCTATTTCTTAATCTCATTATGTTGAGAAGGTTCTTGAGAAATTTAGCTATGAAGATTGCAAGGCTGTAAGCACTCCTTTTGGTTCATCAAAAACACTTTGTAAGAATAAAAGTGGAACGCCTATTTTACAATTAAGATATTCACAAATTATAGGAAGCTTGATGTATTTTCCTAACTGGACTAGACCAGATATTTCCTTTTCCATGTCTAAGTTGAGTAGATATAAAAGTTGTCCTAACCATACTCAATGGGATAACTTAAATTGAGTACTTAAGTACTTAAAGGGAACTGTTTCCCTTTATTTGCATTATGGTAAATATCCTTCAGTTTTGGAAGGATATAGTGATGTAAGTTGGATCGGTCAAATGGAGGATTCTGGGAGTAATAGTGTTATAGGGTATGTCTTTACCCTTGGAGGTGGTGCAATCTCCTGGCAGTCTACAAAGCAGACCATTTTAGCCCAGTTTACCTTTGAGGCTGAGCTATGTGCTTTGGACACTATTGGAATTGAGGTTGAATGGCTAAAGGGACTTTTTACACAAATCCTTATGATGGGTAAGTCAATTCTTGCGATATCTTTGCATTGTGATAGCAAGACTGCTATATCAAAGATTAAGAGTTGAAAGTTTAATTAGAAAACAATGAGACATATCCAAATCAAACTCAAGTCTGTAAAGGATTTAGTGTCTCAAGGAGTGATTGCTGTGGAATTTATAGGATCCAAGGATAACATAATAGATCCATTTCTAAAGGACTTGATAGATCTTTAGTCCTTAAGTTTAGGCTTGAGATAGGACTAAGACTTATTGGGAGTTCACTCGTATGCAATCCAACCTAATTGAGTGGAGATCCCACAAAGTAGGTTCAATGTGGTAACAACAAGCTGTATGGGGAACTGGTTGGCACTCATTGTTAGATGCTTTTGCATCTGAGTCCAATCTCTGGGAGCCTGAGTTCCTTAAGTTGCAAATTTAGGAAGAGTAGAGGCTCTGAATGAGTTCAAGCCTTTATGGTAGGATGTGAGCAGTGCATCCTTGGAGAATGCCACCTATGTGAGTGTTACTGTGGGCTGCAGGTCAGGGAATAGGGTATTTCTCGATTACACTCATGAAACAGAACAAAGTGCATGGGCCTTAAGAGCACCAACCCTGAAGATTATTACCAAGAACTTCATTCTGTTATCACCACTATGCCCTCACATCAAAGGTCTAGAATTCAAGACTAGTTTCACTTTATTCCTTTGGTGGTGAAGGTGGATGACTCATGTAAGGGTTCAAACCAGAAGGTATCTTTACTAAAAGCAGAGTGTGGTAGCCGAGGAATTTATCATTGAATTTCAATGATGAATTTATGGGGGAATGTTGGATTTGAGAGACTAATTGCATCAATCGGGATGCAATTGTTATATGGTGACATAGGAATTCATGTTAAAATCAGTGAGATTTGAGAGAGGCTTTTAGTCCCATATTGAAGTGGATAAATATTTTGGTGAGTGTAAAAGGCTTCTGCCTCTCATTACTTATGTAGCAAAGAGTGAGAGGTGGGGCTGGGGACCACACACGCACGTAACGTGCCCTGTCCCGCCTTGGCTCGTGCTCGGGCTCAAGCTTGGGTGAAAATCAATTTGGAACTTAGAACTTGGACTCTTTTACTATGAATTTTAATCTCATAATTTTGACCTGGATTGGTCGATCAAAATATAAAATTGGTCAACTAATTGTTTTAATGGATCAGTGAATCTAGTTTAGTCGATCAATTGGATTGGTTGACCAAAAAGTGAAGTTTGATCGACCAATTATTTTAGTCGATTAGTGAACTTAATTAGTCGATCAATTGTCGTATTTCCATAAAATAAAAATTTCATAAACGTCTAGTCCTAGGCTCTATATAAGGGCCATGAGGGGACTCTTATTTGACACACAACAAGAGCAGAAAAACTCTCTCCACTCTCTCCCCTTCTCTCTCATTCTTGTCCCTCTTTCTTAGTGCGTTCATTCGACGTGAGATTGGTGGAAAAATCTCTAATCACTTTTGTCGATCATGCACAAAGAGATTAAAAGATCCATGAGAAGTTTTTGGTTGATCAAACTATTGAATTGGTAGATCAATTGAGAATTTGGTTGAAAACCAAATTGCTTTGGCTTCGTTCTCCTGAGGTAGTTTTCAAGGACGTCTAAGATTGGAGTGCGCTGAATTTTGGAGGTGGATCATCGTATCTTGGGAAGAATTCATCAGACCCCGACGTATCGGTATTGTGGAAGGCGATATCTTTTTTAAGGAAAGTCCTTAATAGGCATTTCTTTTGGAGTAAAATCTAATTCCTTCTCGTTTTATTTATTTCTACTATTACATGTTATTTGTTCATTATTTTATTCTAATTTTTTTTAAATCATATTTGACTTACTTGATTTAATATTTTTAATTTATTTAAAAATATTAAAAATATATATTATTTATTTATTTATTTTTTATATATATTTATTTCAATCGTAACATTTGCAAACTAAGTTATTGTGGCAATAAAATTTATGCATTTCTTATCATAGCGGTTCGGTTAGGGTTTTTAATGGCCATGCATCTAATTGGTTCGAGTCTTCGAGATACGTACGTCTAATGGCTATTTCTAATTGTGGAAATATCAAATTGAAAGATTGGAGAACGCAAGCTTATTTTTGTGACACTGGAAAAGAGAAGAAAGAACCGTTTCCTCCAATCTAATAATTCCAAACGGTTGATAAATAAGCTTTTCTTTAATGCAAATGATGGTCGATTATGACTAAAAATATCTTTATACATCTTTTAAAGGTTTTATAAAAATAGAACGAATCGGTCAAAGAAAGTTCATTTCACTTCTATTTACTTTTTGTTTAACTGTATGATAATCACGTTTGAATTGTTCACGCCATAAAGAAGGCCTGCCAAAGAGAAAGCGACTAGCATTCCATTATAACTAGTCGGCAGTTTTGCGTTTTGCCGTCAGATCTTCCAGGTCAAGGAAAGATATCGGAGCCTGTTGACTGTGGTGGAATTAAACGGCTCCCGGCACTTGGCAAAGTGTTTCAAGCTGAAATAAGAAAACAAAAATAAAATATATAGAAAAATGTAAAAGCATACGCGTTTTGCACCCAATGAGATGTAAACGTGGTCCTTACTTTACCACGGATATTTAATATAAAGAATTTAAAATTGTAAGTTACGTTAGGTGGTGCCTTTCATTTTAGTTAAAAAAGTTACCTCACTTTCAACTAAAATGAATAATTATAAAATAATTTTATAAAGATGCAATCTTATTAGTAGCAGTGTAAAATAATTTTATAGTAATTTTACATCTTATAATGGTACAAAATAATTATGAAAGTTACCAATATCATTTTAAATCAAAATATATGGATACAATATCATTTTACACCTTTCATTTTACAGTGATGTAAGTTAATTTTGTATCGATATAAAATAATTTTATAATAATTTTATATTTGACATCAATGTAAAATAATTATGAAAATCATGATGATCACTTTAAATCAAAACATGTACCTACGTGCAATATTATTTTACATCTCTCATTTTACAGTGATACAAACTAATTTTATACCAATATAATCTCTTAACATACCATAAGCATCCACAATGATCATATTCTTAAAACCAACATAAACTGTACATATGGCATGCAACTCTCAACTTATCCACAATCCATTCACATGATGCGTCCATCTTATAATAGCCACTTTATACATAAGTTCATAAAAATAATACACGAGTCCTTTGAATATTTACGTTTGAACATACATGAGAGTTACATATATATGCGTTAGTCGCCCCTCCTATCCTCCTTTTTTTTGGTCAGGCCTTCTCGAAGCATATGTTGTGAGGGCAGCTTTGATGGCTCCTCTGCTTCATTCAAGTAGGTTGATTTGGATGTGCGTGCTCATGATGTAGCAATTTTGGGTAATCCCAGGTTAGATCGCCTCCATCACCATCCCCACTTTCGATAATTGATATCTTCAATTTGTGTTTATCATGTTGATGGGTCACGCTTGAAATTGTATGTAATACAATCAGGATTCCGATTAGTGTTCCTTTACTGACCTTGCCTATCTCGTGCAAATCATCAACTTTGGTTGATAGCGTGAATCATTATCCTTGATGTGAAAAATATTTCTAAATCAAATTAATCATACACCAGTATTTAAGTGTTAGTATATTTTTATTTTTTGCTTCCGAGTGTTACTCTCTATTTTAACAGATGTTATTCCTCCTCTTTCAAAGATGTAGTCCGCTTCAACTCATTAATAGAGTTATCTTTGAATAAGAAAAGATACAAATGGAAAACTATATATACATATATATATACAGGGAACTTATCCATTGAATACTATACTCACAAATTAACAAACAAATCCAAAATCATAACCATTAGATCAAGATCTCACGATAGCCATAAATATCACTTATTTACACGATGGTGGCTTTCCATTTAAATGAATATAGCGGCTTTTATCATATAAATTAATACATAATTTCAAACAATAAAATAGCCTTCCAAAACAAACCTGATTGTGTTTACTATAAATAGATGAGGCGCACGAAACGCACTAATTTCAAATTAAAAATAATATGTCATGCTTGTTATAATCATGAAAACATTGTAATGTAACTACATATGCATTGTAACTATAAAGCATCAGTTTGTAAAGTGAATGTATGCATTGTATATGTATTGTAACATTATAAGATATATTACAAAGATTTAGTATTCGAACAATCATAAAACATGTAATACAATGTGTGAGTCTCTACAATACAATGGATTATGCACATGTTGTATTCATATGATATAAATAAATTACACGTTATATTCCATAATACAAATAAATAAGAATTTGTCTTTTGGTAAGGAGTTTGATATTTGTATTACATTCGGCATCAAAATGGCATTAATGGAACACGTTGTTAAAAATAAAAATATAAAATGTTCAATGTTGATGTAAGATTGTAATATAACGCTTTGAAACATTTAAATATAATGATGTGGTGGTTCTTTGTCGGATAAAGCTACATCGAAAAGGCATGTTTTGCATGTAATATTTTGTGATACATCTCCCTGACTTTGTAATACAAGCAATGAAGGAGTGCAATTGGACGGTGAAAAGATGTGCAGGAGCCTATAACGACGTGATGGTTGATGTAGAAGGCAATCATACAATTAATAGCTTATTTTAAGCAAAGGAAAAAATATAACATCCTTACTTGGTCTTACCTGCTCGTGAGAAAGCAATATAGGCAAAAGGAATAGAAGTAGGGTGTTCAAGAGGGGCAGGAAGGTGATCAAAACAATCTCTTTTTTAGATTCAGCTTAGAAATAATTTACCTCAAAAGTAATCTTGTATATTTTTTATTTTTTAAATTGATATGATAAATGAAAACGTGTAACTAAATCTATGTCGTTTCATATTTTGATTATTTTAGGGTTTTGTTAGAAGTTTATGATGTGGAAGAGATCATAAAACTGTATTTGTAAAAGATTTCGAGCAAAGTACCATTACAAACATAATATACAAATTAAAAAAATTGAATACAAAAAAAGTGTATGAAAAGGTACTTATAATAATGAATATGTGATTCAGTTAGTAATGTTGAATGTTAAATAAAGTTGTTTGATAATGGTATGTCTTAGTATGTTAGGATGGTGCATTCTAGAGCATCGAGTACCAATTGAAGACCATCTGATACTGAGGCAAAAAGCACCAGTAAGAGTAGGGGGGAAGGGAAAGAACAAGCAACATCTAGGGATCAGGAGCACACAAAAAAATCATCCGAAGAGCACATTCCTATAGAAAAGCCAACAACTGATACACAAACCTCGATGAAAAAAGCTTGTAAGTAAACAAAATTTTGCTTATTTAAGATTATGCATTAGTGCTTGTTTATCGAATTGATAAGTGGTATACTTGGGCATAAATGTAGATGTAGAGAAAGTAACACATCAATGTTATATCCAACATTTCAAAGAATTCATAGATAAGCACTTACTCTCGGAAAAGCAAAAAGTGCTACTGGAAAAAATCGCATTTCATAGTCTGATAGGGATTGGGAAGATAAATGTAGACACAAAGATACTGAAGTGGATGATTGAGACATGTGCTGGTGAAAGAAACTTCTTGCTAGGAGATAGATTGTAGAGTTCTCGAATGATGACATCAGATTAATATTGAGTTTACCGAGTAGTGGTTATGAAATTAAAGTTATTAATAAATCTGTTAAAGTATGGAACCATAACTAGAACCTAGGACATTGCATGAATCCTAGGAATGAGAATAGATTTAATGATAGCTCCTAGGTGTTGCATGAATCTTAGGGCTGGAAAACTAGATTGTATGATAGATCCTAGGATATGGCATGAATCCTAGGATGGAAGAAACTAGGTGGAATGTATAATACTGCAGTCTTGGAAAAATGGGAAGGAATATAAAGCTGCCTGTAAATTGAATTAACAGCTGCCTGTTATGAATAAAGAAACATGATTGAGATCATGGTTTGTAAGAACGTGAAACTGGAAAGTGAGACATAAGATGTTCTGGAACCCTACAGGGAAGTAGGAGTAGAACTCCTGGAAAGCGAATGGAATAGAATTGGGGAAGTGAGCTGGCCCTTGAGTACGGAGTACCAAGGAGAGCGACTGTCCCCCTATTTAGTGCAGAGCTGAGCTAGCCGCCCCAGGGACCCGGGAGTTAGGACTGGCCACTCTGTACCGACTTGTTGGCCCTCGTGTACGTAGTACCGAGGAGAGCTACTAGTGTTAGGAGAGCACTAGCTACCCCACGGGCCCCGGGGTTCTGCTAGCCTCCTTCACCGACTTGTTAGGCCCACTGGGGTAAACCAGGGTAGTCAGGCGAGGGTGCGCGGACTGTGGAGGGGCAAGGCCCCGGTTTGGTTACTGTGGAGGGGTTGGACCCCTGGTTCTGAGAGGGCTCTGCCCTGGACTGGTTCCGTGCTGTGCTTTGGGCGCACCTGTTAATGGAAATGACTGACCGCGTGCCAGTACGGGTTAGCTACCTGTGCGTTTATCGCGCGTGCCGTAGTCACCGTTACGTCTGTTCAGTGACCTTGGGGTGGTTGACTGGGGGTAGGATCACCACGGGGGACTCTCCCGGCCAGGAGAGCACCACATGCTACTTCTACCTTTTGGAAAAGACTGCAATCAAGATCGTTCCCACGAGGAACATTCGAGATCAAGTAAAGGATCTGAGAAATAAATGAATTAGTGAGAAATTGAAAGATGTGAATAAAGAAAGTAATAGAACATAACAGCTATTGTACACTCTACTGTTGTCTTAGTTTAGTTTGCCACTCTACTCAGCGTTTTGCTGACGTGTTACACTCGTTACCTTTCAGGACCAGGTGTTGAGCAACCAGGGTCAGCGGCTGCAGAGGACGCTGGGCCGAGTAGGGTCCAGTAGAGTTACCACTGCCTTTTGTACCTCTTTTGTTTCTGTTATAGTGAGTAGTTCTTGTTTCCACTGTACTTTCTTTACCTGCAGTTCATGTTATATGATAAATGTTGTTATACTGTTGTGGTGGTATCTACTGTAGTAGTTTCTTTCCTTACTGCTGTACTTTCTTACTGTTAGTTATATTCATGCTGAATGTGGTTTATTTTACTGCTCTTTTGGTTACTTCCTCGTTGGACGACTGGGTCTTGGGATTAGTCGAGTCGGTCCGGTTCTCGTGTCTCGTAGGGACTCGGGAATCGGGTCGTTACAGGTACACACATCTAAGCACATAATTGAGCAGAAATCAGATTAGGTAATCATTCGTGTGCCTAACTCAGTGGTGCAGTAAGGCTAATTGCTTGAGTTGTTTGGGCCACACCACTTCATATAAAAACAACTCATCAAGTAGCTTACTCATTAGGGTTAATGATTAAGGTCCATACCAGGCACTCCACTTTATTTTGATTTCAAAGGAAAACATCTTCACTCGTGTTTGCAAATCTTGGCGTGCCTCTTGAATTTGATTGAAATCACCTTAATTCAAACCCAAAAAGTTACTTAAGCAAGATTTAAACTCTAAAAGAAACTCATCCAAATAATCTTACTTGAAAACCCTGGTTGTGCATGCACTCACATGTATTCAATCAATCATTAAGGGCACAACTCATTTTAAGAGCCCACCACATTCCAAAAGCACTACTATCCCAGGTCTAATCTAAAATCAAGTAGACGTTGGCCCTAGGACTCATCAGTCTGTTTTAGGATATTTCTCATACTATGGTGCGAATTTGTAACATCTGCTTTCTTTAAAAGGTGCTAAGTTGGATGGCCCGATTGTCAAATGACTTAAGCAAGGGTTTAGCATAATTAGCAGCCTTCGGGACACGCTCCCCCTGTCTCACCATCCCAACTTAACCAGCTTTTGGATTAAGGACAACATAAAATTCATGTTGTAGTTTGAGTTTATTTTGGAGCATAGGTCCTTAGGCTACCCAACTTAAGGACATGCTTGTTTTGCTGTGCTACAGGGTTCTTACCCCCAGTCCTTCCGATCTCTTCCTAGTTTATGCTTAAAAGGTCATTGAATCCCTGCTTGGAAGGACCATTAGACCATTCAAGGAGGCGTAGGTTGAATTTTAATCCAATTGATCCCATGGCTGATCAACCACATCCTTTGCCTCAGAATCTGCAAGAGATGTTGCAAAGGCAGCTGGAACAAATGCAGAAAATGCAAGAATGGTTCCAGCGAATGCATGGTCAAGGCGCTCAGCCCTTGAATGATTTTTATGATTCTTGAAACTACGGGGAACATCCCGTCATCCTGATTTCAGCCAAAGACGTAGAAATCAAGCCCCATGTGTTAAGCCTAATCAAACATTTTCACGAGCTTGGCTCTGAAGACCTGTTTCAGCATTTGGAGGACTTGACCACTTTGATCCAAACCACCAAAGCACGAAACGTGGATGAGGAGCAAATGATCATGAGGCTTTTCCCCCACTCTCTTAGGGATAAGGCCGTACATTAGTACCAGACAATTGGAAGGCCGATTGCAACTTGGAATGGTCTTAAATTGCCTATCTTAAAGAAATTCTTTCCAATCGGGTGTACCAATGCATTGAGATAAGTGATTACTACATTCATCCATTGTCCAGGGGAACTGCTTCATGGTGCTTGGGAGCGATTCCAAGATCTACTGTAGAAGTGTCCACAGCACGAGGTGCCGAAATGGCAACTCGTGCAGATCTTTTAATGACGGGTTGACTGAGCAACTCTGTAACCACGTGGATGCTTCTTGTGGAGGCAATTTCCTTAACGAGGATGCAGATAGTGTGCATGAGTTGTTTGAGGAAATGAGTGAAAATTCCATCAATCATGCCTACATTGATACTTTTAATCGATCTCAACAACCTAGATCGAATGTTAATGAGGTCCATGACTCTCATTCATTCGATATGGAATTGATTTGTAATAAATTAGATAAGGTAGACCTGGTTACCAAAAGAATGGAAGAGTGGATGGTTGGAAACTTTGCAAATACTTCTTGATCCACTCAATCCTAAAACTCGAGATTCCATTCTTCACAAGCTCCTACTGGACGGGAGTTTGTGAATTAATTGGAAGCGGCTCAACCTGTGAGCCAGCATTACTTAGAACCTTATGGGTTTCAAATTGGGGCCTTTGATCCTAGTTTCTCTGATCCCTCTCCTTCTTTCTCACCGTCCTCGCCCTATAAGGATGTGTATGCTGTACAGGAGAACGTTAGGTCCAACCCATATTCTAACTCTTATAATCTAAGTTGGAGGAACCACCCTAACTTCTCCTGGAAAAATCCAGGGTAGCAGACCCAAATCCGACCCAGCAACTATGCACTACAAAGACTAGTGGGTCAGGGTCATGTATACACTTAGCTGCCCCCTAATTAGGTCAATCAACCAACCTGGAATGCCCGTCAACCTATAGGGTAGGCTAATTTGAACCGACTGATGGTAAAGATGTAAGGATCCATGCTCCAACTCATGCAACAAATGAAGACATTGCTAGACAACTTGCAATCCGGGCTTATTGCTAACTCTCGTCAGCCTGTATCTCTTCCATCTCAACCTATACCCAACCCTTGCAATATACAGAATCAGGGCGATCGAGCCTAAGGGTACAAGAATCAAAGGGACCCATACGCACATGCTCAAGTGGTTGAGTAGGGTGCTTCTTCTTCTGCTTCTTCATCCAATCCGGGTTATTTAGCAAATCAGGCCCCTCCGATCTTTCCTAACCCTTCCCAAGACTCAAACCTGTATGCTTCTACAAATTATGTTACCTTGAGGAGTGGACGGCAAACCCAGGAGCCAAAATTACCCTCTTCTAGTCAATCACACCCTGGTGAGCTTGAGGAAGGAAAGGAAAACACTGAAGAAGAGATTAAGGCTCAGGAACCTGATTCCAAAGATGTGACTCATGTTCCATTCCCTGAGGCCTTATTGAAACCCAAAAGAAGAAAACCCTAGATAGCAATGAGGAGCTCTTGAATTTATTCAAGAGTGTAGAGATCAATATCCTTCTCCTTGATGCTATTAAGAACATCCTAGCTTATGCTAAATTCCTAAAAGATCTATGTACCCAAAAGCGTAAGCCAAAAGAACCTACCCCGAGGAAGGTGATTCTTTTTGAGCAGGCGAGTTCTGTTATCCTACATCACCTTCCTCAGAAGAAGAGAGTTCCAAGTGCCCCTTTGATTTCATGTGTCATTGGGGATTACACTTTTGATAGGATGCTATTGGATCTAGGTGCATCCATAATGTAATCCTGACCTATCTTTATGAAAGGTTTGGGTTAGGTGAACCAACCTCAGTAGCACTATAGTTAGCAGGCCATTCGGTCACCACACCGAAAGGGATTATTGAGGACGTTATTGTCAAGGTCAAGGACTTCTATTTTCCTGTAGATTTCCTAGTCCTAGACATGGATGTACCTGAAGATTTGAAGAACATGCCCATTATTCTAGGGCGCCCATTCCTAGCTACCACTAAGGCCAACATCAATTGTGAGAGTGATAGTATGGAGATGGCCTTTGGAGACAAGAAATTGACACTTGATATTGTTAAGGTGATAAAAGGATTTGAGGATTGTGGATTTATTGAGGAGCTTGAGGATCATGATTTCAATGTTCAGACATGTATGTCGATCAATGTACTTGAGGACTCGACCAGCACTAGCAAACCTAGCCCACAACCCTCCGTGGCAGACTCGCCACACTCAGAAGAGGTTGTTGATTTTGTTCACTCCCAACCTCTTCCACTGGACTGTCCTGATGTATCTTCATCAGCATCCTCCTTACCCTCCATCCTAAACCTGCCCTAGCTTGAACTGAAACCATTGCCTAAGAGTCTAAAATATCAATTTTTAGGACCTAAGAAAATGCTCCCTGTGATTATAAGTTCAAAACTGACTAAGGAGCAAGAGATGAAACTAATCAAGGTCCTAAAAGAACATAAAAAGGCAATTGGTTGGACCATTCATGACCTTAGGGGGATTGAGCCATCTTATTGCAATCATAGGATTTTTATGGAAGATGGATCCCACCCTTCTCACCAGGTACAGAGAAGATAGAACCTTAATATGTGAGAAGTGGTCAAGAAGGAAATCATTAAATGGCTCGACACAGGAATTATTTATCTAATCTCGGATAGTCCCTAGGTTAGTCCCATGCAAATTGTTCCCAAGAAAGCCAAGATTACCATTGTGACTAACAAGAAAGGAGAATCTGTCACAACTTGTTCAGCTTCCTCTTGGAGAGTCTATATCGATTGCAGGAAGCTGAACACAGCCATGAAAAAGGATCATTTCCCTCTGCCTTTCATCCACCAAATCCTTGAAAGGTTAGTCGGGAAAAAGTATTTCTACTTCCTAGACTGTTACTTGAGATACAACCAAGTCCATATCCATCCTAAGGACCATGAAAAGATGATTTTCACCTGTCCCTGCAGAACCTTTGCATTCCGTAGAATGCCATTGGGGCTTTGCAATGCACCTGCAAATTTTCAAAGGTGTATGCTAGACATTTTCTCAGACATGGTGGGAGATCTTATGGAAGTATTCATGGACGATTTCTCCATTTTTGGAGATTCATTTGATTCTTGCCTGGCTAACCTTGAATTGATCCTTAAGAGATGCATCAAAACACGGTTGGTCCTCAGCTGAAAAAAGAGTCACTTCATGACACAAGAAGGCATCGTCTTGGGTCATGTAATCTCTGAGAGGGGAATTGAAGTCGATAAAGCTAAGGTGGATGCTATCTCCAAACTTCCTCCTCCCACATCTGTTAAACAAATCCGATCATTTCTTGGTCATGTGGGATTTTATAGGAGGTTCATCAAGGATTCTCTAAGGTTGCTCAATCTTTGAGCAACCTTCTGGCCAAAGATACGCCGTTTGATTTTGACGAATCATGCAACAGGGCATTTGATTTTCTTAAAATGGCAGTCACTTGTGCTTCAATGCTGCAACCACCAGTTTGGACAACCCCATTTGAGATCATGACCGACGCTTCTGATTATGCAGTCGGGGCTATTTTAGGTTAGAAAATTGATAAGAAGCCCTCTGCCATCTACTATGCTAGCAAAACTCTGGATGAGGCCTAGAGAAACTACACTATTATCGAAAAGGAATTGTCAGCTGCAGTATCTGCATTGGAAAAATTCAGGGCTTATCTCTTAGGATCTCATGTTATAATCTTTACCAACCACTCGGCCTTGAGACATCTCTTAGCTAAAAAAGATGCCAAACCTCAGCTCATTAGATGGATCTTTTTACTTCAAGAATTCGATCTTGAAATTAAAGACAAATCTGGGGCACAAAATGTGGTGGTGGATTATCTTTTGAGACTCCTAAGTGATTCTTCTCATCTGGATATTCCAATTACTGATACTTTTCCGAATGAGACTTTTCTTGCAATTTCAGGTGTCCAAACCCCTTAGTTTGCAGACATGGTAAATTATTTGGTCGTTGGTCAAATCCCCCATAATTGGACTAAGCAATAACATGATAGACTTACATCTGAGGCCAAATATTACTTTTGGGATGACCCTAAACTGTATCACATCCACTCTAATCAGATTATTAGCTGATGTGTTCCGAAGAATGAGTTTCAAAGCATACTTGAGTTCTACCATGCATCTGCGTGTGGTGGACATTTCTTCGAGAAAAAGATGGCTGCAAAAATTTTGTAATCTGGATTTTATTGGTCGTCTTTATTCAAGGATGCCCAAGAATTCTCATGGTCGTGTTCCCAATGCCAAGCACTCGGGAGCATAGCCAAGAGAGACATGATGCCTCTAAACCCTATTCTTCCCGTCGAAATCTTCAATGTTTGGGGCATCGATTTCATAGGACCTTTCCTCCCTTCATTAGGACACCAGTACATTCTTGTAGCTATTGACTACGTGTCCAAGTGGATTGAGGCTATCCCTACCCGAACCAATGACCATAAGGTGGTCATCAATTTTGTCAAGAAGAATATCTTCAGTCGGTTCGGGATTCCGAGAGCCATCATCAATGATGGTGGTACTCACTTCATCAATGCCCAATTCCGTAATTTACTAGCAAAATATGGGGCGAATCATAGAATTTCCACACCTTACCATCCTCAGACGAATGGACAGGCCAAGATCTCTAATCGGGAGATCAAGAATACTCTGCAAAAGATGATTAGGCCTAATAGAAAAGAATGGACTCAAAAGCTTGATGATACTCTTTGCACCTACCGTACGGCGTGTAAGACGCCTATCGACATGTCGCCATTTTGTCTAGTGTATGGAAAGGCATGCCATTTACTTGTTGAAATTGAACATAGGGCATTCTGGGCAAATTAAGAAATGCAACTTTGATTTAAGTTTAGCCAGAAAGACCAGGAAACTCCAACTATCTAAGTTGGAGGAGCTTAGTAATGACGCATACGAGAATGCCAAGATCTATAAGGCTAGGACTAAAGCTCTTCATGACTAGCTGATTTCTTGCAAGAGCTTTGAGCCGAACTAGAAGGTCTGGCTCTTTGATTCTAGACTTAAACACTTTCTTGGTGATGAGAGACTCAACATAGCTCTTAAATACCCCTAATTAACTAGTTTCTCTAGTTAATTAGCTAAGGATATATATTATTAAAGGTTAATTATAATAAAAGGGATTAAATACTAATGACCTTTAAAATAACATAAAAACACTAAATTAAATATCTATTAATCATAATTATAATTTAATTACTAATTTTGGCTCACATACTAAATATTTAGCTAGTTAATTAATATATGAATTAACTTAATCAATATCTAACCCTAAGTATGTAATTAACTTAAATAACTTAATCATTTAAATAAATATAGCTAAAAAGGAAAAAAATGTAATTCAAGGCATGAATATAATATTTACCTAATTTATAATAACATATAAAAAGTTTAAAAAAGAAATAAATTAAAATAAGCTTGAAATGCCTCTATTTAAGTTTAGGTCCTTAGGTTTTTATTCAATTGAGTCCTTTTATTCATTATAGGCCCTTATGTTTTCTTGCACTAAGGTCCCTGTGAGCACTGCCGACATCACCTTCTTTGCACTAAACGGCTGAGGATAACCGATGACAATACCAACCGATCACTCTCCATCTCGCGTTTGAACTCCTTCGCCCTTGCCTCTGGCCTTTTGCTCACTGCCACCATTCCATCCTACAGACCCGATCCTCCTAAACCTAACAAACTATGACACGGTAACTTCACCATCATCGGAGACGAAGGACCTTACACCTTTGCACCTGAATGCGATTACGTCCAGATGCAAGCCTCCTACTCCATCTCCACCTATAAATACCCCCCAACTCCTTTGATGCTAGGGGTCAACTCCCTTCCCTCTTCCCCACACCGAGTTGACAATAGGCTATTCGTCCTCAACTTTGGCGACCTTCTTACCCTCCCTCGGAGTGCCTCTGGCAGAGGAGATCGTCTCTCTCACCCCCTCTTCCTCTCCCGCAGCTGTAACAGGGCATGGGAGCACCGCCACATTCCTTCCTCTCTGCTTCCTTTCTTGCCGGAGTTCTTTCCAACACCCTCTGATTTCATCCTCCATCATGTGGCTTTCGACGAAGATCTCTTTCTCCTACTTCATCCAGGTAACAGTAGATAACTAGGCATTAGTTTAGAGTAGTTAGGTGGCATAGTTAGTGTAATTTATCTTAGTTCAAATATTTCTTCCTCATCTCTAGCGAGATCAATTCTGACCTCGCTAGACTTCAACTCACACCTTCAACCACTTGAACACCTTCCTTACCCCCTCATGACTCCATTCCGCTTCTTTCCCCTTCTTGTTACCAGCTGATTCGCCTAGAACCATTTCACCTCCACCGTCAACCTCCACTGTCCATGGCGGAGGCCCACAGCATAGAACACCTTCAATAAGGGCCCTTCACCACTTCCACATCAATTTAGGGCCCCATTCTACCTCTTAATGCACTGAATTAAACACCTAAACACTTAAATCACCTACACCTTCACCTGACACCTCACTGTCTATGGTGAGGTGTTCAAAGTTGTTCTCACACCCAATTAGGTCCTCCATTGATAGCGAAATACGCGTGATTTGTAAAAGCAGTTTTTTAACGTCGTTGTAACACGCGAATCCGCTTTCGCTTTTAAAATTTATATCCTAGATAGGGGAGTATCTAGGGTCGTCCAAGGAGGCAAAAATTGCAATAATGATTCTCTTGCTTGAAATACAATCTCAACTTTCTTTTTAATATTTTTCAATATGTAATTTTTTTGTATTCTGAAAAGACGAGGGCAAACGGCAGATTGTAGCGAAAAGAACTAACACCTACAAATGATTAAAATTCTAAAAGATAGAAATATCTTCTTCCTAAGCTCACTCTAGGCAAGTGTAGGCCTAGGGTAATTAGGAAGAAGAGGTGAAATAAGTGCTAGAACCAAAACAAACAACTGCAATAAAAAGCTTAAAAGAAGGCAATTTTTGATTGAGTAGAATGAGTGTTCTTTTCAAGGACAAGTAGAGGAAAGCTTCTACTAGAATTGAACAATTTAAAAGCAAGAAAAGAAACACAAATCCTCTTGTAACAATGGTGAAGAAGGTTGTCTTCTTGCTCCAAGCCTAGCTACTCCTTGGCTTGAAAAGAGGGCCTCCTTCTTCTCCTTCCTTGAGAGCTCCTCCAAGGTGGAAGCTACCACCTTTAATGCTCTCTCCAAAGGGGTGGGCGTGCACCACCCTTAAAACTCCTCCAAGGTGGCATGACCACCTTCAAGATCTCCTCCAAGATCTTCCTTGCCTGGCTTCTCCTTTGGCTGGCGTGACCCAAGAGAGAAGGGAAGAGGGGAAGGCACCAAGGGGACAGAATATCCCCTTAATCTTCTTCTTCTCTCTTGGACGTGGGATTCTTGGTGGAATATGAGAGTGAAATGGCTAGCCAAGGATGGCTTGAATGGTGGTGGGTAGTGGTCTTTTTATAGGGTAGGATGGGGGGTTAAGGTGCCCCTTGAAATGGAGGGCTAGGATGGAAGAATGGAGGTGGTTGGTGATCCTATGGCTAAGGAGAGTTGGCGCCAACCCAAGAGGTGTTAAAGGGGGTAGTTATGGTGGTGTTGGTGTCTTTTGGTGGTGGAGAGCACCATGTTGGCGCCAACATGGGGTCTTCTAGAAGGGGGGTTAGGTGGATGGTGGAGATGGGTTCAAGGGAGATTGTGTGGTGGAGATGAGGGGAGATTTTGGAGGGAAAAGTGGTGCCATTAAGGGGTGGTTATGGGTAGTTTTTGGTGCCACTTTTAGGTGTCTTTTGGAGGTGGTGGGTAGGTTAGGTTGGTGCCAAGTAGGTTAGCTTATGTGGGGCTTAGGTGGAGCTAGTTGGGTGGAGTTGGTAGGTGGGTTTTTGGGGTGGTATAAGCCAAGGAAGTTGGAGCATAGCTAAGCTAAGCTAAGCTAAGCTAAGCTAAGCTAGCTTAGCTAATGGAGGAGTAGAGGAGAAGGTAATGGAGCTAGGGTTTAGAGGAAGGAGCTGAGGAGAAGAAGTCTGGAGTTGGAGCTGGAGCTGGCTGCTGCTGAAGAGGCTGGCATGGGGCTACTCTAGCTGGCTTAGCTTGCTAGTTCTTTGCTAGTTGCTAAGCCAAGCTAAAGTGAGCTAGCTTCTACCAAAATGAGCTGAGGTGAGCTAGGTCTGGTGCTATCGGGGAGAATCAAGCTGGTTGAGGCAGCTAAGGTAGCTTAGCTCAACTGAGATGAGCTAAGCTGAATCCCCGGGAGCTGGACTTGAGCTTCCTGAGCTGAGATGAATTCTTCTTCAGCTGGCTGGAGTTGAGTGGAGCTGGATGTAGCTGGATCTGAGCTGGGGTGAACTCCTGTCAACTCAGCTGAGCTAGCTAGAGCTCCCTGTGAACTAGTGGGAGCTGAGGTGAGCTAAACTCAGCTAAGTTGAGCTGGATCTGAGCTGACTTGAGCTAGGGTGAGCTAAGGTG
This sequence comes from Thalassia testudinum, assembly GCA_037157565.1. NCBI lineage: Eukaryota > Viridiplantae > Streptophyta > Magnoliopsida > Alismatales > Hydrocharitaceae > Thalassia > Thalassia testudinum. The sequence continues at coordinate 54,175,124 of JAZHRO010000007.1, forward strand.
AACTCTCTTGAGCTGCCATCCAGCTGAGATTAGCTGAATGGAGCTGGGATGAGCTAACCCTAGTTCAAGTAAGCTAGGTTCCAGCTGCGGTGAGTTGGATCAAGCTGAGGTGAGCTGGATCAAGCTGAGGTGAGCTGGATTAGGCTGAGTTCCAGCTAGTCTGGGCTTCTCCTTCACCATTTGCCTTCTTGAGTGCTAGGGTTTTAGGGATCTGTGCATCTGTACATCCCTAACACTCACAAAAACTCATTAAAACGACAATAAAAAATGCAATGCATGCCTATCCTAATTTATGCCTAAATGCAGCCCAAAAACCCATTTGCGGAGTAAAATCCTAAGAGCTAGGTTTATTTTAATGCATAAGAATGATGATAAACTGGCGTTTATCATCCATCACCCTCACGATACCCTAAGGACTATCCTGACCTAATCAATTGCTCCTTTAAGCCACCACAGCATAAACACCCAAAGTTTCCAACCTCCTGAGCTCGCTATCAATGGCGGCTCAAGAGGAGTATGTTCGTCTAATTGACCATCTCTTTATCATTGCTACATCCTAAACAAGTGTTCCCCTCATCCAATTTAGAGGGAAATCGGTTATTGAGTTATGTTGGACTTAGAGATCAAATTCACTGAATTCTTGATGAATTCAGTATCATGTTCTTCAATTGAAGTTTCTTTCATCTTCTTAAGGTTTTGACAGGATGATTCGCGCATGTGTTTTGAAATGCGTCGTTGTTCATAGTATAGCTACGTGAAACCCTTGATCAAAAAATATTTCTAAAATAACGAGACTTTGAGTCCCGGTCGTTCGTCTTCGGGAGGCATTATGGAAATGATTTCGATCTCGTTCGCTCTACTCGCTTAAAATCGCACGTCGGTTTCTAACCTACGGATCACTGTTTTGCCATTTGCATGATTAACTCTTATCACATGCACATGTGTTGAGTAAATAGCGAATGTAAATGTATGGGTTTCAGTACGCATGATTTTAGTTAAACGATGGCCATTGACAGAGAATGCATTAATGGTTAGATCTTCAATGTTTTCAGGCACCGACATGCAAGTTGCAAGAAAGATATAAAATAAGCATAGGCAACTTAATCACAATAAAGTATTGCAAGCAAGCACATGGTGATTTTTCAACACATAGATATATAAATAACTCAAAGATTTTTCATTGGTTGCATGATGGAGGTTACAACACAAGGCTAGAGGAATGCTTGAAAACAAACTATTGGCTAGCAAAAAATGATTGCATACATGAATCTATGGGGGGATTATGCATGCATCATTAAGGGAGAAATATGGAGCTACACTACTAAGCATAAAATAGAGCAAGTAAAATTATGAAGAACTATGCTCTACTTATCTAGCAGAAGGAAGGGCATTTAGAGGTTGTCTCCGATGGCCTTTGAGTGTAGGTAGGGAGAGAAAGAGGGGCGGCCAATGGGCGTTAGGCTGGCCCTTGGAGAGGTAAGGAGGAGGTAATCCGTGCTCTTGGCGTGGAGGTGCTGATGGCCATGGTGGGAGCTCGTGGAGGTGGAGGTGTGAAGGTGGAGTTATGCTAATGGAAGGTGGAATAATGGAGCCAAGCTTGAATGGGTGCAAATGGCCACCTCTTAGATCATTTTATAAACCTAAGGGAGACTCTCTAGAGAGGTGTGGAACTCTCTAGAGAGAGCTCCAAGTGTGACCATCCAAGGGCCTTAGAGGTGGTTTTTAGATCCATAATTTGTGGATCTAAAAATTGAATGGCTCTTGGTTGCTAATTTTAGCAACCAAGAGTGGCACCACCTTGAAGAGAGTTCTAGAGAACTATAGGTGTGTGTGTGTGTGTGAATGGGTGTGTGTGTGTGTGTGGGCATGTCCTAGGTGGCTAAGTGGGCTAGGTTAGGTCCTAATGAGTTTATCTTAGGATAGATATCAAATTAGGGTTGCAAACCCTAATTTTCTAAGGAGAAAGTGCAATTAAACTAGACATAAGTTTAATTTGAGTGAGTGTGAACTTAATTGAGAGTGAAATAACTCAATTAAGTTGGGCTTCGGTCAATTGGACTCTCAATGAGTCCAATTGGACTCGTGTGGGTTGAGATCTGAGCTCAATTGGACTCTGTGAGTCCAATTGACTAGGCAATTGTAATTTACTATGATCTAAGTCAATTAGGCTTAGTGAGAACCTAATTAGGTTCTTAAAAAGGTCTAGAGGTGGTGTACTAGGCTTAGGGTACCTTAATTTAGGTTCCCAAAGGGTTGGAATTAGGTTTAGGAACCTAGGAACTCAAGATCCAAGCTTGAATTTCAAAACAAGAACTGGAGAGCAGTTCCAGACGTCCAATAATAGTGTCAGATGACTTATACTCAAAAATTAGAAGTCCAGACCCCTTGTCTAGACATCCAATTTGAGTCAGGAAGGAATCAGGGTTCTGTCTTAGGTATTCTGCAAAAATTAGACGTCTAACCAAGTGTCTGGATGTCCAATAACACTGCAGACATGGGTTTAAGGTGTGCGAGTTGTGGCTAAGGGTCTTATACGTCCAATAACTTATTTGGACATCCAGATAAGGGCTGGAACTAGGGTTTTGAGGCTTTCTAGGCTATGGTGGCCTAGTCGAAGGGTGGCTAAGGCTTAAGAAGGCTTTTAGGGCTATCCTAGGGCTAGGAATGAACCTAAGTTCTTCATAATTTAACTATGCCTTATTCTTACTTAATAGAATAGCATACCTCAACCTTTACATTATTTCTCTACTACATTTATTCTAAGGTCTTCCACTCTAGCTTTGATGCAGCACTAGCTTTAGGTCCAGCTCCTGAGCTTCTTATTACCTACAATTTATATAATGCAGTTAATTAGTACATTATATCATTATTTCATGCATAGCTAAAGGGAAGCAGTAAGGATGCAAATAATGCTTATGCATGCATGAATTACACTAGCTTATGCTAAGTTCTAGCCTAATTTAGGTCAATCAAGACCTATGATTGCTGTGCAATCCGGTTCCTTGCAACCTCAGGAACTTGTTGAGGCCATTCATGGCCTATTTAGTAGAGTTTTCAACTTCAGTACGCTATATCTGAGTTCACTAGAGCTCCAGCGAGCTCCGGCATGTTCACTTTGAGCTTCAGCCTATGAAAGTCTCTGAGATGCTCCATATTATTTAGATTTGGTCTCAGGATTAGAAATCTGTATTTGGAATTATGTTTTAATGCTTAGAGCTCCTTCTTGAGCTCTATCTTCTCCAACTTCAGCAGAGTTGGAGAAGTTGATTCTTTGAGGTTCTTAGTTCTCAAATAGGTCTAGAAGCTTCAGTAGAACCTAGGAAACCCATTCTAGGTCTTTAATTGGACTGAAAACCTTTAGATTGTTCTGCCGAATGCACCTCCTTCTCAACCCAGGTGGCATTGCTTGTAGGCACTATTTGAACCCTCAAAACCCTACTTTGATGCATTGAATGAAGTCCTGAGGATGAACTGAGGTTGACTAGGGCTTTAATTTGATCTATGAACCCTAAACTAGAAACTCATATCTTGGCTACAGGAGGTCAACCCTAGGTTCAATTTGTGGATTAAATGGATGAAACTCTGATTTAATAGGTTGCTTAGGTTCCTGGAATGATTTTAAAGCGTTCAAGATTGATTTGATTAAGTTTGATCGAGGAATAATAGGGATTTGAATTTATTGTTTGTTTTGGGTTCCCAATACTATTCCTATGTACTCTGATGAGATTTGAACTCAAATCCTGCCTAGATCTATTATTTTTGACCTCCTGAAACTATTCATATTGTTATAACGTTTGATCGGGTTTTAAAAAGGTGGCATTGCAGTATAGTCGAAAAAGAGTTGAAAACAGATAAGAATTTTATTACTCGAATGTTAAGTCCGAGGTCTAACACAGAGAGCAAATGGAATTTATTCACTAATCTCAATAATAGATGTAATTTGAACACTTAAAATTACTCAAAACTTAATGCATAATGTAAAGCATGAATTTATGAATAATAAAATGTAGCAAAAGAGAAAAATGGGGAAGAATTGGGTAAAAATGTCTGATTCTTCTTCTCTTTGCTCTTTCTTCAGCTTTCTCTTTAGCTTCTCTTCTTCTCTGCCTTTCTTTCTTTCTTCTTTTCCTTGGCTTTGATCGATGGCTTCCTTCTTCTTTGTCTTCTTTCCTTCTCTGACTTCTCCTTCCTTCCTTTTCTTCTGTTCCTTCTTTAGCTTTTATTTTTTCCTGCCTTCTCTTTCCTTCTTCTTCCTTCCTTTCTGTCTTAGCTTTCTCTGCCCTTAAGCTTCCTTGGCTTCTGATCTCCTTCTTCTTTAGCCATGCCTTTTCCTTCTTTGCTACAGTGCCTTCTCCTTCCTTCTCTGGCTTGGCCGTGCCTTTTCCTTCCTTAGATCTTCTTTAGCTTCTTCTGCTTGCTCTACAGCTCCCCCTGCCCTTAGCTTCTTCAGCCTCCTCTTTGGCCTTAGCTTCCTCTTCCTTCTTCCTTTCCCTGCACACAAGTGCAAAACCTACCCCTACCCTCCCCCATGTACGCTCTCTCTCTTTTCTCTCTTAGGTTCGCTCTCCCAGAGCCAATCGGGTATTCGGGTCGGGTCAAGTGCACCCGCGTCCAAGCGCACTAGTGTGGGTGGTGCATGAGGAGTGTAGGGTAAACGGGTCAGGCAAGCCAGGTTCGCGAAGGAGTGAGCACGAACGAGGCAGGTGAGTGGGCAAGGGGACCTCACCCCATGATCGGAGGCAACAAGCCGAAATCATAAAAATAATTTAAGCCACACTCCACACTCAAAACTTTCCGAGGTGGGACTAAAAGTCCCACCCGCTTCGCTTGCACCTGCAGGAGGATGCTTGCTCAATTGCCACAGCTACAGTGCTCTCTCAATGCCACTCACTAGTTGGATGTGTGCGTATGCTAACTTTGTGCACCTGGGGCTCAGTTTCCTGGAGCATAGCAACCTGGAGCAAGCTTGCGAGCAATCTTTGCTCCTGCTCCAATGGCGGCTGTGGGTCAAACCTGCCAATCACAAATACGGCCTTGCGACCTTAAAGGACGAAGGGAGATAGGAGGGCGGCTGGCACATACCTGCCCCCACCGGAGACGAAGGGTCCAGTAGAGGGATGACGGTGACGATGAAGAGGTATTGGGCACGTGCGTAGGTATGGCGCGACGCAGAAGAAGGAGGCGGAGATGGCTCTGCCACTGGTATTGTGGTAGAGCGACGAGAAGAAGGAGGAGATGTTGCCGGAGCTCGCTGGATGCTTGGCCAGAGGAGAAGAGAAGAAATTGGAGGTTGTTCTCCTGCCAAACCAAGCTGGAATTGAGCGGCCATATCAGGGGTTTCTTTTATAGGCACAGGCAGAGGATCTTGTGCTTGGAAGGCAAGCTTCCAAGCACAAGTATCCTCGTCGGAGTAGGAATGTGCGAGAGACCCACATCTCTCGAGTGTTCGCACGAGAGATTGGGAGCGAATCAGGGTACATGATTGAGTTCACATGGTCGGGAATTCCTCAGAGAATCTCCCTTTCAAATTTGAGAGGGAATCTCTGAGGAATCAGGGAGAAATCCTCCTCGAATCCTCGCTGGAGTAGGACTCCTCCGCTGTAATGGCGGAGGGACCTAATTGCAAAGAGTGGTGAGGAAGATAGGGGGTATTCGTAATGGTTTTCAAAAGCTAGGGGTATAAATGTAATTGGGTGGACTATTTTGCAAAGTAGGTCAAGGTGAACTTTCCTTAGGTCTAAATTTTGGTACAAACCTAATTTGGACCTAAGGAATCTAATGGTGAAGTTTGATTTTAGGTTTGATCACGTTTAGCTGGACATTTTACATAAAAACCCAATCTAGGGCAAATAATTAGTCAGGACCCCTATTTAGGTCAAAATAGGTTCCAAAGGCCAATTTAAAGGTTCTAAATCCTAGTGGAAATTTTTCCATGAATTTTAGAGGGTTTAGTTTATTTTTATCTAGACCTGAACCATGTTAAATTAAGTGGATTTGTTTTAGGGTTACAGGATGTCATTTAATTCTCAGATCTCACATTAACCCTTTTCTGATTGAACCATCCCACTTTTTATCTTGTTAAGTCCAATTGACCTATGTTTAGCCCCTAAGAAATCCCGTCGATGTACTGTAATGGTAAAATTATGATTTTACCCTTTGTTTCTTATTTTCCTCTTAGAATAGTTTTTCCTTGAATTAGGCCCTTCTCTAGGTTATCTAAGAGCTTTTGTTCTCTTTTCTAGGTCAAAATGAGCTAGTTAGGACTCATGATGGTGTTCCCATCACATATCACTTCCCAATCATTTTATTTCTCTATTGAGCATTTTAGACTTTAAACCAAGCTCTGAGCTCCAAGTCGAGCTTCCTCGTCTTCTGCTCCTTCCTGAAGTCTCTCGCAGACTTCTTTCCATCTCTAGATTGTGCAAAATTCCTCACTATAGCATTATAGGCCCTCAAATGAGGGCATAACCTCCTTTTGCAGGTCATCAGACTTGAGGTCCTTCTCTATAGGCAAGTCTAAACATGGTGGAGCAGCCATGTTTACCATTCGAAAGTTGATCAATCATGATCCATTGATCAAATTGATCATCAAATAGTGTTGAGCACATGAGGGCTTTCGAACGAGCCCTTGATTGCTTAATTTGTAGCTCTGTGCTACTGGCAACTTTCATTTGAAGATCAACCTGGAGCATTAAGTTAAGTCCCACATCAGTGATCTTTGAGCACCCGCGTTAGTATAATACCAAATCCTGCGCTAGACCCCCCAGTCGTCAGTGTAGGGCACAAAGAAATTTGTGAGCATTTATGTGAGCGCGTGTGTGCATGTGCATGTGAGTGTACGCAAACTTGCCTGTGTGTGTGCCCGGGTGGGCGAGCGAGCTTGTTGGGCCTATAATGGGCCTAAGATTGTGCATGGTTGGGCCGAAATGAATTAAAATCCACCAAATATGAACTAGGCCTGACTTATAGGTCTAGTCCCACCCCTATGGGGTGCTACGTATCCTCGAAAGGTTGGGCCGCCCATTAACAATTTTTTGTTAAGTGGGTTCGTGCACAGTTAAAAAGAATAAGGGTTAAAGTGTTAAAATAGTTAAGCAAGAAGAAGAGATGGAGAGGCAGAGATGAGCTAAGTGAAGGGCAAAGAGAACTTAAGTTAAGGCTAAGGAAGAGAATTAAAGAAGAAAGGCTGAAGAAAGAGAGAAAATGTAAAAGTAGAGAGTCGAGCAAGAAAGAGAGAGCACAGAAGAAGAAGCAAAATAAGGAGAAGAAATGGATGAATCGAAAAAAATATATAAATGAATAAGTAAAGAAATTAGAAGTCCAATAACATCATCAGAAGTCTAATTTTTATTTTTAAGTCATTTAACTTCTTTTTTAGACGTTTGATTAATGGTTGAAGCTGCTGTATTGTATATTTTGAGCTTTTAATGTTGTAAAAGACATGTTAAACTCTTGTAATTGTCTTTTATGCCTTATATTTTGTAAGATCAATTGTAATAAACATGTTTCTACTTGGTGTTTAATGACAAATCTTTCTTGTATATTTGTTCTATTAAATGAAATATTACATGTTTTAGTTGCTTAATTTCTTGTGTAATTATTCATGTACTTAAAAGTATGATAATTATTAATCTGATTGATTAAATAGTTAGTAATTATGCTTTATGAATTAATGGTGAATGAAGTTTACTATTATGCCTCCCAGTGAATGACCTGGATTCAACCAATTAAATGAAAATATAAATCTAAAATGTTAGGTTAACTTGTGTTACGACCCGATTTCCAGATTCCTACAGGACTCGAGACCAGCTCGCCTTGACTAATCCCAAGACCTAGTCGTCCAATGAGAAATAACCAAAAGTACGAAATAAACCACAATCACATATGCAATATAACTAAGCAGAAGGAAAAATGAGATGTAAAGGAACAACAGAGCTAAAAGTCTCAATAAAGTAATTGTTCTCAACAATTTTGTGCGGATTTAAAGCGTATTACGTTGTACTATAACCGACAAAACGTTTAAACAAATATAAAAAATTTTATTACTCGAACAACTAGAGTATCCGAGGTCGAACACGGGGAGCAATCTCAGTACTTTGTAAAACCAAAGAATACAACTGTTAAATGCAAATATAATTGATTCAAAGAGAGAATTTTAAAAAGGATTTGTGAAAAAAAAAGTAGAATTGGACGTATGATTTCTGTATCAGACATCTTAAATGTGATCTCTCTTTCTCTCTTCTTCTCCTTTCTGCTTTTGTATCTTCCTTCTTCTCCTGCCTTGCCTTTCTTCTTTCTTCTTCTTTTTCTTCTGATCTCTTTGCAGTCTTCATTTGGCCTCTTCTTTGTTCTTCTCTCTCTTTTGCCTTGTCTTCCTTCTTCTTCTTCTTCTCCTCGGCGAAGACTTCTCCTTTCACTGCTACACAGCCTCTTCTTTCTTCTCTTCCTGTTCTTCAGTTGCTAAGTGTTCATTGTCTCGGTCACTTCTTCCTTCCTGCACACACCACATAGTAGCAAAAACCTACCCCCGTCCCTCTACCCAAGCGTCTCTCTTTTTCTCAAGCAGTTCACTCAAGCACGCTCTCCCAGAGCCACACGGATAGTCGGGTCGGATTCGCACCCGGGACCAGGCACACCGGCAAGTGGTGATGCGCGAGGAGTGCGTAGGTTTAGGTCGGGTCGGATCCGCCAGATCCGCGACGTCAAGCCGCGGACAAGGCGTGTGGGGGCAGTGAGGGACCTCACCCCTATGCTTACGGAGGCAGTAAGAAGAAAACACAAAAATAATTTATATGATACCTAAGTTTTGCAATCCCACGATGTGGGACTATCTGGTCAGTCTTGCCTTCACGCGCGCCCGCAGAGCTTTCATCACTCGATTGCCCAAGCTGATGGCTCCTCTGTGCGACTGGCTGGCCTTGTTCGCTTCGCGACCTTCGCGAGAGTCTGCTGCACCTGCAGCCTGGGAAGCCTGATGCCCGAAGATGCTCCAAGCTCCCTACTGCTTCGTCTGTTAATGGCGGCCGGAGCGTACACCTGACATCCAACAGAACGGCCTATTGGCCCAATCAGAATAGCTGGAAACCTTCGCCGGAGCACGGCGAAGGCGATGGGCGATGCTGCAGGTTGCAGGTCGGCCTAGGCGTGCGTGCCTAGGTCAACCTATGGCCGGAGATGGTGGGTTGGTCGGGGGGTGCTTGTCGAGGTCTGGAGTGGCAGTGATGGGGTGGAATGGGTTCCTGGTGGTGAGGCGAAGCTCACGAGGGGGTTGGCGAGCCGTGTGGAGGGGCGGAGTGGTGTGGGTAGCTCGCCGGAGGGCGGTCGGAGGCGAGAACGATGGAGGTGGTTAGGTACTGTCGAGGGGTAATCAAGTAAAATAGTAGGGGGAAAAGAGAGAGGAGAGGATGGAGAATGTATTTGGGGTTGTTTGGAAGGAAGGGAGGCGGTGGAGAGGACGGCTCGTAACTGCCGTCGTCGGGGAAGAAAGGCCCTGAGGGAGGAAGCGGCAACGAAGATGAGGTCAGGAGCACGCGCGCGGGGTACAGCGCGACGTGGGAGGAAGAGGCGGAGAGGACTCTGCTGCTGGTATGGCAGCAGAGCGACGAGAAGGAGGGGAGGAGGTCGTCGGAGCTTGCGGGTCGTTTGGCCAGAGATGGGAGAGAGGGAATTGCGGGTCTGCCGGCTCGCCGGAGTTGGAAGGAAGGTGGATACCCAAATCTCTCGTGCGTTCTCATGAGAGATTGGGTTCACACCAGCGATTGTAATTGGCTTTAGAAGGAAGGGAATTCCTCAGAGAATCCCCCTTCCATTTCTGGGAGGGAATCTCTGAGGGATTAGAGAGCAATCCCTCTCTGAACCTCGCCGAAGCTCGGTTCTGCCCTAACAATGGCGGCAGGACCGGATTGCAAAGGGGGCGAAGAACTTGGGGGGCTCTTTGCAAGGATATTCAAAAGATAGAGACCTATTTGTGATTTGGGTGTACTAAATTGCAAAGTAGGTCAAGATGACCTCCCCTTAGGTCCAAATTTTGGTATAAACCTAATTTGGACCTAAGGAATCCAATAGAGAAGTTAGATTTCAGGTTTGACGTCGTTTGACTGGACATTTTGCGTAAAAACCCAAATTTGGTTAATTGAGGAGCCAGGAACCCAATCTAGGTCAGACTAGGTTCCAAAGGCCAAATTAAGTGTTCTAAACCCTAGAGGATGTTTTTTCATGATTTTTAGAGGGTTTACTCAATTTTTATCCTGACCGCAACCTTGTTAATTTAAGCGGGTCTGTTTTAGGGTTACCAATTGTCATTTAATTCTTAGATTGCACATAAACCCATTTCCGATTGACTCAACCCTCTTTTTATCTTATTTGGATCATTTGACCTATGTTTTGCTTCTGAGAAATCCTGTTTATGTACTGCAATGGTAAAATTGCAGTTTTAACTTTTATTTCATGTTTTCTTCTCAGAGCACTTGTTCCTTCAGTTAAGCCTTCTTCTAGGTTATGTAGGAGCTTTTATCTTCTTTATTAGGTCAAAATGAGCTAGTTATGGCTCATGATGAGGCTCTCATCATACCCCCATGCCTAGCTTTTGCTAGTCCCTTAGCAAAATTTCAAGGTTTTAACTTCCGTTCTAGACCCTGATGTCTGTCAATAATGATAAGTGCTTCTTCTTTTGTGATTAGGTAGGAATGCCGATAATAGGCCTGGAGGTATTCAAGTACCAACCAAAATCTGGACCTGTTCTGCTTTAGCCTCAGTCCTCCGCAAAGGTTTCTACGGCCCACAGAAACTATCCTTGTTGGACTCCGTGGTTAAAGCACCCGTGCTTGAGACATTTTTAGCCTAAGTTCAGTTTGCAGTGTGTTTTTTTTTGTAAGAGAGAAATAGAAGATTTATTTGTTTGGAGAGCTTTTCTCTCTCTTTTCTTTTTATTTCTAGCTTCGGATTAGCTTCTCAACACTGTCTGTATCAGATTCCTTGTCCCCATCATCAATCCTCAAGGGTCCCTGGCTTTCGAGATTTCGAGATAATCCCACCCATGGCAACCCCCAGAACCCTGGCTTTCGAGATTTCGAGATAATCCTGCCCATGGCGTTCCGTGGCCGAATCCAGACCCTGGCGATCGACATTTCGTGATAATGCCGCCCATGGTATCTGAACCAACAGAGTGCTTACATGCCCCCAGTAGGATATTTAAATATCCTAAGAGACAAGCACCGAGGAGACGATATGTTGTTACGCATCTTCGAGGGGAATTTCCCGCCTCTCTAAGCTGGGAACTCGTCCAAATCAATTTGTGTTGATTGACTGCTCCTAATCTAGGTGACTTTTTCAGAACATTAAACGCTTTTCATGTGATTTGGATGTTTATGCGCACTGAACCAGACTGTGTGTGAATTTGGGTGCTTAGGTTACCGAATCCCGCAAATCGGAGGTCAGTTAACGAGGCCGAATACTTCCTAAGCCTTAGACCTAATACTTAAGTTTCACATTTTCCTCAACCTCTTGAGGATTATCCAGATTTTAACAGATACACAAATTTTTAAGCTAACAAATCTAGCCCAAGAGGCCTAAGACCAGCGTTCCCGCTAATCCCTTGTTATGTCTCCATAGCACTTTTCTTTTCCTTTTTTCTTTTTTTTTTTTTGGTCTAGAACTTCAGTTAACCCCTTAACCTTTTACTAATGACTATTTCTTTTCATTTTCATTTTGTGCTCCTTTTTGTCATTTTTCTTTCTTTTCCTCCTCTCATTTGTATGACCCTGAATTGTTCCTCCCCTCTATCAAGTCTCTTTTTTTTTTTTTTGTGAAACCCTTTCTTGATATGAATTTTCTGACATTTTGCACTTTCATATCCCCCCCATGCCTAAGATTTGCAATGTCTCCATTGTAAATTAGGTGGGTTCGAATTCAGCTTAGTTCATGTATTAGGACAGGTGTGTGGTGAGTAAATGGGTCGAAGTGACTTGTTGCGAACGATTTCTAATCTCGGGTAGGTATACCTGAGGTGAAGTCGGCTGTTCTAATGGATGAACCCTAAAGTGCAATATGAGTTCCGCATAGAGATGTCAGAAACGATTTTGGGTTTTTCAAAGAATGACGGGTTGCCTCTCGTTAAGCGCTGAGTTTTACGCCATCGGCTGGGCACAATGAGCTCAAGAGGAATGGAGGGTAAAGGATGACTCAGCCAAATCTATGTCGGTCATGTCAATGAACGGCTTGAGTCTCTAACCGTTCACGACAAAGGGTTCAGAATCGTGGCTGAGTGGGCTGATTTCAATGGCTCCATTTCCGAAGATTTGTCAGACTAGGTAGGGTCCGACCCACTTGGATCTTAGCTTTCCTGGGAATAATTTGAGTCGGGCATCAAAGAGTAAAACCTTTTGACCAGGATGAAAGACCTTTCTAGAAATGTGTTTGTCGTGAAAAGCTTTAACCCGTTCTTTGTAAATTCGCGAGTTCTCATACGCGTCATGGCGTAATTCATCGATCTCGCTCATTTGAAGTCTTCTGTGGGTTCCAGCCTTAGAAAGGTCGAGATTACAGGTCTGTACTGCCCAATAGGCTTTATGCTCCAATTCGATGGGGAGGTGACATGCCTTCCCGTACACTAGTCTGAAGGGAGACATTCCTAATTGGATCTTGTGGGCGGTCCTATAGGCCCACAATGCTTCCGGAAGCCGAGAAGACCAATCTTTTCTATCAGGTCGAACAGTAACCTGAAGGATCTTCTTGATCTCTCGGTTAGATAGCTCAGCTAGACCATTAGTTTGGGGGTGGTAAGGAGTAGAGATTCGGTGTGACACCCCGTATTTGGTCATCAGTGACCTGAATTGAGCGTTTGTAAAATGGGTCCCTCTGTTGGAAATTATAGCACGCGGAATCCCGAACCTCGAGAAAATGTTTTGATGAAGGAATTTTATAACGACTTTATGATTGTTGGTTCGAGTCGGAATGGCTTCTATCCACTTGGAAACATAGTCAACTGCGAGTAAGATGTATTCGAAGCCATCCGAGGTCGGAAAGGGTCCCATGAAATCAATCCCCCAAATATCAAAAATTTCACATACCAAGATCGGCTGTAGAGGCATCATGTCTCTATGGCTCATGTTGCCCAGAGTCTGGCAACGGGAACATGCCTTACAGTGATCGTATGCATCCTTGAAAATTGTGGGCCAGTAAAAGCCACACTAGAGGACTTTCGATGCGGTTTTATGTCCAGAAAAATGTCCACCGCATGCCTGGTCATGGCATAATGAGAGTATGTCTTTGATTTCCACTTCCGTGACACATTGTCGGATTATCTAATCAGCACCAATGTGGAATAGATACGGGTCTTCCCATAGGTAATACTTGTCATCGGAGTGCAATTTGTCCTTTTTGGCCTTCGGCCAATCGGGTGGAATCTGATGTGATGCCAGGTAATTAACTATATCGGTGAACCATGGAAGACTTGTACTGATAGTCAGGAGGTGCTCATCAGGGAAATGTTCTGTAATAGGTCCGGAAGGATCAATAATTTCAGAAGGAAGGCGGGACAAGTGATCAGCTACCACATTGTGCTTTCCCGCCTTCTCACGAATCTCGAGGTCAAATTCTTGCAACAGCAAGATCCATCGGATTAATCGAGGTTTCGTGTCCTTCTTTGCAAGGAGATGCCACACAGCTGTGTGATCCGAGTATATGATAACACGGGAACCCAGAAGGTATGATCTGAATTTTTCCAGGGCAATACTATGGCCAGCAGCTCTTTCTCAGTAATCGTATAGTTACGCTGAGCCTCATCCAGTGTTTTGCTGGCATAGTAAATGACCACAGGTTTCCCGTCAATTTTCTGCCCCAAAACCGCTCCTACAGCGAAGTCAGATGCATCGCAGATGATCTCAAAGGGTTGAGACCAATCAGGGGACTATAGGATTGGGGCTTGGGTGACTCGGTCACGTAGGATCTCAAATGCTTGAGTGCATTCCTTGGAAATCTCGAAAGGCACATCCTTGGAGAAAAGATTGGTCAGGGGGCGCGCGATTTTTGAGAAATCAGGGATGAATCGACGGTAGAAACCGACGTGCCCCAAAAAAGATCGAATGTCCTTAATCGAGCTAGGCATAGGGAGCTTGGAAATCAGGTTAACCTTAGCTCGATCCACTTGGATGCCTTTCTCCGAGATTAAATGTCCCAGGACAATTCCCTCAGGCACCATGAAATGGCTCTTTTCCCAGGAAAGAACCAAATTCACCTCGATACACCGCCTGAGTATATGGACCAAGTGTTGGAGGCAATCGTCAAATGATTGTCCAAAAACTAAAAAGTCATCCATGAAGACTTCCAGATAATCACCTACCATATCTGAGAATATGGCAAGCATGCACCGCTGAAAAGTTGCAGGTGCATTGCAGAGACCGAATGGCATCCTTCGAAACGCGTACGTCCCGAAGGGGCAGGTGAATGTGGTCTTTTCTTGGTCCTCTGGATGGATTGCCACCTGATTGTAACCAGAGTACCCGTCCAGAAAGCAGAAGAATCTATTTCCCGCTAGTTTCTCGAGGATCTAATCAATAAATGGTAGTGGGAAATGATCCTTCTTCGTGGAGGAATTTAGTCTTCTGTAATCAATGTAGACTCTCCACGAATTAGCTATTCAGGTAGGAATAACTTCTCCGGTTTCAGTCGTGACGATGGTAAGTCCTGCCTTCTTGGGCACCACTTGTATTGGACTCACCCAACGACTGTCGGAGATCGGGTAGATGATCCCTGCATCTAACCACTTTATGATCTCCTTTTTCACGACCTCCTGTAGGTTAGGGTTAAGGCGTCTTTGCATTTCTCTTGAAGGTCGTGAGCCTTCTTCTGTGTAGATTCGATGTGTGCAGTATGAAGGGCTTATACCAGTCAAATCATCTAGAGTCCATCCAATGGCTCTACGATGTTGCTGGAGAACAGAAATCAAACGGAGTTCCTGATCAGGTGTGAGTCGAGAATTGATAATCACAGGAATCGTCTGATTTGAATCCAAAAAGACGTATTTCAGATGTTCGGGAAGGGGCTTGAGTTCCATGACAGGATTGTCAGCAGCAGCGGGTGGTTCAGGGTTTGTATCGGGAGCAATGGTAGGAGTCATAGGTGTGTCTAGATCATGTTCGCAATCCTCTGTTAGCGGTTTTTGATTCTCTAGTGGTTGATCAGGAATAATCAGGTTGTCCTCTATATGCAGTTCATCAACCACGGCTTCGACATCACAAATTTCCTCTATAACCCTACAATTAATCCCTTGTTGGGCCTTGAAAATGTCAATCTTCAGATTTTGATTCCCAAATTTTAATTCTATCTGGCCCTCTTCGTAGTTTATATTGGCCCTAGCAGTGGCCAAAAAGGGTCTCCTTAATATGATTGGTGTGTCCCTTGGGTTCTTAGGTGCATCCATGTCCAGTACTATGAAGTCCACTGGGAAATAAAAATCTCGTACCCTAACAATGACATCCTCGAGTATTCCTTTGGGTGACTTGATGGATCGATCGGCTAACTGCAATGTCACCTCAGTGGGTTTAAGTTCAGATTCTTCAAGGTGGTCAAGGAGGGATGTAGGTATTAAATTTATGGAGGCACCTAGGTCTAGTAGGGCTCTATCAAGTTGGGTTTCATCAATTTTACAAGAAATCAAGGGAGTTCCTGGGTCTTTAGCCTTGGGTGGGAGTTTGCTCAAAATGACAGAGCTGGCTTGCTCTGACAGTACGATCGGATTCCCATCCTTGGTTCGCGGATTACATTTAGGTGTACATATGTCTTTCAAGAATCTTGCGTAAGCCGGTATGTGGCGAATTGCATCCATCAACGGGATGTTTATCTGGACCTGTTCAAAGAGCTTGACCAGATCCTCCTCAGGAGCCACAGGTTTGGTTGTCCTTTTTCCTTTGGTTAAGGCCTCAGGAAATGGGATCCTAGCTGGTTCCTCTAGGATAGGTCAAGGTTCTTGATCTGGGACAGTAGTATCTTGGATGACTACCCTAGGGTCTTGGCGATTATCAGGCTTGGAGTGGTTCGGATAATGTGGGTCTTGTGTTGTTTTACCACTACGTGTTGTTACAGAATTTAATCCGGCCTGATTTTGGTTTGGGTTAGGTAGGAGGGGTGGCTGCTGCTGAAATCCTGCATAAGATGTTGAAGCCTTCATCCCATCTGGTGATGGAGTAGCAGGGGCCTGATAAATCAAATGTGCGTGGCCTGGATTTGGATTCATAACGTGCCTCTGGGTCGGCACGTTATTTTGGTTGGGCAGAGGTTGCGAAGGAAGGGTGCCAGGTTGGCGGGAATTTGCCATCTGGGCCAATTGATTGCGAACCTCTATGATCTCGTCCTTGTACTGTTTTTGCATTGCCGCATTCGTCTTTTGAATGTCAGCCAGTGTTTGAAGGATAAGAGTCAGTTGATCCTGATTTTGCCCGGATTGGTAGGTGGGATTGGGCTGAGGCTAAGGCGGCTGATATGGACGAGGAGCTTGTGGACGGGGTTGATATGGTGGTCTTTGAGAATTTCCCGCCTACTGAAAGTTAGGATGATTTCGCCATCCAGGGTTGTAGGTATTGGAGTATGGGTCATTCTGGATGGCGTTGAGGTCCTCGCAGTTCCGAGGAACCTCAGGAAAGTCAGAATAGGAGGGTTCAGGGTTCCCCCAACTCGAGTAGAAGGGATCGGAGGTCACTCCGGTTTGAGAGGTAGACGGGGGTGGATATGGGTCCATCCCCTTGGCAGGTTGGTGGTATATGTTTTGCACTGTTTCCCTTGCCAGAGGAGGTCGTGCAAAAGAGTTTTGCGCAGAGGTGGCTTGCTGCAAATGTCGAGTTAGCTCGTACACCTTTTTTTCTATAATAGAGACCTTGTCCAACTGACTGGCCATCAGTTCCAAGTCGACAGAAGTGGACAGGTCCTGTATCTCATGTGTCCCTCTTAGATTTGTCGATGCGCAGGCATTCGTCCTGTCGAATAAGCCCAAGGAGTCATTATTTATGGAGTTCTCGCACATGTTTTCGAGAATCTCCCACACCGTGTCCTCGTGTTGGCCCATGATGTTTCCTCCGCATGTTGCATTGACGAATAGACGAATATCCTCACGGAGTCCCTGGTAAAAAGACTGGACTTGTTCCCACTTAGGAACTCTGTGATGGGGGCACTTTCGCATGAGATCTAGGAATCGATCCCAAGCTTCGTGAAGAGGTTCTCCCGGTTGTTGAGTGAAATGAGTGATCTGGTGGCGCAAGGCATTCGTCCGGCCAACAGGGAAGAATTTTTTCAAAAATTCAGACTGTAATTCCTCCCATGTGTTGATCGGGCGGGTCTAAGTCTGATACCAGTGTGCGGCCTTGTCCAAGAGGGAGAACGAAAACATTTTCATGAGTAGGATATCCCGGTTTTGTACATCTGACCCGAAGGTCTGGGCCAGATTCTTGGGTTGTTTAATGTGTTGGAATGGATCCTCAGAGTTAAGCCCATGGAACTTCGGTATGGCATGAATCATATTGGGCTTCAGTTTAGAGTCAGGTCCTCCAATTGGATTCGTACTCGGGGTTCGATTGCCACCGCAGCGGGATTATAGTGATCTCTCATCATAGGTCGCTGCGGTGGGTTTACAAAGTTCTGAAAGAGATCGTTCAAGCGTTGAAGTTGGTGTTCAAGGTTATTCTCCTCTTCAATGGGTTGTGCCATGATAGGAGAAGAAGGAGAATCAGGGTCTGAATCAGATGAAAGATTTATGTGGTGGGGTTGCTGCACAAACAAGGGCGTCGAGACTTGGCCTCGACGAGAATGAATTTCTAAAGGAGGTCTTAAAGGTGGTCTTAAGGACCTCCTACCAAACATGCACCGAAAGATGTGATGAGATTAGAAGGTGTTGGACCCAATCAAGACACCAAAGAATTGTTGGGTGACTATAGAGGTTCGGGGCAGATGGACCCCTGGATCAGAAGATCGTCCACCTGAGAAATACCTGGGCAGCCAGAGAGGGAGAGTCCCGCAAAGACCCCTACACGGTAGAGCGTCCCCACGGGTTACAGGGTTTCCCCCACCCGACCTCTCTTGTCACTGCAGTTCCAGGTAGACCAGAATGGAGACCTTAACCTCTTAAGTCTACCTTTTTTTATTTTAAGATCAAGGTGCTTAATGTTCCACTTGAACTTTTAAGTATTTTGAGTGCAAAAGTGACCTAATATTAAGGTTGGTTGACCCAAGGGATCAACTTCACCTCTTGTTCCTTTGAGAGATTTTAGGTCCTTCCTTTTATGGTTCAAATGGATTATCAGCCTGATTTGCTTAGGGTTCCTCTTGTATAAATCGTTTCAAACACGGTTTAGGCACACCTCTTTTTGGAAAGTTTGTTTCTTTGTTTTAGAGAAGATGTGTCTCTAAAAACCCTAGCTTTGCAATCCCTAACTTGGCTCTAGTGGGTCCAATTTAGTTGCCTTAGAAATTAGCACCTAGGGTTCAATCAAGAAAGTTTTAGCCCTAGTTGGATGAACAGACAAAAATATGTTGAAATAAAAATCAGGCAACTTGATGAGTTACTAAATATGAAACAGGAAGCCCTAAGTTGATTTCTCTCTTTTTTTTCCTTTTTAGATTGCGAGAGGGTTAAGAGAGAGGGCTTATGGAGATTACCTATTCCTTGGAGAGTCTGTTGTGCAGTTATTGTTCTTTCCTTTTTGTTTTGCTTTCCCTGCTTGAACACAACAAAAGAGAGAAGTTAAGTCAGATATTAGATAGAAAAGTTGTAATCAAAAGCTTTAAAAGTGCCCGTTGCACCCCGGCAACGGCGCCAAAATGTTCTCAACGATTTTGTGCGGATTTAAAGCGTATTACGTTGTAGTATAACCGACAAAATGTTTAAACAAATATAAAGAATTTTATTACTCGAACAACTAGAGTATCCGAGGTCGAACACGGGGAGCAATCTCAGTACTTTGTAAAACCAAAGAATACAACTGTTAAATGCAAATATAATTGATTCAAAGAGAGAATTTTAAAAAGGATTTGTGAAAAAAAAAAAAGAATTGGACGTCTGATTTCTGTATCAGACGTCTTAAATGTGATCTCTCTTTCTCTCTTATTCTCCTTTCTGCTTCTGTATCTTCCTTCTTCTCCTGCCTTGCCTTTCTTCTTTCTTCTTCTTTTTCTTCTGATCTCTTTGCAGTCTTCACTTGGCCTCTTCTTTGTTCTTCTCTCTCTTCTGCCTTGTCTTCCTTCTTCTTCTTCTTCTTCTCGGCGAAGACTTCTCCTTTCACTGCTACACAGCCTCTTCTTTCTTCTCTTCCTGTTCTTCAGTTGCTAAGTGCTCGCTGCCTCGGTCACTTCTTCCTTCCTGCACACACCACACAGTAGCAAAAACCTACCCCCATCCCTCTACCCAAGCGTCTCTCTTTTTCTCAAGCAGTTCACTCAAGCACTCTCTCCCAGAGCCACACGGATAGTCAGGTCGGATTCGCACCCGGGACCAGGCGCACCGGCAAGTGGTGATGCGCGAGGAGTGCATAGGTTTAGGTCGGGTCGGATCCGCCAGATCCGCGACGTCAAGCCGCGGACGAGGCGTGTGGGGGCAGTGAGGGACCTCACCCCTGTGCTTACAGAGGCAGTAAGAAGAAAACACAAAAACAATTTATATGATACCTGAGTTTTGCAATCCCACGATGTAGGACTATCTAGTCGGTCTTGCCTTCACGCGCACCCGCAGAGCTTTCATCACTCGATTACCCAAGCTGATGGCTCCTCTGTGCGACTGGCTGGCCTCGTTCGCTTCGCGACCTTCACGAGAGTCTGCTGCACCTACAGCCTGGGAAGCCTGATGCCCAAAGCTGCTCCAAGCTCCCTACTGCTTCGGCTGTTAATGGCGGCCGGAGCGTACACCTGACATCCAACAGAACGGCCTATTGGCCCAATCAGAATAGCTGGAAACCTTCGCCGTAGCACGGCGAAGGCGATGGGCGATGCTGTAGGTTGCAGGTCGGCCTAGGTGTGTGTGCCTAGGTCAACCTGTGGCCGGAGATGGTGGGTTGGTCGAGGGGTGCTTGTGGAGGTCTGGAGTGGCAGTGATGGGGTGGAATGGGTTCCTGGTGGTGAGGCGAAGCTCACGAGGGGGTTGGAGAGCCATGTGGAGGGGCGGAGTGGTGTGGGCAGCTCGCCGTAGGGCGGTCGGAGGCGAGAACGATGGAGGTGGTTAGGTACTGTCGAGGGGTAATCAAGTAAAATAGTAGGGGGAAAAGAGAGGAGAGGATGGAGAATGTATTTGGGGTTGTCTGGAAGGAAGGGAGGCGGTGGAGAGGATGGCTCGTAACTACCGTCGTCGGGGAAGAAAGACCCTGAGGGAGGAAGCAGCGACGAAGATGAGGTCAGGAGCACGCGCGTGGGGTACAGCGTGATGCGGGAGGAAGAGGCGGAGAGGACTCTGCTGCTGGTATGGCAGCAGAGCGACGAGAAGGAGGGGAGGAGGTCGCCGGAGCTTGCGGGTCGTTTGGCCGGAGATGGGAGAGAGGGAATTTGGAGGGGATCTCCGTCAAAATTAGGCTTGGGTCCTGCGGCAGGGTCTGGGGGGTGTTTTATAGGTGCTGGCCACTCCTATCAGCGCGTGGAGAGCACGCAATTAGGTCTGCCGGCTCGCCGGAGTTGGAAGGAAGGTGGATACCCAAATCTTTCGTGCGTTCTCATGAGAGATTGGGTTCACACCAGCGATTGTAATTGGCTTTAGAAGGAAGGGAATTCCTCAGAGAATCCCCCTTCCATTTCTGGGAGGGAATCTCTGAGGGATTAGAGAGCAATCCCTCTCTGAACCTCGCCGGAGCTCGGTTCTGCCCTAACAATGGCGGTAGGACCGGATTGCAAAGGGGGCGAAGAACTTGGGGGGCTCTTTGCAAGGATATTCAAAAGATAGGGACCTATTTGTGATTTAGGTGTACTAAATTGCAAAGTAGGTCAAGATGACCTCCCCTTAGGTCCAAATTTTGGTATAAACCTAATTTGGACCTAAGGAATCCAATGCCGAAGTTGGATTTCAGGTTTGACCTCGTTTGACTGGACATTTTGCATAAAAACCCAAATTTGGTTAATTGAGGAGCTAGGAACCCAATCTAGGTCAGACTAGGTTCCAAAGGCCAAATTAAGTGTTCTAAACCCTAGAGGATGTTTTTCCATGATTTTTAGAGGGTTTACTCGATTTTTATCCTGACCGAAACCTTGTTAATTTAGGCGAGTCTATTTTAGGATTACCAATTGTCATTTAATTCTTAGATTGCACATAAACCCATTTCTGATTGACTCAACCCTCTTTTTATCTTATTTGGACCATTTGTCCAATGTTTTGCTTCTGAGATATCCCGTTTATGTACTGCAATGGTAAAATTGCAGTTTAAACTTTATTTCATGTTTTCTTCTCAGAGCACTTGTTCCTTCAATTAAGCCTTCTTCTAGGTTATGTAGGAGCTTTTATCTTCTTTATTGGGTTAAAATGAGCTAGTTATGGCTCATGATGAGGCTCTCATCAGTAATACATGCCATCACAACAACAATAAAAAAGAAGATAGAAAGTAGCAGGAATAGTAAAATAGATGTCTAGTACTCACTACAATAGCAGAAAACTAAAGAGTTGGGAAGAAATGACTACGGCTGGGCTTGGCTGGGCCCAGCACCCTCTACAGCCGGAAACTCGAGTTGCTCAACTCCTAGTCTTGAACAGGGTTACAAAAAGACAGAGTCAGCGACGTTGAGTAGAGTGGTGTTTACATTATTTATGTGCAAGTATAGTAAAACAAGCAACCAGATTTTATTCTCATTTCTATTCATCTCATCTATGTATTTCTGGTTCATTTATTTCATAAAGGATCCAAGTATTTCTTGATCTTGCTTGTTCCTTGTGGGAATGATCTTGATTGCAATCTTGTCCATGGAGTAGAAGGTACACGTGGCGCTCTCCTAGCCGAGAGAGTCCCCTGCAGTAGTCCTACACCTAGTCAACCACCCTGAGGTCACTGTCGTGACGTAGCGGTGACTACGGCACGCATGATAAGCGCATGGCTAGCTACCCCGCACTGGCATACAGTCAGTTGTTTCCGCTAGCAGGTACGCCTAAAGTACAGCATGAAACAGTATAGGGCCTTGCCCTCTCAGAATAGGGGTCTCGCCCCTCCACAGTCCGCATACCCTCGTCCGACTACCCCAGTTTTCCCAGAGGGCCTAAAAGTCGGTGTAGGTTGGCTAGTCCTAACCCCAGGCTCTGTGGGGTAGCTAGCTCCCTCCCTACACTAGTAGCTCACCTCGGCACCACGTACGCGAGGCCAAGCAGGAGTCGTCGTAGAGTGGCCAAACCCACCCCAGGTCTCAATCCAAAGGGCGGCAAGCTCCCCTCTACTCTAATTAGTCCACCTCGGTACCACGTACGCGAGAACAAGCAGAGTCATCGTAGAGTAGCCAAACCCACCCCGGGTCTCAACCCAAAGGGTGGCAAGCTCCCCTCTACTTTAAAAGGGACAATGGCTCTCCTTGGTACCGTATACACAAGGGCTAGCTCACTCCCCATCAAGAGTTCTTCCACTAATTCCCTGTAGGGTTCATGCTGGTATTCATCTCATTTATCAATATCCAGATCTCATTATTCAATTCCCCATTTTTCATTATATAACAGGAAGCTCGTGTTTCCATGTCTGACGAAGCAACTCATAAATCAGCTAATACACATTGTTGACGGAGAGAGTTTCGCTTATTTGTGATAGCAATAGCGGATATGTCGTAGTAATTAATGTGGTGGAAATCTCTCAATCAAATGATTAATATAGATATGAATTTAAACCACAATAAAGGATGTATCCACAGGGAGGAACAGATTAACAAGTTCACAAGATTTTTTTTTTATATAGTTATTCAATCACGTGCGCAATCCGTGTTCAAATCTGATGCGAAACAAGGCAAAAAGAAGAAACACGTAATTATTTAGAAATGCAGGGATATGGCTATAATTTTCCTTTCATGAAATAACTTGTAATGGTATGTAAAATAGTTGTATTCCAAAACATTGGGCTTTCCCTTTTAGGTTATGTGAGTATGGATTAGGTCATATGCATTTATCATCTAAAAGTTAAGTGCATGAAATAAATACTATAACATGTAAGGGCATGCATGCAATTTCACCCAAATATATTAATCCACTAAATAATGCAATAGTGTTTAGCAATGGCACAAATTTTAATTTTTAATTTCACCCAAAATAGAGGAAAATTCCTCTCTCCTCCTTGCACGCGTGAAGAGGCTCGGCTGGCTGCGAGGTTCTTGGGGAAGGTTCGTCAGAGTGGTGGCTTCACGTCGGTGTTCTCGACGTGGGTAGAGGTGGCCGGAGGTGAAGGTTGGCTGGTGGCGGAGCTTGCTATAGCCCGCTGTAGGCGTTACTGCTGGCGCTGGAAGGGGCTGTGAGACTGCAGCCAGTGCAGTGCGGGCGTGGCTGGTTCTTGCAGAGGGTTGGCATGTAAAGGCGCTTGGCGAGGGTGCGGCGCTTACTGCTATGGAGGCGCTAATGGGGGCGCGCGTGAATGGTGGATGCAGGGCGCGACACCTACTGTGCACTGGAGGGAGCGCAGGTGCAAGGCGGTGGGCACGCGAAGGTTCTGGAGGGGAACGGCGCTTGTAGCGGTGCACAAGGGTAGGCGGAGGGTGATGGCGTGGTGTAGCACGCGAGTGGGGCAGGTGGGCGGGTGTGCGATGATGGAGGTGCAGGAGCGGAGATGGAGCTGGAGGGGGGGTGCCTGTAGCGGTGGATGCAGGGTGCGGCGCCTGTTGTGCACTAGAGAGAGTGCAGGTGCAGCACGGTGGGTGCTACACTGGGCGATGGCGTAGGTGCACGCAGGTGCGCACCTGCAGAGGAGGACAGTGAGTGGGCAGCACCTGCAGTGAAGGGCGCTGGAGGGGGCTGTGCCTGTGAGCACCTAGTTGGAGGTGCAAGTGCTGGCAGTGTGCGCCTGCAGGCGGTGATGGTGCTGGAGCGGATGCACGCCTGCAGAGGAGGACAGTTGCGCAGTGGGCAGTTGGGCGTTGGAATGTTTTGGTTGTTTCCTGCACCTGCAGAGGGCTCGGGTGCGCGGTGAGGGCAGGTGGAGTGCAGGCTGGAAGGGTGTTTGTGGTGGAGGGCACGCGGTGCACAGTGTAAGCACAGTTGCATGGTTCCTCCTTTCCAATCCCCTCCGCCTCTCCTCTATATCTCTTCTCTTCCGCCTCCCAAGGGATTTTCAAATCCCTTTTCTATAAATGGCCAACCAGTTTGCATTTTGTTGAGGGAGGTTTTGAGACTGGCCGAAGGATGAGGAAGAGATGGAGCTGGTTGTTTGAAAGGGGAATTTACCCTCCCCTCCTTGTTCTTTCCCAATATTATTCCTACAACATAAAAACATAAAATCATCACATATTAAGTTATAGAATGCTATAAAATAGATGTAAACTTAAATAATGATGCATGCAAACATTCTATAACTTAATGTAGTCATTAACAAACCTAAAAGGTAAGATTAAAGTTAACTTAGGCATAACAATAGTCCATTAAAATGGACTCATCAAATACCCCCATGCCTAAGATTTTCTAGTCCTTAGCAAAAATGAAAAATAATAGAAGTAATCAGAAGATTTCTTCTTTTCTTATTTCAAAACTTTAGTGATCCAGACAAATATGAAGTGATGATGGCCTAGGTAACAGATCCACTTGAAAAGCCGATTCGCATTGTGCTTTCGTACTGTATCCTTGGTAAATATTTCTATCGAGATAGGCAACTACTTCCCTCGGGGATAAAGCAGAAGATAATCTGTAATTTGACCTTGGCTTTTGGCTTAGGTAGGAGATATCGAGTAAAATGGATTTGTATTTGGTGGCACACACTCATCTGGTGCTACATGTAGTCTAGTACTACAAGCTCTAGATTTCTAGACTATTCGACAAGTCAACTCGGAGAGAGGCTAAACAGCTGTGCTCTCTTGATGTTCCTGGGCATTCATTCTTTTCTTTCTTTTCTTTCTAAGATCACAAATCTCGCCAGATAATTGTACTCACTGTTTTGTGGCCTCACATGGCATCCACACTTCAATTAAAGTCCTAATAACTCTACAACTAAGTTAGAGTCCTCAACCAATATTCGGGCAATCAGAAATACTGAAAGGTAGGTATGGGTCATATTTAGTGGAACGCGATGGGTGTTTTGTTACCTCAGAAATAATGTTACATTATAAACTTGGACTTTTTTTTTTTTGGATATAACTGTTTCTTCTTTTTTTTTGTTTCTTCTTTTTCTTCTTCTTTTCTTTTCTCTCTTTTTTTTTTATAAATCAACATAATACGACACAGACTTTTATTTATGAGGCATTATTAGGGATGTTGATGGTCAAGAGGATATTGTGTGGCTTATTTGGTGAAAGTGTCAATTCTCGGCACTGGGAAGGAATGGATAGGACAAGCGTATTTCTGACCTTTGACACTATTACCCTCCTTCAGCTGAGGACTCTATGAAGGACGGTCATAACCATCCACCATAGTCATAGCTTTATTAAAACTCAATCTCTATGTATCTGCCTTATTTGGTGACTCTCAGGAATTCACACAAACTACACACACAGGAACAGTGAGCTTAAACTATGCCTAACTCTGAAGTATCATCATCTAGTTATCCAAAACTTAAGAGTCATTGCACTAGACTTAGTGCACCAGTAATCTCTCTACTTTCTTCTCACAAATATGAGGTGGATCTACTAGAAGATAGTATGCCTGACTCCCTATAAACTGTCCAAGGGTTTAGTAGATTACAAATGCTTATTAATTTTCTTCAAGGATCTATTACCAAGTCTACGTGCACGTGAAATAAATGTACTGGATTCTAAACTTAAGAAATAATTTTAAGAAGAAAAACCTCCAATGACAAAGGTATTCTGCTAGGGACTAACCCATTTAGCTCAAGAAAATAGAATTTATATATATATAAATATGTATGCAAATATTTATAAATGCTATAAACATTATTAGGTTATACCCCCCCATGCCTAAGACTGACAATGTCCTCGTTGGAAAAAAAATGCAGACATAGAAGAATATCACTTGAGGAGGAGAGTGGGAGGAGCTAAGGCTCCTCAAGTTGAAGTGCATCCAAAACCTGGCCATCTGAAAGAGTAATATACAGTTTAAGTCACTGGCCATTTACCTTAAACCTTGCACCTGAAATAGGGTTTCGAATTTCTACAGCTCCATGAGGGAAAGTATTGATAACAATGTATGGCCCATCCCAATGGGACTTGAGCTTCCCAGGAAATAATTTAAGTCTAGAATTGAAAAGCCAGACCCACTGGTTGGGCTCAAAAGTCTTTCTAATGATGTGCTTGTCATGGAAGACTTTTGTACGTTGCTTGTAAGCTTAAGAAGTTTCATAAGCTTCATTACAAAGCTCCTCAAGCTCATTTAATTCTAACATACGTGCCTTTCCCACTTTATCCAGATTCAAGTTAACGTTTTCAATAGCCCAATAAGCTTTATGTTGGATTTCCACGGGAAGGTGGCACACTTTTCCGTAGACAAGACGGAAAGGAGAAATGCCCAAGGGAGTCTTATACGCAGTTCTATGGGCCCAAAGAGCATCATTTAGTTTTTTAGACCAATCCTTCAGATCAGGTTTGACAGTTTTTTCTAAAATTCGCTTAATCTCCCTATTAGACACTTCAACTTGTCCACTCGTTTGGAGATGATAAGGTGTGGCTATCATGTGGTTTACTCCCAAATTTTGTAGTCTTGTGAAGTGTACATTCTTAAAGCGAGGTCCTCTATCACTTATGATCGTCCTTGGGCACCCATACCAAGAAATGATATTAGCCATAACAAAGCCCAAGACCACGGAATGGTCATTGGTTCACGTGGGTATGGCTTCTATTCACTTCGATACATAGTCTACAGCCACCAGGATGTATTCATATCCGAAGGACATAGGAAAGGGACCCATGAAGTCAATGCCCCAAATATCAAAGATTTCAACAGGGAGGATAGGTTGTTGGGGCATCTCATCCCTTTTTCCAATGGTTCCCGTCTACTGGCAGTGTAGACATGCGCCCATACGTATGTGCATCTCAGAATAATGTGGGCCACCAAAAGTCAGACTGAAGAACCTTATGGGCAGTCTTCTTCCCACTAAAATGTCCCCCACAATGGAGGTCATGGCAGAAACTCAGAACACTTCTTTGTTCTTCATCAGGGATGCAACGGCGAAAAAGCTAGCCAGGGCCTATTCTAAAAAGCTCGGGTTCCTCCCAGTGATAAAATTTAGCGTTGGCGAGAAACTTGTCCCGCTTCTGCTTGTCCCAAGTACTAGGGGTAATGCTCGTGACCAGATAGTTCACTATGTCTGCGAACCAAGGATTTTTAGCTTCCACGGCCATCAGAGACTCATCAGGGAAAGTCTCTTGAATACCGCCAGCAGGGTTTGATGCTTCAATAGGGATCCTAGACAAATGGTCTGCTACCACATTCTCAACTCCTTTCTTGTCTTTAATTTCCAGGTTAAATTCTTGGAGTAGCAGAATCCAACGAATTAGGCGAGGTTTGGTGTCCTTTTTAGCCAGAAGATGCTTTAGGGCAGAATGATCAGTGAACACCACAACCTTGGATCCCAAAAGATAAGACCAAAACTTTTCCAAAGCAAATACTACAGCAAGTAGTTCCTTTTCAGTGACCGTGTAGTTTTGCTGAGAATTTGTAAGGGTCTTGCTGGCATAATGCAGCACATGAGGTTTGCCATCAACCCTTTGACCTAAGACCACTCCCACT
This sequence comes from Thalassia testudinum, assembly GCA_037157565.1. Taxonomy (NCBI): domain Eukaryota; kingdom Viridiplantae; phylum Streptophyta; class Magnoliopsida; order Alismatales; family Hydrocharitaceae; genus Thalassia; species Thalassia testudinum. The sequence goes on from JAZHRO010000007.1 coordinate 54,202,926, forward strand.
GCAAAATCAGAAGCATCGCACATAAGCTCAAATGGGAGGGTCCAATCTGGTGCTTGGAGAATCGGCGTGGTAATGAGGGCTTTCTTCAAAACTTAGAAAGCCTCGCCACATCTATCATTAAAATCGAAGGAGACATCCTTCGCTAATAGGTCGCAGAGTGGCTTAGAGATTTTACTGAAATCTCTAATGAAGCGCCTGTAAAATCCAACATGGCCAAGGAAAGATCTAACCTAATGAGCATTGGCGGGTAATGGAAGCTTAGAGATGGAATCGATTTTTGTGGTATCCACCTCTAGTCCTCTCTCGGAAACTATATGCCCTAACACGATGCCCTGCTGGACCATAAAGTGGCTTTGCTCTTGGCTAAGCACCAACTTTGCCTCTTCGCAACGGATTAAGACTTTATCAAGGTGCGAAAGGCATAGGTCCAATGATGAGCCATAAATGGAGAAGTCATCCATTAAAATTTCAACGAACTCGTCGATCATATCAGAAAAGATAGCCATCATACAATGTTGGAAAGTGGCAGGAGCATTACATAATCTGAATGGCATTCGACGGAATGCAAAAGTTCCATATGGACTCGTGAAGGTGGTACGCTCTTGATCGTCAGGAAAAACGGCTATCTGATTGTACCCTGAGTACCCGTCAAGAAAACAAAAGTACTTGTTCCCCGCCATTCGTTCCAGAATTTGATCAATAAACAGTAAGGGGAAATGGTTTTTCTGGGTAGCCGTGATTAACCAGCGGTAATCAATGCAGACCGTCCAACCAGTTGAGGGTCTAGTGGTCACCAATTCTCCTTGGTCATTCTCCTCCACAGTGATTCCTACCTTTTTGGGAACTACGTGAATAGGGCTGACCCATTTACTATCTGAAATGGGATAGATAATCCCTACATCCAGCCATTTCAAAATCTCCTTTTTAACAACCTCCCACATACTTGGACTGAGCCTTCTCTGCATGTCTCGGAAAGGCTTCATGGACTCATCTGTGTATATATGATGCATGCAAAGAGAGGGATCAACACCCTTAATATCAGCAATTGTCTAGGAAATTGCTTCCTTGTGCTTTCGTAAACACTCAAGCAGAGCTACCTCTTGCCATTCAGATAATGCAGACAAGATAATAATGGGGAGCATGTTATTAGGGCCAAGGAAAGCACATTACAATGTGCTCAGGAGGGGTTTCAACTCCAATTCAGGAGCCTTTTGGATTGAGGGTTTTAGTTGAGATGTCCATGCCTTAGGTAGCGGATCTACCTTCACAGTCCAGGGTAGCGACAGAGATTCAGTGTGTATCTCCAACAACTCTTCTAATTCAGGCATTTCCCTTTCAGTTTCTTTAATAATTAAGGGATGGTCCTTAGATATGACCTCCTGAAGGGGATCTCTACATAAGAGTGCTGGAGTAGTCTCTTCAATTATTTCATCAACAACCTCAATCTGAGAACAATCTTCAAATTTGGGTTGCTTGTAAGCATCAAAAACATTCAACCGGATCTTCTTGTTCCCAAAGCTCATTTCAAGTGCCCCAGATCTACAGTTTATAGAGGCATTGGCTGTGGCCAAGAAGGGGCATCCCAGAATAATGGACGACTTTGTGGGCTTATTAGATGGGTCAGTATCAAGCACCAAAAAGTCAAAGGGGAAGAAGAAATCCTCCACTCTCATAAGGACATCTTCCAACAATCCCCGCAGTGTCTTAAGTGATCTGTCTGCAACTTGGAGGATTACTGGACTAGGCTTTAGCTTGCCTCCTCCCAAAAGGTCGTAGACAGAGCTCGGTAGAATGTTCACCCCCGCACCCAGATCGAGCAGAGCCTCGTTAATGTGTTGGTTACCTATAACCACTGAAATATATAGGGCCCCTAGGTCTTTCATTTTGGGGGGTGTTCCATGCTGGAGAACCGAGCTAACATGGTCAGGCAGGGTGACCTTGGTTTGGACCTATTTCCTAGATCGGTGCTTCTGGGTGCACAGGTCCTTCAGAAACTTAGCATAGGACAGGATCTGTTTAATAGCTTCCAACAGAGGCAAGTTAATCTGGACTTTCCTAAAAGTATCCATAATCTCTTCCGTCCTATCCTTGGCTCCAGACGAGCCAATAGAAGATTCCCCAGGAGCAGATAGACACTCTGGATAGGGCACCCTCGGCTTCTAGGAAGAGGGGTCGTCATGGCGGTAAAGGGGTGGTGGAAGGACGACATCCTCATTGTGGGTGATTTTGTGCGAGGGAGAGCAGTGTGGCTCTTCCTCAGTGGAGATGGAAGTCAGGTCAGGTGTGGAAGGGGAATTCTGAGATGTAACCGTAGGAGTGTTATTAGGCTTGTCAATCTTTTTTCCACTCCTCAACACGGTCACTGCTTGGGCGTGCTCCCTGAATACAACCCCCTTGCCCTTAGGGTTCTCCTCAGAAGAGCTAGGCAGCTTCCCCGGATCACGTTGCCTAACAACCTCAGTAAGATGACCAATTTGGGATTGCATATCAGTAATCATCTTATTCTGAGATTGGATGACCATATTCTGATGCTCTTGCATTGCTTTCATCATGGCCTTCAGTTCATCCATCTTAGAGGGTTTATTTTGACGGTTTTCATAAGATGGTAGGTATATGGGCTGGGGAGGTAAGGGTTGTGTATTCCCTGAGTTAGAAGCATCACCTTGCATCTAAGAGAAGTTTCGATGGTTCCGCCACCTTGGATTATAGGTATTGGAATAAGGGTTATTGCGAGGGGTGTGGAAACCTTAGGCCGCATTCAAGTTGGCCTGAATCAACTTAGGGAATTGATTTTCCTGATGGCACTCCACAGTGGCATGCGTTGTGCTTTGGGAAATGGAGCATTCTCTTGAAGTCTGAAAGATAGAGGCTGCTTGCGGGTTCATGCCGGGGTTTGCTAAAAGCCTATCAAAGTTTTTATTCAATAGTTGAATCTGATAAGCCAAATCTTGAGAAGCCCCGGCTTCATGGGCCTCAATTTTCCTCTGCAAGATTGATGGTTTTCTTTCTTGATAGGCAGAGGACAGATGTATGGAGTTGTTTAATGTTTCAAATAATTCCCAGGCTTCATCCGCAGTTCTGGTCATGAAGGTTCCTACACAGGCTGCATCGATGGTTTGCCTATGCCTTTCAGATAATCCGTTATAGAACCTTTCGACCAACTGCCATCTTGGCACTTGATGGTGGGGGCATAACCTAAGAAGGTCATTAAAACACTCCCAGGTCTCATGAAATTGCTCCCCTTCCTATTGAGTAAAACACATAATCTCTCTTCTGTAATGGTTGGTTTTACTCATAGGAAAATACTTTTTCAAAAATTCTCCCTTAAGGGTGGCCCAATCATTTACCCTTGCATCGATGGTATGATACCAATGCTTGGCCTTATCCTTTAGGGAGAAAGGAAATAGAGTCCTCATCAGGGCTTCATTAGTAAAGCCCTGGAGCGTCACTGTGGAACAGACCTCCGTGAATTCCTCCAAATGCCGGTAGGGGTCCTCCCTAGTAGTACCATAAAAAGAGGGCAATAAAGATATGATATTGCTCTTGATCTCATATGGATTATCCCCTACCAGTCGTCTTAGTGCTTGTGCAGGTTGGTTAGTTGGAATAAAATAGTCCCTTAGGGTCCTTTGTTGATTTGCTCCTTGATCAGCCATTCCTTCTTTTTTCTCTCCTAGGTGAGCTCTCCTAAGAATTCTCTTAGGCTCAGGATCAAACACTAGACTACCCTCAAGAGAGCGTCTACCAAGCATACAAAACACAATTCAGGTTCTTATTGAGCAAGTGAAGCCTCCACTCCAAAGATAAGTCAAAAGATCAAGACTTATCCCTCTGTTCCCACGTAAGTGGTATAAGAGGGGTGTGGACTTGAAATCTTAACCTTCTTTGTTACGGAGGTCGAATTAGTCAATATAAATGGCCAAACAAATTTTTCACTGCAATTACGTGCCTTAATTCAACCTCGGAGTGCCCTAGGACCTATACTTTGCTTGGATGATACTCCCAAGTTATCAAGTGAGAAGTTACTCCAAGGATGAACAAAGGGATGCAAGTAGGGAGAACCCTTCCTTTCAGGAGATGCATATGCGGTGCCCCTTAACTACCCTTTTTTTCCTTTAAGGGGCGTCCCCCTCCGTGGAGTATCAAAACACTTAGTCAAAAGATAATATCACCACCACCACAAAGCACAATAGGAGGGTCTGCACCGATAAAGAGATTGGTGCCTATAGCCTAAAGGGATCTAGCCTTAGTGTGGTGCCTAATGTGCATGCTCAGTGTTAGAAGTGTGCAACACACCGTCATCTGAAGCCTTTGTGAAAGCGGGATCTTTATCTCCTACGTCTTTTCCTCGTTTGCTTAGCTCGTGGTTGCTGTCGCCGCTCTGTTGCCCCTCGTCGCCTCATCAGATTCCTCGCCCAAAAAAAATTGATCAGATAACTGCGCAACTCAGAGTATTAAAAAATAATGAGTGAATCTATTGCGTCTGTTGCCTCCCCGGCAACGGCGCCAATTTGACGGAGAGAGTTTCGCTTATTTGTGATAGCAATGGCGGATATGTCATAGTAATTAATGTGGTGGAAATCTCTCAATCAGATGATTAATATAGATATGAATTTAAACCATAATAAAGGATGTCGTATCCATAGGGAGGAACAGATTAACAAGTTCACAAGATATTTTTTTTTCTTCTATACTTATTCAATCACGTGTGCAATCCATGTTCAAATCTGATGCAAAACAAGGCGAAAAGAAGGAACACATAATTATTTAGAAATGCAGGGATATGGCTATAATTTTCCTTTCATGAAATAACTTGTAATGGTATGTAAAATAGTTGTATTTCAAAACATTAGGTTATGTGAGTGTATGGATTAGGTCTTATGCATTTATCATCTAAAAGTTAAGTGCATGAAATAAATACTATAACATGTAAGGGCATGCATGCAATTTCACGCAAATATATTAATCCACTAAATAATGCAATAGTGTTTGGCAATGGCACAAATCATAATTTTTAATTTCACCCAAAACAGAGGAAAATTCCTCTCTCCTTGCACGTGTGAAGAGGCTCGGCTGGCTGCGAGGTTCTTGGGGAAGGTTCGTCAGAGTGGTGGCTTCACATCGGTGTTCTCGACGTGGGTAGAGGTGGCCAGAGGCGGAGGTTGGCCGGCGGCGGAGCTTGCTGCAACCCGCTGTAGGCGCTACTACTGGCGGTGGAAGGGGCTGTGGGACTACAGGCAGTGCGATGCGGGTGCGGCTGGTTCTTGCTGAGGGTTGGCACGTAAGGGCGCTTGGCGAGGGTGCGGCGCTTGCTGCTGTGGAGGCGTTGATGGGGGCGCACGTGAACGGTGGATGCAGGGCTCGGCACCTGTTGTGCATTGGAGGGAGCGCAGGTGCAGGGCGAAGGTTCTGGAGGGGCGCAACGCTTGTAGCGGTGCACAAGGGTAGGCGGAGGGTGATGGCGTGGCGCAGCACGCGGGTGGGGCAGGTGGCCGGGTGCGCGATGATGGAGGTGCAAGAGCAGAGATGGCGCTGGAGGGGGTGCGCCTGTAGCGGTGGATGTAGGGCACGGTGCCTACTGTGCACTAGAGAGAGTACGGGTGCAGCGCGGTGGGTGCTGCGCTGGGCGATGACATAGGTGTGCGCAGGTGCGCGCCTGTAGAGGAGGACGGTGAGCGGGCAGTGCCTACTGTGAAGGGCGCTGGAGGGGGCTGTGCCTGCAGGCACCTGGTTGGAGGTGCAAGCGCTGGCGGTGTGCACTTGTAGGCGGTGATGGTGCTGGAGCGGGTGCGCAAGTGCAGAGGAGGACAGTTGGGCGGTGGGTAGTAGGGCGTTGGAAGGTTTTTGCTATTTCCTGCACCTGCAGAGGGCGCGGGTGCGCGATGAGGGCAGGCAGAGTGCAGGCTGGAAGGGTGTTTGCGGTGGAGGGCGCGCAGTGAACAGTGCAAGTAGGTTGCACGGTTCCTTCCTCCTTTCCAATCCCCTCCCCCTCTCCTCTATATCTCTTCTCTTCCGCCTCCCAAGGGATTTTCAAAATCCCTTTTCTATAAATGGCCAACCCGTCTGCATTTTGTTGAGGGAGGTTTTGAGCCTGGTCAGAGGATGAGGAAGAGATGGAGCTGGTTGTTTGAAAGGGGAATTTACCCTCCCCTCCTTGTTCTTTCCCAATATTATTCCTACAACATAAAAGCATAAAATCATCACATATTAAGTTATAGAATGCTATAAAATAGATGTAAACTTAAATAATGATGCATGCAAATATTCTATAACTTAATGTAGTTATTAACAAACCTAAAACATAAGATTAAAGTTAACTTAGGCGTAACAATAGTCCATTAAAATGGACTCATCATTTGCTTAAACATGCATCTCAAGTAAACAGTATAGCTCCAAATAGGCTCATGCATTTCCACCCTAGGGTTCATTCCACATCCTAGAGTTCAAATCCAATTATTCTAAGCAACCATATTCTTTATTTAAAGCTTAACAATTGAATTAAACCACTCTACCAAGTATAACGGGAAGAATGGGGGCCTACACTGCAGATTGCGTTGTCTCCGTGAGCCCTGAACATGCCACTGACTGGTAACCTATACCAGTGACTAAGTCACATCAGACAAGCTCAAAACAGTAGGTACTCAACACAAACACGTAAAGAAACTCGAGTGGAAAATAATGGTACTTCATTCGCGGAAATCCGATTCCGTTTGGACCCTGAATGGCCCAAAAACACGGTTACTGTCCAAAATCAGACATTTCCCAGATGTCTTAAATGACGTCAGATCTTACCTCTCGCTTCCTGCAGCTGCCTCAAACGTCTAGACTCCTCTACAACTGTCTGAGGGAAGTTCCAAATGTCGAACCTTCCTTCCAATCATCTGGAAGTGCCGTCGAACGTCTGGTGAAGTGGTCAGATGCCCAAAAATGACTGGAAAGGTGCACCGCACGCCTTTCCAATGCCCTGCAACTGCGTACGAAGACGTCGACCCATTTTCAGCCAAAAAGTCCAGTGCTACGATCTGCATGGTGAAAAGTTATGCAGGAAACATGTACCTCCACACGAAAATGTGTTTTCTGACGTCCGGCTTCAGCTCCAGACGTCCTGATGCTTCTCCAAATGTTTGGTTGATGTCCTAGACGTATGATACTGGAAAACCAGTATCCAGTATCTGCTCACACGGCCTATCCTCCTTGCACCTTCGCCTGCAGGTGCCGCAGCAGCGTTTCCTGCGACTGCAAGAGGCCGAGGACTTCTGCCTGTGAGCCTCTCCTCCTCACATGCGTCCTTGGCTCCTTCCATGAGCTCTCAACTGTGAACTCGCGAGCTTCCTCTCGAGGGCCACTGAGCTCACGCCACCCCTCCCGTAGCAGGATACTCCTCACTAACGAGATCCTGCAAGGCTTCTCCCTCTTTCTCACGCTCGCTCACTTGCTCGCTCCCTTGCATTCTCCCGCATGCACTTGTTCATGCTCTCCCTCCCTCCCTCCTTCGTGCACTCGCTCGCGGTAGGGGGAAAGGCAACAGCAACGAAGGTGGTCGCCGGCAGGGGAAGGAGAGGGAGGGGGAGGTGGCTGGTGGTGACGGGGAGAAGAAAAGAGGTGTGGGGGGTTTAAAAAGGAGAGGATTAAGGTTTCTAGTGAGAGGGTCGTAAGGAGAGAAAAAGGTCCGCATGCCGCATGTGTGCAGAGGAAAAGTAGGTTTTGATTTTCCCCACTTTCGGACAGCCGAACCTATGTCCAGATGTCTGGACAGACGTCTGACTGACACTCCAGACATCTTATTCGGCTAAAAGGGCAGCGGGTCATTTCAACATAACAAACTTAAAGGAAGTTTCGTCCCCGAAACTTGGGCTACTTAGGGTGCTGAACTAACATAAAAACGCATAACAAACTTAAAGAGGACCAAAGTAGGTCCAAAGAGGCATACCCTCAAAAGGCTTTGGGTACCACTCTCGCATTGCTGCCTCAGGTTCCCAAGTTGCCACCTCATACTGCTGGCTTCTGCATAGAACCTGACAAGTCGATTTTCTGCTTTCAATTGAGTTTCGCAAATGAAATAACGCGTTGTAGTATTTAAGTGGTGGAAAAATTGACTAATCAACAATAAAAATAACTATTCACAGAAGAGCGGGTCGTGTCCACAGGGAGGGAATTATGCAATAAACTCTTGATTATTTTGTATTCTTTCGGTTAAGTGCGAAATCCCTAGTCAAATCCGACATAAAATGCGATGGAAAGAAGATTCATAATAACTAAAAAATATAAGGGTATGTGTGCAATTTTCCCTCACTGAAATCTTCAATAAATATATGATGATTTTATGTAATTTTCAATTGACATATACTAGAGAAAATTGGTGCACATGTTAATCCCAAAACCAATCTTGAAACAGGTGAATATCAATAATGTGCAATTATCAGAAAGCATGAGTGTGCATTCGCAATTTTGCCACAATAAAATAATCATAAATGAAAATTAATTTCTGGTGGCAATGGCATTAAATGTAATTTTTAATCAACTTGAAAATGGAGGATTTGTTGCCTCAGCTTGTGTGCACAGGTGGAGGAGAGACGGACATCGAGGCTGCCGCTGAAGATCACCCCGCTCAGGCCACACCCAATGGTGGTGACGGCGCGGCTAATGGCAGCCTGTGGTGGCTGCAAGAAGGAGAAGAAGGTGGCGGGCAGTGGTTCTGCGCGGCCTGGCAAGGGCGCGGGTGGGGTGAGGCACCTGCATTGCGGTGAGGGCGGGCAAGCTAAGCCGCTGGAGGGAGGCTATAGGGGTGCGCGGAGGTTCTGCAGCGCCTGCGAGGGTGCGCCAGGTGGTCTACAAAGAGGAGCACCAGAAGCTGGAGAGGCGCTAGCTGAGGTGAGCGCTAGAGGCGCGGGTGCGGTTTCACTTGCGGTGGAGAAGGTGCTTGCCGGGGGGGGCGCTATGCGGGTGCGACAGATGTAGGATGGGGCGCTGGTTGGAGCGACGCTGGCTGGAGACGCTGGTGAGGCGAGGCAGGTGCCTGCAGGCTGCTTGGTGAGGGCGTTTGGTTGTGCTGGGTGCAGGCGGGTGGATGGGCGCTTATGGTGGAGGCTGTGGCTGGCGTGAAGGTGATGGTGCTATAGAGGGGGGAAGCGCTGCGGTGGAGAAGGTGCGGTGCTTGCAAGCATGCAAGGGCATGCAGAGAGTTGCCTACACGGGTGCAGTTTCGCCTTCAGGCGCAGCTGGAGGGAGCAGTGGAAGACTTGGTGCACAGTGCATGCGGTGGTTGCACCCTTCCTGGATGATGAAACCCCTCCTCTCCTTTCTCCGCCTCCTCTAAACTCCTCTCCTCCGCCCTTCCAGGGATTTTCAAAATCCTTTCTAAATATGGCCTCGTTTGTTGAGGGAGGGTGGCGAGAGATTAGATAAATGTGCGAGAGGAGTTGCGGCTGGCCAAAGGATGAGGGAGGGATAGCACCGGCTATTTGTTGGGGAAATTTATTCCCCCCCCTTGTTCTTTCTAAATATCATTCATGCAACATAAAAATGTAACATCATTACATATTAAGTTATAAAATACTATAAAATAAATGTAAACTTAAATCATGATGAATGTAAACATTCTATAACTTAATGTAGTTATTAACAAGCCTAAAAGGTACGATTAAAGTTACTTAGGCGTAATATTAGTCCATTAAAATGGACTCATCAAATACCCCCATGCCAAAGATTTGCTAGTCCCTAGCAAAAATGAAAAATAATAGAAGTAATCAGAAGATTTCTTCTTTTATTATTTCAAAACTTTAGAGATCCAGACAAATGTGAAGTAATGATATCCTAAGTAATAGATCCAAGTGAAAAAGCCAATTAGCAGTGGGAGTTTGTACTTCACCCTTGGTAAATATTGCTCTTAGGATAGGCAACTACTTCCCTCAGGGATAAAGCAGACGATAATCTGTCATTTGACCCCGACGTTTGGCTTAGGTAGGAGATATCAAGTTGAATGGATTTGTAATTGGTGGCACACACTCATCTGGTGCTACATGTAGTCTAGTACTACAGACTCTAGATTTCTAAACTATTAGACAAGTCAACTCAGAGAGAGGCTAAACAACTGTGCTCTCTTGATGTTCCTAGGCGCTCACTCTTTTCTTTCTTTTCTTTCTGAGATCACAAATCTCTCCAGATTTAGTAATTGTACTCACTGTTTGGTGGCCTCACATGACATCCACACTTCAATTAAAGTCCTAATAACTCTACAACTAAGTTAGAGTCCTCAACCAGTATTCGGGTGATCAGAAATACTAAAAGGTAGGTATGGGTCATATTTGGTGGAACACGAAAGGTGTTTTGTTGCCTCAGAAACAATGTTACTTTATAAACTTGGACTCTCTTTCTTTGTTTATATATATATATATATATAAATATGTATTCAAATATTTATAAATGCTATAAATATTCTTAGGTTATACCCCCCCATGCCTAAGACTGACAATGTCCTCATTGGAAAAATGCAAACATAGAAGAATATCACCTGAGGAGGAGAGTGGGAGGAGCTAAGGCTCCTCAAGCAGAAGTGCGTCCAAAACCTAGCCATCTGAAAGAGTAATATATGGTTCAAGTCGTTGGCCATTTACCTTAAAGCTCGCACCTGAAATAGGGTTCCGAATCTCTACAGCTCCATGAGGGAAAGTATTGATAACAATGTATGAACCATCCCAGCGGGACTTGAGCTTTCCAGGGAATAATTTAAGTCTAGAATTGAAAAGCCAGACTCACTCGTTGGGCTCAAAAGTCTTTCTAATGATGTGCTTGTCATGGAAGACTTTTATATGTTGCTTGTAAGTTTGAGAAGTTTCATAAGCTTTATTACGAAACTCCTCAAGCTCACTTAATTCTAACATACGTGCCTTTCCTACTTTATTCAGATTCAAGTTAACGTTTTTAATAGCCCAATAAGCTTTATGTTGGATTTCAACGGGAAGGTGGCACACTTTTCCGTAGATAAGATGGAAAGGAGACATGCCCAAGGGAGTCTTATACGCAATTCTGTAGGCCCAAAGAGCATCATTTAGTTTTTTAGACCAATCCTTCCGATCAGGCCTGACAGTTTTTTCTAAAATTCGCTTAATCTCCCTATTAGACACTTCAACTTGTCCACTCGTTTGGAGATGATAAGATGTGGCTATCATGTAGTTGACTCCCAAATTTTGGAGCAGTCTTGTAAAGTGTACATTCTTAAAGTGAGGTCCTCCATCACTTGTGATCGTCCTTGGCCACCCATACCGAGAAATGATATTAGCCTTAATAAAGCCCAAGACCATGGGATTGTCATTAGTTCGTGTGGGTATGGCTTCTATCCATTTCAATACATAGTCAACCGCCACAAGGATGTATTCATATCTGAGGGACACAGGAAAGGGACCCATGAAGTCAATGCCCCAAATATCAAAGATTTCAACAGGGAGAATACGTTGTTGGGGCATCTCATCCCTTTTTCCAATGGTTCCTGTTTGCTGGCAACATAGACATGCGCCCACATACGTATGTGCATCTCGGAATAATGTAGGCCACCAAAAGCCGGACTAAAGAACCTTATGGGCAGTCTTCTTCCCACTAAAATGTCCCCCACAGTGGAGGTCATGGCAGAAACTCAAAACACTTCTTTGTTCTTCATCAGGGATGCAACGGCGAAAAAGCTGGTCAAGGCCTATTCTAAAAAGCTCGGGTTCCTCCCAGTGATAAAATTTAGCGTTGGCGAGAAACCTGTCTCGCTTCTGCTTGTCCCAAGTACTAGGGGTAATGCCTGTGACCAGATAGTTCACTATGTCAGCAAACCAAGGAGTTTTAGCTTCCACAGCCATCAGAGACTCATCGAGGAAAGTCTCTTGAATACCGCCAGCAGGGTTTGATGCTTCAATAGGGATCCTAGACAAATGGTCTGCTACCACATTCTCAACTCCTTTCTTGTCTTTAATTTCCAGGTCAAATTCTTGGAGTAGCAGAATCCAACGAATTATGCGAGGTTTGGTGTCCTTTTTAGACAGAAGATGCTTTAGGGCAGAATGATCAGTGAACACCACAACCTTGGATCCCAAAAGATAAGACCAAAACTTTTCCAAAGGAAATACTACAGCAAGTAATTCCTTTTTAGTGATCGTGTAGTTTTGCTGAGGATCCGTAAGGGTCTTGCTGGCATAATGCAGCACATGAGGTTTGCCATCAACCCTTTGACCTAAGACCGCTCCCACTGCAAAATCAGAAGCATCACACATAAGCCCCAATGGGAGGGTCCAATCTGGTGCTTGGAGAATCGACGTGGTAATGAGGGCTTTCTTCAAAAGTTGGTAATCCTCGCCACATCTATCATTAAAATCGAAGGAGACATCCTTCGCTAACAGGTCGCAGAGTGGCTTAGAGATTTTACTAAAATCTCTAATGAAGCACCTATAAAATCTAGCATGGCCAAGGAAAGATCTAACCTGACGAACATTGGCAGGCAATGGAAGCTTAGAGATGGAAATGATTTTTGCAGTGTCCACCTCTAATCCTCTCTCAGAAACTACATGCCCTAACACAATGCCCTGCTGGACCATAAAGTGGCTTTTCTCCCAGTTAAGCAATAGCATTTGCCTCTTCGCAATCGGTTAAGACTTTATCAAGGTGAGAAAGGCATAGGTCAAATGACAAGCCATAAATGGAGAAGTCATCCATGAAAATTTCAACGAACTCGTCGATCATATCAGAAAAGATAGCCATCATACAACGTTGGAAAGTGGCAGAAGCATTACATAACCCGAATGGCATTCGGCGGAATGCAAAAGTGCCATACGGACTCGTGAAAGTGGTACGCTCCTGATCATCAGGAAAAATGGCTATCTGATTGTACCCAGAGTACCCGTCAAGAAAATAAAAGTACTTGTTCCCTGCCAATCGTTCCAGAATTTGATCGATAAACGGTAAGGGGAAATGGTCTTTCTGGGTAGCCATGTTTAAACGGCGGTAATCAATGCAGACCGTCCAACCAGTTGAGGGTCTAGTGGTCACCAATTCTCCTTGGTCATTCTCTTCCACAGTGACTCCTGCCTTTTTTGGAGCTACGTGAATAGGACTGACCCATTTACTATCTGAAATGGGATAGATAATCCCTGCATCCAACCATTTTAGAATCTCCTTTTTAACAACCTCCCGCATATTTAGATTGAGCCTTCTCTGCATATCTCGAAAAGGCTTCACGGACTCGTCCGTGTATATATGATGCATGCAAAGAGAGGGATCAACACCCTTAATATCAGCAATTATCCAGGCAATTACTTCCTTGTGCCTTTGTAAACACTCAAGCAGAGCCCCCTCCTGCAATTCAGATAATGCAGACAAGATAATAACAGGGAGCGTGTTATTAAGGCCAAGGAAAGCATATTTCAATGTGCTCGGGAGGGGTTTCAACTCCAATTTAGGAGCCTTTTGGATTGAGGGTTTTAGTTGAGATGTCCCCGCCTCAGGCAGCGGATCTACCTTCATAGTCTAGGGTGGGGACAGAGACTCAGTGTGTATCATAGCAACTCTTCTAGTTCAGGCATTTCCCTTTTAGTTTCTTTAATAATCAAGGGATGGTCCTTAGATATGACCTTTTGAAGGGGATCTCTACATAAGAGTGATGGAGTAGTCTCTTCAATTATTTCATCAACGACCTCAATATGAGAACAATCTTCAAATCCGAGTTGCTTGTAAGTATCAAAAACATTCAACCGGATCTTCTTATTCCCAAAGCCCATTTTAAGTGCCCTAGATCTACAATTTATAGAGGCATTGGTTGTGGCCAAGAAGGGGCGTCCCAGATTAATGGACGGCTTTGTGGGCTTATTAGATGGGTCGGTATCAAGTACCAGAAAGTCAACCGGGAAGAAGAAATCCTCCACTCTCACAAGGACATCTTCCAATAATCCCTGTGGTGTCTTAAGTGATCTGTCCACAACCTAGAGGATTACTGGACTAGGCTTTAGCTTGCCTCCTCCCAAAAGGTCGTAGACAGAGCTCGGTAGAATGTTTACCCCCGCACCCAAATCGGCAGAGCCTCATCAATGTGTTGGTTACCTATAACCACTGAAATATACAGGGCCCCTGGGTCTTTCATTTTGGGGGGTGTTCCATGCTGGAGAACCGAGCTAACATGGTCAGGCAGGGTGACCTTGGTTTGGGCCTGTTTCCTAGATCGGTGCTTCTAGGTGCACAGGTCCTTCATAAACTTAGCATAGGACAGGATCTGTTTAATAGCTTCCAACAGAGGCAAGTTAATCTGGACTTGCATAAAAGTATCCATAATCTATTCCGTCCTATCCTTGGCTCCAGACAAGCCAACAGAAGATTCCCTAGGAGCAGATAGGCGCTCTAGATAGGGCACCCTCGGCTTCTGGGTAGAGGGGTCGTCATGGCGGGAAAGGGGTGGTGGAAGGACGACATCCTCATTGTGGGTGATTTTGTGCGAGGGAGAGTGGTGTGGCTCTTCCTCAGGTGAGATGGAAGTCGGGTCAGGTGTGGAAGGGGAATTCTGAGATGTAACCGTAGGAGTGTTATCAGGCTTGTCAATCTTTTTTCCACTCTCAACACAGTCACTGCTTGGGCGTGCTCCCTGAATACAACCCCCTTACCCTTAGGGTTCTCCTCAAAAGAGCTAGGCAGCTTCCTTGGATTACGTTGCCTAATTGCCTCAGTAAGATGACCAATTTGGGATTGCATATCAGTAATCATCTTATTCTGAAATTGGGTAACCATATTTGATGCTCTTGCATTGCTTTCATCATGGCCTTCAGTTCATCCATCTCAGAGGTCTTATTCGGAGGAGGGTTTTCATAAGAATGTTGGTATGTGGGCTGGAGAGGTAAGGGTCTTGTATTCCCTGAGTTAGAAGCATCACCTTGCTTCCAAGGGAAGTTTGGATGGTTCCGCCACCCTGGATTATAAGTGTTGGAGTAAGGGTTATTGCGAGGGGAGTGGAAACCTTGGGCCACGTTCAAGTTGACCTGAATCAACTCAGGGAATTGGTTTGCCTGATGGCACTCCGCAGTGGCGTGCATTGTGCTTTGGCAAATGGAGCATTCTCTTGAAGCTTGTAAAATAGAGGCTGCTTGCAGGTTCATGCTGGGGTTTGCTAAAAGCCTATCAAAGTTTTTATTCAATAGTTGAATCTGATAAGCCAAATCCTAAAAGGCCCCAGCTTCATGGGCCTCTATCTTCCTCTGCAAGATTGATGGTTTTCTTTCTTGATAGGCAGAGGACAGATGTATGGAGTTGTTGCTTAATGTTTCAAATAATGCCCAGGCTTCATCTTCAGTTTTGGTCATGAAGGTTCCTGCACAGGCTGCATTAATGGTTTGCCTATGCCTTTCAGATAATTCATTATAGAACCTTTCGACCAACTGCCATCTTGGCACTTGATGGTGGGGGCATAACCTAAGAAGGTCATTAAAGCACTCCCAAGTCTCATGAAATTGCTCCCCTCCCTGTTTAGTAAAACATATAATCTCTCTTCTGTAATGGTTGGTTTTACTCATAGGAAAATACTTTTTCAAAAATTCTCTCTTAAGGGTGGCCCAATCATTTACCCTTGCATCGAGGGTATGATACCAGTGCTTGGCCTTATCCTTTAGGGAGAAAGGAAATAGAGTCCTCATCAGGGCTTCATCAATAAAGCCCTGGAGCTTCACCGTGGAATAGACCTCGGTTAATTCCTCCAAATGCCAGTAGGGGTCCTCCCTAGTAGTACCATAAAAAGAGGGCAATAAAGATATGGTACTGCTCTTGATCTCATATGGATTATCCCCTGCCGGTCGCCTTAGCGCTTGTGCAGGTTGGTTAATTGGAATAAAATAGTCCCTTAGGGTCCTTTGTTGATTTGCACCTTGCTCAGCCATTCCTTCTTTTTCCTCTCCTAGGTGAGCTCTCCTAAGAATTCTCTTAGGCTCAGGATCAAACACTAGATTACTCTCAAGAGAGCATCTACCAAGCATACAAAACACAATTAATTTAAACCTCCACTCCAAAGATAAGTCAAAAGATCAAGACTTATCCCTCCGTTCCCACGTAAGTGGTATAAGAGGGGTGTGGACTTGAAATCTTAACCTTCGTTATTGCGGAGGTCGAATTAGTTAATATAAATGGCCAAACAAGTTTTTCACTGCAATTACGTGCCTTAATTCAACCTTTGAGTGCCCTTGGACCTATACTTTGCTTGGATGATACTCCCAGGTTATCAAGTGAGAAGTTACTCCAAGGACGAACAAAGGGATGCAAGTAGGGCGAACCCTTCCTTTGAGGCAATGCGTATGCGGTGCCCCTTAACTACCCTTTTGTTCCTTTAAGGGGTGTCCCCCTCCGTGGAGTATCAAAACACTTGGTCAAAAGATAGTATCACCACCACCACAAAGCACAATAGGAGGGTCTGCATCGATAAAGAGATCGGTGCCTATAGCCTTAAGGGATCGAGCCTTAGTGCGGTGCCTAATGTGCGTACTCAGTGTCAGAAGTGTGCAACACACCGCAAATCTTTGTAATTTCTTTTGAAAGTACAGACAAGTTCCTTAGAATTAGATCAAATGTGAATTGCTTTTAGGGTTGAATCTGATTATCAGTCCCACTTTTAGTTATGTGACCACTGAATTAGTAAATTCAAATAACTTAGTGGTCTTGAATTTTAATTTGAATGCAAATGCGTGAATAAGAGCTGGATGCAAAAGTTAAAAAGATATACCTATCTCCAGCAATCTTCGTGCTAATATGCTTGTAATGCAATAATAAGATCTAATGTGCTGCTCAATCACCCCTAAATGCGCGCACCTAAGGGCATGCAACTTCTAAATAGGCAGCTCGATATTTTCTTTGTTGGTTTTAAAGGCAGGCAAGCAGAAAATAGAATCATGCATGCACAAAAAAAGAATATATATATATATATATATTGGAAACCCTAGTAGCTAAAGAATGTGGGGACAAACCCCCAAAAATTCAACCCCAATTACTACAAGGGCGAAAAGGCAGAAATAAATTTTGTGACGATGGAGAATCCTCTGTGAAAGCGGGATCCTGGTCTCCTTCGTCTTTTCCTCGTGTGGCTTAACTTGTGGTTGCTGTCGTCGCTCTATTGCGCCTCGTCGCCTCGTCAGATTCCTCACACAATAAAAAAAATTCATCAGATAATTTCGCAACTCAGAATATTAAAAGACAATGAAGTAAATCTATTGCATCTGTTGCATCCTCGGCAACGACGCCAATTTGACAAGTCTATTTTCCACTTTTGATTGAGTTTTGCAAATGAAATAACGCGTTGTAGTATTTAAGTGGTGGAAAAATCAACAATCAACAATAAAAATAACCATTCATAGAAGAGCGGGTCATGTCCACAGGGAGGCAATTATGCAATAAACTCTCGATTATTTCGTATTCTTTCGATCAAGTGTGAAATCCCTAGTCAAATCTGACATAAAATGCAATGGAAAGAAGATTCACAATAACTCAAAAATATAAGGGTATGTGTAATTTTTCCTCACTGAAATCTTTAATAAATATATGGTGATTTTATGCAATTTTCAATTGACATATACTAGAGAAAATTGGTGCACATGTTAATCCCAAAACCAATCTTAAAACAGGTGAATATCAATAACGTGCAATTACCAGAAAGCATGAGTGTGCATTCGCAATTTTGCCACAATAAAATAATCATAAATGAAAATTAATTTTTGGTGGCAATGGCATTAAATGTAATTTTTAATCAACTTGAAAACAGAGGATTTGTTGCTGCGGCTTGTGTGCACAGGAGGAGAGATGGACATTGAGGCTACCGCTGAAGATCACCCCGCTCAGGCCGCACCCGATGGTGGTGACGGCACGGCTGATGGCAACCTGTGGTGGCTGCAAGAAGGAGAAGAAGGTGGCGGGCAGTGGTTCTGCGTGGCCTGGTAGGGGTGCGGGTAGGGCGAGGCGCCTGCACTGCGGTGAGGGCAGGCAAGCTAAGCCGCTGGAGGGAGGCTGCAGGGCCTGTGGAGGTTCTGCAGCACCTGCGAGGGTGCGCCAGGTGGTCTGTAGAGAGGAGCACCAGGCACTGAAGAGGCGTTGGCTGAGGTAGGCACTGGAGGCGCAGGTTCGGTTTCGCCTACGGTGGAGAAGGTGCCTGCAGGGGGGCGCTATGCAGGTGTGGCAGATGTAGGATGGGGCACTGGCTGGAGATGCTGGTGAGGCAAGGCTCGTGCCTGCAGGCTGCTTGGTGATGGCATTTGGCTGTGCTGGATGCAGGTGGGTGGATGGGCGCTTACAATGGAGACTGTGGCTGGCGTGAAGGTGATGGCGCTGCAGAGGGGGGAAGCGCTGCGATGGAGAAGGTGCAATGCTTGCAGGCGTGTAAGGGCATGCAGAGAGTTGCCTGCGGGGTGCGGTTTCACCTTTAGGCTTGGTTGGAGGGAGCAGTGGAAGACTTGGTGCACAGTGCACGAGGTGGTTGCACCCTTCCTGGATGATGAAGACCCTCCTCTCCTTTCTCCGCCTCCTCTAAACTCCTCTCCTCCGCCCTTCCAGGGATTTTCAAAATCCTTTCTAAATATGGCCTCATTTGTTGAGGGAGGGTGGCGGGAGATTAGATAAATGTACGGGAGGAGTTGCGGTTGGCCGGAGGATGAGGGAGGGATAGCACCGGCTCCCCTTTGTTCTTTCTAAATATCATTCCTGCAACATAAAAATGTAACATCATTACATATTAAGTTGTAGAATACTATAAAATAGATGTAAACTTAAATCATGATGAATGCAAACATTCTATAACTTAATGTAGTTATTAACAAGCCTAAAAGGTATGATTAAAGTTACTTAGGCGTAATATTAGTCCATTAAAATGGACTCATCAGAACCTTCACTAGTGGTACCTGCTTCCATCTTAGACTCCGAACGGCTCTGTTTAGTATCTATACTGGCATCTCAGGATAGGTCAGGTCGACCCCCACCTCGATGCTCTCGTGGCTTAGAACGTGGCTAGGATCGGCGACGTACTTCTTGAGGTTGGATAGGTGGGACACGTCGTGCACTCCAGAAAGCTGGGGAAGAAGGGCAAGCCGGTAAGCAACGGATCCTACCCACTCCAGAACCTCAAAGGGCCCCATAAACCTTAGCGCAAGCTTCCCCTTCACCCCAAAATGTTGCAAGCCCTTCATGGGCGAAACACGGAGAAAGACGTGATCCCCAACCTTGAACTGCACCTCCTTGTGCTTCTTGTTGGCATAGCTCTTCTGCCTGCTCCTGACAGTGCGGAGTCATCTGTGAATCTGCTCTATTACCTCCTGACTCTACTGGATCAGCCTGGGACCAACCTCCCACTTGGTCCTCACCTCGACCCAACTCAAGGGTGCAGTACACTTCCTCCCATACAGAGCCTCGTAAAGTGCCATGCTGATGCTCGAATGATAATTGTTATTGTATGCAAACTCTGCCAGGGGCAAATGCTCCTCCCAGGAGCCTCACCAGTCTAGTACATAGGCACACAGGAGGTCCTCAAGTGTCTGTATCATGCGCCCTGACTGCTCGTCAGTCTGGGGGTCGTAGGCTATACTGAACCCCAGACACGTCCCTAAGGCCTGCTGGAACTCTGCCCAGAACTGAGAAGTGAAACGAGTATCTCTGTCGGATACGATCTCATGAGGAACTCCATGCAGGCACACCACATCTCTGATGTATCACTCTACTTGTTGTGCTAGCCCAAAGGTGACTCGGATCGGCAAAAATCATGCCGTCTTCGTCAACCGGTCTACGATCACCCAAACTACGTCATGTCCCCGCTGGGTAACTGGTAAACTTACCACCAAGTCCATGGTGATGCTCTCCCACTTCCACTCTGGCATACAAAGTGGCTGCAACGGCCCTGCAGGCCTCTAGTGCTCAGCCTTCACCTACTAGCAAACCAAACACTGCTGAACAAATTGACCAACATCTTGCTTCATCCCTCTCCACTAGAAGCCGCATCATAAATCATGGTACATCTTTGTGTTCCTGGGATGTATGGTAAACTTGGACCCGTGTGCCTCAGTCAAGACTCTCTCAACATCTCCTCGTTTGAGAAGGAAAATCTCCTGGGTCCCCTGTTAACACTCTGTCCTGCAGTGTCTGTAAGTACGGGTTGGCCATCTACCCTGTGATGATGCGGTCTATCAACTCTGGTCGTGCCTGCCGCATAACTATCACTGCTCCACAGTATCGCCGTGACTCCTAGGGTCGCCAACTGCCAACCTCCTCCAAGAGTCTCCAACTCTGTGCCTGTAGACTGGCCAAGTGGGTAGGTGCCTTTCGGCTTAAGGCGTCGGCCACCACATTAGCCTTCCCTGGGTGGTAGGAGATGCTGCAGTCGTAGTCCTTCAGGAGCTCTAACCAACATCTCTGTCTCATGTTGAGCTCCTTTTGGTCAAACAAGTACCTGAGGCTCTTATGATCTATGAAGATCTCGAAAGTCTCACCGTAAAGGTAGTGCCTCCATGTCTTCAGCACGAAGACAACTGCTGCCCGCTCTAAGTCATGGGTAGGGTAGCTATGCTCGTGGGGCTTCAATTCCCGCGAAGCGTAAGTGACAATGTGACCCTACTGCATGAGCACACCCCCTAACCCCTACAACGAAGCATCGGTGTAAACCACGAAACTGCCACTGCTGTCTGGGATGGTAAGTACAGGAGCTGAAGTCAGCCTCTCCTTCAACTCCTGGAAACATGCCTCGCACTCATCCGTCCAGGCAAAGGGCACGTCCTTCTGGGTCAGTTGAGTCATAGGACACGCGATTTGAGAGAATCCTCTGATAAACCGTCGGTAGTAACCTGCTAATCCCAGAAAGCTGCGTATCTCTGTCACTGTGCGTGGCCTCTCCCACCTGAGTACGACCTCTACCTTGGCTGGGTCCACAGCCAATCCATCTCCTGAAATCACGTGGCCCAAGAAAGTCACCTGTCTCAGCCAAAACTCACATTTGTCATACTTGGCATATAGCCTGCATCGCCTCAAGGCATCCACTACCATGCGAAATGTTGTCCATGCTATGCCTGATCCCGTGAGTAAACGAGTACATCGTCGATGAACACCACCACAAACTGGTCTAAGTACGACCTAAAAATGCGATTTACCATGTCCATCAAGGCAACAGGGGCATTGGTCAGCCCAAACGGCATGACCAAGAACTCGTAGTGCCCGTACCGGGTACGGAAAGTTGTCTTGGAGATGTCGGTCTCCCTGATCCTCAACTGATGGTAACCTGACCTCAAATCTATCTTCGAGAACACTGTGGCATCTCGCAACTGGTCAAAAAGGTTGTCGATAGGAGGCAGTGGGTACTTGTTCTTGATGGTGACCCGATTCAGCTGTCGGTAGTCGACACAAAGTAGCAAGGTACGATCCTTCTTCTTCACAAACAACACAGGGGCTCCCCATGGGGATGCACTGGGCCTCACAGAGCCCTTCTCCAACAGGTCCTGTAGCGGTGACTTGAGCTCTCGTAGCTCAAGCTGTGCCATCTGATACAGTGTAGTAGAAATAGGGTTGGTTCCCGGTATCAGTGAGATCTCGAACTCGATCTCACACTCGGGAGGTAAACCTGGTAACTCCTCCGGGAAGATGTCGGGGTACTCGCAGACCACCGGGATACTCCGAAGGTCAGCCATGGGGCTAAGCTCTGCCACCACACAGGCCAAGAAGCCTCATACCCCTGGCTCAAAAGCCTCATTGCTCGAAGCACGGAGATGCATTTGAAACCTCCATCCACCGGTTGACCGTGAAACTCAAAGGGAGGCAACTCTGGTATGGAGAAGACGATCTTCCTCCTGAAACAGTCCACCAGGGCGTGATAGGCGGACAGCCAGTCCATCCCCAGAATCACATTGAAATCCTCCATCTGGATCACAATCAGGTCAGTGGGGAGGCTGTGTCCCCCTATGCTAACCTCGCAGTCCATGTAGACCTCCTCGGCTACCAACAACTGGCCACCTTGCCTTTGATCACAAATGGATCCTCTAACAATACACTGCCCTGCCTCAAACTAATGGCAAAACTCGTAGCGACGAAAGAGTGGGTGGCGTCGGAATCAAAAAGTACATACACTAATCTACCAGAAACGGTAACCATACCTACCACTACAGAACCCGAAGCCCTGGCATCTCTGTGTGTAAGGGCGTTGATACACCCCTCAGCTCTCGGTATAGAGGAAGAGGTTACACTCTGGGTCAGGCGAGCAGCAGCTGGCCGGTACCCTCCTCATGATTGCTGTCCTCCCCCACACGCTAGGTGACTGAGGCCACCAGCTCGGCCTCCAGTACTCGATGCGGGAAGCATCTGCTGTGCTCCGACTCTAGATGGGCAGTCCCTCCTAAGGAGGCCCGACTAGCCACATTGGTAATAGAGAGATAGACGACCTCCTCCCGCAGTGGGTCCCTGCTGGTGGCTGGGCGGGGGTCCGGTGCTGGCAGTTGGCCCCTGTCTAGGGCCCCTAAAGGCCACTGGTGGTCCTGTAAAATGAGACGATTCTCCTGCAGGCGCCGTGTGCCTCCTCTCCTGACAGCCCTATGAGTGCCCCAACTGGTAGGGCCCCCTTTGATCTCCTCTAACTTGCCAAATGCTATGGTGACTCCGTCGTGCTGTAGGAGGCTCCCATTCCACACCCTCAGAGGAGGCAGGGGGCGGCGGAACTGGCAGAAGTTAAAATTCCTCTCGGATCAATTGGATGATGTCTTAGGCCTGGACACTCAAGAGGAGAGGCGAGGCAGCACTGGTCCCAAGCCCGACACGTCTGCCCCTATGCCTACAACGAGGCATCTCTTACAAGGAGATGAAAGTGAAAGAACAAGGACTGTCAATAACACCCGATTACTTGAAGAAATACGACTCAAAAGTGGAGATCAAAGTTAAACATTGTGATGGCTATCTTAGTTACATGCATATGAGTGGTCACTTCCAGACTATTTAGTTCATTTCACGGGACGACCTTGCTCTAATACCATCTTGTTACGACCCGATTTCCAGATCCCTACAGGACCCGAGACTGACTTGCCTTGACTAATCCCAAGACCTAGTCGTCCAACGAGAAATAACCAAAAGCAGGAAATAAACCACAATCACATATGCAATATAACTAAGCAGAAGAAAAAATGAGACGTAAAGGAACAACAAAGCTAAAAGTCTCAACAAAGTAATACATGTCATCACAACAACAATAGAAAAGAAGACAGAAAGTAACAGGAACAGTAAAATAGATGTCTAGCACTCACTACAACAGTAGAAAACTAAAGAGCTAGGAAGAAACGACTACGGCTAGGCTCGGCTGAGCCCAACACCCTCTGCAGCCGGAAACTCGAGTTGCTCAACTCCTGGTTCTGAACAGGGTTAGAAAAAGATAAAGTCAACGAACGCTGAGTAGAGTGGTGTTTGCATTATTTATGCACAAGTATAGTAAAACAAGCAACCAAGTTTTATTCTCATTTCTATTTATCTCATCTATGTATTTCTGGTTCATTTATTTCATAAAGGATCCAAGTATTTCTTGATCTTGCTTGTTCCTCGTGAGAACGATCTTGATTGCAGTCTTTTCCATGGAGTAGAAGGTACACATGGCACTCTCCTGGCCGGGAGAGTCCCCCACGGTAGTCCTACATCCAGTCAACCACCCTGAGGTCACTGTCGCAACGTAGCGGTGACTGTAGCACGTGTGATAAGTGTATGGGTAGCTACCCCGCACTGGCACGCGGTCAGTTATTTTCGCTAGCAAGTACACTTAAAGTACAGCACGGAACAGTATAGGGCCTTGTCCTCTCAAAACAGGGATCTCGCCCTGCAGAACCAAATAGGGGTCTCACCCCTCCATAGTCCACGTACCCTCGTCCGATTACCCCAGTTTGACCTGAGGGCCTAAAAGTTGGTGTAGGTTGGCTAGTCCTAACCCCGGGTCCCGTGGGGTAGCTAGCTCCCTCCCTACACTAGTAGCTCACCTCGGCACCACGTACGCAAGGCCAAGCAGGAGTCGTCGTAGAGTGGCCAAACCCACCCCAGGTTTCATCCCAAAGGGCGGCAAGCTCCCCTCTACTTTAAAAGGGACAGTGGCTCTCCTGGGTACCGTATACGCAAGGGCCAGCTCACTTCCCGTCTATAGGAGATCTACTAATTCCTCGTAGGGTTCATGCTGGTCTTCATCTCATTTATCAATTTCCAGATCTCATTATTCAATTCACCATTTTTCATTATATAACAACCAGCTCGTGTTTCCATGTCTGACAAAGCAACTCATAAATCAACTAATACACATTGCTAGCAATTTAGTTAAACATATATCTCAAGTAAATAGTATAGCTCCAAACAGGCTCATGCATTTCTACCCTAGGGTTCATTCCACATCCTAGAATTCAAATCTAATTATTCTAAGCAACCATATTCTTTATTTAAAGCTTAACAATTGAATTAAACCACTCTACCGGGTATAATGGGAGGAATGGGGGCCTGCACTGCAGATCGCGTCATCTCCGCGGGCCCCGAACACGCCACCGGCTGGTAACCAGTACTAGTGACTAAGTCACATCTGATGAGCTCAAAACAGTAGGTACTCAACACGAACACATAGAGAAATTCGAGTGGAAACCAATGGTACTTCATTTGCGAAAATCCGATTCCGTTTGGGCCCTGAATGAGCCAAAAACACGGTTACTGTCCAAAATCAGACATCTGGGACTATTCCCAGATGTCTTAAAAGACGTCAGATCTTACCTCTCACTTCCCGCGGCTGCCTCAAACGTCTAGACTCCTCTGCAACCATCTGAGGGAAGTTCCAAATGTCAGACCTTCCTTCCAATCATCTGGAAGTGCCGTGGGACATTTGGCGAACTAGTCAGATGTCCAAAAGTGCCTAGAAAGGCGCACCACGTGCCTTTCCAACGCCTTACAGCTGCGTACGAAGACACAGACCCATTTTCAGCCAAAATGTCCTACGCTACTGTCTGCATGGTGGAAAGTTGTGTTGGAAACACGTACCTCCGCACGAAAATGTGTTTTCAGACGTCTGGCTTCGGCTTCGGACGTCCTGATGCTTCTCCAGGCATCTGGTCAATGTCCTACACGTCTAATACTGGAAAACCAGTATCCAGTATCTTCTTGCATGGCCTGTCCTCCTCATGCCTTCGCTTGCAGGCATCGCAGCAACGTCTCCCGCGACTGCAAGAGGCCGAGGACTTCTGCCCATGAGCCCCTCCTCCTCACATGCATCCTTGGCCCCTTCCACGAGCTCTCAACCATGCACTCGTGAGATTCCTCCCGAGCACCACCGAGCTTGCGCCGCCGCTCTCACAGCAATAAACTCCTCGCGGACAAGCTCCTGCGAGGCCTCTCCCTCTTTCTCACGGTCGCTCGCTCGCTCCCTCTCACTCTCCTTCACGCACGTGTTCATGCTCTCCATCCCTCCCTCCTTCCCGCACTCGCCCGCGGTAGGGGGGAAAGGCAACGGCGACAAAGGTGGTCGCCGGCAGGGGAAAGAGAGGGAGGGGGCAGTGGCTAGTGGTGACGGGGAGAAGAAAAGAGGTGTGGGGGGTTTAAAAAGGAGAGGATTAGGGTTTCGGGTGAGAGGGTCACGATGAGAGAGAATGATCCGCGCACCTTGCGTGCATGGAGGAAAAGTAGGTTTCGATTTTCCCCACTTTCAGACGTCCGGACCTATGTCCAGACGTCTGGACAGACGTCTAACTGACACTCCAGACATCTTATCTGACTAAAAGGGTGGCGGGTCATTTCAACTTGCCCCTATACTACACTCACGACACTAATTCGAGTTAACCTAAGTTACTTCTAATTCATTTAATTAATACTAATAACCTTAATTAATTGTGTTGAGAATAGCACATCACCCGGAAAGCTTAGATCAAAGTGGAACGACCCATTCATCATTGATCGAATATTCCCAAACGGAGCCATTCAGATTTCTGACCTAAAGATGGGTACTTCTTTTGAGGTCAACGAACAGTGTCTAAAACCTTATGTTGACCGTGTTATTCCAGAACCCATCTCAGATAAGGTTGCTTTAACCTTGATGTGACTTCTTTGCCTATACTTTGCCTAGATGATGGCATTAAACTCAGTACTTGTACAGTCTAACTCAGAGCTGACCCGAGCATCATGGAATATAGGTGATATTTTCTTCATTCTACCCTTCTTCTCAGGCCTTTTATTTTCAATGAGGATATTGCATCAGCTAAGATTGGGGGGGGAGGGGGGGTGGATTCATTTTCTAAATCATATTGTCAGCTCTGTGGATTTCTTGTAAATTTTCCTTTTTTTCTTTTTATTTAAAAAAATGAATTAGAAGAGAAAACCTGGGCTTTAGAAATTTTCAATCTTAGGAAATAATACAGTAGGACCTGAACACTTAGACCCTTCAGGTCTTTGGGCTAAATCAGCCCAGGTGTCCACTAAAATGTGGACTTGTTTCTTGAGTCCTCACCATTTGAAAATTCATTTCAATTTGGTTAAATAAGTTGGGGTGATAAGTACATGACTTATCAACCTGCCCTCCGATTTGAGGGAACTTTAAGTCTAAGCAGCTATACACTGTTTGCACTAACTCACTTTTCGACGGTTTTAATGAAAATTGGGTAGCTAATGAACCTTCTAAGGTGGTATGGCTAACAAGTTATCATAGGTAACATCCCATTGGTTGTCCAAAGCCCAGTCACATGACCATTCTCTTCTTGTTGCCTTTAGGTAAATCTTAGATCAGGGAAGCTACCTACTTAAAAAAGAAAAGAAAAGAAAATATCGAAAAAGAGAAAAAGAAAAGGAAATAGAAAAGAAGAAAAGAAGAAAGAAATAAGCCACACTTCGCCGCACGAGTATGGCTGGCAAGTTGTCGGTGGTAACAGCTCATTGGCCGGTTGTCCAGAACCCAGCTCACA
Organism: Thalassia testudinum; assembly: GCA_037157565.1. Taxonomy (NCBI): domain Eukaryota; kingdom Viridiplantae; phylum Streptophyta; class Magnoliopsida; order Alismatales; family Hydrocharitaceae; genus Thalassia; species Thalassia testudinum. The sequence continues at coordinate 54,229,835 of JAZHRO010000007.1, forward strand.
AAAATGCACATTTAATTCCAAACACTTAGGAAGAAGTAGAGAAGTAGAATAAGTTGGGGAGATATACTCTGGGTTTGCCCTTGTGTTGACCCCATAAAATTAAAAGTAGGGAGAAAGCTATCGGTTGTATAGATACACCTTTAACCAGAATTCCTTTTCAAGATCACCTAGGGGCATAGAAATCGAAAGTCTATTCTAATCGCCGATCAGTGAGTCTATCACATTCACACAAAAAGACACTTAGTACTTAGAGTTCTCTTCGAGTCTTGGGTGGGTTAGGTAGACATAGAAAGTTGCCTCAAAACCCTAAACTTAAAAATCCAAAATGAATTAGAAAAGAAAAAAAAGAAGAAATGCTTCTGCTTCTAAATAAGGCGAGGGCTTAGGAGGTCTGCAATTTGGTAGACACCCAAGCGTTGTTGTGTCTCTGTAGTTCAGGTCTTCAGTAATTTGATCTTAGTGTTGAAAAATAATTCTTGCCCAAGAAACCCAATCCTACTTCTTTTATAAATAGCATATAGTTTTTACTAGGAACTAACAAAAGATAGGCATGGGGGTGTGATGTACATGCATCTAAGTAGCCTAAAATATCTATTTATGCATGTTCTTAGTGTCATAGAAGCATCATGCATTGTAAATATTGCATAACATGCATCATCATGCATTTAGGTCAAATTGTACAAATTGTATAGTAATTTTCTCTTTTTGGTGGCCAGGGTCAGGATGATATTTAATCGGGTCTTCAAATTGAAGATCCAACTGTACAGATTTGATCAAAGCTACGATTGGAGTTCAACGACTCCAAGATAGCCCCGATCGGATCTCTATAGCATCAGATGCAGTTCGAGAAAGATCTGAGAACAATGGGCCAGGTGGTGTAAATCCATACTTCAGATGACAAATTCGACCGCACGAATGAATTTGGATTGACGATTGCAGCTTAACAATGCAAAAATCGGTCCAATCCAACATCTGTGGCACCATCTACAAGTCAGAGAAGATGGATGGCCAAGATGGCACCTCATGGTGCCATCTCAGCCGCCCAAACTGCCCAAGGATCGCCGCTGCACTTCCTTGCCTCAACCAGTCACCAGATCTGGGCCGTTGGATCTTAATCCAAGGGCCATGTGCGCATGCCCCTTGGATCAAAATGCACCTCAAACACGTGTGTAGCGCGTTGGGTGAGCGCCTCCTCACGAGGCAGAGGTCGTGGGGTCGAGCCCCCGTGCACCTAAAATTGAAGGTGCAGGCAGGGCATGGTTAATTGCGACCGTGTGATGAAGATCGAGCAGCTGTGAATAAGGAGACGTGGTGGCACAGATGAGCGCAACTTGTGCACGTGCGATCTGACGCATCGTTGGACGCCCGGTCGCATGCACAGGTATTAGGCACACGATGAATGCGTGGGTAAGGATGATCCTAAGCCGTCCGATCTCAGGATTGGACGGCTGAGATTGTCTGAACGTGGATGTGCATTGAAACAAAGGAAGAGGAGGTGGGCGGGTGCGCATGCTACACCCACGTTCAGCCTTTAGTGATGTTTATATCCGTCACTAAAAGCTGATGCATTTAGTGTTTTAATTTTAAAATGACCTGTTTGCCCCTAACCTCTACACCTATAAAAAGGCCCTACGACCCCCACATTCTTCTCACCCCTTCCTTCATCTCTCTCTCTCTCCTAAGCTTTAAAGAAGCTTATCCCAAATCCAGGATGTTCCTTTAGAGTAAAAATCAAAATTTTGTCCACTTCTCACCCCATTCATGGAGCACCCGTGGTCGTCTTCTCGCCCCTGTTCTGGAAGTAGATCCCGTGACGACGATGCCCTGCCTCGTCCCTAGTTCTTCTTGCTTCATTCTCCATCCTTCGTCTTCTCTCTTCTTCTTCTAGGCATCACCCGCCCAACTCACCCTCCAAGCAGTTGTCGAGGAAGATAACTTCTCTCCCCCTTCTCTTTACCACTTTCTGGATTAGATTTCCTGCTTTCTAGTTGTAGTTGTAACAACATTATTTTGATTATCAAAGTTATTCTTTTTCTCTCTATATATATATCTCTCTCTCTCTTTCTCTTTTTAATTATAGTGTTTATATTGCAAGTAGAGTATAATCATTGTGATTATCTTGTCTTTAAACAAAAATAATATATATATATAATTGTGGATTTTGAATCAACTTAGCCTCCCTGTGTTCAACCCGGGACTCCTTTTGAGTTTCAGTGAAAATTATTTGATTGTTTAGATTTTCTAGCAAATTACACTACGACGACAAGTTTTTAAGACTCAAATCTTTTTGCGACGAATTTTCAATACATTAGTGTACAACTCCTTACCAAACAATTGGAGAAGCAGACATGAGGCATTTCGATAGGTGAGCTCTATCTCAATATTCATTGACTAATCTCTCGTTAAATTACATACAAAATGTAAAACTTCCATGTTTACTTCCTACAGAAAGATATCATTACAAAATTCTTCATGTATAATGTACCGGGTTGAACACAAGGGGTTGGAAGATTCAATTGTTAATAGATGTGCCACAGCAATCGAAAACCAGCATCAATTGCGGCATATACCTTATCAAGTACATGGAGCTGATGTGTGAAGAAAAACCAATATGTTTTGGCCATGGAGATATAGGGAGATTCAGAGCACAGATAGCGACAGTGTTGCTTGAGCATGGAAATGATCAAAACGATGCTCTCATTTTCAATATCCTCTCTAAGAGACATGTGAAGAAGTCTTTTAGTTAGTTGCTACTATGATGATATAGTTGATATATGTTTGAATATTTTTAGTATAGAACAAACTATTGGAATTTTTTGTTATTACTATGGTTTACGTGAATATAGAACATACTTGTTGGTTTTTTTGTATGTAATAATATGACAAACTTCGTAGGTGTTATAGATTTACAACTTTTTGTGCCATACAAACTATTGATGGTTTCCATGCTGCTTACATTTAAATACAAGTTTATTGATGACTTATGATTGTATACGATTCATTCCTTTTCAAAATTTGTGCTTGTGTTTTTACAAGTATAATCTTAGATGGTCGAACTGTACTCATGCATCCTGATTGAAAAATGTCTAAATAAGAATGATGTATTTCTATGTTAAATGTGTTAAAGCTTTACAAAATTTATTTCTAAGAGATCATAAATTATAAAAAGACACTATTTCATGTTACAGTGCAATTATCCAGCAACCATGCTTTCGCCCCTACTCTTCTCACCTAAATTCAATTTGGATCACCAAGAATTTTTGAAAATTAGACAAGGAAAAGAGGGAATATGGAGATGAGAGATGTCTATTTGCAATTAGCTTTAGTGGAACCTAAATGTCTTCTCCTCTTACTACTGCACAATATAAGAGGGTGCACAGGGGGAATGGGAAGAGGAAGATGTAGATGATATGGATAGGTCGGTGCTGGAGGCCAACACTACCCTCGTAATTGCGTTTTAATGCTTGCATGCTACAACCATTGGTCGAAGTGGATAGTCATAGAACTGAATGCAAAAAATCCAATGTCTTCTATGAACAAACAAAAGATAGCAATGAATAGATAATTAATAAAATGACAACCATTGCATCTGATGAACTAAAAGGGCAATGTATCCTTACATTAGATCAGAAAAAAAAGGAGGAAAATAAGAAAACATCTAAGATATCATCCTCGATAGCATTCGTTTCTGTTTCAAAAGAAAAAAAGAAAACGTCTACAAAGCAAAAGACCCAACATATGGGGGAAAAATATGAACATAATTGCAACAAGCTTCAATAGACGAGTCATTCGCTGTCAGAGCTTATATCATGTATGTCAGCGTCTCCCCTTAACAAAACATAAAAATGAAAAACCATTACAAAGTTGAATAATCAAAATCACAAAAATCAAATAACAAAAACAAATATAACAAAATAATGAATGTATAAGGTGTAAGCATACCTAGAAAATGTCAATTGAGAATTTGAAGTTTTAATCGGGCAATTCCTTGAATCATGGCTAACGCTAAACTTCATACAAAACTTACATTGATGACCTTTTGTTTGCTTTTCCTTCAAAACCGACTTCATGCGACTATTGCCTAGTTTAGGCCTTCCACTCTTGCCACTACCATTTGTCTTTATAATTCTAAGTTCCTTGACCATAATATAATTAGATGGTGATATGTTCAATTATCGTACAACCGACACTTCATCGAGGGAGATCTTGATTTTTATCATGTCATGTATCTCAAAAATAGTAGATATAATTAAATCCTTTGCTCTAGAAAATGTGTCCTCGTATTGTAATGAGTCGTTAATGAGTTTTAAACAAAGTATATGTAAATCCTTTGTATCCTCGTTGTGGGAAGAAACATTGTATATAGGATACACACCAGACTTTTTAATGTTGTTTTTCCATCTTGACAATATATATGAGTCATTTATTGTGCATACATTCATAAATTTTAGAATCGCAAATATGTGTTTGCAAGGAATTCCATCAAAGTCCATTAACCTGCACTCACATCGAGATGCATTCACCATGTTGCGATATCTAACTTCGTGAGTGTCGTGAATCGAACCATGCAAGAGGCTCTAAAAATGTTCCCTGGTTCATTAAGTGATTTGTCAGCAACATTCAATAAAAGACATCCAATAATCTCCCTCTAAACTTGAAAAAAAATGATTTTAGTGTATACATCTGCTAGTTGCTTTTTAACGTTCCTTGATGTTTCCATCAAAGGGCATCTTGTAATGTAATCATTATCCATTGAATTTTCATTTTCTCTTATTCTGTTTATAGCTGATTGAAACCTGCATATAAATCATATAGAGTATTTTGCTTGGCCATTAAACTGTTCAAGAAAGAATATAAACTCTCACTACGTTGGGTGGTCCTCAAATCAGTAAAGAAACGATTGCACATGTATGCAGGAGCTCATCTACTTCTCAACTCAAATATTATCTTCAACCAATTGTTATTTGATAAATTCCACCTGTCAATTATGAATTGCCAGCATACATCGAAATGTTTGGGATCTTTGCAGTGCCAAATCAAGTCACTTAACTTTGATATTGCTAACTCACTTGAGTTCGAAAATCCTACCTTTGAGCTAAATTTGTTTACAGTATGCCACACACAAAAGCAATGAACTGAATTGGGAAAATAAGACAAAATAGTAGTAGTAATTGATGGATCCTGGTTAGTGACAATAGACAAAGGATGTGTACCAACTAAATCAATGAAATAGTTAAATAACCACTCAAATGATTCATTTGATTCAGGCATTAAAAGACCATTTGCAAAGATGACAGTACTCTTGTGATGATTTACACCACAGAAAGTGGCAAAAATAACCTTGTATTTGTTTGTATTATAGGTTGTGTCAAATGATAATATATCTCCAAACAACTTGTAGTCCTCAAGTGATACCGGATCCATCCACATGCAACTTGTCAAACATTGATCTTCATCAATTGCATATGAATACTTAAATTTAGGGGTGGATCTCTTGCAATACTCAAAATGGTCTATTAGCACTTGAGCATCGAACCCAGATAGTTTCTTCCTTTCATCCCTCTTCAAGTTCTAAATGTCCCTTACAATATTAGGTACTTGGCCTCCAACACCACCATGCTTCAATTCGTAATGAATGCAACTTGCTTGTTGATGAGAATGTCAACATCAGACATAGTGTCAAGGATAACCTTTATATGGTCTGTTATCTTCCTAATTGACTTTAGATACCTCCACTTACTAGGAGGAGAAATTGGGTGGTTGTGTGTATCAATAAATTTTTTAACTTCCCATTTGTTGATGAACAAATTCAACTTAATAGTCATCTTAGCCAAACATCCTATCTTATAGGTACCAAACTTCTTCATGTTATTCTTTGAATGTGATATTGAATCCGGAAAGGGATCTAAAAATGATGTTGACTTACTTCTTAATATATCAATGGAATGCTCAAAGAAGTCCTTCGCGCAACAAACAAACCTTTTATATGATAAAATTTTCTCTTTGCTAATCTTGTCCATTGAAAATTTGGTGCTACTCTTGCGGATGCTAAAACCACGATTAATAGCATATTGTTCAAAAATAAATTTTGCCTAAAAAACAAGGTTGAACTCCATACCAACCTTCGGTACAGACTTGATATCTTCATCCTTTGAAGATAACTCAACCTCTGAATCTTCAACCAATATTATACACTGTTGGGGATCTAAATGTAGTGACAAGGATAATGAGTCATATAATAATAATACATAAGATGATGTGTTACAAATATGTGCTTGAGTGGAAATATAACATAATTACGTTGTATTACAAACCATTTACGAATGTTATTACGAACACCAGTGACATGATGTAGTGTATTACAAACCATTAAGAAAATGTATTACGATTGTTGTAGTTAGTTGACGTGCTGCAACACACACCAATGTCATGCTACATTTGTATTACATTATAACATTATTAGATTGTGTTACAAACCAATATAAAGGCGATCATTGTAATGCCACAATTTATTACATATTGGGATGTTTCGATCTTCCCAGGTAGTATTACAAATTCAATGATGTTATGTCTTACACATAAAAAAATGGATTACCGTACTAACATCTAATAGCTTTTGTCATTCTAATATAAACCAAACAAAAACAGTAACGTAACATTGTTACGTTGTATTACAATCCAATCAAGAACAGTATTACGATTGGTGAGTTGAGTTGACGTGCTGCAAAAAGTAGCAAGTGGCGTGCTGTATTGTATTACAAATCATTAAGAAAATGTATTACGATTGCTGAAGTTAGTTGACATGCTGCAATGCACACCAGTGTCATGCTGCGTTTGTATTACACTATAACATTATTATGCGGTGTTACAAACCAATATAAAGGTAACAATTTATTACATGGTAGGATGTTTACAATCTTTCCACATAGTATTACAAATTCAGTGATGTTATGTATTACACAAAAAATTGGATTAGTGTACTAACATCTGATAGCTTTTGTCATTGTAATACAAACTTATGCTTGTATTACAATCTAATGCATCGTATATATCTAATTGTCCATTCAGGGTGCATCTAATTTGTAATACATTCATAAGCAAGGCACACAGAAAAGAGTTACGTGTGACTAATTAATATGTGTTACATATCTAAGTATGAACAAAAGTAATACATAAAAAACAACTAGAAAATTGGTTACAGATATCAAAGAGATATAAGTTGAAGATATGAAAAAAGTAACAACGATCATAAATGAATTAACAAAATGCATGTTTGTCTAGTCGAAGCATGTGTATTGCAGATTCAACCATAGAAACTGAATAATAGTGATTATAACATACCTGGTTGATCGTTGTTGTCATCGTTTGATGTTAAATCAGACACGATATCCTGAATAATGTTAATTCAAAGTGTAATACAATTACCTGTGACAAAAATAACATAGATGTCAAGAAATATATGAAAACCATTGTGGCAATAAGATAGGGGAATAAGAAAAAAAAATCTGACTACATATTATAGCATTCAAAGAAAATGAGTTAGAGCCGTAAACACATAATACGAAATATTCTTAAAATATTATTTTGTTACTTAAATCTCAGACGCGATATCAACCTTTTTCAAATATAAAATAAAGCTTTCTATAAAAATGTAACATAGGTAACGATTTTGTAAATCGACTTGTAATATAAGCAATTTTATCAATTTTATAATATATCGTATGATGGTAAAAAAAGATTTATTTGTTAATTTTTAAATACAGTGTTCAATGGATAGATTCCATATATATATATATATATATATATATATATATATGTAAATAATAATATGAAACATACATCATGCATTGTGGCCTATCTTTATTCTTAAGATTGGTTATGATCGAGCGACACCTTTTTGTATTTCCATGGACAATCGGTTGGGAATGAGCTAGGAAGGTGGCTGCTCGAGAGTCGGCACATATCGTAACTCGAGTAATCAATTGCGTGGGCCATCGAATGTAAAGAGATTAAAATAACGTAAGATGTGTCAAGTGGTGGATCTTATACCTTCTAGACAATATCATCATTATTTCAAATTAAAATATATAAATATGAAATGATTTTATTTGTGTAAACTAATTCTAAAAATTATTATCATCACTTTAAATTAAAATATTCAGGAGTAATCGCATTTTACATTTATTCAAATTAGTGATAACTTTTTAAGTGAGTGAAATCCACATTTTTCTAATTTTTTACATTTGAGAGAGTGAACCGAGGAGGGCACCGTGAACATAGAATGGGATGATAAAGTAGGTTAAAGTTTTTGTAATATTTATGTAGACTTATCGCAAATAATGATAGAAAATAATCAAGATAAGAGAAACATAGTCACAGTGAAATAAACAATGTTTATCCCATGAAAGTTAAATTAGTTTATTGATGTTTGCAACTATTACGAACATCTACGGGACTTTCATGATAATGCCCTCCTGACCTATTATTTCGTATATATGTTGTGATTGACGAATCAATAAATGGAGAATCCACTAAGTTCTCTTTTTATGTCTATAGATTTATATATGTGCTTACATTTTGGATGACAAAAGGATGTTTAAAAACCTAAAAGTGAGTTGAAGTTGCGAAGGACAATACAACGGCCGTTGAACTACTTGGCAACGAGTTTTTTCCATAATCTCTAATATAATGTTTTGAAGAGCATGTTAAGTATGACATTGTTTTCTTTATTCACAAGGTTAATTATTATTGTTATTACCATTTTTGTTTTGTTATTATTTTTTATCGCAAAAGGAATTAGGCCAATTAAAGCATGCTCAATATAAGATTGAAAATAGAAAATGGGTCTACGAATTGTAGACTTACACGTAGGAAATTAAAATAAAAAGCAATTATGGTATAAGTGAACTACATATGATCCTTTCCATTACAGCGAACAAAGAAAAGTAAGTAGAAAATAGTAAAGTTGCTATATGTTGTGTTCAAAAGGTATACAGTGTGAGTCATGACCCCTGACATTACAATAAACAAAAAGAAATAAGTAGAAGATACTAAAATTGCTATATATTGTGCTCCAAAAGTATACAGGTATACGTTTACAATAAACAAAAAGAAATAATGAGAAAATACTAAAATTGCTATATATTGTGTTCGAAAAGTATAAAGGTATACGCTTACAAAAGAAACGGAATGAGTATAACATGCGTAGGGTTGATGTTAGGTTGATGGAAATATTATTTGATCCAATCGTGTCTACTGCCTTACACGATGAGGAAGCTTAGATTAGATACCTTAACATAGTTTTTATCAGGTTCATCATGAGTAGCGTGTATCGTTAAGGGCTCTGGTCACTACGTTGGTTCCGGGGGAACAACATAGAGGAGATATGAATTTAACTTCAATTGCCATTATATACTCTTTTTTATCGCATAGTTTAATTGGTGAGTAGATTTATATGTTGAATTTGAGAGTTTAATTACATTAATTAGAATATAATTGTTATATGATGATATGAGAATATTCATATTGAAATTAGTGAGATTTGGGAGAAGTTTTTAGTCTCATACTGGAAATAGACAAATCTCTTGATGGATGTAAAAAGTTTCTATCTCTCACAGCTTATGTAGTAAAGAGTGAAAGGTAGGGTTAGAGACCATGCACGTGCATGCGTCCGGCCCTAATCTGGCTTGACTCAGATGAGGGTGAAAATTAATTTAGAACTTGGAAGTTTGACTCTTTTGCTATGAACTGGTTTGGTCAACCAAAAGGTCAAGTTTGATCGACTAATTTATTTTGATCGATCAATAGACTTAATTGGTCGATCAATTATTGCATTTCCATAAAACGAAAATTTTCATAAACGTCTAGTCGTGGACTCTATATAAGAGCTACGAGAGGGCTCTCATTTGACACATAACAAGAGAAGAAAAGCTCTCTTCCTCTCTCTCTCTCGTTTTTCTCTCTTTCTTGGTACATTCGTTCGACGTGAGATTGGTAGAAAAACTTCCAATCACTTTTCTCGATCTTCCATAGAGAGATTGAGAAATCTACGAAAAGATTTTGGTTGATTAAACCATTAAATTGGTAGATCAAGAACTACATGGCCCTTAAGAGGACAAACCCTGAAGATTATCACCAAGAACTTCATTCTGTTGTCACCACTATACCCTCCACATTAAAGGTCTAGAGTTCAAGACTAGTTTCACTTTATTCTTGTGGTGGTGAAGGTGGATGACTCATGTAAGGATTTAAACCAAAAGGTACCTTTACTGAAAGCAGAGTATGGTAGCCGAAGAATTTATTGTTGAATTTCAACGATGAATTTGTAGGGGAACGTTGGATTTGAGAGCTTAATTGCATCAATCGGGATGCAATTGTTATATCGTGACATGGGAATTCATGTTGAAATTAGTGAGATTTGAGAGAGGTTTTTTGTCTCATACTGAAGTGATAAATCTTTTGATAAGTGTAAAAGGCTTCTACCTCCTATGGCTTATGTAGCAAAGAGTGAGAGGTGGGGCTGGGGACAATGCACGCACGCGCCCCGCCCTGGGCTCAGGCTAGGGTGAGAATCAATTTGAAACTTGGAACTTGGACTCTTTTGCTACGAACTTTTAATCTCACGATTTTGACCTAGATTAGTCGATCAAAAGGTAAAATTGATTCACCAATTATTTTAGTCGATCATTGAGTTAAGTTTGATTGATTAATTGGTTTGGTCAACCAAAAAGTCAAGTTTGATTGACCAATTTATTTTGGCCAATTAATGGACTTAATTGGTCGATCAATTATTGTATTTCCATAAAATGAGGATTTCCATAAACATCTGGCATAGGCTCTATATAAGGGCTATGAGGGGGCTCTCATTTGATATACAACAAGAGCAAAAAAGCTCTCCCCTAGTCTCTCTCATTCTTGTTTCTCTTTCTTGGTGCATTTGTTCAACATGAGATTGGTAAAAAAATCTCCAATCACTTTTCTTTATCTTGCACAAGGAGATTGAGAGATCCATGAGAAGTTTTTGGTTGATCAAACTATTAAATTGGTAGATCAATCAGGAATTTGGTTGGAAACCAACTTGCCTCGACTTCGTTCATTAACCTTTCTTCATTTTGTTTATTTGTGATATTGTATGTTATTTGTTCTTTATTTTATTTTGGATCTTGCTAAATCATGTTTAACTTGGTTGATTTAATATTTTTGATATATGCGAAAATGTTTGAAATGCATATATTTTTTTTTATTTATTTCCTTTATGCATTTATTTTAACAATCATAGAGAAGATATCGCTTCGATCTAAAATATTTGGGATGTCAAAAATGACATTTAAATCACGTGTAAACTTCTGAGAAATTTGGTGGGCAAAATTTCAAACATTGGCAACAATGCACGAGAATTTGGTTAACCACCATTGGTTTGATCTCGGTGTTAAAAATCAATTGCCTGATTTTGGATAAGGAGAAACTCACTCTTGAAGGCCAAAAGGCAATTGATGTGTGGAATGAGCACAACCATATTTGTCATGGTTGCATTGTTGAACGAGCGAGTTGCTACGCTAACGTGTTTGGTTTTGAAAAACCTGTCGTTGTAGTTTGAAAGCGAAGAACTCGTGTTCAACAAATGAAATTTATACCGGAATGGAAATCCCGGGTCGAACACAAGGAGGCTACGTCGATCTATATTGGCAATTATATATTTTTTTAGAATTTTTCTTGAAAAGTGAGGTAGTGTAATTACAATGAAGCCATAATAACAATCAGACTAAAAAGGGAGAGGGAGAGAGAGAGAGAGAATATACATTCAATAATTCAAAATGTTTATACAATAAAATCAAATAAGAATTACACTAGAAAGTGGGAAATCAGCTACACTAGAAAGTAGGAAAAATTCTACACTAGAAAGCTGTAAAGAAGAATGGGAGAGAAGTTATCCTCCTCAAAGATCGCTTGGAGGATGAGCTGGACGAGTTGATGGCTGGACGAAGGAGGACGAAGCAGAAGAACGGGAACGGGGCAGCACGTCGTCGTCGTCGTCGTCGTGGGATCCGCTTCCGAACTAGGGACGAAAATTTGACTTTATCTCGCGAGGAGCATCCCGGGTGTGGGACAAGCTTCTCTTGAGCTTTGGAGAGGTAGAGAAGAGAAGGAAGGGATGAGAATTTCGTGTGGAGGGGGTCTCCTTTTATAGTTGCAAGGAGTGGGGGCAATTTGGTCATTACAACTCTTAAAACATTAATTCAGGACCTTTAGTGACGGATAAAACCATCGCTAAAGGTCTGAACGTGGGCATAGTGGGCGGCGCACGCGCGCCCGTTCGCTTGCCCGCGCGCTTAGTGCACGCACACATCCAGCCAGTCTTAACCGTCCGATCGCGAGATCGGACAGCTTAGATCGCGCTATGCCCGCTTCCTCAGCACGTGCCCGCCCGCGTACGATGTCGTGTCTTCGTCGTGCGTGCAATAGCACGTGGGTGGTATCAGGCGAGTGCGATCGTTCAATCGTGATCCAACGCTCCTCACGCCGGCTTGCTCACGCCTGATTTGAGGCTTGCGGGGGCTCAACGGCGCAACCTCTACTTCACCCGCAGCATCGTCTCCGCTGCACTGAGGGGAGTTGGTCGCGGAGACGATTTAAGGCGCACGCATCCAAAACCGTTGGATGAGGATCCAACGGCCCAGATCGTGCACTGGAATTCCTTTGGAGAGGCAGCGGCAGTCTTAAGGGTCGGTTGGACGGCTGAGATGGCGCCACGTGGTGCCATCTTGGCCATCCATCTTCTGGATGATGTAGATGGTGCCACGGGTGTCGGATTGAGTCGATTTTCCCGCCGTTAGGTTGCGATCGTCGATCCGAATCCATCCATGCCGTCGGATTTGTCGTTTGAAATGCGGATTCACACCATCTTGGCCCTTGATCTTCTAGGGTTCCCTGGTCACTATCTGATGCTACAGATGCTTGATTAGGGCGATCTTGGAGTCGTTGAACTCCAATCATTGCCCTTATCACATCTGTACGGTTGGATCTTCGATCCGAAGTCCCGATAAAAAATTTGCCCTATCCATGAACATAAAAAGAGACAATTAACCTCCATTTTATTCAAACTACTCTAAATGCAAGATGATGCATGTTAAGCAATATTTATAGCATGCAATGCAATCCTATGCTTAAGAACATGCATAAATAGACATCTTAAGTAGTGTAAACATGTTTACATCATACCTCCATGCCTATCTTTTGCTAATCCCTAGCAAAAACTATATGCTATTTATAAAAGAATTAGGTTGGATTATTTGGGTATGAGTTATTTTCAATCATTAAGAAACTGTCTACTTAGGATCTAAACTTTTAGGGACACAACAGTGCCCGAGTATCTATCAAAATGCAGACCACCTCAAGCCCTCTCCTTATTCAAAGAAAATTTCTTTTTCTCTTTTTCCTCTTTTCTAATTTTTTTGGATTTTCAAGTTTTAGGGTTTAAGAGTGGCTTTCTGCGGCCATTCAACTCACCCAAGATTTGATGAGAAACCTAAGTTCTAAGCATCTTATTGTGAATGTGATAGACTCGTTGATCGGCAGTTAAAACGGACTTCGGATTTCTACGCCTCTAGGTGACCTAAAAAGAATTCTGCCTAAAAGTGTATCTTTACAAATGGTAGCTTTCTCCCTACTTTTATTTTTTTACGGGGTCAACACAAGGGTGAATCCAGTGTATATCTCCCCGGTTTATTCTACTTCTCCGCTTCTTCCTAAGTGTTTTGGGAATTTTCAGTGCATTTATTGAGTTGGGTTCTGGACAACCGATCGATGAGCTGTTACCACTGACAACTTGCCAGCCATACTCATGCGGCGAAGTGTAGTTTATTTCTTTTTTTCTTTTCTTTCTCCTTTCTTTTTGATTTTTTTTTTCTTTTTTTTTAAGTAGGTGGCTTCTCTGGTCTAAGATTTACCTAAAGGCAGCAAAAAGAGAAAGGTCCAGTGACTGGGCTCTAGACAACCTACCTATGGGCTGTTACCCACGATAACTTGCCAGCCATATCACCCTAGAAGGTTCATTAGCTACCCAATTTCCGTTAGAATCGCCGAATAACGAGTCAGTGCAAAGAAAGTGTGTAGATGCTTAAAACTCAAAATTCCCTCAAATCCGAGGGTGGGTTGATAAGTTGTGTACTTATCACCCAAACTTATTTACTCTAATTAAAATAGAATTTAGGTTGGCGAGGACTCGAGAAACAAATCCACATTTTAGTGGATATACGAGTTGATTAAGTCCAAAGACCTGAAGGGTCTTTGTGTTCAGATCCTAATGTAAAATTTCCTAAGATTGAAAAGTCCTAATGTCCAACTAATTCTTCCTAATTTTGATTTTTTTTAATGTATAAATAAGAAGAGAAAAATAATTTACATGAATTTCACAAAGCTGACCAAATGATTCAAAAATGAATCCACCCCCTCATGCCTAGCTGATGTAATGTCCTCATTGACATAGAGACATGAAAGAAAGGGTAGAATATGAAAGATGTCACTTGAATATGAAGCTTGTATCAGCTTTGTGTCATATGTACAACTGTTCAGTTTAATGCCGTCAACTAGGCGAAGTCCAGCCAAAGAAGTCACAGAATGGCTAGAGCAACTGTGTCTAAGACGGGTTCTGGAAGAATATGGTCAATAATAGGCTTCAGATGTTGACCGTTGACTTTAAATGTGTTACCCGTCTTTGGGTCAGAAATTTGAATGCCTCCATTTGGAAAAATCTGGTCAATTATGAATGGGCCATTCCATTTAGATCTAAGTTTGCCAGGAAAGAGCTTAAATTTAGAATCGAATAACTAGACCTTCTGGTTTGGCTCAAAGCTTTTGCGGGAAATCAGTTGATCATGTAGAGCTTTGGTCCGAGCCTTGTAGATCTTGGCATTCTCATATGCATCATTTCTAAGCTCCTCCAATCAGATAGTTGGAGTTTCCTGGTCTTCCCAACTAAATTCAGATCTAAATTGCATTGTTTGATCGCCCAGAATGCCCTGTGTTCAATCTCTATGGGTAGATGGCAAGCCTTTCCATACACCAAACGGAATGGAGACATGCCAATGGGCATTTTATACACCATACGGTAGGCCCAAAGAGCGTCCTCAAGCTTTTGAGTCTAGTCCTTGCGATCAGGCCTAACCATTTTCTGCAGAATGTTTTTGATCTCTCGATTGGAGATCTCGACTTGTCCATTCGTCTGGAGATGGTAAGGTGTGGAAATTCGATGATTAACCTCGTATTTGGCCAATAAATTCTAGAATTGGGCATTAGTAAAATGAGTGCCACCATCACTGATGATAACCCTCGGAATCCCGAACCTACTGAAGATATTTTTCTTGACAAAATCGATACCACCTTGTGGTCATTAGTTCGGGTGGGAATCGCCTCAATCCATTTGGACACATAATCAACAGCAACAAGAATGTACTGATGTCCAAATGAAGGGATAAAGGGTCCCATGAAATCAATGCCCCAAACATCGAAAATTTCGACAGGAAGAATTAGGTTTAGGGGCATCATATCTCTCTTAGTTATGCTCCTGAGTGCCTGACATCGAGAACATGACCTTGAGAAATCCTAAGCATCCTTGAATAAAGATGGCCAATAGAAGCCAGATTGCAAGATTTTTGCAGCCGTCTTTTTCCCTGAGAAATGTCCACCACACCCAGATGCATGGCAGAACTCAAGTATACTGTTGAATTCATTCTCCGGTATACATCGGCGAATAATTTGATCAAAGCCGATGCAATACAGCTCAAGGTCCTCCCAGAAGTAATATTTGGCCTCAAATTTGAGTCTATCCCATTGTTGTTTGGTCCAATCCTGGGGGATTTGACCAACGGCCAAATAGTTAACAATGCCAGCAAACCATGGGGTGTGGACACCTAAAACTGTAAGAATAGTTTCGTCCGGAAAAGTGGCAATAATCGGTATGTTCGGAAGAGAGGAATCACCTAAGAGTCTCGATAAATGATCCGCTACCACATTTTGTACCCCAGTTTTATCCTTGATTTCAAGATCAAATTCTTGAAGCAGAAGAATCCAATGAATAAGTCGGGGTTTAGCATCCTTTTTGGCCAAGAGATGTCTCAAGGCCGAGTGGTCAGTGAAGTCGGTTGGTTTGATGACCGGGTTTTGGTTTTGTTATAACGTTGTAGTAAAGCCGGTTATTACCAACATTTCAAATATAAATTTTTTACTCGGAAAATAAAAGAGTTCCCGAGGTCGAACTCAGGGAGCAAGTTGTATTCTAGAGATATACATGTTTCTTTTACAAAATAAAGAAAGAGAGAGGGAAAGAATTTGTTGTTCTCTTTGTTTTCTCCTCGTGATGTTCTTCTTTCTTTCTTTCTTCAGATCTCCTTCTTCTTCTTCTTCGTTCTGCAGAGGTGATGCTCCTCTTCAGATCTCCTTCTTCTTCTTCCTTGGTTTCTGTCTTGGCCTCTCTTCTTCTTTTTCTGCAGTCTCTTCTGTGAAGGTTTCTTCTTCCTTGGCTCTGCTGCACTTCTTCTCTGCAGCCTTTCCTCTTCTTCTGCCTTGCTCAGCCTCTTCTTCAGAGTTTCTTCTTGTTTTTCCTCCCTGCGGCTAAGTGTCAGCTTCTTCTTTTCTTTTTCAGCCAGGGACGTCACGCGAAGCTTTCTTCCTTAGCTGCTTCAGGCCGTCGTCTGATTTCCAAATCAGACGACTTAACTACCTGTTGCTACAGTTAGCTTCCTTCTTCTTCCGCGGGTCTTCTTCTTCGCCTGTGCCTGCACACTTCAGAGTTTTTCGTCAGAGGCAAAACCTACTCTACCCTCCCCCCCCGCGTCTCTCTTTCTCTCTGAAACCACTCTTGGGAAAGCTCTCCCAGAGCTACCGGGTAACCGGGTTCGGATCAGGCCCGGGTCCAGGCCCACCGGCGTGAGTGGTGGGCGAGGAGTGCAGGTCAGTCTTGAGTCGGGTCGGGTCGGTTCGGGTCAGGTCCGCGGGGCGTGAGTGCGGACGAGACCGGGTAACCGGGCGGGTGAAGGGGACCTCACCCCGTGTGCTGAGGCAGTAAGCCTTCAGCACTTTTGCATCTTATGTCGCTGCGGCTCTTCAGGCGTTTCCGAGGTGGGACTAAATGGCCCACCTCAATTGCGCGCCCGCAGCGGGGAATTCAGCAGGAGATGGCGGCGTCACGCGGAGCTTTCTTCCTCAGCTGCGAACCTGGTGTTTTGCCAAAACTCCTCGCAAGGCCTGGGAGTGAATCTGGGCTTGGCGCTGAGCGTGGCGCGCCTGTAGCTGCAGGCGGAAGCAGTTCCTCCTGCGCGGCAATGGCGGCGGAGGTCGGGTGGCCTGTCCACAAGAAAACGGCCTCTCGGCCTAATCAGAGAGTGCCAGGAGCTTCGCCAGGGTGCGGCGAAGCTCGTGTGGGTGGTGGCGAGGCGCGGGGCGGCGTGCGAGGGCTGCCCTAGGTCGGACTGTGGGTCGGAGGATGGGTCTGTTCGGTGGAGTTGCAGAGAGTGATGTGGGGGAAGTGGCAGGGCGGAGGTTGATCAGGGTGAGGAGGCGGAGGTCCTGCGGTGGTCGGCGAGCCGTGTGGGTCGCTGAGGTGATGGGAGCGGCTCGCCGGAGGGTGGTCGGAGATGAAGGGGGTGAAGGTGGTCAGGGTCGGTCGAGGGCTTAAGTGAATAAATTGAAAGCGGGGAAAGAAAGAGGAGAAGAAGGGGAGTAGCTCTAGCTTACTTGCAGGGACGAAAGGGGAGGAACAGGGCGACAGTCGTATCGACTGTCGCCGGAGAAGACAATGCTCAGGGAAAGGGGCGGCGGCGAGCAGAGAGCCGGAGAGGCGCCAGCTGGGTGTGGCGTGGCGCGGGAAGAGCAGGGGAGGAAGTCTCTGCTGCTGGTATTGCGGCAGAGCGAAGAGGTGGAGGGGGAGGAAACCGCCGGAGCTGGTGAGCGTCTGCCGGAGGAAGAAGAGAAGAAAGTTGGGGATTTTCTCCGTCAGATCCAGGCTCCCCTGGTCGGTGGAGCAACGGGGGGTATTTATAGGGATCAAACAGGGAGGAAGGCGGAGGGAGACGACGTGTCTCCCTCGCCGGAGGATGGTCGGAAACAAGAACCCATACCGTCCGTGCGTTCGCACGGCCGGTATGGTGGGCTACAACGACCAGGGGGGTGTCCCTGCGACGGTCGACGACGCAGGGCACCCCCGGTTTACTTGCCAGGTCCCCCACCTCACCCTGCGCGGCGCCATGCTCCGCGCAAGGTCGCCGGAGCATGGTGCTGGCAGGTTTTGCAGGAGGGACCTGATTGCAAAGAACGAAGGAGAGTTAGGGGCCAAAATGCGAGGGTTCAAAAGTTGAGGGCCAAAGAGTAAATATATGAGGACCAAAGTGTAAAGTCGGTCAAGGAGGTTTCTTCTTAGGCTCAAGTTTTTATACATGACTAATTAGGACCTAAGGAATCTGATGGTGAATTTCATTTTCATATTAAACCTTGTTTGACCGATCAATTTGCGCAAAAACCCAAATTAAGTTATTAATTGGGCATGGTTCTCAATGTAGGTCAAAATGGGTTCTAAAGGCCAAATTGAAGGTTCTAAACCCTAGAGATTATTTTTCTATGAATTTTAGAGGGTTTATTCTATTTTTACTTTTCCTCGAACCTTGTGAATTGAAGTGGGTTGTTTTAGGGTTACAGATTTATCATTTAGTTTCTTGGAATTGCTGTAGCCCTTGCTAGATCATTTCATCCTACTTTTATTCTTATTAAGCTGCTTTGACCTATGTTTGGGCCCTGAATTACCCTGTATGCAGATTATACTGGTGAAATTGCATTTTTACCCCTTATGACTTGTTTTCTCCTTAAACTCAGAATTCTCTGAGTTAAGCCTTTCCTTGAGTTATGTAGGAGCTTTTATCCTTTGTATTGGGTCAAAATGAGCTAGTTATGGCTCATGATGAGGTTCTCATCATACCCCCATGCCTAGCTTTTGCTAGTCCCTTAGCAAAAACTTAAGGTTTCAACCCTTGTTCTAGACCATGAAGTTTTTAATAGTTTTAGATAAGTGCCTTTTTTATTTGAGCATAGATTAGGTTAGAATGCTGACCATAGGCCTAAAAGGTACTCTAGTACCAATCAAGATCCAAATCTGTGTAGCCTTAGCCTCAGTCTTTTAGCAAAGATTTTTAAGGCCCACAAGAACTAACCTAAGGTTTATTGGACTTCGTGGTTAAAGCACCCGTGCTTGAAATGATTTTAGCCCTGGCTCAGTTCGCAGTGCGTTTTGTAAGAGAGAGATAGAAAGTTTTTCTGTTTGGAGAGTTTTCTCTCTCTTTTTCTTTTTAGTTCTAGCCTAGGATTGGCTTCTCAACACGGTCTGTATCAGATTCCTTGCTCCCATCATCAATCCTCAAGGGTTCCTGGCGATCGATGCTTCGAGATAGCACCGCCCATGGCAACCCCCGGAACCCTGGCTATTGAGATTTCGAGATAATCCCATCCATGGTATTCCGTGGCCGAATCCAGACCCTGGCAATTGACACTTCGAGATAATGCCATCCATGGAATCTGAACCAGCAGAGTGCTTACATGCCCCCAGTAGGATATGTAAATATCCTAAGAGACAAGCACCGAGGAGATGATATTTTGTTACGCATCTTCGAGGGGATTTCCCGCCTCTCTGCGCTGGGAACTCGTCCAAATCAACTTGTGTTGATCGGCCGCTCCTATACTAGGTGTTCTTTTCAGATTTTTGCGACGCTTCTGCGTGATTCTGATTTTTACGCTTACTGAACCAGGCTGTGTGTGAGATTAGGGTGCTTAGGTTACTGAGTCCCGTAAACCAAAAATTAGTTAACGAGGCCGAATACTCCCTAAGCCTTAGACCTAATACTTCAGCTTTTCATTTTCCTCAACCTCTTGAGGAGTGTCCAGATCTTAATGGGTACTAAGAGTCTATTCAAGAATGCCTAAGGTTTGCATTCTTTACTAATCTTATTGTGCACTTTTCTTGAATGAGGTCTAGAACTTAGGTTAATTCCTTAGTTCCTTACTAATGACTATCACTTTTTCTCATAATTTTGTGCTCCTTTTTCATTTTGTTTCTTTTCTCCTTCGCAAAATTTTCTTCTCTTTTCCTCTTATTCTTTTTCGAAAATTTTTTTAATTTTTATGGTGTTTTTGGCATATGTGAATTTTTTTGTTTGAAACCTTTTCTTACAAGTTTTTGTACTTTCATACCCCCCCATGCCTAAGATTTGCAATGTCCTCATTGTAACCTAGGGGGTCTTAGTTTATTCCTTAAGACAGAAATTTGGGTGAGTGGATGGGTCGGGTTGAATTTTTGCAGACGATTTCAAATCCCAGATGCAAACATCTGAGTTGGGGTCGGCTGTCTACAAGGGTGAACTTCGAGTGCTGAAAGGTGTCAGAACAAGTTTCAGGTTTTCAAAGAGAATGACGGGCTGCCTCTC
Organism: Thalassia testudinum; assembly: GCA_037157565.1. NCBI lineage: Eukaryota > Viridiplantae > Streptophyta > Magnoliopsida > Alismatales > Hydrocharitaceae > Thalassia > Thalassia testudinum. The sequence goes on from JAZHRO010000007.1 coordinate 54,250,297, forward strand.
GTTAAGCGCTGAGTTTTACGCCATCGGCTGGGCGCAATAAGCTCAAGGGGAAAGGAGGGTATAAGATGCCTCAGCCAAATTAGTAGAAGTTACATCAATGAACGGCTTGAGTCTCTGACCGTTCACGATGAAAGGTTCAGAATCGTGGCTGAGTGGACTGATTTCGATTGCTCCATTTCCAAAAACCTGGCGGACCAAATATGGTCCGACCCACTTAGATCTCAATTTTCCTGGGAAGAGTTTGAGTCGGGCATCAAAGAGTAGGACCTTTTGACCAGGATGAAAGATCTTTCTCGAGATGTGTTTGTCGTGGAAGGCTTTAACCCGCTCCTTGTAGATTTGCGAGTTCTCGTACGCGTCTATGCGTAATTCATCGATCTCGCTGATTTGGAGTTTTCTGTGGGTCCCAGCCTTAGAAAGATCCAGATTACAGTTCCGTACTGCCCAATAGGCTTTATGCTCCAGTTCGACGGGAAGGTGGCATGCCTTTCCGTACACCAATCTAAAGGGAGACATGCCCAATTGGGTCTTGTGGGCGGTCCTATAGGCCCACAATGCTTCCGGAAGTCGGGACGACCAGTCCTTCCTGTCAGGTCGAACAGTGACTTGCAGGATTTTCTTGATCTCCCGATTAGACAGCTCAGCTAGACCATTAGTTTGGGGGTGGTAAGGAGTAGAGATTCGGTGAGACACCCCGTATTTGGTCATCAGTGACCTAAACTGAGCATTTGTGAAATGGGTCCCCCCATCAGAGATTATTGCACGAGGAATCCCGAACCTTGAGAAAATGTGTTGATGAATGAATTTGAGAACGATTTTGTGATCACAGGTTCGGGTCGGTATGGCTTCGATCCATTTGGACACGTAGTCCACAGCCAACAGAATGTATTCGAAACCATCCGAAACAGGAAAGGGGCCCATAAAATCAATCCCCCAAACATCAAAGATTTCGCATACTAGAATCGGTTGCATAGGCATCATGTCGCGATGGCTCATGTTGCCCAAAGTCTGGCAACGACTGCATGCCTTGCAATGACTGTATGCGTCTTTGAACAGTGTGGGCCAGTAAAAGCCGCACTGGAGGACTTTTGATGCGGTTTTATGCCCGGCAAAATGGCCACCGCATGCCTGGTCATGGCAGAAAGAGAGGATATTGTTGACTTCCTCTTCCGGGACACATCTCCGGATGATCTGATCGGCACCTATGCGGAAGAGGTACGAGTCTTCCCAAATGTAATACTTGGCATCGGAGCGTAATTTGTCTTTCTTGGCCTTCGGCCAATCGGACGGGGTCTGATGAGATGCCAAGTAATTTACAATATTAGCGAACCATGGAAGGCTAGTACCAATAGTCAGCAGGTGCTCATCGGGAAAATGCTCCGTGATGGGTCCGGAAGGGTCAATTATTTCAGAAGGAAGACGGGACAAGTGATCAGCTACCACGTTTTGTTTTCCCGCTTTGTCGCGAATCTCAAGGTCAAATTCTTGCAACAGCAAGATCCATCGGATTAATCGAGGTTTCGCATCCTTCTTCGCAAGGAGATGCCTCACAGCTGTGTGATCCGAGTATATGATGACATGGGAACCCAGAAGGTACGATATGAACTTCTCTAGGGCAAATACTACAGCTAGCAGCTCTTTCTCAGTAACTGTATAGTTACGCTGAGCCTCATCGAGTGTTTTGCTGGCGTAGTAAATGACCACATGTTTCTTGTCATTTTTCTGCCCCAAAACCGCTCCTACAGCGAAGTCGGATGCATCACACATGATCTCAAAGGGTTGAGACCAATCAGGGGACTGTAGGATCGGGGCTTGGGTGACTCGGTCACGCAAGATTTCAAATGCTTGAGTGCATTCCTTGGAGATTTCGAAGGGAACATCCTTGGAGAGAAGAGTGGTCAGGGGGCGTGCGATTTTTGAAAAATCAGGGATAAATCGTCGATAAAAACCGACATGCCCTAAAAAGGATCGGATGTCCCTAATCGAGCTAGGCATAGGAAGGCGAGAAATCAGATTAACCTTAGCTCGATCCACTTGGATACCTTTTTCCGAAATTGAGTGTCCCAGGACAATTCCCTCAGGCACCATGAAATGGCTCTTTTCCCAGGAAAGAACCAAATTCACATCGATGCACCGCCTGAGTATCTGGACCAAGTGTTGGAGGCAATCGTCGAATGATGCTCCGAAAACTGAAAAGTCATCCATGAAGACTTCCAGATAATCACCTACCATATCTGAGAATATGGCAAGCATGCATCGCTGAAAAGTAGCGGGTGCATTGCAAAGACCGAAAGGCATCCTTCGGAAAGCGTATGTTCCGAAGGGGCAGGTGAACGTGGTCTTTTCTTGGTCCTCAGGATGGATTGCCACCTGGTTATAACCGGAGTACCCGTCAAGAAAGCAGAAGAACCTATTTCCCGCTAGTTTTTCGAGAATTTGATCAATGAAGGGTAGTGGGAAATGATCCTTCTTCGTGGAGGAATTGAGTCGACGGTAATCTATACAGACTCTCCACGAGTTGGCTAATCGGGTAGGAATGATTTCTCCGGTCTCAGTCGTTATAGTGGTGAGTCCTGCCTTCTTGGGCACGACCTGAATTGGGCTCACCCAACGACTATCAGAGATCGGGTAGATGATTCTGGCATCTAACCACTTGATGATCTCCTTTTTCACGACCTCCTGCAGATTGGGGTTTAAGCGTCTCTGCATTTCACGAGAAGGTCGTGTGCCCTCTTCTGAATAGATATGATGAGTACAATAAGAGGGACTTATTCCAGTCAAATCATCGAGAGTCCATCCGATGGCTCTGCGATGTTGCTGGAGGACAACAATCAGACGGGATTCCTGTTCAGGACTGAGGTTGGAATTGATGATCACAGGAAGGGTCTGATTAGAACCCAAAAAGACGTATTTTAGGTGAGCAGGAAGGGGTTTCAGTTCGAGGATGGGGTTTTCAGCAGCAGCGGGTGGTTCAGTATAGATGTGAGGTTCAAGGGTGGGAGTTACTGGGTTGTTCATATCTGGATTCAACTCCTCTGTTTGCGGGTCAAGATCCTTCTGTGGTTGATGAGGCTCAATCGAGTCACTCTGGAGGTGTGATTCATCAACCAAAGTCTTGATGTCACAAATTTGCTCGATGACGCCGCAATTAATTCCTTGTTGGGCCTTAAATATATCAATTTTCAGTGTTTGATCTCCAAACTTAAGCTCTATTTGGCCCTCCTCACAGCTGATGTTGGCTCTAGCAGTAGCCAAGAAAGGTCTCCCTAGAATGATTGGTGTATCCCGAGGGTTCTCAGGTGCATCCATATCTAAGACTATGAAGTCCACTGGAAAATAGAAATCCCGCACTCTCACGATAACATCCTCGAGAATCCCTTTTGGTGACTTTATAGATCGATCTGCTAATTGTAATGTCACCTCGGTTGGTTTCAGCTCAGATTCCTCTAGATGGTCAAGTAAGGATGTGGGTATCAGGTTTATGGATGCGCCCAAGTCTAACAATGCTCTATCAAATTGGGTACCACCTATCTTACAGGAAATCAGGGGAGTTCCAGGATCTTTTGCCTTGGGTGGGAGTCTACTAAGGATTACAGAGCTGGCTTGCTCTGACAGAACAATTGGGCTCCCTCCCTTGGTTCGCGGCTTACGCTGGGGTGTACATAAATTCTTTAGAAATCATGCGTAAGCTGGTACGTGGCGGATTGCATCCATCAAGGGGATGTTTATGTGGACCTGCTCAAAGAGCTTGACCAGGTCCTCCTCAGGGGCCACGGGTTTGGTGGTCTTCTTTCCCTTGGTCAGGGCCTCGGGAAACGGGATCTTGGTTGGTTCTTCTAGGATAGGTTCAGGTTGTGGATCTGGAACAGCGGTACCTTGGATAACTATCCTAGGGTCATGGTTATCAGGCTGGGAGTGGTTTGGATAATGCGGGTCTTGAGTTGTCTTACCACTACGTGTTGTTACAGAATTTAATCCGGCCTGATTTTGGTTTGGGTTTGGTAGGAGGGGTGGCTGCTACTGAAATCCTGCATAAGAAGTTGAGGCTTCCATCTCGTCTGGAGATGGAGCAGTAGGAGCCTGATAAATCCATTGGGCGTGGCCTAAATTTGGATTCATAACGCGCTTCTGGGTTGGCACGTTATTTGGGTTAGGAAGAGGTTGGGAAGGGAGTGTGCCTGGTTGGCGAGAATTTGCCAACTGGGCCAGTTGAGTTTTAACTTCTGTAAGCTCGTCCTTGTGCTGTTTTTGAATAGCCGCATTCGTTTTTTGAATGTCAGCCAGAGTCTGAAGGATTAAGGACATTTGATCTTGATTTGGCCCTGATGGATAAGTAGGGTTGGGCCGAGGCTGAGGCGGCTGGTAGTGATGAGAGGGCTGTGGGCGGGACTGAAAAGGTGGTCTTTGGGTTTGGGAATTTCCCGCCCAGTGAAAATTTGGATGGTTTCGCCATCCAGGGTTGTAAGTGTTGGAGAATGGGTCGTTCTGGATGGCGTTGAGGTCCTCGCAGGTCTGAGGAACCTCCTGAGAATCAGGGAAAGGAGGAATGGAGTTCCCCCGGCTGGTGTAGAAAGGATCGGATGATCTTCCAGTCCAGGAATCAGATGGGGATGGATATGGATCCATCCCAGGGGAGGATCGGTGGAGGATGTTTTGCACAGTCTCCTGTGTGGAAGGAGGTTGTGCAAAGGAGTTACGCGCAGAGGTGGCTCGCTGCAAGTGCTGAGTCAGCTCATCCACCTTCTTTTCAATGATTGAGACCTTGTCCAATCGACTGGCCATTAATTCCAGGTCGACTGATGCGGACAGGCCCTGCGTCTCACGTGCTCCCTTAAGATTCGTCGCTGCGCGGGTATTCATCCTGTCGAATAATCCCATGGAGTCATTGTTGATGGAGTTCTCGCACATGTTTTCGAGAATCTCCCATACGGTGTCTTCATGTTGACCCATGATGTTTCCTCCGCAAGTTGCATTGACGAAAAGGCGGATGTCCTCACGGAGTCCCTGGTAAAAAGATTGGACTTGTTCCCATTTAGGAACTCCGTGATGGGGGCACTTTCTCATGAGATCCTGAAAACGATCCCATGCCTCATGGAGAGGTTCTCCTGATTGTTGAGTGAAGTGTGTAATCTGATGGCGCAAGGCGTTGGTCCGACCAACGGGAAAAAACTTTTTCAAAAATTCGGATTGAAGTTCTTCCCAAGTGTTGATCGGCCGGGTCTGAGTTTGATACCAATGGGCGGCCTTGTCCATAAGAGAAAAGGAGAACATCTTCATGAGAAGAATATCCCGATTTTGCGCATCTGATCCAAAAGTGTGGGCCAGATGCTTTAGCTGTTTGATGTGCTGGAAGGGATCTTCAGAATTAAGCCCATGGAATTTAGGTATAGCATGAATCATGTTGGGCTTTAGTTCGGAATCAGGTCCTCCAGTCGGGATTCTGACTCGAGGCTCAATGGCCACCGCAGCAGGATTGTAGTGGTCCCGCATCATAGGACGCTGTGGTGGGTGCACGAAGTTTTGGAAGAGGTCATTGAGTCGTTGGAGCTGGTGTTCCAGATTATTTTCTTCCTCAACTGGCTGAGCCATGATGGGGGAAGAAGAAGAACTTGGTTCTGAATCAGAAGAGAGAATAATGTGAGGGTGTTGCTGCAAAAACACGGGCGTCGAGGCTTGGCCTTGACGAGAGTGAATTTCTAATGGAGGTCTTAAGGGTGGTCCTAGGGACCTCCTTCCGTACATGCACAGTTGGGAGAGGTAAGTTAGAAGGTGCTGGACCCAATCAAGGCACCCAAAAAATGTGTTGGGTGACTATAGAGGTGCGGGGCAGATGGACCCCTTGATCAGAAAGATCGCCCACCTGAGAATTACCTGGGCAGCCAGAGAGGGAGAGTCCCGCGAAGACCCCTACACGGTAGAGCGTCCCCACGGGTTACAGGGTTTCCCCCACCCGACCTCTCTTGTCACTGCGGTTCCAGGTAGACCAGAATGGGGATCTTGACCTCTTAAGTCTACCAATTTTAAGATCAGGGTGCTTAAGGTTTCACTTGAACTTTAGTCTTTCTAAGTGCAAAGAGTGACCTAATTTAAGGTTGGTTAACCCAAAGGGGTCAACTTTACCTCTTGTTTTCTTTGAGAGCTTTTTGGGTCCTTTCTTTTAGGGTCCAAGTGTTTAAAGAGAGAGCCAATTGTTTAGGATTTTTCTTGTTAATTATTTTCAATCAATGGCTTAGGCACACCTCTTTTGGATTTCCTCAATTCTTGATTAAGGGGTGTGTCTCTACTGAAATCCTAATGTTTGACCTTATGTTGGCTCTACTTGGTCCATTTAACTCTTTGTTGGGCAATTAGGGCTCAAGCAAGAATGTGTTAGCCCTTAAATACCCTTAATAGTGTGCAGGAGTGATGAGTTGAAAACATGCAACTCTTTATGGTTACTAAGTATGGAAGACAGGTTAGTCCTATATTGCTTGTTCTTTTCTTTTCTTCCTCTTTAGAGTTTAGGGGTTAATAGTGAGAGGAAAAATTTACCTGTCTTCGGAGTGGTTGTCGTGTGGTTGCTTGTCTTCTTGAGTTCCTGTAGCTGCACAAAAGAGAGGAGATTATCAGAAATTAAAAGAAACCGGAATGTTTACCTCTAGAATAGCCGTTGCTCCCCGGCAGCGGCGCCAAAATGAAGTCGGTTGGTTTGATGACCGGGTTTTGGTTTTGTTATAACGTTGTAGTAAAGCCGGTTATTACCAACATTTCAAATATAAATTTTTTACTCGGAAAATAAAAGAGTTCCCGAGGTCGAACTCAGGGAGCAAGTTGTATTCTAGAGATATACATGTTTCTTTTACAAAATAAAGAAAGAGAGAGGGAAAGAATTTGTTGTTCTCTTCGTTTTCTCCTCGTGATGTTCTTCTTTCTTTCTTTCTTCAGATCTCCTTCTTCTTCTTCATTCTACAGAGGTGATGCTCCTCTTCAGATCTCCTTCTTCTTCTTCCTTGGTTTCTGTCTTGGCCTCTCTTCTTCTTTTTCTGCAGTCTCTTCTGTGAAGGTTTCTTCTTCCTTGGCTCTGCTGCACTTCTTCTCTGCAGCCTTTCCTCTTCTTCTGCCTTGCTCAGCCTCTTCTTCAGAGTTTCTTCTTGTTTTTCCTCCCTGCGGCTAAGTGTCAGCTTCTTCTTTTCTTTTTCAGCCAGGGACGTCACGCGAAGCTTTCTTCCTTAGCTGCTTCAGGCCGTCGTCTGATTTCCAAATCAGATGACTTAACTACCTGTTGCTACAGTTAGCTTCCTTCTTCTTCCGCGGGTCTTCTTCTTCGCCTGTGCCTGCACACTTCAGAGTTTTTCGTCAGAGGCAAAACCTACTCTACCCTCCCCCCCCCCGCGTCTCTCTTTCTCTCTGAAACCACTCTTGGGAAAGCTCTCCCAGAGCTACCGGGTAACCGGGTTCGGATCAGGCCCGGGTCCAGGCCCACCGGCGTGCGTGGTGGGCGAGGAGTGCAGGTCAGTCTTGAGTCGGGTCGGGTCGGTTCGGGTCAGGTCCGCGGGGCGTGAGCGCGGACGAGACCGGGTAACCGGGCGGGTGAAGGGGACCTCACCTCATGTGCTGAGGCAGTAAGCCTTCAGCACTTTTGCATCTTATGTCGCTGCGGCTCTTCAGGCGTTTCCGAGGTGGGACTAAACGGCCCACCTCAATTGCGCGCCCGCAGCGGGGAATTCAGCAGGAGATGGCGGCGTCACGCGGAGCTTTCTTCCTCAGCTGCGAACCTGGTGTTTTGCCAAAACTCCTCGCAAGGCCTGGGAGTGAATCTGGGCTTGGCGCTGAGCGTGGCGCGCCTGTAGCTGCAGGCGGAAGCAGTTCCTCCTGCGCGGCAATGGCGGCGGAGGTCGGGTGGCCTGTCCACAAGAAAACGGCCTCTCGGCCTAATCAGAGAGTGCCAGGAGCTTCGCCAGGGTGCGGCGAAGCTCGTGTGGGTGGTGGCGAGGCGCGGGGCGGCGTGCGAGGGCTGCCCTAGGTCGGACTGTGGGTCGGAGGATGGGTCTGTTCGGTGGAGTTGCAGAGGGTGATGTGGGGGAAGTGGCAGGGCGGAGGTTGATCAGGGTGAGGAGGCGGAGGTCCTGCGGTGGTCGGCGAGCCGTGTGGGTCACTGAGGTGATGGGAGCGGCTCGCCGGAGGGTGGTCGGAGACGAAGGGGGTGAAGGTGGTCAGGGTCGGTCGAGGGCTTAAGTGAATAAATTGAAAGCGGGGAAAGAAAGAGGAGAAGAAGGGGAGTAGCTCTAGCTTACTTGCAGGGATGAAAGGGGAGGAACAGGGCGACAGTCGTATCGACTGTCGCCGGAGAAGACGATGCTCAGGGAAAGGGGCGGCGGCGAGCAGAGAGCCGGAGAGGCGCCAGCTGGGTGCGGCGTGGCGCGGGAAGAGCAGGGGAGGAAGTCTCTGCTGCTGGTATTGCGGCAGAGCGAAGAGGTGGAGGGGGAGGAAACCGCCGGAGCTGGTGAGCGTCTGCCGGAGGAAGAAGAGAAGAAAGTTGGGGATTTTCTCCGTCAGATCCAGGCTCCCCTGGTCGGTGGAGCAACGGGGGGTATTTATAGGGATCAAACAGGGAGGAAGGCGGAGGGAGACGACGTGTCTCCCTCGCCGGAGGATGGTCGGAAACAAGAACCCATACCGTCCGTGCGTTCGCACAGCCGGTATGGTGGGCTACAACGACCAGGGGGGTGTCCCTGCGACGGTCGACGACGCAGGGCACCCCCGGTTTACTTGCCAGGTCCCCCACCTCACCCTGCGCGGCGCCATGCTCCGCGCAAGGTCGCCGGAGCATGGTGCTGGCAGGTTTTTCAGGAGGGACCTGATTGCAAAGAACGAAGGAGAGTTAGGGGCCCAAATGCGAGGGTTCAAAAGTTGAGGGCCAAAGAGTAAATATATGAGGACCAAAGTGTAAAGTCGGTCAAGGAGGTTTCTTCTTAGGCTCAAGTTTTTATACATGACTAATTAGGACCTAAGGAATCTGATGGTGAATTTCATTTTCATATTAAACCTTGTTTGACCGGTCAATTTGCGCAAAAATCCAAATTAAGTTATTAATTGGGCATGGTTCTCAATGTAGGTCAAAATGGGTTCTAAAGGCCAAATTGAAGGTTCTAAACCCTAGAGATTATTTTTCTATGAATTTTAGAGGGTTTATTCTATTTTTACTTTGCCTCGAACCTTGTGAATTGAAGTGGGTTGTTTTAGGGTTACAGATTTATCATTTAGTTTCTTGGAATTGCTGTAGCCCTTGCTAGATCATTTCATCCCACTTTTATTCTTATTAAGCTGCTTTGACCTATGTTTGGGCCGTGAATTACCCTGTATGCAGATTATACTGGTGAAATTGCATTTTTACCCCTTATGACTTGTTTTCTCCTTAAACTCAGAATTCTCTGAGTTAAGCATTTCCTTGAGTTATGTAGGAGCTTTTATCCTTTGTATTGGGTCAAAATGAGCTAGTTATGGCTCATGATGAGGTTCTCATCAGTCAGTATAGATGATAACATGAGACCCTAAGAGATAAGCCTTGAATTTTTCCAAAGCGAACACTACAGCTAGTAATTCCTTTTCAGTAACAGTGTAATTCCTCTGAGCTTCATCCAGAGTTTTACTAGTGTAGTAGATGACAGAGGGCTTTCTATCAATTTTCTGACCCAACACAGCCCCGATCGCGTAATCAGAAGCGTCGGTCATTATCTCAAAAGGGGCTGTCCAAATTGGTGGTTGCAAAACTAGAGCACAGGTGACTGTCATTTTCAAGAAATCAAATGCCTTTCGGCATGATTCGTCAAAAACAAACGGCATTTCTTTGGCAAGAAGATTGCTCAGGGGACGAGCAACCTTCGAGAAATCCTTGATGAATCTTCGATAGAATCCCACATGGCCAAGAAATGATCAAATTTGTTTAACAGATGTGGGAGGAGGAAGTTTAGCAATAGCATCAACCTTAGCTTTATCCACTTCAATTCCCCATTCAGAGATTACATGATCCAAAACGATGCCTTCTTGGGTCATGAAATGACTCTTTTCCCAACTAAGGACCAATTGTGTTTTGATACATCGCTTAAGAATCATTTCCAGATTATCCAAACAAGAGTCAAATGATTCTTCGAAAATAGGGAAATCATCCATGAAAACTTCTATAAACTCTCCCACCATGTCAGAAAATATGGCTAGCATACACCTTTGAAAAGTCACAGGTGCATTGCATAACCCGAAAGGCATCCTACGAAAAGCAAAGGTTCCGTAGGGATAGGTGAAAGTAGTTTTTTCCTGATCCTTGGGACGGATAGGAACTTGGTTGTATCCCGAGTAGCCATCAAGAAAATAGAAATACTTCTGCCCGGCTAATCTTTCCAAGATTTGATCGATGAAGGGCAGGGGAAAATGATCCTTTTTAGTGGCTATGTTCAGCTTCCTATAATCAATACAAACCCTCCAAGAGGAAGCTGAATGAGTTGTGACAGATTCTCCTCTCTCGTTAGTCACAATGGTAATCCCGGCTTTCTTCGGAACAATCTGTACAGGACTTACCCAGGGACTATCAGAGATTGGATAAATAATTCCTGCATCGAGCCACTTGATGATTTCCTTTTTGACCACTTCTCGCATATTTGGATTTAATCTCCTCTGCATCTATAGAGAAGGGCGGGATCCATCTTCCAAGAATATTCTATGATTACTGTAAGATGGCTCGATCCCCCTGAGGTCATGAATGGTCCAACCAATTGCCTCCTTATGTTCCTTCAGGACCTTGATCAATTTAATCTCTTATTCCTTTGTTAATTTAGCACTGATAATCACAGGGAGCGTCTTCTGAGGTTCTAAAAATTGATATTTCAAATTCTCAGGCAATGGTTTCAATTCAAGCTGGGGTGGGTTGATGATTGATGGTAGGGTAGATGATGAAGATTCAACAAGAGGAAGAGGTTGTGAGTGAACAAAATCAATAACCTCTTCAGAAGATGGCAGGTCAGTCATAGAGGTTTGTGGGTCAAATTCGTCATCCAAGGAGGAACTTTCGATTGAAGAAACCATCAAATAAGTTTCAATGTTTTCATTATCCTCATCAAGTTCCTCAATAAATCCACAATCCTCAAATTTATTGATCGCCTTAAAAATATCCAATTTCATTCGTTGATCCCCAAAGGCGATTTCCATGCTACCACTTTCACAATTAATGTTGGCCTTAGTGGTAGCCAGGAACGGATGCCCCAGAATGATGGGCGTGTTCCTCAAATTATCAGGTATATCCATGTCAAGAACAAGGAAATCTACAAGAAAATAGAAATCCTTGACCTTAACTATAATATCTTCAATAACGCCTCGTGGATTTGTGACCGAGCGATCCGCTAACTGTAGCGTTACTGAAGTTGGCCGAAGTTCACCTAACCCAAACTTCTAGTAAAGAGAAGTCGGAATTAGGTTGATGGATGCACTTAGATCCAAAAGTGCTCTATCAAATGTATAATCTCCGATGACGCAAGAAATCAACGGAGCACCAGGATCTCTCTTTTTCTGAGGAAGGTAGTGCAGGATAACTGAACTAGCCTGCTCGGAGAGTACCACCTTCCTCGGAACAGATTCTCTCGACTTACGCTTTTTTGTACATAAATCCTTTAAAAATCTTGCGTAAGCCGGTATGTGCTTGATAGCATCAAGGAGCAGGATATTGATCTCAACATTCTTAAATAGATTCAAAAGCTCCTCATTGCTATCAATAGACTTCTTCTTCTTTGATTTGATTAAGGCTTCAGGAAAAGGAACATGAGTCAGATCTTTGGAATCAGATTCCTGAGCCTTGATTTCTCCTCCAGAATTCTCCTCTCTCTCCTCAAGTTCTTCAGGATTCAAAAGATCAGAATAGTGTGGTTCCGAATCCTGAGTTTGCTTACCACTCCTCAAGGTGACAGAATTTGTAGATGCATAAGAATTTAGGTCATGGGGAGGGTTAGGAAAGATTGGAGGGGCTTGATTAGCCATGAATTGTTGATTTGCAGAAGAAGAAGAAGAGGACGAGGAACCCTGCTCAACCACCTGAGCATGTGCATGTGGGTCCCTCTAATTTCCGTACCCATGGGCTTGGTTGCCCGAATTCATAATATTTCACAGGTTGGGTACTGGTTGGGACGGTAGAGATCTGGGTTGACGAGAGTTACCAATGAGCCCGGACTGCAAGTTGTCCAGCGAGGTTTTCATTTGCTGCATGAGTTGGAGCATGGATCCTTGCATCTCTACCATTTGTCGGTTCAAATCAGCCTGCCCTACGGGTTGACGGGCATTCCAAGCTGGCTGATTGACCTGATTTGGAGGCAACTAAGTATATACATGACCCTAACCCATTGGTCGTTGCGGAGCATAGTTGTCGGGTCGGAATTGGGTCTATTGCCTCAAGTTTTTCCAAGAGAAGTTAGGGTGGTCTCTCCAACTCAGATTATAAGCATTAGAGTAGGGGTTGGATCTAACATTCTCTTGTACAGCACAGACATCCTCATAGGGTGAGGATGGAGAGAAAGAAAGGGAAGGATCAGAAAAACTAGGATCAAAGGCCCCAGTTTGGAACCTGTGGGGTTCCGAAAAATGCTGACTCACAGGTTGAGCCGCATCAAGTTGATTCACGAACTCCCGTCCAGAAGAAGCTCGTGAAGAATGGAATCCCGAATTTTGGGATTGAGTGGATCGAGAGTTGTTCATAGAATTGCCAGCCATCCACTCTTCCATTCTCTTAGCAACCAAGTCCACCTTATCAAGTTTGTTACAAATCAATTCCATATCAAATGAATGAGAGTCATGGACTTCATTGACATTTGATCTGGGCTGCTGGGACCAGTTAAATGTATCCATGGAGGCATGATTGATTGAATTCTCACTCATTTCCTCAAATAAATCATGTGCATTATCTGCATCTTTATTGAGGAAATTGCCTCCGCAAGAAGCATCCACATGACTTCTGAATTGCTTAGTCAACCCATGATAGAAGATCTGCACGAGTTGCCATTTCGACACCTCGTGGTGTGGACACCTCCGCAATAGGTCTTGGAATCACTCCCAGGCCACATGAAACTGCTCCCTCGGCTGCTGGGTAAAGGTAGTGATTGCCTGTCTCAAAGCATTGATACGTCCGACTGGGAAGAATTTCTTCAGAAAGGCTGATTTCAACTCATTCTAAGTTGTAATTGGTCTTCCTATTATCCTATACCAATGCGAGGCCTTATCCCTAAGAGAGTGGGGGAAGAGCCTCATGATCATTTGCTCCTCGTTTACGTTTCGTGCCTTGGTGGTATGGACCAAAGTGGGCAAGTCCTCCAAATGCTGAAACGGATCTTCGGAGCCAAGCCCATGATAATGTTTGATCAGGCTTAACACTTGGGGCTTGATTTCTACGTCACTGGCTGGAATCTAGACACCGGGACGTTCCCCGTAATTTGAAGGATCATAAAAATCCTTCAAAGGCTGAGAGCCCTGCATTCTCTGGAACCATTCCTGCATTCTCTGTATTTGTTCCAGCTGCCTTCTAAATTCTTCCTATGGATTTCCAAGCAGAGGAGGCTGTTGGTCGGCCATGGGATCAATTTGACCAAAATCCAATTTGCACCTCCTAAAATACTCTAATGGTCCTTCCAATCGGGGATTCAATGACCGTCTTCCCAGCATAAACTAGGAGAAGGTCGGAAGGATTGGGGATAGGGACCCTGCAGCACAACAAAACAAGGCTATTGTAACGACCCGATTCCCGAGTCCCTACGAGACACGAGAATCGGACCGACTCGACTAATCCCAAGACCTAGTCGTCCAACGAGGAAGTAACCAAAAGACAGTAAAATAAACCACATTCAACATGAATATAATTAACAGTAAGAAAGTACAGCAGTAAGGAAAGAAACTACTACAGTAGGTACCACCACAACAGTAGACAACATTTATCATGTAACACGAACTGCAGGTAAAGAAAGTACAGCGGAAACAAAACTACTCACTATAACAGAAACAAAAGAGGTACAAAAGACTGTGGTAAACTCTACTGGACCCTATTCGGCCCAGCGTCCTCTGCAGCCGCTGACCCTGGCTGCTCAACACCTGGTCCTGAGAAAGGTAACGAGAGTAACACATCAGCAAAACGCTGAGTAGAGTGGCAACTAAAACTAAGACAACAGTAGAGCGTACAGTAGCTGTTATGTTCTATTACTTCTTTATTTACATTTTTCAATTGTCTCACTATTTCATTTATTCCTCAGATCTTTTACTTGATCTCGAATGTTCCTCGTGGGAACGATCTTGATTGCAGTCTTTTCCAAAAATTAGAAGAAGCACGTGGTGCTCTCCTGGCCGGGAGAGTCCCCCGTGGTGATCCTACCCTCAGTCAACCACCCCAAGGTCACTGGCAGGCGTAACGGTGACTACGGCATGCGCGATAAACGCACAGGTAGCTAACCCGTACTGGCACGCGGTCAGTCGTTTCCGTTAACGGGTACGCCCAAAGCACAGCACGGAACCAGTACAGGGCAGAGCCCTCTCAGTAACACGGGGTCCAACCCCCCCCCCCCCCACAGTAACCAAACCGGGGCCTTGCCCCTCCACAGTCCGCGCACCCTCGCCTGACTACCCTGGTTTGCCCCAGTGGGCCTAACAAGTCGGTGAAGGAGGCTAGCAGAACCCCGGGGCCCGTGGGGTAGCTAGTACTCTCCTAACACTAGTAGCTCTCCTCGGTACTACGTACACAAGGGCCAGCAAGTCGGTACAGAGCGGCCAATCCTAACCCCGGGTCCCTGGGGTGGCTGGCCCCACTCTGCACTAAACAGGTACAGGTACTTCCCTTGGTACTGCGTACCCAAGAGATAGTACGAACAACATCTCAGTTCCATTCCTTTCTCTTTCCAGGAGTTCCACTCCTAATTCCCCGTAGGGTTCCATCCTTTTACTCAAACATCTAGGTTTCACTTTCCAGTTTCACATTCTTACAAATCCATGTTCTCACCCACGTTTCTTTATTCATAACAGGCAGCTGTTAATTCAATTCACAGGCAACTTTATATTCCTTTTCATTTTTCCAAGACTGCAGTATTATACATTCCGCTAGTTTTCTATCCTAGGATTCATGCCATATCCTAGGATCTATCATACAATCTAATTTTCCAGCCCTAGGATTCATGCAACACCTAGGAGCTATCATTCCATACATTTCTCATTCCTAGTATTCATGCAATGTCCTAGTTTCTAGTTAAGGTTCCATGCTTTAACAGATTTTAATAACTTAAGCCACTCTACCAGGTACAACGGGAGTAATGGGGGCGTGATCGGGAATCCCGCGTGCCTCCGCGACTCCCAAGACTGCAATGGAACGAGGTCCTATCACAAGGATCAAACACAAGGAGTGTCTCAAAATAGTGTATAGGTACTATAGACGGGTAGAGGAATTAATTCTGAAAAGAGCGCAACTCGAATCGCGGAAAACGGAGCCCGAACGGGCCCTAAACGGGTCAAAAAAGACGATACTGTGCAAAATCAGATGTCTGGAACTTCTTCTAGACGTCTTAAACAGTGGATCAGAGAATTACCTATCCAGCGTGGTTTCCCAGATGTCCAGAAGTCTGCAGGGACGTCTGGCCTAGCTCCCAGACGTTCGATGGTCACCCCGGATGTCTGGAGGTTACTCCCGCCGTCTGGTACAACTTCCAGACGTCTGATTTGCAAAGGATGGCGAATCAGCGAACCTGCGCACAGCCAACTGCCTCCCTCAGTACGGTCAGTCGACAAGAAGGAAGAAGAAGGCGGAATACTCACCTTTCAGACGTCTGTAT
The DNA here is from genome assembly GCA_037157565.1 of Thalassia testudinum. Taxonomy (NCBI): domain Eukaryota; kingdom Viridiplantae; phylum Streptophyta; class Magnoliopsida; order Alismatales; family Hydrocharitaceae; genus Thalassia; species Thalassia testudinum. The sequence goes on from JAZHRO010000007.1 coordinate 54,266,112, forward strand.
GAGCTTCCAGACGTCTCCCTCGCCGTCTGGCTATCAACCCAGACATCTGATTCTGGAAATTTTTCCAGAATCAGGGTGCGACTCGGCCTCCGCTCGCGACGCCGCCCGCGTCGTACCTCATGCGTCTGCTGCTCAGACCGCAGCAGGTCCCTCTCCGCGTCGCTCCGTGCCCCCTGCACCCTCCTCCGGTCGGCCAAGCCGCTCCGGCGAGCTCGCCCTCACGGCAGAGCTTCGCTCTCGCATGTCGCACCTCCTCCGCGCTCACTGCGGCCGCCGCTACCGCCCTCGCGCTCACGCTCACGCTCACGCTCACTGGCTGAAGGAGAAGAAGGAGGATACGGTGGAGACGGGAGGGGAGGCGTGTCCTTTTAAGGCCGCGCGAGGAGGAGGGAGAGAGAGCGCGGCAGGTCTGCAGTCGCAGAGAGAGAGGGAAAAAGAGAGAGAGGGGAATCGCGGGTTTGCACGCACAGGCGCGCAGAGGAATCTTTTGTGCGAAAAAAAACTGTTTTCCAGACGTCTGGAAACCATCCCAGACGTCTGGTCAGACGTCTGGATTTTATCCCAGACGTCTGGTCCGACGTCTGGGTCACCTCCCAGACGTCTTAAAAGACGTCTGGGGTACGCGTTCGTAACAGCTATCCTTAAGTGGGGTAGCCTAAGGATCTACTAACTCCCAAAATCTTCCTTAAGACTGTAAATGATTTACTCTACTTGCGTCTATTCAATCCAACCAGTTAGGAGGGACTGGGGAGAAGGTTCTTCCTTCAAATTTCGCCTCCAGTTCCTAGTGTACCCCCCAGCTGCGGTCATTTGACGCTACTCCCCTAGCTGGACAGATTAATCAATATAAGTAGGTTAATCAAAGACAATCTTAGACTAGGCCCTGAAGAGCGAATCAGACCTTAAGGCCAACGTCTACTCAATTTTATTAAGGCCTGGGTTGTGGTGCCTATGGAATGTGATGGGCCTTTAAAATGGGTTGTGCCCTTAATGATTGATTGAGATTTGTGTAAGTGCATTCACAACTAGGGTTTTCAAGCAAGATTATTTGTGATGCGTGGATTTTAATGTTCAAATCTTGCTTAAATAGCTTTTAAGGTTTCAAATTAGGTAAATTGCAATCAAGTTTCTAGGTAAACCAAGTTGTCAAACACGGGTGAAGATTATTTTCCTTTAAAACCAGAAAGAAAGTGGAGTGCCTGGAATAGACCTAGATTGAAAGCCCTAAGGAGGAGCTACTTGATGAGTTGATTTTAAGTAGAGTAGTGCGGCCCAAACAACTCAAACAATTGGCCACAAATGCACCACTAAGTTAGGCACACCAAGATGGCTAACCTAGAATGATTTCTACTCTTTTATGTGTTGCTTTGTGTGTACTGGTTCCACAGATTAGAACCCGGTTGAGTAGAAACAAATCAATTCGGTTACGTGCCTTGAATGTGGGTGTACATTGTGTGTTTGTTGAAAATTGCCCCACAAGATTATCTTTTTGTTGTTTCTTTTTATATAAATGAGGGTGGAATGAATGTGAGTGAGAATCCAAACAACCAAACTATTCCTAGGATTTATGCAAACACCTAAGTTAATTGGAATTTGGATTTAATGTGGCAAATGAAATCTATGGAGGGGGGAAGAATGGGGAGCACTTACAGTTGTCTTCAACTGCATTTTACTCCAGTCTACCGCTTGATGATTCCCTGATGGAGGTCTCTGCAAAGCACTAGACATAAGAGAAAGCAAGTTAGAAAACAATAAAGTGCAAGAAATGCGAAAAGAAGATCGGAAATCATTGCCTCCCCAGCAACGGTGCCAAAATGTTAAACGAGCGAGTTACTATGCTAACGTGTTTGGTTTTGAAAAAACTGTCATTGTAGTTTGAAAGCGAAGAACTCATGTTCAACAAATGAAATTTATACCGGAATGGAAATCCTGGGTCGAACACAGGGAGGCTACGTCGATCTATATTCGCAATTATATATTTTTTTACAATTTTTCTTGAAAAGTGAGGCAATGTAATTACAATGAAGCCATAACAACAATCAGACTAAAAAGGGAGAGGGAGAGAGAGAGAGAGAACATACATTCAATAATTCAAAATGTTTATACAATAAAACCAAATAAGAATTACACTAGAAAGTAGGAAATCAGCTACACTAGAAAGCAGGAAAAATTCTACACTAGAAAGCTGTAAAGAAGAATGGGAGAGAGAAGTTATCCTCCTCGACGATTGCTTGGAGGACGAGTCAGACAGGAAGATGCTTGGATGAAGGAGGACGAAGCAGAAGAACGGGAATGGGGCAGCACGTCGTCGTCGTCGTGGGATCCGCTTCCGAATGAGGGACGAAAATTTGACTTTATCTCGCGAGGAGCATCCCGGGTGTGGGACAAGCTTCTCTTGAGCTTTGGAGAGGTAGAGAAGAGAAGGAAGGGATGAGAATTTCGTGTGGAGGGGGTCTCCTTTTATAGTTGCAAGGAGTGGGGGCAATTTGGTCATTACAACTCTTAAAACATTAATTCAGGACCTTTAGTAACGGATAAAACCGTCTCTAAAGGTTTGACCGTGGGCGTAGTGGGCGGTGCTCAACGCACGCTCACGTCCAGCCAATCTCAGCTGTCCGATCGCGAGATCGGACGGCTTAGATCACGCTACGCCCGCCTCCTCAGCGCGCACCTGCCCGCATATGATGCCGCATTTTCGCCGCGTGTGCAATAGTGCGTGGGCGCTATCGCGCACGTGCGGCCGTTCGATCGCGATCTGATGCTCCTCGTGCACGCTTGCCCTTGCCTGATTTAAGGCTTGCAGGGGCTCGACCCTGCGACCTCTGCTTCACCCATAGCGTCGTCTCCGCTGCGCTGTGGAGGGGAGTTGGTCGCGGAGACGATTTAAGGCGCACGCATCCACAGCCGTTGGATGAGGATCCAACAACCCAGATCATGCACTGGAATTCCTTTGGAGAGGCAGCGCGGTCTTGAGGTCCGGTTGGACGGCTGAGATGGCACCACATGGCGCCATCTTGGCCGTCCATCTTCTGGATGATGTAGATGGTGTCACGGGTGTCGGATTGAGTCGATTTTCACGTCGTTAGGCTGTGATCGTCGATCTGAATCTTCTGTGCGGTTGGATTTGTCGTTTGAAATGTGGATTCACACCATCTTGGCCCTTGATCTTCTAGGGTTCCCTGGTCACTATCTGATGCTACAGATGCCTGATTCGGGCGATCTTGGAGTCATTGAACTCCAATCGTCGCTCTGATCACATCTGTACAGTTGGATCTTCGATCCAAGGCCTTGATAAAAAGTTTTCCCTATCCATGAACATAAAAGGAGACAATTAACCTCCATTTTATTCAAACTACTCTAAATGCAAGATGATGCATGTTATGCAATATTTATAGCATGCAATGCAATCCTATGCTTAAGAACATGCATAAATAGACATCTTAAGTAGTGTAAACATGTTTACATCATGCATCTTATTGGTATTGTCCAATTTACTGTTTGATGTATACAGCACATCCACATCCACTGTGAAGGGGCTATAGGAGGAGTTGGACAAGAAGTATAATACCAAGGATCTTGGTATTGAAAAATACTCTGTCACAAAATTCCTTAAATTTCAAATGGCTGAGGGTAAATCGGTATCGGGGCAAGCACACGAATTTCTGTTATTGCTCCATGGTTTAGTAAAGGCTGAAATGAAGCTTCCTGAGAAGTTTTAAGTTATGTCTATCATTGAGAAATTCCCTAAATCTTAAGAGAACTTCGGGATGATTTTCAAGCATAGGAAGGGAAAAATTTCTCTAGATGACTTGATGATAGCTATTGCTATTGATGAAGAGCATAGGAAATAGAAACTTGTAATGACTGTAGAGTATAAGGTGAATGTCATGACATCTAAGGGCAATGAGAATAAAAATAAGAACACTAAAAACAAAACGAAAGCCAAACCTAAGATTCAGAAGAAATTCAAGAACAAACCATGTTGGCACTGTGGGCAGGTTGGGCATTGGGAGAAGGATTGTCCTTCTAATAAAGCTCAGCGGAAGACCACAGATGAGAATCCTTAGATGAATGTGATCATCGAGGAGGCCGGGTCTAGCGTATGTCTCAATAAAACTTGAACTCTATGTTATTCATGATCTTACTAAATGACTCGTGGATACTGGAGCCCATGTACATATTTGTACTGATAGATCGCTCTTTCTTCCTATCAGACCTACAGTGGCAGGACTGTGAAGATGAGGAACGACTCTGCAGCCCTTGTGCTGGGATTCGAACACGTAGACTTGAGGTTTTTCTTGGGACGAGTCGAGACACTATACAAGGTGTTGCACATTCCTGTTGTGAAAAAGAATGTTCTTTCTAATTCCTTATTAGTTAGAGAAGGTTTTGAGTTAAACTTTAAATATAATAAAGTTTTTATTTTGAGAAATAAAATATTTTATGGAAATAGGTATTTGGCAGATTTTGATCTATTATTTAGAGTGAGATATGATGCAGATGTATCATCTAGAAATGCTCTGAATAATGTTAGTTTTCATTCGATTCAATCTATTTGCAGTAATATTGAATCTTGTGATATATGATATGGTAGATTGAGTCATGTAAATTTTAATTCTTTAAAAATAATGATGAAATTAAATTTAATTAGTGAACACACCATAGATAAAATTAAGAAATGCGAGATATGTGTGCAGACTAAATAAACTAGAAAGCCTTTTCACTCTATTACTAGAGATATCGAGGTTCTAGATTTGGTGCACACGAATATCTGAGTTTAATGGTGTGTTGACTATGGACAATAAAAAATATTTTATCACCTTTATAGATGACAGTAATAGATACTGCTATGTATATTTGCTTAAGCCTGAGGATGATGTATTAAGTAAATTCCTCATTTTTAAGAAAGAAGTAGAAACGCAAATCGAGAAAACTTTTAAGAGATTGAGGTCGGATAGAGGAGGGGAATATACGTCCAACTTATTTGATGAACAGTGCCAAGCTTTGGGTATAGTTCATGAAGTGACGACCCCATATTCCCCTCAATCTAATGAGATAGCAGGGTGAAAGAATATGGCCCCTAACTGACACGGTCGACACTTTCTTGAAAAACTCTACCTAATTTGGCCCCCACATGTGATTGAATACGACCTCTACTAGTAACCCTCGTTTAGATTAGGTGTATTTTATCCAATTTTCTGGCCCAAAAATAGACCCATTTCAATACTGTTACAGCACATGCCCCCCAGCCCACCACTGTACACAAATATTCATTCATATGCTCGATAATATGCTCATGAGTAATGGGATGGTATGTGTGGGCACCCAACGCCATGACGACTGTGCTGCCTATGAGACGAATTGCTTTTATATCGCATCGGTGGCTCTATTGTTCACGATGTGGCACCATTTAGGGTGCCCAATTGGTGTGATGCAGCATTGCGTAGTGTTCTAATTTAAAGTTTTTGGCCCTTAATTTGAGGGCCATAAATTAATCTAATTTAAAATTAAATTATATGGTTACAACCCTTATATAGGACTACATAATTGCATAATTTATTTACAAAAATAATTTATTTAAATATATAATAAAATTAGCTAAAGTCGGTTGTTTATACGCATTAACTTAGAAGTTAATTACTTAATTAAAGTGCAAATTGGTTACGTAATTGTACAATTTACCTTATACAGTGTTAATGTACATAATAAATTATTTATTATATATTTTTATTGTATTTTAGGAACTTTATTTTAATTTATTTACAATTAAATACATGTCTAAGTTAGTTTTTGTAACGACCCGGTTCCCGAGTCCCTACGAGACACGAGAACCGGACCGACTCGACTAATCCCAAGACCTAGTCGTCCAACGAGGAAGTAACCAAAAGACAGTACAATAAACCACATTCAGCATGAATATAACTAATAGTAAGAAAGTACAGCAGTAAGGAAAGAAACTACTACAGTATGTACCACCACAACAGTAGAACAACATTTATCATATAACAAGAACTGCAGGTAAGGAAAGTACAGCGGAAACAAAACTACTCACTAGAACAGAAACAAAAGAGGTGCAAAAGACTGTGGTAAACTCTACTGGACCCTACTCGGCCCAGCGTCCTCTGCAGCCGCCGACCCTGGCTGCTCAACACCTGGTCCTGAAAAAGGTAACGAGTGTAACACGTCAGCAAAACGCTGAGTAGAGTGGCAAACTAACTAAAGGCAACAGTAGAGTGTACAGTAGCTGTTCTATTACTTCCTTTATTCACATCTTTCAATTTTTCTCACTATTTCATTTATTTCTCAGATCCTTTACTTGATCTCGAATGTCCTCGTGGGAACGATCTTGATTGCAGTCTTTTCCAAAAGTAGAAGTAGCACGTGGTGCTCTCCTGGCCGGGAGAGTCCCCCGTGGTGATCCTACCCTCAGTCAACCACCCCAAGGTCACTAACAGACGTAACGGTGACTACGGCACACGCGATAAACGCACAGGTAGCTAGCCCGCACTGGCACGCGGTCAGTCGTTTCCGTTAACGGGTGCGCCCAAAGCACAGCACGGAACCAGGGCAGAGCCCTCTCAGTAACAGGGGTCCAACCCCTCCACAGTAACCAAACCGGGGCCTTGCCCCTCCACAGTCCGCGCACCCTTGCCTGACTACCCTGGTTTGCCCTAGTGGGCCTAACAAGTCGGTGAAGGAGGCTAGCAGAACCCCGGGGCCCGTAGGGTAGCTAGTACTCTCCTAACACTACTAGCTCTCCTCAGTACTACGTACACGAGGGCCAACAAGTCGGTACAGAGTGGCCAATCCTAACCCCGGGTCCCTGGGGCGGCTGGTCCCACTCTGCACTAAACAGGTACAGGTACTTCCCTTGGTACTGCGTACCCAAGAGACAGTACAAACTACATCTCAGTTCCATTCCTTTTCTTTCCAGGAGTTCCACTCCTAATTCCCCGTAGGGTTCTAGCTCTTTATCTCAGAACATCATATGTTTCACTTTCCAGTTTCACGTTCTCACAATCTATGATCTCAATCATGTTTCTTTATTCATAACAGGCAGCTGTTAATTCAATTTACAGGCAGCTTTATATTCCTTTCCATTTTTCCAAGACTGCAGTATTATACATTCCACTAGTTTTTCCATCCTAGGGTTCATGCCACATCCTAGGATTTAGCATACAACTAGTTTTCCAGCCCTAGGATTCATGCATCACCTAGGAGCTATCATTCCATACATTTCTCATTCCTAGGATTCATGCAATGTCCTAGCTTCTAGTTATGGTTCCATACTTTAACAGATTTTATTAATAAACTTAAGCCACTCTACCAGATACAACGGGAGTAATGGGGGCGTGATCGGGAATCCCGCGTGCCTCCGCGACTCTTAAGACTGCAACCGAACGAGGTCCTATCACAAGGATCAAACACAAGGAGTGTCTCAAAATAGTGTATAGCTACTGTAAACGGGTAGAGGAATTAATTCTGAAAATAACGCAACTCGAATCACGGAAAACGGAGCCCGAACGGGCCCTAAACGGGTCGAAAAAGACGATACTGTACAAAATCAGACGTCTGGAACTTCTTCCAGACGTCCTAAACAGTGGATCAGAGAATTACCTGTTCAGAGTGGTTTCCCAGACGTCCAGAAGTCTGCGGGGACGTCTGTCCTAGATCTCAGACGTCCAATGGTCACTCCGGACGTCTGGAGGTCACTCTCGCCGTCTGGTACAACTTACAGACGTCTGATTCGCAAGGGATGGCGAATCAGCGAACCTACGCACAGCCAACTGCCTCCCTCAGTACGGTCAGTCGACAGGAAGGAAGGAGAAAGTGGAAAACACACCTTTCAGACGTCTGTATGAGCTACCAGACGTCGTCCTCGCCGTCTGCCTATCAACCCAGACGTCTGATTCTGGAAATTTTTCCAGAAACAGGGCGCGACTCGGACTCTGCTCGCGACGCCACCCGCGTCGCACCTCGCGCTCCTGCTGCTCAGACTGCAGCAGGTCCCTCTCCGCGTCGTTCCACACCCCCTGCACCCTCCGCCGGTCGGCCAAGCTGCTCCGGCGAGCTCGCCCCACGGCAGAGCTCCGCCCTCGCACGCCGCGCCTCCTCCGCGCTCGCTGCGGCCGCCGCTGCAGCCCTCGCGCTCGCTCGCTCTCCTGCACAGGAAGGGGAATAAGAAGGAGACGGTGGAGACGGGAGGGGAGGCGCGGCCGTTTTAAGGCCGCGCGGAGAGGAGAGAGAGAAGGCGCGGCAGGCGTCTGCAGCCGCAGAAGAAAAAGAGGGAATATGCGGTCTGCGCGCGCAGGCGCGCAGACGACTTGCGGGTGTGGACGATAACGGTTTTGCAGACGTCTGTAAACCATCCCAGACGTCTGGCAAGATGTCTGGATGTGATCCCAGACGTCTGGTCAGACGTCTGGGCCACCTCCCAGACGTCTTAAAATACGTCCGGGGCACACATTCATAACAGTTTTTCACATAAATAATTTATAAATACTATAATACAATATAAATATAGCATAAAAAGGTTGAAAATAGTTAATATGATATTATACAAGTATACATTAAAAATTATCTTAGTATTAACTTAAAATACTAATTTATTTTATTTTATGTTAATAAATTGCTTAATTAACTTAACTTATTTATTTACTGTTAATGCTTAATTAAATTAAATTACAGGTACTGTACATTATATATTATATAGTTAAATATGTATTTATTGCATTAGGTACAATTATGTACATATAGATAGGTTTATATAATTACTTAGGTTATTATATATTTAAGTTAATATAAATTAATAGATAATTATACAATATAGTTATATGTACAATAAATTATTTTAAATATTTAATTTAATATATAGAATACAGATATAAGTTAATTATGTACATTATCTATATATTATATAATATATACATAAAGCTTAGATTTAACTTATATATACAAGTATATATATAGTATAGAGGGTATTTTTGAGTATTTTTAAGTTTTCTCTTATTTTTATAGGTTTTATATATATAAGAGAGGTAGGAGATGAGAGAGAAAGGGTTCTTTTGTGCATTTTTTTACCTTTTATCTTTTATTAAGTTCCAAGATATACTGAACCGTTGACTGGTATATTCTACCAAGTCGGGGGTTCAATATACCTTGAAACTTAGTACACACCTAAAGAATTTTCTAATCCTACTCAAGACATCTTTATTTTATTTTTTTATGATTTTTATATGATTTTTATTTATTTATAAGTTAAGCACACAAGAGGCCTAAAATGAGATATAACAATGGAACATAAGGCCTTAAATTTACTATTAACATATGAAATAGTAGTTCAAGCACTCCAATACATTCAACACACTATCTGAAGCAAGTTTGACAAACTAAACATGATTTCTAGTTCAATTTTACTTAAATTCTCATTTATGACAATTAAGCATTAAAATTTAGCTGATAATGAATTCCAAAATCATTAAAAAGCAATTAAAAAGTAAGTCTCAATTCATTTCAAGTACAAAAATGTTTGTTCACATAAGCTTTAACACTAGAAATAACAAATTAGTTCATTTCAATCCAAAATCCACTTCAAATTTCTCACAGACCAGCCAAATCAGTGGCTGCTACTACAAAGAAGACAATAGTAGTTGCTGCTCAGTTTCAGCAGCAATGATAGCTGCTAAAACTCCACTTAAGATCATATGCTGCTCCTATTCCAGATCAAAACTGCCTCAACTATGAAACGACTTAATCTCCTAATGTAGCTACTCTTGCTATTACAGAAGCTACTTAGAACAAGTAACCAACAGCTGGAATCTGCTGCAGCTGCAATTTCTGAGATTCCCAGTAGCCACTGCTGCTTTGTTACTCCAAAACCCATGTATGAAATCCAGAAGATCTACACATTGAGATAATCATAAAAACAAATCAAGAGGTCCAAACCTCATCTCCAACCCAGATTTTGCATCAAAATCTAATGATAACCTAATTGATCTCTTCTATCAAGCCATAGATAGCTTGATAGAATGAGATCAATAGGACACTGGAAATCCACTCAAAATAGCTTCCAATCCTTCATTAAAGTCTATCAAATTCACTAACACAGCCTCAATTTCATATTGAAAGTCCTTTGACAACAAGGACTCATGTTGCCCTTGATTTGGGCTTTTTAATGGGGATCACAAGTGATTTGATCAGTTGATCTTCTTGAACAACATTGACTGATGTTCAAGAAGATCTAGTGATCCCATAAAAACCAATGGGTCATTGCTTTGACCTCCAATCAGAAATTCTGATTTTCCTTGGTCCAACTACCCAAAACAAAGCTCAAATTGGGTATAAGCTCGTCTACAATTCAAATCCATATTAAAACACATAAGACTCATTGCAATACACCCAATTAAGCAATTAAAAACCTCAAATAACTTGATTAAATCTGTTTAAACCAGAATTGACTCCAAATCACAGCATCAGGAGTGAAACATAAATCTGAAAGAAATCGAGCAATTCAAGATAATCAAACCAAATCGGAGGGTCATTGTGGATAGATGGAGTGAATGGGAGACCCCCTGTTGAGTCGAAAAATAATCAGAAATGGAGTTTGAGTTTTGAAAACCTATCGTTGTAGTGAGATTTGTGAGAAAAACCGTCAACAGATAATTTAACTGAAACTCAAAAGGAATTCTGGATTGAACACAAGGAGGCGGACGTTTAATTAAAAATTGCATTTGTTTTATTGTCACGAAGCAGATTAGCTAGTTGAATTAAATCTACGCTAGCTATCTACTTAAAGAATAATAATAGAAGTGAGAGAAAAGAATGATACAAATAAAGAAAAATATAGAGAGAAGGAACAAGAATTTCATAACGATAATGTCATGCCTATTACAATTAACCACTACAATAGAAAGTTGGAAAGATTACAACTAAAAAGCGGTAAATCTATGCTAGAAAGCAGTAAAGAGAAGGTGGAGAGAAGTTATCCTCCTTGACGGCTTCTTGGAGGACGAGCCACGTTGACGGAGCGCCTGGAAGAATATGGTGAGATGTGGGACGAAGTAGAATGATGATGGATGACGGAGAATGGGGCAGGCGACGTTGCAGCGGGATCCACTTCTCGAATGGCGATGAGAAGACAACCGTGGAATGCTCCATGAAGGAGGTGAAAAGGTGGAAAAATTCTAATTTTAACTCTAATGGAGCATCCTGTGTTTGGGACAAGCTCGTAGAGCCTTTAAGGGGGTGAGAGAAGAGAGGAAGGGATGAAGAATTCAAGTGGTAGGAGTCTCCTTTTATAGTTGTAGGGATTGAGGGTAATTTGGTCATTTTATACTTGAAAACGTTAATTTTGGGTCTTTAGTGATGGATTTAAGCATCACTAAAGCCCTTGAACATGCGCGTAGGTCGCGTGCACATGCTCGCTACTTCCTCTTCCGCGCTTCAACGCTTCATCCACATTCTTAAATCCTTACGATCGGACAGCTTATGAGCGATCTTGTCCGTGCCCTCTTCGCATGCTAAGAGGCGACGCGACTCTTTCATTGCCATTGGATCAAAGATCAACGGCTTAGAACGCGCGATCGCGAGCCTTCACAATTACTCCTCCGTGCATTTGATCTCGCATGAGATCGGGTGTCATCTTGCACATTTGACCGATTGCTTCATCTGAGTCGCTGACGCTTGATTGGATGGCCAAATCGCACTCTCAAGTGAGAGGAGATGTGCCATAGATGACTTGAACGCACGTTCCGTGCATGAACAGTGCCTCAACTACTGTTCTATGCACCGCTTTGTGTTGCACTTTCATTTTAAGGCACGCACATCCATGATTTGTTGTGCCTTCACCTTCAGAGAATGAGAGCGCTGCTTGGGGCACGACATGGCATGTGCTCAGCCGTTGGATGGGCATCCAACAGCTGGGATTCATCGAGCAAGCAAAGAAGAAATGATGTGGTTGATGCTGGGCGACTGTGATGGCACCACGTGGCACCATCATGGCTGTCCATCTTCATTGAGTTGTAGATGGTGCCACGGATGTCGGATTGGATAGATTTTCACATTGTTGGGCTATGATCGTCGATTCGAACCCATCCATGCGATCGGATATATCATCTGAAGTGTGGATTTACACCATCTTGGTCCTTGACCTCTAATCTTTCTTAGACTGCATCTAATGCTATAGAAGTCCGATCAGGGAGATCTTGGAGTCATCGAACTCCAATCGTCACCCTAATCAGATCCGTACGGTTGGATCTTCAAATTGAGGCCTTGATTAAATATTTCCTTGTTACCTGACTATAAAAAGGAGAAATTAACCTAAAATGTTTACAACCTAATCTAAATGCATGATGATGCATGTTATGCGATATTTATAATGTATGATGCAACTTTATGCCTAAGAACATACATAAATAGACAGTTTATGTGATATAAACGTGTTTACATCACCCCCTAGGTGGATTTTAGGTGCGAATTCAGATCTAGAACCCAAAACTTCTAGATCTGAATTTGACCTTGATGAATGGGTGTATGATGAATAAAAATGCAAGGGAAAATTAGAAATGAATTATTGAGTGTAGAGGGAGATTTATGAGTCGAACTGAAGGTGGAAAACACCTCTCTGATCTAGATTGATCAGAGAGGGTGAAAGTGATTTAAACTAATCTAATCTACACCAATCCAATCCATTACTGTTTCTGATTTCTAACATACTCCTAGCTAATCTAGTTACACTGATCACTACTCTAAACTACTCTAGAAAGTTGGAAATCCTATCTAACAGGAAGAATGGGGTTGCCTGGATCCAAAGCCGACGGCCAAGTATGAAGAAGGGAGGGAGGTCTCTAGTGAGTGAAGAGCCCTCCAGTGGAGCTTCAGGGTCATCCTCAAGCGTACGTCATCCCTAGCGGTGAGGAGGAATTGTGGTTGAAAAACCATGCCCCTGTTACAGGCGCAACGAGTGAAATGGTAAGAAGGCACTGGAGAGAGAGGAAGGGATCGGCTCAAGGAAGTAGGAGGGGAGTCGATGGCGTGCGCGCGAGCTATGGAGATGCTTAAGTAGGTGATTCACTGATTGTAGTCATCGCGAGGGTGGATTTAGTCATTTAGGGCTTGGACGGTGGATGGGAAGTCAAGGGAAGCGCAGGAATGTTAAACCAAATCAAAACTGCTAGATCAGATTGGGGAGGATGGTTATCCTACGCGCGAAGGCGCGTGAAGGTTTGAGGAAGATCGGTCATAGGATCAGGGCAACAAGGGAATGATGATTGTGATTCATTGTGTTCTTGTGTGAACAGTGGTCCAGTGCCCGCAGGTCTAATGGTACATTTGCAGGGAGGCCCTCTGAGGGTGAAGCGGTAGAGAAACTAGGACACCCTTAAGTGGCTAAGAAATCTTGTAGAGCGATCCTTGTGGCTTACGAGTAGGTTCCTGCGGCTATTAGAAAGGTCTTTGCTATGTTTTAAATGAATGAAATGTGTGTGCTTAAAGGACCTATATGTAAATTCTAAATGTAAGGTCCTAGTGATGTCCAAATGCAACCAGGTTTTTATTGAAGGCTAATTGAACATTTAAGAAGTTAATTCCACCTTTGATTTGAACTTTTAAACTCAATCGTGTATTTAATTTGCAATTGGATCATCAAATTACATCTCTTGAATAGAATATCTCAATTTGTGACCTAAATTTGTATTTTTAACACAAATTTGATATTTTAGGTCATTTCTATTACTTCTTATACTTAACCTTTTCATGTGTTAATTATGTAGTGTTTAATCTAGTTTCTAACCTAACTTGGGAATTTTAGATATGATGAGCTACACCTCATCATAACCCTATGCTTAAGTTTTGCTAGTCACTTAGCAAACAACTAATTAAAGTGCAAAGCATTTAAGTATTAGCTAGGTAAGTGTAATGAGATATTTATTTTCCTTTTTCAATTGTTAAGTGTTTAGAGATGATCATTAAGCTGAAAGATTTTTTTCAATAAACCAACTATGTTTATGTTTGGATGTTGTGAGAACCTGTTGCTTAGGAAGAGTAATAAGAACTTAAGACTGATATGACATAGACCATCTCTTGACTAACAAGGATTCTTTATATTTAAACCTTAAGTGTAATTTTTAGGACTTAGAATGTTTTACAAGACTTAAAAGCTAAGTGATTATGGTTGTACTCAATGATAGGTCAGGACTAACTAGGTGAACTTTAAAACTCAATCTTAGGGTTTCACTTCTTTTTAAGTCTAGGTTGGTCCTAGCTTCAACTCATATCTTTGGATCGACTCTCAAAAATAAGGAAGACTCAAACCCAACTCTTATTGCATTGTGGCTCAAAGAATATTTAGTGGAAATAGGGTATTAGTAATGCACCTTGAAAATATTTTTAGTGGAAAACTATTTACAAGACTTTAGAGAGCATACTTGACTTATTCTAAAGAATGTCTTTTTTTGAAAATTCTTTTTGACTTTTTCTGATTTTTTTTTTCACAAATAAATGTTAATATGTCTCCGATAGCTTTATTTGGTAGAGCACGCTTATTTGGTAGATGAGTACTTTGCTGGAAAGAGCTTCTCCTAGATGCAAGACTAAAGACCAGGGCAAAGAGTCTACCTGCATGCAGTGGTAATGACTCTATCTTCCCTAATGAACACTAGGGTTGAATTTCAAGTTCACAAGATCTTTCTCAACACTATGTAGTGTAAACTAAGGTTACTTAGACTGTTAAGCAAAAGCAAACCAGCAAATCCTATACTGGTGACTCAGGTACAAGAATACATCCTAAGTTAGGAGAGATCGTGATTTATCTTGTCAAAGATTAAAGTGTATTAAGCTAAAGCCTGAGCGAATTAAGCTACAGTGGCCCAGAAAGTCTAACCAACAAAGGTTGAATGTCCATAAATACTTATTCTATTTTTGTTTTTTACTATAAGATCATAATTAAACACTTAAGATTCTTTCAATGCTTTTCTCTCCTCTTAGAATTTCAGTTTTGGAGTTCTCCCTCAACAATAAGTACATTCAGGTCCCTTGTTGTATTTTTGAAATTTTTGTTTGTCATTTTTTTTGTATTTTTAACTTTGTAATTTTTTTCAAAATTTTCAAAATGCCTATATGTAGATGATATATTATTGTTTGGATCAGATATTAGATTTGTAAATGAAATTAAGTTGTTATTGAGTAATAAGTTTGAGATGAAGGATATGGGTGATGCAAATGTGATCCTAGGGCTCAAACTGATTCGGTCAGCAAAGGGGATAGCTATTTCTTAACCTCATTATGTTGAGAAGGTTCTTGACAAATTTAGCTATGAAAATTGCAAGGCTGTAAGTATTCCTTTTGATTCATCAAAAACTCTTTATAAGAATAAAAGTGTAATGCCTGTTTCACAACTAAGATATTCACATGTTATAGGAAGCTAGATGTATTTGGCTAACTATACTAGACTAGATTTTTTTTTTTTTGTGTCTAAGTTGAGTAGATACATAAGTTGTCCTGACCATACTCATTGGGATGCCGTAGACCAAGTACTTAGGTACTTAAAGGGAGTTATTTTCCTTAATTTGCATTATGGTAAATTTCCTTCAGTTTTAGAAGGATATAGTGATGCAAGTTGGATCGGTCAAATGTAGGATTCCGGGAGTAATGGTGTTATAAGGTATGCCTTTATCCTTTGAGGTGGTGCAGTCTCCTGGCGGTTTGCAAAATAGACCATTTTAGCCCAGTCTACCTTTGAAATTGAGCTATGTGCTTTGGACACTACTGGAATTGAGGTTGAATGGCTAAAGGGATTTCTTACAGAAATCCCTATGGTGGGTAAGATAATGCTTGCGATATCTTTGCATTGTGATAGCATGACTGCTATATAAAGATTAAGAGTTCAAAGTTTAATTAGAAAACAAGGAGACATATCCAAATCAGACTCAAGTCTATAAGGGATATAGTGTCTCAAGGAGTGATTACTGTGGAATTTATTGGATCTAAGGATAACACAATAGATCTATTTACTAAAAGAATTGATAGATCTTTAGCCCTTAAGTCTAGGCTTGGGATGGGACTGAGATCCATTAGGAGTTCACCTACAGTAGCAACCCAACCTAACTGAGTGGAGATCTTACAAAGTAGGTTTAATGTGGTAACAACAAGCTGTGTGGGAAACTGTTTAACACTCATTGTTAGATGCTTTTGCATCAGAGTCTAATCCCTGGAAGTCTAAGTGCCTTAAGCTGCAAATTTGGGAAGAGCAAAGGCTCTGAATGGGTTCAAGCCTTTATGCTAGGATGTGAGCAGTGCATCCTTGGAGAACGCCACCTATGTGAGAGTTACTGTGGGCCACAGGTAAGGGAATAGGGTATTTCCCAATTACACTCATGAAATAGGATAGGGTGCATGGCCCTTAAGAGCACCAACCTTGAAGATTATCATCAAGAACTTTATTCTGTTGTCACCACTATACACCCTACACCAAAGGTCTAGAGTTTAAGACTAGTTTCACTTTATTCCTATGGTGGTGAAGGTGGATGACTTAGGTAAGGGTTCAAACCAAAAGGTACCTTTACTAAAAGTAAAGTGTGGTAGCCGAGGAATTTATCGTTGGATTTCAACGATGAATTTGTGGGGGAATGTTGGATTTGAGAGCCTAATTGCATCAATTAGGATGCAATTGTTATAAGGTGGCATGGGAATTCATGTTGAAATCAGTGAGATTTGGGAAAAGTTTTTAGTCCCATACTGGAAGTAGACAAATCTCTTTGTGAGTGTAAAAGGCTTCTGCCTCCAATGGCTTATGTAGCAAAGAGTGGGAGGTGGGGCTGGGGACCACGCACGTACACATGTGCATGCGTCCCGCCCCGACCTAGCTTGGCTCCGGCTTTGGCTCGGGCTTGCGTGAGAACCAATTTGGATCTTGGAACTTAGACTCTTTTGCTACGAACTTTTAATCTCATGATTTTGACCTGGATTGGTCGATCAAAAGGTAAAATTGGTCGACAAATTATTTGGTCGATCAATGAGTTTAGTTTGGTTAATCAATTGGTTTGGTTGACTAAAAACTCAACTTTGATCGACCAATTTATTTTAGTCGATCAATTATTGTATTTCCATAAAATAGGAATTTCCATAAACGTCTGGAGTGGGCTCTATATAAAGGCCATGAGGGGGTTCTCATTTGACACACAACAAGAGCAGAAAAGCTCTCTCCACTCTCTTCCTCTCCCTCTCGTTCTTGTCTCACTTTCTTAGTGTGTTCATTCGATATGAGATTAGTAAAAAAATTTACAATCACTTTTGTTGATCTTGCACAAGGAGATTGATAGATCCACGAGAAGTTTTTGGTTGATCAAATTATTAAATTGGTAGATTAATTGAGAATTTGGTTGGAAATTCTCGTGAGGTGGTTTTCGAGGATTTCCAAAATCAGAGTACATCGAATTTTGAAAGTTGATTGTCGTATTCTAGGAGGAGTTCGTTAGAACCCGACGTATCGGTATTATGGGAGACGATACCTTTTCTAAAGAAAGTCCTTAATAGACGCTTCAATTGGGGTAATCTTCAATTTTTATTCATTTTGTTTATTTGTGCTATTGCATATTATTTGTTATTTATTTTATTCAAGATATTATTACATCATGTTTAACTTACTTGGTTTAATATTTTTGATATATACGAAAATATTCAAAATACATATATTTTTATTTATTTTTTTGTGCACTTATTTTAACATTACATTACTTAAGTGAAAATAACATATTTTTAATTTAAATCTTAATTAACTTGAGAAATAGATTTAAAAACTATTTATTCCTCTATATGAGATGAGTGTTATCATTTTTTTCTGGATGGCGTCAATTTTTAAGCAAGTGCCCCTTTAGCTTTGCAAATATTTAGTTCCCAATTATAATCTCCAAAGCCTTCAATGGAGAAAAGGCATGAAAGGAAGGGACAAAAAGCCTACCAAAATCTGTTGGATTTACTCTATACAATGCAACTTCCATGTCCTTTCCAATTTAGGAATGAATCGTACCATGCATATGTAAAATGCTTCACTTTATGCAATTTACATCCAATTTTAAAAATTTAAAACTTACTAAAAATGCAAAATAGTGATTATACGATGCCACGTTTGACTTAATTACATAAGAACACCACTGAGCTTATTTGCACTCTAAATACTATTTTCAGGACCTTCTTAAGTTTTGATATTTCTTTTTTCAAAAAAATATGCATTGAATTCAATTAATCTATAACCTACCATTAAATCTTTTACTAAAGCATTACTAGGAAAAAACAGGGGTTGTCTTACCCCTAAGTTGCTTACTACCTTATTATCGAACTGGTTGATACGGGTCAAAACTTTTAGCATTTGATTTGGGATCAAGGCTCATTTCCCTTTGCATTACAACATAAAGTATCTCATCTTTTCCTTTGGCAAATTGTTTAGCTTCATGAGGTGGGAATCGGCCACCCTATTGGCTTCCTCCTACGCTATTTTTGCCAAATCCACTTTCTTCTCAAGTACCTCTTATAGCACTAAGTCTCTTTAGCTTTAAATGTCGATATATGCCCCTTGTGGTGAAAGTTGTTGCTAGAGGGTGTTGTTGTCACACCTCACATTGATCACAAGGATCCAATAATTGTGCCTGATTAGTGGCCTATAACTATGATTAGGCCTTTTTTTATGGGCAATCATGATTTGAAATAGTTTATCAATGTTCTTGACCATTAAAGGCAAGGCATAGGGTGGGAAAAAGGACCCATTCTTTCCATCGATTCATGTGCCTTTAGTCTCGAAGCACTTTTATCAACCTCTTCTTTAGGCAAGAAGAGGTAGATTTTGCAATGGTTCAAAACTGTCACAAAAAACCTTACAACTGTCGCCAAAAAGTGTCACGAAAAGTACCATGGCAAAAGCTCTCGGACCATCGCCAAAAATCGTTTGGAGATGGTTTTAGCCACGATTAAAAAAACATTTAAAACGGACATTCCATCACCACAAGCCTTTACAATGATTTCTAAACCGTCATAAATAATAATTTAGCCATGAATAAAAGAACATTTAACAATGACTTAGTGTCACTAAAAGTATTGGCAACGGCTTATGCAAATATTTTTTAGCATCGATTTTACAAGAACCATAGCTAAAGATAAATTATATATATAGAGGTCCTATCTAAGCACAATGTGCTTAAAAGTGTCAGAAAAAAAAAAACTCAATAACGAACATGCAATATTAACCGCAAGGTTCGTATAAAAGCCATTGAAAGTATCATATTTGATTTTAGAAATTCAATTATGTGTGATGCTCTTCTAATATCAATGATGACAGTAGGAGCAAATGACTCTTAAATATCATAGAAAAAATTTAACAAACAGAATTGTTAACTCTAAGAGGTTAAAATTAATATGATTCATTAAAAAATTCTCTTTTAGAGTGTAAAATGTGTTGAGTTACAGATGAGAATGATGTCATGAATATAATGGTGAATAATTGATGGAAAGTAATCGGCAACCTTCCCAAAAATGATGCTAGTATTATAATAAGTTTCACGAAATATAGTAATGCAAGAAATCGTAAATGCAAAATGTTGAAATTACATTGAGTGAGGAGATGGGCACACCGCATGTATATATAGCTTGCAAAGTTTTGTAATTGCATACATATAATTTTGTAACACTAAAAGTATAGATTTGTAATAGTCAAATACAACTTTTGTAATGGATGCATGAGTGTGTTGTAATGAAAAAAAAAACATTCTAAAAGTACAAAACAAACCATGATAAAAATTTATAATGTAATTGAATATAACATGTGTGTGTTAAGCCATGTATCCCTACCGTAATATTGTAATTATGTGCATGTAATTTGTAACAATATGAGGAATATAGCAATGTGCATAGAAAATAAAAATGGAACTCCAAATGTAATGCAAACGGACATTATATATATGAATTTTAACATAAATCCTTTACATAATTTTGTAACCGCGACCATGTAATTTTAAAGTTTAAATAATGTATTTGTAAACACCATGAACACATTTTGTAACATATGCATTGATGTGCTGTAAGAAAATAGCCCTTGTGCAATTTAAATAGTATAAAATGAATTTATAATGCAAAACTCTAGTGTAATTTATATTATAATACAAGATTATACTAGTTAAAAAGGCCTAAGATACCTTTCTGTTTTGTTGAACACAAAGAATCGATAATGTTATATGGTGATAATGTATTGACGGCTAATTTTGTGATACAAAAATGTATAAACGAGAATTTCATTCAATTATAAACACTACCAACAAGATTGGATAAAATTGTAATACAAACATTATACACTTTTTTTTTTTTTTAAATAATGTACCATTCCATCAATCACGATTGCGGAACGTCGTCGTCAGAGAATGCAATCATAAAACATGTATATAAAATGAATTAGAAAGTGATAACCTGAACGACAACAAACAACTTACTGTGGGAAGAAGATATTAATGTTAAAAATGAAGAAAATCTAAAAATTACTCATATCAGAATGTGAAAAGATGTGCATCTGGTAAGAGAAACAAAACTTACGATTGTTCCTCAAGTACTGACAAGTTTCCTGAGAAGAACGCAAAGGGCACACCAGAGAGAGAGAGGAGATATGCGATAACCAATGACCAGCTGAAGACAGAACGCTCCATCTAACATCGGTAAGCGAATCAGGAAAGAGGCGCATCCTTACCATGAATGTTGCAACAAGGCTAAGATATAATGCATGGAAAAGCGTATAATATTGGTAGGACTCTTTGAAAAAAAAATAATAGGATTTCTAGAAAAGAATACATTTCAAAAAAAGTTTCAAATGTAGCTATATTTTGCAATGCAAAATGTATGTAGCGTAATACTTTTGTAATACAAGAATGTCTTTTCTGTAACTGCATGGCTTGCTTGCGATATATTCAAGGGGAGTGAGACAAAAAAATGTACATGGGCAGTTGGTTCCGTAGAAGATAAGAAAATGGGTGTTCAACAAGAAGACAACCATTCCGAAGGAGATGAAGCAAAACAAGACAAAGTGAAGAGTGACCAAGGAAAGAATGAGATAGAGCAAGAGTGTGACCAAGAAGAGAAGCATAGTGAAGCACTAAAGAAGAAAATAGATATCCACCAGAAGAAAAAAGGAAAGTGAAAGACAAAGGATAGTACTGGTAAGGGACAAAAAACCTCCCATTAAACTTCGTGCATATTAGTGGATCTGACCTGATAACCTGACAGGTCCAAATATCTGATAACCTAACGAATTTGCTTGAATAGGTATTCTGTTGGGTTTGAATCAACCTGTCAACCTAGCAAGCTCAAGGGATGCGACAACCCACTAGAGAATAATGTTGATTGAAGATGAAGTGTACGACCGTTGTGTTGATATTTATGCTAGTAGCTATTTGACAGTTACCAAATTGAATTTTATTGATGGCTAGGTTGTGGGATCATCGGAAATTCTATTAGACCCACGATCAAAAGTAGTGCACCCTATAAATACCTGGGTTGACCTAAATATTCTTTTTTACCCAATCTGAGAGAAGGGAGAGAAATTGTTTTGTATTCTTTCCAAACCAAGCTTGTAACGACCCGGTTCCCGAGTCCCTACGAGACACGAGAACCAGACCGACTCGACTAATCCCAAGACATAGTCGTCCAACGAGGAAGTAACCAAAAGAGCAGTAAAATAAACCACATTCAGCATGAATATAACTAACAGTAAGAAAGTACAGTAGTAAGGAAAGAAACTACTACAGTATATACCACCACAACAGTAGAACAACATTTATCATATAACATGAACTGCAGGTAAAGAAAAGTACATTGGAAACAAGAACTACTCACTATAACAGAAACAAAGGGGTACAAAAGACAGTGGTAACTATACTGGACCCTACTCGGCCCAGCGTCCTCTGCAGCCGCTGACCTTGGCTGCTCAACACCTGGTCCTGAAAAAGGTAAGAAGTGTAACACGTCAGCAAAACGCTGAGTAGAGTGGCAACTAAAACTAAAGACAACAGTAAAGTGTACAGTAGCTGTTATGTTCTATTACTTTCTTTATTCACATCTTTCAATTGTCTCACTATTTCATTTATTCCCCAGATCTTTTTCTTGATCTCGAATGTTCCTCGTGGGAACGATCTTGATTGCAGTCTTTTCCAAAAAGTAGAAGTAGCACGTGGTGCTCTCCTGGCCGGGAGAGTCCCCCGTGGTGATCCTACCCTCAGTCAACCACCCCAAGGTCACTAACAGATGTAACGGTGACTACGACACGTGCGATAAACGCACACGTAGCTAACCCGTACTGGCACGCGGTCAGTCGTTTCCGTTAACGGGTGCGCCCAAAGCACAGCACGGAACCAGTCCAGGGCAGAGCCCTCTCAGTAACAGGGGTCCAACCCTTCCACAGTAACCAAACCGGGGCCTTGCCCCTCCACAGTCCGCTCACCCTCGCCTGACTACCCTGGTTTGCCCCAGCGGGCCTAACAAGTCGGTGTGGGAGGCTAGCAGAACCCCGGGGCCCGTGGGGTAGCTAGTACCTCCCTACACTAGTAGCTCTCCTCGGTACTACGTACGCGAGGGCTAGCAAGTCGGTACAGAGTGACCAGTCCTAACCTCGGGTCCCTGGGGCGGCTGGCTCCGCTCTGCACTAAACAGGGGGACAGTCGCTCTCCTTGGTACTTAGTACTCAAGGGCTAGTTCACTTCCCCAATACTATTCCATTCACTTTCTAGGAGTTCTACTCCTACTTCCCCGTAGGATTCCATCCTTTTTACTCAAACATCCAGGTTTCACTTTCCAGTTTCACATTCTTACAATCCATGTTCTCAACCACGTTATTTATTCACAACAGGCAGCTGTTAATTCAAATTACAGGCAGCTTTATATCTCTTTCCATTTTCCAAGACTGCAGTATTATACATTCCACTAGTTTTTCCCATCCTAGGATTCATGCCATATCCTAGGATCTATCATACAATCTAGTTTTCCAGCCCTAGGATTCATGCAACACCTAGGAGCTATCATATATTTCTCATTCCTAGGATTCATGCAACGTCTTAGGTTCTAGTTATGGTTCCATACTTTAACAGATTTTATTAATAACTTAAAACCACTCTACCAGGTACAACGGGAGTAATGGGGGCGTGATCGGGAATCCCGCGTGCCTCTGCGACTCCCAAGACTGCAACTGAAGGAGGTCCTATCACAAGGATCAAACACAAGGAGTGTCTCAAAATAGTGCATAGCTACTGTAGACAGGTAGAGGAATTAATTCTGAAAAGAACGCAACTCGAATCGCGGAAAAAGGAACCCGAACGGGCCCTAAACGGGTCGAAAACGACGACACTGTGCAAAATCAGACGTCTGGAACTTCCTCTAGACGTCTTAAAAAGTGGATCAGAGAATTACTTGTTCAGCGTGGTTTCCCAGACGTCCAGAAGTCTGAGGGGACGTCTGGCCTAGCTCCCAGACGTCCGATGGTCACCCAGGACATCTGGAGGTCGCTCCCGCCGTCTGGTATAACAGCCAGATGTCTGATTCGCGTTGGATGGCGAATCCCCAAGCCTGTGCACACCCATCTCCCTCCCTCAGTACGGTCAGACGACATGAAGGAAGAAGGAGACGGAAAACTCACCTTTCAGACGTCTGTATGGTCTTCCAGACGTCTCCCTCGCCGTCTGGCTATCAACCCAGACGTCTGATTCTGGAAATTTTTCCAGAATCAGGGCACCACTCTGCCTCCGCTCGCGACGCCGCCCGCGTTGCACCTCGCGCACCTGCTGCTCAGACCGCAGCAGTCCCCCCTCCGCGTCACTCCGCACCCCCTCCGTCGGCCGGCCCTAGCAGCCCCGGCGAGCTCGCCCTCACGGCAGAGCTCAGCTCTCGCACGCCGCACCTCCTCCGCACTCACTGCGGCCGCCGCTGCCGCCCTCGCGCTCGCGCTCACGCTCACTGGCTGAAGGAGAAGAGGGAGGAGACGGTGGAGACGACGGGAGGGAGCACGTGGCCTTTTAAGGCCACGCGAGGAGGAGAGAGAGGACACGGCAGGCGTCTGCAGCCGCAGGGAAAGAGGGAATAAGCGAATATCCGATCTACGCGCTTAGGCGCTCAGATGACCCGCGCGTGTCGAAATTAACGGATTTCCAGATGTCTGGAAACGATCCTAGACGTCTGGTCAGACGTCTGGATGTGATCCCAGACGTCTGGTCCGACGTCTGGGCCACCTCCCAGACGTCTTAAAAGACGTCTGGGGCACGCGTTCGTTACAAAGCTAGTGAAATTCGAGAGTCACCACCTCCCCCCAATCGTACACTCCTTTGAGTAGAACTGGGTCACCAATTTCTTGTGTTTACTTGCTTGTGATTGTATTTGAGTTTTAGATCCTAATCTGACAGCCTCGATCAATTGGTGCCATTT
Organism: Thalassia testudinum; assembly: GCA_037157565.1. Classification (NCBI taxonomy): domain Eukaryota; kingdom Viridiplantae; phylum Streptophyta; class Magnoliopsida; order Alismatales; family Hydrocharitaceae; genus Thalassia; species Thalassia testudinum. The sequence continues at coordinate 54,290,547 of JAZHRO010000007.1, forward strand.
GTGAGAATTGTTTCATATTACCACATTTCTCAGTCTCCATTATTCCTTAATGGCTCCATCTACATGCCATTCTTCTCAAGCTCACCAAGAGAAACCATGTCCAATTGAGTCCAGCATCTTTATTTCAAGGAAGCGTTGTCAGGCTGTCGGACTGAGTAAAGGGAAGGAGGTGCTTCCCAGTACCCAACCAAAGCTTCCTCGTTAAGAGAATCCCCAGGGGAACCCACTTCGGACGTGCAAGAAAAGGAGGAATTCAAGGCTAGACTCGTTGCCTTAAAGCTGGAACAACAACTGGCTGCTGACCAGCTCGAGGACATCCAGTGATTCAAGGAAAGAGTGAACTTCTAGTTGGAGGAGCCTTAGAATTCTAGCCCCACCGATGACCAATTGAAATGGTGTCCCATGGTAGAAAAGGAAAACTCTCGCCTGTGGGCATAGCTTGAAAAGTTAAAATGTGAGCTCAGTAGCCAGAAGGGTGAAGTTCCCCCTAGTCCACCTAAGGCTCCTTTCCTGCCTTTGCGGGAATAAGATGAGCAATAAGGGGCCCAACCCCTAGTGACTAGTGGAGGAGGGTTAATCCCCGAGATCGTCTGCCAGGTCACTCGAGCGATGAAAGGGATACACCCCAAGGTGTACGTAACTGATGACTCTACAATTATCAGTGCTAATATTATCAATTAGAATCAATTTCAAGGGTACTTGTGCAACAATGACATATTATAATGGGCTTAGGAGCATTACATGCATATTGCATGATCTTTACATTTAAATTGCTTAGAATTAATGATTAACGACCTTGTGTACAAGTCCATATTGAAATAGGTCTTAGATGAACAATTAGACCGTACGGGTGGATCCAGATCGACAAAAGGAGTCCAACGTACTCAAAATCACCTTGATCCGACCTCCATAGCTCCCACATCAAGCCCGGGAAGTTTTGACCATTAATCTAATGGTAACGGCCTAAATCTGGCCATGTGTCGCGCATCCAAGCACTCACCGCACCGCTCTCTCTCTCTCTCTTCGATGCTCCTTTATCAAGCAATCTTAGCCATCGATCTTTGATCGGACAGTTGAGGAGCTATGAGCGCCTGCACAAAAGAAGACATAGATGCAACCTTGGCGCAATGGTTGTGCCTCCAGTTTGCATGCACCCGACACAAGATCGAGTTACGCCTCGCCCCTCCATGTTGCACTCAATTGAAATTGGGTTGTTCGATCTGATTTGCGGTCGAGGAGCGGCCGTATCGCACGCCATCCAGCCATTCGTGCGAAACACGCATGATTACGCGCTCCCTAACCCCATCACAATGCCTGATCAGACATGCATCCAAGGCGCGATCTTGCGCGTGATCCCAGCCCTCTGATGCAAATCAAACGGCCAAGCACATGCCTAGATGTCTTAAAGCAGCACGCGTTCTGAGCGCTCTATCTTCATGCGATCAGAACCATTGATCAATGATCGAACAGCGGGCGAGAGAGATAGCTGCTACATGTGCGAACACAGCTATGAGCATCAACGGTGGGTGCGGGTCCTTTAGCAACGCTCGTGGTGGGGCTTTAGCAATAAATTAAATGTCGCTATTGACTATGGAAGACGAAAGTCTCTTCTCCTCCATTATAAAAGGGGACCTATCCCTCCCATTTGCATACATCTTCTACCCAAGAGTTTTCACCACTTCATAGAGCTCCCAAGCAAGGTTGTGAAGACACTGAGCCACCGACGTAAGTCCCTCCACCGGCGTGGCTATCTTGATGCCATCCATTGCCTTGCATTTAGTTTTAATTGTTGATAGTTGTAGTTCATCTATTTTATTTAAGCATTCATCTATATTGTGTTGATCATAACATTTGATAGTCAATAGATCTTTGATATATTATTCTCATATGTTTATCATGGATTTCTAACCTTATCTCTCTCTCCCTTTCTCTCTCTCTCTCTGCTTATCTTTCTCTCTTCCTCTCTAGTTTGCAAGTGAACAAATCGACATATATTTGTGACATATAAGTGAATATCTGATTCGATTCCACGCCTTCCTGTGTTCAACACTCGGACTCACATCCGATATTTTTATTAAAAAGTGATGTCGTAAAACGCGCTACAAGCGACTTTACACAAACGCATCGAACGACGTCAGTTTTTGGTGCCGTTGCCGACCAGGCAACGGTCTTTTATTCATTTCATTTTCTTGGGAATTAATGGTATTCATGTTATCTAACTTTCTCTTCTCTCTCTTCTTGTGGTTGCAGGAATCTCGTGCATTGGCAATGAGAGGAGTATGAGTCAGGTGGGTCAAAGGAAGCACAAGAGAAGATAGCCATCAACTCGAAGGTTCAATCTTGTCTTCCCATGATTCCAAAGGTAATTCATCATCCTTGGACCAAGAAAAAAAATGGTGGTATTATAAAAAAATCCTCTCTTTTTTCTATCGAAGAAAACACCACCATTAAGCCTTCAACTTGTTAACTTTGCAATATCATTTTCTGGATTCAGGTTGAGGACACGATTAAAGGACCCTTAACACCTATAAAAATTTAAATAAAAATATCAGAGGTGATCCTTCCTGTTGGAGAATTCCACCTTAAATTTCATAGCAAACTCTTTGTGATTTGGCTGTGAGAAATTCGCTACTGGAAGTGTGCAAGGTTGTCTTGAGTTCTGGAGATCTGTAGGTTGTTCTTACTGCTATGAACTCCACATAGCTTGGATTTGTGAGAGATTCATATTTCTAGAAAGTTCCTGAAATTCTCTACACTTCATTTGAAGGCCATTTTTGCATTTGAAATTGATTAGTGCCTATTTTGATAAAAATCTTAAACTTGCACACTGATCTAGAAGTTCTGGATAGATTGACCTCCTCTTGAGAAAACATGAATTTGGGTGGTCTATCATCCTCAAAAAATTTTGAAATTAATTTTGTTGAAAAACACATTCGATTTCAGTCAGGATAGTGTCATTTCTTGTTTTGATTTGACCATTCTTGACAAAATCTTAAAAAAAGATTCATTGAGTAGAAGCTGCACACCCTAGGATCTTCCACACTAGGAAGTTTTTAACTTTATAGTCACACAAAAGGCCTTAAAGAAAATCAATCTTCACCAACCATGTGACTATAAATTTGTGCCTTATTTGAATGCATAAACAAGTGAAATTTTGAATCCATTAAAGCAAGATTTAAATTTTAAAAATCACACATCTTAATCTTGCTTATTAAAAAACACTTGTTTTGGCATTGGGTCCTTGCACCCAATTGTGCACACAGCTTAAACTAAAATTTTAAAAGCATTAACCCCCCTAACGCTCTTCACTTAATCCTTGAGCACAAGCACTGACCTAGCCCTAAAAATTAAGTAGATGTTGGCCCTATGTATTTTCCTGAACGCATAGTGAATTAGTGACGTCTACTTGCTCCAAAAGTTGCTAAGTTGGGAGGCCCAATGATGGGAACACCATCATGAGCCATAAATTAGGTCAATTTGATCTGATTAAGTCTTTAAATACTTCTACATAATCTTCAGAAGGTCATAATTCATTGCATTAGCATTCTGAGAGAAGAACAAGAAACCAGGGTTAAAACTGTAATTTTACCATCATATCAGGAATGCAGTATAACCACATGTTTTCTTAAGGATTAATTAAGGATCAAATGATCCTAAAAGGCTAGCAAGCGGGTTAGAACAGACAGAAAAGGGTTTTCACTTGTTTTGAGAATTAAATGACATTTGAAATCTTAAAAATAGATCCGCTTAATTAACTGAGGTTTTGGTCAAGATAAAATTCACCTAAACCCTCTAAAATTCATAGAAAAATATTCTCTATGACTTGGTACCTTCAAATTGACCAACAAAACCCGTTTTGGCCTAAAATAGAATCTCAGACAAACATATACCCTAATTTGGGTTTTGCATAAATTACCTAATCAAACGTGGTTAAAACCAAAATCCAACTTCACTATTGGATTCCTTAGGACCTAATTAGGTTTATGCCAAAATTTAGACCCAATCTAAGATTGTCTTGACCTAGTTTGCAACTTGGTCCTGTCTGATTACATTTATGCCCTTAACTTTCAAAATTTTTACAAAAAGACCCCTAACTTTGTCATCATTTTCACAAATAGGTCCCTACCACCGTTAATCCTATTCCTACAAGCTTTGGCAACCTATGATTGGCAAGATCTCCATGATTCCTTGACGAATCCCTTTCAAATTTGAGAGGGAAGTTCCTCAAGGAATTCCTTTCCTTTCGAGCCAATTCCCATGCCCCAAAACCTTCCCAATCTCTCATGCGAATGCATGAGAGATTAGGGTATCAAAAAATTCCCAACTTTGGCAAAGCTTCAAAACTTCCTCTAAAGGTCTATAAAAAAACCTCCAACTGGATCTACCCTAAATTCCTCCTCTTAATCCGGCGGATAGACTCCTCGAGCTCCGATGATCCCCTCCGACCTCCCTCGTCGTTCGTCTGCAATACCAATGGTGGATTCGTTTTCCTCGTCTTCCTCCATGTCACGCCATACCAGCAGGAGTCTCTCCCTCTGTCTTCCTCGCCATTTCCTTCTCACCGGAGTCACCTTCGTCTCCAACATCGGCCATACCGCAACCGACGTCGCTTCTGCCCCTCTTCAACTACCAATCACCTAGATAAGTTCCCATCTCCTCTACTCCCTTTACACTCCAACTACACTTCATTTCTACCGCCATATCACACTGACCACCTTCACCTTCCTCCGCTCCGACCAAACCTCCGGCGAGGCTCCCCGCTCATTCCACTACTCCAACCACCTCGCCAACCACCTCACGACTTTCGCCACACCACCCTCTTCAAAACCCCCATCCTACTTTACTCTATTACGTCTCCAAACCATCTACCGAACAACTCACCTCCAGACCTTCACTTCCGCCATCGCCAGCTGCCTACGATCACTTTCGCAGCTTGCCACCGCCACCCACACCCTCGCCGCATCCTGGCAAAGCTCCTGACCCTATTTAACTTGGCCACAAGGCTGTATTCGTGTTTTCAGGTCTTCACTGCCTCGGCTACCATTAATGAAGCTTCGAGCGAAGCTCAAAGCTCACTCCAGCACCTGTAGGCTCCAGACAAAACCCTAGGTGCAGTGGAACCTACCCAGGAATGCAACCTAGTAGCCAATTTGGCTCTTTGACTGCGTCTTTGACCGCAATCACGGGAAGAAGCAGTAGCGTAGCATACGCAGAAGAAGGGAGGTGGGATTAGTCCCACCTCGGAAGTTGAAGAGCATCCACAGTGCAATAAGAGGAAAAAGTGTTAGTGGCTTATTGCCTCCTAACACATGAGGGTGAGGTCCTCCTTACCCACTCGCCTCACCCGTGGCACCACCACGTGGGCCTAGCTCTAACCCGTTAACCCGCCTATGCTCGTGCACTCTTCGGCTGCGACCCACGCCCGCATCCCTGGACCCGGGTGCACTCTAGGTTCGAAAACCTGATAACCCGGTATTGTTGAAGGCTCTGGGAGAGCATGACCCAAGGAGAGAAGAGAGAATAGTGTGCGGGGGCAGGGGGGTTTTGCTCTGAGAAGGGTTGGCTGACACTTAACCAAAATTGAGGATCCTTCCCCCTCTACGTAAAAAAGAAGAGTAAAAGAGCAGAGAAAGAAAGAAGAAGAGAAGCAGAAGTAGGAAGAAGAAGCTTGAGCCACAGAAAGGCAAAGACGAAAAGAGTTCTAAAGAAGAAGAAGAGAGAAGAGAAAGAGAGCAGCAAAGAAAAGAGACCCTTGAGTCTCTTGGAAGCACTGTAGCAATCGGTTGTTTAGGCCATCTGATAGAAGCCTAGATCATCTGATTGCATACATTTGAGGCTTTATTTCCTTGATTGATACTATTGATTTAGTTGCTATTATTGTGAGGAGTAATTGGTGATTCAAATCACCATTTTACTCCATTCTTTTCGCACATTGATACTTGACATTATTATTATTGCAATCTCTTATATCTTTGATTCAAATTGTGATCTTGAGTTTGAAATTGCCATATTGCTCCCCATGTTCGACCTCGGGCATTCATTCGAGTAATAAATTTATTTGTTTGAGCGCTATTTTGGCTATATTACAACGAAGCAATTTTTAAAACACCGATTTATCGCTCAAACACCCGATTGTCAATCGACTTAAGAAAGCCAGGGTTTGGCATAATTAACGGCCTTCAGGACATGCTCCTGCTGCTTCGCCTTCCCAACTCTACCACCTTCGAGAGTAAGGACAACATCGAATTCACCGTGTGGTCGGAATCTACTTCTGAGGCGTAAGTTGCCTAGGTGTACACTGTAGGGCTTAGGTTTGTTTGCTTGATTGTGCACACACTTCTCTCATCTGTTTTTCTTTGCATCTCTCTTGGTTCTTCTCCAGTGTATGCACGGAAGGCAATCACTTAATCCCGAATTGGTTGCTTTAGATAGAGAAACTAGGAGAAAACTTGATTTTTCTAAGGGTAGGATTGAGGACATGGTTGACCCATGAGTTGAGGAGGTCAAGGATCAACCTCAACCCGATGCCATGGCCATGATTCAGGCTTAGATTATAGCTAACCACCAACTTCAGCAACAACAGATCCATACCATTATGCAAGCCATACACGGACTACAGAATCCTCAAGGACAGAATCCTTAAGGGCAGAACCCTCAAGGGAAACCCCCACTAAGCCCACCTAACCCACCACCACCCCTTTAGGGCCAACTAAGGCCTCTCCGTGATTTTTACGATCCGTCTGCCATCCGTGTAGAGCCATACCTTAGAGTCCTCGAAGGGGGAGATGATTTTGAGTTAAAACCCAATGTCCTTAGCTTGATTCAAAGCCATTTCCATGGGAGCTCAAATAAGGACCCTTTCCAACACTTGGAGGACCTTGATTGGATTGCTCGGATCATGAAAGCTAGGAACATTTGTTTGGATATTGTGTTAATTAAGATGTTCTCGTTCTCCTTAAGAGACAAAGCATCTCATTGGCTTAGGACTTTAGGGGGACCCATCTTCACTTGGGAGGAATTAAGTCATGCTTTTCTTAAGAAGTTTTTCCCTATAGGAAAGACTAATGCCCTTAGGAGAGCCATCACTACATCTACCCTACAAAGTGGAGAGCAATTTCATGAGGCATGGGAAAGATTTAATGAATTATTGAGGAAATGCCCACACCATGAGGTTCTAAGGTGGCAATTGGCCCAGATTTTCTACCATGGTCTGGACAACAACCTTAGGAATTTCGTAGATGCCTCGTGCGGAGGAAATTTTCTAAATAAGGATGAGGAAATTGCATTCGAGCTATTTGAGTCAACGAGTGAGAACTCACTTAATAACACCTCCATGACCCAATTTAACCGATCCAGTCAACCTTGTGGTGGGATTTATGAGGTACAAACTAATTCTGGAATGATGGACATGGACATTATAGCCAAGAAATTGGATCGGGTTGAGTTGGTTGATAAGAATATTGACGAGCTATTGAATCAATCTCGAACCCCATTACAGACCTTTTCTCCTTAGCGAAGGGAGCAAACAATGTGGACCTGGTTCAATCTATGAACCAAATGCACCTGGAACAACCCTTGACCATGTTCCAGGAAGGGACCTTTGCTCTCTCAAACTTTGATTATTCTTTTCCCTCCCCTTCAGCACCTTCTAACTTCTACCCTCCCTGTGGGTAGTCCGTGGGTGGTGTGTGTGCATGGGAATGGCGAGGCAGAGCAACGAGGGCGTGCACGTGCCAGCTGCGGTGGAGTTGGAGGGTGGTTGCGCAGGGATGCAGTAAGGGGGCACGCGCAGGAGGTTGCACGCTGCTGCACGCACAGAGGTGCTGTGCGGAGATGCGTGGCATGCGCGGGGTGGTCGAGCAGGCCTGGATGGCAATGGCTGCGGTGGTGTACAGGGGAAGAGTGGTAGCAAGTCGTGCATCAGTAGATGCACTCATGGTAGGCGAGCTTCAAGGAGCTCGTGCACAATGGCGGCCAACTCCATCCTCTTGGCACGACGGTCTATCACCCCATCGGCCCACGGTATGACGGAGCTTGGCCATGGAGGCCCATGGTGGTGGAATGCTGCACGGTGGTGAAATGAGATGATGGCCTCCCTCAGCATGGCAACCGCTTCCTCTCTCTTGTAGTCGCGGCTACCTGACCAGATCCATCCCTCCCGCTCCTCCATGAATGGGGGTCTTGAGTGCAAGCAGCTGGTGAAGAGTGAATGCGCAGGAGGAGGAAGTGGAGCAGCTGCGGCAGAAGAAGAAAATTAATAAAATAAAATATTAGGATTATTTATACACAAATCGTTAAGTTCTATGTTAATTAAAACAATGCATGTAATGCACCTAATTACATGTCATTTTAAGTCAATTCCAAATGCCTTTAATTTTGAATGCAATGCGTGAATTTTGTAATTAAATCAGAAATATAAATTAATCTATTTACATCCTAATGCATGCTAAATAAATGGATGCATTACCTTAATGTATAAGCATTTAGGCATTTAATTAGCTCATAAATATGAGCTTATCAAATGCCCCCATGCCCAATTTTTACTAGTCCCTAGCAAATCCAAGCAATAACCTAGCACTCCAAGTAAACTAGCCAACCCAATCGGTCTTCCTTTAGAAACATGTTGGGTTTAGACTTTAGACTTAAGGTTCCCAAGTAGTTGCTAAGTTACAGACTAGGTCAGCTAAAAACAAGTTGCAGGTACAGGTTTCCCTGATTTCTAACTCTACCCTATGGTTTATTGATCCTCGAGATTAAAGCATCCGTGCATGTGCATTGCTCTAAGTTATTTGAGGTTGGTATGATTGCCAACCTAGAAAGTGAGTAAGAAGGATTTTTTTTTTTGTAACATATATATTTTTGTTTGATTCCTCTAAGTCTAACCTTGGATCAGCTATCAACACGGTCTGTGTCGGATTCATTGTCTCCATCACCGAACCTTGAAGGGTGCCTGGCTTTCAATGTTTTGAGATAGTTTTATTTAATCGAGAGCAAAATCGGGTTTATAAATATTGCATCGCAGTATAGTTGAAATCGCTTCAAAAAATAAATGAAAGTTTATTACTTGAAAAACTATGAATCCGAGGTCGAACATGGGGAGCAAATTGGGATTTAAAAACTAAGAACACAACTTTCAATTTGATAAAATGTGATGATCAATCAAATTATGAAGCAATAAAAATAGTTTCAATGTATATAGAAGCTTAAAAATATGAATATAGATGTAAAAATCAGATAATTCTCTTTTCTTTGCTTCTGGCTTGAGCTTTCTCTTCTTCTTTCTTTCCTCTGATGTCTAACGTTGGCTTCTTCTTTCTCTCTTCTTCTTCTTCCTTTCCTCTGATTGCTGGCCTTAGCTTCTCTTTCTTCTCTTCTTTCTCTTCTTTCTCTTTCTCTGCGTCTGACTTCAGCCGAGCCCTCTTCTTCCTTTGTTTTTCTGCTAAAGCTTCCTTCTCCTTCCTTCTTCCTTCTTTTTCTTCCTTGGCGACTTCACCCTTAGCCACTGCTGAGGCTTCCTCTTCTTCCTTCGCTTCTAGCTTCCCAGCTTCCTCTTCGTCCTTGGCTTCACCCTCCAGGAGAGCAAAACCTAACCCCTACCCTCCCCGCAGACTCCTCTATTTCTTCTCTCTTAGGCTCACTCTCCCAGAGCCTGCTCGGGTATACCGGTCGGGTAGGTGTGCCCATGACCAGGCGCACCGGTGTGGGTGGTGCAGAAGGAGTGTGGGGATAGTTGAGTCAGATACCAGGTCTACGCAGCGTGGGGTCGCAGACGAGGCGGGAGTGGGTTAGTGGGACCTCACCCCGTGTCAGGAGGCGATAAGCCCCTGGCAGTTTTTCAATTTATGTTGCATTGCCCGCTCTAAAGTTTCTGAGGTGGGACTAAATGTCCCACCTGCTTCTCGCGCGTGCCCGTAGCAAGTCTTCTCCTAAATGCTAAAGTTGCGGGGCTTTGGCCTTTAATAGATGGGCTGATGCTACTCGCAAAGGAAAATTGTACACCTGGGACTTGTTCTCCTGGCACCTGGAGGCTGCTTGCAAAGATAGCAAGCTTCTTCAAGCTTTCTTCAATGGCGGATAGGGCCCCTGTACCTGTCAGCACAAATACGACCTCATGGCATTGTCAAATCACTCAAAAAGCTTCGTCGTGACACGACAAAGGTGGTTCGGGTGCTGGTATGGTGCGGGACGGCCTGGGCATGTGTTCCTAGGTCGTTCTGTGGCCGTGGAGTTGGGTGTGTTCGGGGGGAGTGAACGAAGGTTGTGGTGGTTAATGGAGAGGGTGAAGATGATTAGTGGGATGAGGAGATGCTTCCGAGGTAGTTGGAGAGGTGTGTGGGTGCGTGGTGTGGTAGATGCACCTCGCCGGTGGTTTGCTGGAGGTGGAGAAGGTGAGGGTGGTCTGTCGTTGTCGGGGCGTGAAAGTAGAAATTGATAAGGGGAAAAGAAAGAGTAGGTGAAGGAGACTTATCTGTAAGTGGCTAGATGAAGGGGGAGCAGAGGGGAAGACAACACGTATATGCTGTCACCGGAGACGAAGACCCAGAGAGAGAAAGGCGGCGACGACGAGAGGGAGATAGGCACAGGCGCATGTGTGGCGCGACGTGGAAGGAGGTGGAGACAACTCTACCACTGGTATGGTGGCAGAGCGATGAGAAGAGGGAGGAGGAGTCGCCGGAGCTTGAGGGCTTTTTGGCCGGAGGGGAGAGGAGGAATTTTGGGGGTAGTGTCAGGCCAAAACAAGCTTGCCTTGACTGGGGGGATATGGGGCCTCTTTTATAGTCGCAAGCAGAGGGCCTTGTGCTTGGAAGGCAAGCTTCCAAGCATAGCAACCTCGCTAGACTTGGAAGGTCGAGAGATACCCAAATCTCTCATGCGTTTGCATGAGAGATTGGGTGGCAATTAGAGCTTAGGATTTGGTTCACATAATCGGGAATTCCTCAAAGAATCTCCCTTTCAAATTTGACAGGGATTCTTTGAGGAATCAAGGAGATATCCCTCTTGAATCCTCGTCGGAGTTGGATTCCTCCGCTGTAATGGTGGAGGAACCTAATTGCAAAGAATGATGAGGAAGATAGGGGGTGTCTGCAAGGTTTTCGAAAGCTAGGGGCATAAAAATAATTGGGTTGGACTGTTTTGCAAAGTAGTCAAGGTGAACTCCCCTTAGGTCCAAATTTTGGTATAAACCTAATTTGGACCCAAGGAATCCAATGGTGAAGTTGGATTTTAGGTTTGACCATGTCTGACTGGGCATTTTGCATAAAAACCCAATTTAGGGCAAATGTTTGAGTAGGACCCCTATTTAGGTCAAAATAGGTTCTAAAGGCCAAATTGAATGTTATAAACCCTAGAGGATATTTTTCCATGAATTTTAGAGGGTTTAGTTGAATTTTATCATGACCAGAACCTTGTTAAATTAAGTGGGTCTGTTTTAGTGTTACAAGAAGTTATTTAATTCCCAGATCTCACATTAACTCTTTTCTGATTGAACCAACCCACTTTTTATCTTATTAAGATCAATTGACCCATGTTTAACCCTTGAGAAATCCTGTTGTTGTACTGCAATGGTAAAATTACTTTTTTACCCTTTGTTTCTTACTTTTCTTTCAAAATAGTTATTCCTTGAGTTAGGCCCTTCACTTGGTTATGTAGAAGCTTTTATTCTCTTTTTTAGGTCAAAATGAGTTAGTTAGGGCTCATGATGGTGTTTCCATCATACCCCCAAGCCTAGCTTTTTCTAGTCCCTTAGAAAAATTTTAAGGTTTTAACTTCTGTTCTAGACCATGAGTTCCTTTCGCACATTATGAAGAGTGCTTTTTTTCTTTTTCTTTTTGATTAGGTTAGAATGACGATAGTAGGCCTAGAGGTACTCAAGTACCAACCAAGATCTGGACCTGACCAGCTCTAGCCTCGGTTCTCTACGAAGGTTTTTAAGGCCCGCAAGAACTATCCTAAGGTTCTTTGGACTCCATGGTTAAAGCACCCATGCTTGAGACATATTTTAGCCTTGGTTCAGTTTGTAGTGTGTTTTTTGTAAGAGAGAGGCATAGGATTTATTTGTTTGGAGAGTTTTCTCTCTCTTTTCCTTTTATTTCTAGCTTCGGATTGGCTTCTCAACACGGTCTGTATTGAATTCCTCGTCCCCATCATCAATCCTCAAAGGTCCCTAGTAATCGATGCTTCGTGATAGCACCGCCCATGGAAACCCCCAGAACCCTGGCTTTCGAGTTTTTGAGATAATCCCACCCATGGCATTCTGTAGCCAAATCTAGACCCTGGCAATCAACATTTCGTGATAATGCCGCCCATGGCATCTGAACCAACATGGTGTTTACTTGCCCCCGGTAGGATACACAAATATCCTAGGAGATAAGAATCGAGGAGACAATATGTTGTTATGCATCTTCGAGGGGTATTTCCCACCTCTCTACACCGGGAACTCATCCAAATCAACTTGTGTTGATCAGCAGCTCCTAATCTAGGCAACTTTTTTCAGAACATTTAAATGCTTTTGCGCGATTTTGATAGTTATGTGCACTGAACTAGATTGTGTGTGGATTGGGGTTCTTAGGTTACCGAGTCCCGCAAACCAAAGGTTAGTTAATGAGGCTGAGTACTCCTTAAGCCTTAGACCTAATACTTAACCTTCGCATTTTCCCCAACCTCTTGAGGATTATCCGGATCTTAGCGGGTACTTGAATTTTTAAGCTTAAGAGTCTAGACCAAAAGGCCTAAGATCAGCGTTCCTACTAATCTCTCTTTGTGTCTCATTAGCACTTTTTCCTATATTTTTCTCTTTTCCTTGATGTGGTCTAGAACTTCGGTTAATCCCTTAATCTTTTACTAATGACTATCTCTTTTTTCTTTTTCATTTTGTGCTCCTTCATTATCATTTTGATCTTTTCCTCCTCATGGTTTGTATGACCTCAAAAATTTTCTCGCCCCCCTCTATTTTTTTTGTTCTTTTTCAAGATTTTTTCATTTTTTTGTATTTTCTGTGATATGTGATTTTTTTGTTGAAACCTTTTCTTGTGATATGAGTTTTCATGAAGTTTTGTACTTTCATACCCCCCCATGCCTATGATTTGCAATGTCCCCATTGTAAATTAGGTGGGTTCGAATTCAGTTTAGTTCATTCATTAGGACAGGTCTTGGGTGGGCGAACGGGTCTTGGTGATTGTTGTGAACGATTTCTTGACTCGGGTATGGGTACCTAAGCTGGAGTCAGCTATTCTAATGGATGAACCCTAAAGTGCAATATGAATTCAGCATAGAAATGTCAAGAAAGGTTTTGGGTTTTTCAAGAATGACGGGTTGCCTCCTGTTAAGTGCTGAGTTTTGTGCCATCGGCTGGGCACAATGAGCTCAAGGAGAGTGGAGGATAAAGGATATCTCAGCCAAATTTATATCGGTCACATCAATGAACGGTTTGAGTCTCTGACCGTTCACGACAAAGGGTTCGGAATTGTGGCTGAGTGGACTGATCTCAATGGCTCCATTTCCAAAGATTCGTCGGACTAAGTAGGGTCTGATCCATTTTGATCATAGTTTTCCTGGGAATAGTTTGAGTCTGGCATCAAAGAGTAGGACATTTTGACCAGGATGAAGGATCTTTCTAGATATGTGCTTGTCGTGAAAGGCTTTAAACTGCTCTTTGTAAATTTGTGAGTTCTCATACGTGTCATGGCGTAATTCATCGATCTCGCTCATTTGAAGCTTTCTATGGGTTCTAGCCTTAGAAAGATTTAGGTTGCAGTTTCGTACTGCCCAATAGGCTTTATGCTGCAATTCGATGGGGAGGTGACACGCATTCTCGTACACCAATCTAAAGGGAGACATACCTAATTGGGTCTTGTGGGCAGTCCTATAAGCCCACAAGGCTTCCGGAAGTCGGGATGACCAATCCTTCCTGTCAGGACAAACAGTAACCTGGAGGATTTTCTTGATCTCCCGGATTGATAGCTTAGCTAGACCATTAGTTTGGGGGTGGTACGGAGTAGAGATCCGGTGTGACACCCCATATTTGGTTATCAGTGACCTGAACTGAGCATTTGTGAAATGGGTCCCTCCGTCGAAAATTATCGCACGTGGAATCCTGAACCGTGAGAAGATGTTCTAATGAATGAATTTGGTAACAACTTTATGATCATTGGTTCGGGTTGGAATGGCTTCGATCCATTTGGACACATAGTCAACAGCGAGTAAAATGTATTCGAAGCTGTTCGAGATAGGGAAGGGTTCCATAAAATCAATCCCCCAAATGTCAAAAATTTCGCGTACCTGAATCGATTGTAAAGGCATCATATCTCGATGGCTCATGTTGCCCAAGGTCTGGCAACGGGTACATGCTTACAGTGATTGTATGCGTCTTTGAAAATTGTGGGCTAGTAGAAGCCACACTGGAGGACTTTTACTGCGATTTTATGTCCTGAAAAGTGTCCATCGCATGCCTGGTCATGCAGAAAGAGAGTATGTCTTGGATTTCCGCTTTCGAGACACATCGTCGAAGTATTTGATCAACACCGATGCAGAAAAGATACGGGTCTTCCCAAAAGTAATACTTGGCATTAGAAAGTAATTTGTCCTTCTTGGTCTTCGGCCAATCGAACGGGAACTGATGTGATGCCAAGTAGTTTACTATATCAGCAAACCATGGAAGCCTTGTGTTGATAGTTAGAAGGTTCTCATCAGGAAAATGTTCCGTGATGGGTTCAGAAGGGTCGATGATCTTAGAAGGAAGGCGGGACAAGTGATCAGCTACCACGTTCTATTTTCCCGCTTTGTCACGAATCTCGAGGTCAAATTCTTGCAACAGCAAGATCCAACGGATTAATCGAGGTTTCGCATCCTTCTTTGCAAGGAGATGCCTCACAACTGTGTGATCCGAGTAGATGATAACATGGAAACCCAGGAGATAAGATCTGAATTTTTCCAGGGAAAAAACTATGGCTAGCAGCTCTTTCTCAGTAACTTTGTAGTTACGTTGAGCCTCGTCAAGTGTTTTACTAGCGTAGTAAATGACCACGGGTTTCCCGTCAATTTTCTGCCCCAATACCGCTCCTACAGCGAAATCAGATGCATCGCACATGATCTCAAAGGGTTGAGACCAATCAAGGGACTGTAGGATCGAGGTTTGGGTAACTCAGTCACGGAGGATCTCAAATGCTTGAGTGCATTCCTTGGAGATTTCAAAAGGTACATCCTTGGAGAGAAGAGTGGTCAAGGGGTGCGTGATTTTCAAAAAATCAGGGATAAATCGATGGTAAAAACTGATGTTTCTCAGAAAAGATTGGATGTGCTTGATCGAGTTAGGCATAGGGAGTTTGGAAATCAAGTTCACCTTGGCTCGATCGACTTGGATGCCTTTCTTTGAAATCAGATATCCTAGGACAATTCCTTCAGCACCATGAAATGGCTCTTTTCCCAAGAAAGAACCAGATTCACGTCAATGCACCACCTGAGGATTTGGACCAAGTGCAGGAGGCAATTGTCAAATGATGCTCCAAATACTGAAAAGTCATCCATGAAGACTTCCAGATAATCACCTACCATATCTGAGAATATGGCAAGCATGCACCGCTGAAAAGTCGTGGGTGCATTGCAGAGACCGAACGGCATCCTTCGGAATGCGTACATCCTGAAGGGGTAGGTGAAGGTGGTCTTTTCTTGGTCCTCAGGATGGATTGCCACTTGGTTATAACCGGAGTATCCGTCAAGAAAGCACAAGAACCTATTTCCCACCTATTTCTCGAGGATCTGAGCAATAAACGGTAGTGGGAAATGATCCTTCTTTGTGCAGGAGTTGAGTCTTCTATAATCAATGTAGACTCTCCATGAGTTAGCCACACGGGTCGGTATGATCTCTCCAGTTGCAGTCGTAATGACGGTGAGTCCTACCTTCTTAGGCACAACCTGAATTGGACTCACCCACCGACTGTCGGAGATCGAGTAGATGATCCCTGCATCTAACTACTTAATGATCTCCTTTTTCATGACCTCCTGTAGATTAGGGTTCAAACGTCTCTGCATTTCTCGCGAAGGTCGTGTGCCCTCTTCGATGTAGATTCGGTGTGTGCAATAAGAGGAACTAATGCCAGTCAAATCATCGAGAGTCCATCCAATGGCTCTTCGATGTTGCTAGAGAACAGTAATCAGATGGGATTCCTGGTCAAGTGTGAGTCTAGAGTTGATAATCATAGGAAACATTTGATTGGAACCCAAAAAGACGTATTTCAGATGGTCGGGAAGAGGCTTGAGTTCCAGGATGGGGTTATCAGCAGCAGCAAGCGGTTTAGGGTGTGTGTCAGGAACAAGGGAGGGAGTTATGGGTGTATCTAGATTAGGTTCAGACTCCTCTATTTACGGGTTTTGATCTTCTGGTGGTTGATTGGGAATAATCCGGTTGTCCTCGATATACTGTTCATCAACCACGGCTTTGATATCACATATTTGTTCTATGACATTGCAATTAATCCCTTGTTGGGCCTTAAAGATGTCAATCTTCAGTGTTTGGTTCCCGAATTTTAGTTCTATTTGGCCCTCCTCACAGTTTATATTGGCCCTAGCAGTGGCCAGAAAAGGTCTCCCTAGTATAACTGGTGTATCCCTTGGGTTTTCAGGTGCATCCATATCTAAGACTATAAAATCCACCGGGAAGTAGAAATCCCGTACCCTAATGATGACATCCTCGAGTACTCCTTTAGGTGACTTGATGGATCGATTGGCTAACTGCAACATCACCTCTGTCAGTTTAAGCTTGGATTCTTCAAGGTAGTCAAAGAGGGATGTAGGTTTTAGGTTTATGGAGGCACCTAGGTCTAATAACGCTCTGTCGAATTGGGTATCACCAATAGTACATGAAATCAGGGGAGTACCTGGGTCTTTAGCCTTAGGTGGGAGTTTGCTTAATATTACAGAGTTGGCTTGCTCTGACAGTACGACGGACTTCCACTTTTAGTTTGCGGCTTACGCTTGGGTGTACACATGTCTTTTAGAAATCGTGCATAAGTCGATACGTGGAGAATTGCATCCATCAAGGGGATGTTTATCTGGACCTGTTCAAAGAGCTTGACCAGATCCTCCTCAGGAGCCACGGGTTTGGTTATCCTTTTTCCCTTGGTCAAGGCCTCGAGAAATGGAACCTTGGTTGGTTCCTCTAGAATAGGTCCAGGTTCTTGATCTGGGATAGGGGTATCCTGGATAACTACCCTAGGGCTTGGGTTACTACCAGGCTTGGAGTGGTTTGGATAAGGTGGGTCTTGAGTTGCTTTACCACTACGGGTTGTTACGGAGTTTAGTCCTGCCTAGTTTTGGTTTGGGGTTGGTAAAATGGGTGGCTGCTGTTGAAATCCCGCGTAAGATGCTAAAGCTTCCATCCCGTCGGGTAATGGAATAGAAAGAGACTGATAAATCATGTGTGCATGGCCTGGATTTGGGTTCATAATGCGCCTCTGGGTCGGCACGTTATTTGGATTTGGCAGAGGTTGCGAAGGGAGTGTGCCAGGTTGAAGGGAATTCGCCATCTGGGCAAGTTGATTGCGAACCTCTGTGATCTCATCCTTGTGCTATTTTTGTATTGCCGCATTTGTTTTCTGAATGTCAGCCAGAGTTTGAAGGATAAGAGTCATTTGATCTGCTTGGTTTGGCCCAGATTGATAGGTGGGGTTGGGTCGAGGCTGAGGCGGTTG
The DNA here is from genome assembly GCA_037157565.1 of Thalassia testudinum. Classification (NCBI taxonomy): domain Eukaryota; kingdom Viridiplantae; phylum Streptophyta; class Magnoliopsida; order Alismatales; family Hydrocharitaceae; genus Thalassia; species Thalassia testudinum. Next base: position 54,308,231 of record JAZHRO010000007.1, read on the forward strand.
ATATGGATGAGGAGCTTGTGGACGGGGTTGATAAGGTGGTCTTTGGTTCTAAGAATTTCCCGCCCACAAGAAGTTGGGATATTCCGCCATCCAAGGTTATAGGTATTGTAGAATGGGTTATTCTGGATGGCATTGAGGTCCTCGTAGGTCTGAGGAGCCTCAGGAAAATCAGAGTATGAGGGTTCAGAGTTCCCCCAACTAGAATAGACTAGATCGGAGGTCCCTTCGGTCTTGGAGGCAGATGGGGGTGGATATGGGTCCATCCCCTGAGAAGATCGGTGATAGATGTTCTGCACAGTTTCCCTCGCAAGAGGTGGCTGTGCAAACGAGTTTTGCACAGAGGTGGCTTGTTGCAGATGCTGAGTCAGCTCGTCTACCTTCTTTTTTATGATAGAGATCTTGTCCAATCGACTGGCCATCAGTTCCAAGTCAACAAATGCGGATATGCCCTGCATGTCATGTGCTCCCCTAGGATTCGTCGATGCGCAGGCATTCGTTCAGTCGAATAAGCACATGGAGTCATTATTGATGGAGTTCTCGCACATATTCTCGAGAATCTCCCACACCATGTCCTCATGTTGACCCATGATGTTTCCTTCGCAGGTTGCATTGACGAATAATCGAATGTCTTCACGGAGTCCCTGGTAAAAAGATAGGACTTGTTCCCATTTAGGAACTCCGTGATGGGGGCACTTTCGCATGAGATCCAAGAATCGGTCCCATGCCTCATGAAGAGGTTCTCTTGATTGTTGAGTGAAGTGAATGATCTAGTGGCGCAAGGCATTCGTCCCGCCAATGGGGAAGAACTTTTTCAAAAATTCAGACTGGAGTTCAACCCATGTGTTGATTAGATGTGTTTGAGTCTGATACCAATGAACAGCCTTATCCATGAGGGAGAAGGAAAACATCTTCATGAGCAGAATATCCCGATTTTGTACATCTGACCCGAAGGTCTGGGCCAGATGTTTGAGTTGTTTGATGTGTTGGAAGGGATCCTCGGAGTTAAGCCCGTGGAATTTTGGAATGGCTTGAATCATGTTGGGCTTGAGTTCTGAATCAGGACCTCCAGTCGGGATTTGGACTCGAGGCTTGATTGCCACAGCAGCAGGATTATAGTGATCTTGCATCATAGAACGCTGCGGCGTGTTTACAAAGTTTTGGAATAGATCATTCAAGCACTGAAGTTGGTGTTCAAAGTTGCTCTCTTCTTCAATTGGTTGTGCCATGATGGAAGGAGAACTTGGTTCTAATGAATCAGAGAGATCTATGTGGTGGGGTTGCTGCACAAACACAGGCGTCGAGGCTTGGCCTCGGTGGGAGTGGATTTCTAAAGGAGGTCTTAAGGATGGTCTTAAGAACCTCCTACCAAACATGCACCGAAAGATTAGACGAGATTAGAATATGCTGGACCTAATCGAGACACCCAAAAAATTTGGATGACTATAGAAGTTCGGGGCGGATGATACCCCTTAGTCAGAAAGGCCATCGACCTGAGAAATACTTGGGCAGACAGAGAGGGAGAGTCCCACAAAGACCCCTACATTGTAGAGCATCCCCATGAGTTACAAGGTTTCCCCCACCCGACCTCTCTTGTCACTGAGATTCCAGGTAGACCAGAATGGGGACCTTGACCTCTTAAGTCTACCACTTTTAATTAAGATCAAGGTGCTTAGGGTTCCACTTGAACTTTAGATCTGTTGAGTGCAAAAAGTGACCTAATTTCAAGGTTGGTTGACCCAAGGGGTCAACTTCACCTTTTTGTCCTTTGAGAGCTTTTAGGTCCTTTCTTTTAAGGTTCAAGTGACTTAAGAGCTTGATTTCCTTAGGGTTTCTCATGGATAAATCTCTTCAAACAAGGCTTAGGCACACCTCTTTTTGAAAATTTTGATTCTTTGCTTAGAGAAAATGTGTCTCTAAAAACCCTAGATTGGAATCCTTAAGTTGGCTCCAATTTATGCCACAAAGATGGTATCTAGGGCTCAATCAAGAAGGTGTTAGCCCTAGTTACCTTAAATGGATGCACAATTCAAAATGTGTTGAAATTAAAATTAGGCAACTTTGGTGAATTACAAGATATGGGAAGCAGGTAGCACTAAATTGATTTTCTCTTTGTTTTCCTTTTCAGAATTGAGGGGTTTAAGAGAGAGGGCTAATGAGAAATTACCTGTTCTTGGTGTGGTTGTTGTGTGGCTGTCTTCTTTTCTTCCCCTGAAACAATCACAACAGAAGAAATAGATCAAGTTAGTATTGAATCAGAAGTTGTGATCAAATTTCTAAATTGCCCATTGCTCCCCGGCAACGGTGCCAAATGTTTAATCGAGAGTGAAATCAAGTTTATAAATATTGCGTCGCAGTATAGTTGAAATCACTTTGAAAAGCAAATGAAAGTTTATTACTCGAAAAACTATGAATCCGAGGCCGAACACGTGGAGCAAATTGGGATTTAAAAACTAAGAACACAACTTTCAATTTGATAAAATGTGATGATCAATCAAATTATGAAGCAATAAAAATAGTTTCAATGTATATAGAAGCTCAAAAATATGAATATAGATGTAAAAATCAGATAATTCTCTTTTCTTTGCTTCTGGCTTGAGCTTTCTCTTCTACTTCTTTCTTTCCTCTGATGTCTGACATTGGCTTCTTCTTTCTCTCTTCTTCTTCTTCCTTTCCTCTAATTATTGGCCTTAGCTTCCCTTTCTTCTCTTCTTTCTGTTCTTTCTCTTTCTCCACTTCTGACTTCAGCCGAGCCCTCTTCTTCCATTGCTTTTCTGCTGAAGCTTCCTTCTCCTTCCTTCTTCCTTGTTTTTCTTCCTTGGTGACTTCACCCTTAGCCACTGCTGAGGCTTCCTCTTCTTCCTTGGCTTCTGGCTTCCTGGCTTCCTCTTCTTCCTTGGCTTTGCCCTCCGGGAGAGCAAAACCTAACCCCTACCCTCCCTGTGGACTTTCCTCTCTTTCTTCTCTCTTAGGCTCGCTCTCCTAGAGCCTGCTCGGGTATACGGGTCGGGTAGACGTGCCCGTGACCAGGCGCACCGGCATGGGTGGTGCGCGAGGAGTGCGGGGATAGTCGGGTCGGATACCAGGTCTGCGTAGCGTGGGGTCGCGGATGAGGCGGGAGTGGGCGAGTAGGACCTCACCCCGTGTCAGGAGGTGATAAGCCCTTGGTAGCTTTTCAATTTATGTTGCGTCACCCACTCTAAAGTTTCTGAGGTGGGACTAAATGTCCCACCCACTTCTCTTGCGTGCCCGCAGCAAGTCTTCTCCTGATTGCTGAAGCTGCGGGGTGATTAGCCCATAGTTGTGGGTTATTTAAGTATTTAAGTGCCTAGACATTAGGTTAATTCTAACATTTATTTAGCATAAATTATGATGTAAATAGATTAATTCATATTTTTAATTTAATTACATAATCCATGCATTGCATTCATATTTTAAGTGCATTTAGAATTAGCTTAGAATGGCATTCATCTAATTAGTTAACCAATTAGGTACATTATTTTAGTTAACATAAAAGTTAAGGGTCTGTATATAAATAATCATAATATTTTAACATTATTTTCTTTATTCTTCTTCTTGCAGGAATGGCTGCATTTCCTTTGGCTACAGCTCCAACGCCACCAGCTGCTGCAATGAAGCCTGCATTCAAGGACGAGCGGAGAATGTGGATCTGCTCCCGCCTCTCCGTTCAAATCTATGCAAGCGGCTACAAAAGGAGGAGGGAGGCAGCCATGCTCGAGAGGCCTCCACCACCGACCCACCACTGTGCAGAGAGATCTTCTCTCTTCCATTCCACACCGTTGGCTTCAACCGTGGCGACGAGTCTCCACCACCGTGGGTGTGTGGTGTGACAGGCCACACCGCCATCCGGAGCTTGTCCGCATTACCGTGAGCACCTCTCCGTGCACTACCCTCGCCGTCGTCATCAACAACCACCGCCGCAGCCACTGTGCAATCACCTTCTCAGTCATTTAAGATGTTCGGGAAATTTCCCGGACGTCTGAAGCCACACCCCACTCCAGCAGCAATCACCGTTCACGCTCGCTCACCTTCCACCTGAATCGCAGCCCTTGCTCGCTAACTCCACACTACCCGCGCCTCCCGCACCTGCAGTGTCTCACTGCTCACGCCCGCACCACCACCCCGGTGCCTGCATCCTTCATTCATGTGCACCCACGCCTACAGCAACCGCACTCACAGGCCGCAAGCGCACACCCATGCCTCCAGCCAGCACGCAGCAGCAGAGCCGGCAGAGCCGCCCTTCTCCCATGCCTGCACTACCTCCCGCGCCTACAGCGCCTCCTGTTAGCAGAACCGCGCTCACCACCAACAGTGCGTGTCCATGCCTCCAGCTAGCGTGCAGCACCGGCTGCAGTGCGCACCCACGCCGCAGCAGTCCTTCCACGCCCTCCAGCCAGGGCGCACCCGCCTACAGCGCGCGCACCACCCGCCAATAGCAGCTACAGCACCGGCTGCAGCCACCTCCGCCGGAGCTCGTCCGGCCAGCTCTGGCCGCCACGCGACAGGCCGCCACCACCGCTTCGAAGCCCTCGGTCCATGGAACTTCCTCCGAGCTTCCTGCATTCGACCGTCCACTCCTCGTCGTGCACGGCAAAGGGGAAGAAATCCCCTGTTTTGCTATAGTAACATGGCCATTAATAATTACATTTTCTACCATTGTCAATTTTTAATAATATTTTATTAATTCTGCATTGCGATAAATATCCTCTAGTTACTCAGAATTGCTATTTCAACATTGTTTCTTGATTCAACCTTAATCTGAGGGCAATTTTGGCTTGATTCTTATCCAAACTAACTACGAACAAACATTTTTAACTGGTGCGAATGTAAATATGTCATTGCCTCCCTGTGGATACGACTGGCTCTTCTGCGAGTGGTTATTTCTTTTTAAATATTGACTAGTCTATTTTTTCACCACTTAAAACTGCAAACGACTTTAAAGCGAACAATCGACTCGTCAAATGGCACCGTTGCCGGGGAGGCAACAGACGCAATAATTTCACCTAATTTTATTTTGATTATTTGTCAATTGCACAGTGATTTGACCATTTATTATTTTCTTTTCTGTGCGAGAAATTTTTGCAAGAATCAGCCAGTGTGAGAGGCGACCCTTGACGTCGCCAGAGGAGAATTGGACGAGCTATTTTGGAAAGGAGGAGAAGGACGAGGACACGAGGGACATCATTGTATATTTAGTCACTAGTTTGATTAGAATAGAATTAATACTTTAGATTTAATTTTTCATTGCATTTTGTTTGAAACCCTTGTTCTGGGGTATATTTTGAGGGGTTTGTTCCCTGATTTTGTTTTGGGCACGTGTTGGGTAATTTTTGGGAGCCTGTTCCCTTTTCTTTAGATTTAGGATTTTAGTTTATTGATTACTTTTATTTGCTTGTGCATAAGTAGTTAAAAAAAAAAAAAAAAAAAAAATGAGCTACCTGCTAGAAGCTGCTTGCCCTAGGACGAACCATTTAGGTCTGTATGAGTAGCCTCTAGATTTATTTCTCTGCATTGCGTGCATTCTTGCATTGTTGATTGCTGGAAGTAAGGTATGCATTCTCTTACTTTGCATCCTATTCTTGATCATGCATTGCATTTGGATTTAATTCAAAGACCACAAAGTTTGTCTTGAAGCGATCTAACAAGTGGTCATATATATTCAAAAAAAGGACTAATTAAAGGAGGGACATCTAAAAATCAAGGACTTGATTGTAAAACGTGATGTGCGATTCAAAATTCAAAATCCTTTTGCGGTGAATGCACACTTATATCTGTTGCACCACAGCACTCATTTAGACACACCTAAGTCTTGAAATGAGTAGGACAAGAGCCCTCCTACTGTTGGATTTTGAAGTGTTTGGAACTTGAGATCAAAGGTTTTGTAAATCCAAAGAGGTGGATACCCTGTCATGGATTTTTGGGGGTAGTTGAGAAGCACCGCGAAAGCACAGCTTCAAAGGAAGGCTTAGGCCTACTTGCATCCCTCAATCTTCCGTCTTTGGATTTACTTGACCATTTTAGATTTAGGGAAGAATACCTAAGCTCCAACTAGGTCTTTTTAGGCATTTCGAAGGTTGACAATAGGCGCGTAATTGATTAGGAAACTTATTTTGTCACCTACAATTTGAACTAAAGTCAAAAGCCTAAATTTGTAAAGACCAAGCAAGTCCTTTTGAATTGTGTTTGTAGTGCATGCTTGGTAGGCGTTCTCTTAGGAGACAACTTGTATTTGATCCTGAACCTGAAAGAATCCTAAGAAGAGACCTTCCAAGGGTAGAAATGGTCGGTCAAAGGAGCCTTAAGGAATATTTCATCCCAACCAATCAAGCTGGCCCAACACTACGTAGACCTGGAGGGGACAATCCGTATGAGATCAAAAGTAGTACCATATCCTTGCTACCCTCCTTTTATAGTACTACTAGGGAAGACCCTTACAGGCATATTGAGGAATTCACCGAGGTCTGTTCCATGGTGAAGCTGCAGGGCGTTACTAATGACACTCAAATGCGGACCCTCTTTCCCTTCTCCCTAAAGGACAAAGCCAAGTATTGGTATCACACCCTTGATAATATAAATACTTGGGATGCCCTGAAGAAGGAGTTTTTGAAGAAGTACTTCCCCATGAGCAAAACAAATCACTTTAGGAGGGAAATTATGAGTTTTGTTCAAAAGGATGGGGAAGCATTCCATGATGCGTGGGAGCACTTTAACGATTTGCTAAGACTTTGCCCACATCACCAGGTGCCTAAATGGCAACTGGTTGAAAGGTTCTACACTGGACTTAATGATTCACATAGGCAAACTGTGGATGGTGCCTGTGCAGGAACCTTTCTATCTAAGACTGAGGATGAAGCTTGGAACTTATTTGATACTTTGAGTGAGAATTCTATTCACTTGAATTCTGCCTACATGGATAGAAAGCCCACTCTCATGCAAAGAAAGTTGGAGGCGAATGAGGCAAGGGACACCCAGAATTTAGCCTATCAAATTCAATTATTGAATCAAAACATGGAAAGGCTTATGTCGAACCCGAGTTCATTCGTACCTAACACCTCCACATCCCAAGCTTCCGAATGCTTAATTTGTCAAGGCAATACACACGCCATTGTGGGTTGCCACTTGGTCTCCCAATTCCGTGAGCTTGTACAAGCGGATTTGAATGCCGCTCAAGGGTTCTGTCCAAGACCTTGTAATGATCCTTTCTCCAATACTTATAATGAGGGATGGAGGAACCACCCAAACTTTTCATGGAGATAAGGAAATGTCTCAAATTCAGGGAATTACAAACCACAATCCTTTCAAAACCATCAAATGAACCAACCTCAGACCTTTGCCCAACCTAAAACCTCTGAGATGGATGAATTGAAGGCGATGTTGAAAACTATGCAAGAAAGTCAAAGTGCCATCATCCAATCTCATGACAAGGCTATACATGAGATGAAATCACAAATTGGACACCATGTTGAGGCCATTAGACATAGGGAGACTGGGAAGGTCCCCAGTGCTGCTGAGGAAAATCCTAAAGGAAAAGGGATTATCTTTAGGGAGCATGCTCAGGTGGTGACTATTCTGAGGAGTGGGAAAGAAATTTCCAAACCCGATGCTCCTATAGTCTTACCCCCTAAAAAACCATCCACCCCGACTTTCACCCCCACCGGAGAAGACTTGCCCAAATCTTCTCTGCTTGAAATCACCTCACCGGAAGAAGTTGCCCCCGTTCCACCCCTTACTCAACATGACAACCCTTCCACCCAGAGATCGAGAGTGCCTTTTCCAGAGCGTTTATCCACCTCTGGGTAGACTTCTGCTGGCTCATCTGGAGCCAGAGATAAGATGGATGAGATTATGGAAACTTTCAAGCAAGTGCAGATTAACCTGCCTTTGCTTGAAGCTATCAGGCAGATTCCGTCTTATGCTCGCTTCTTAAAGGACCTGTGTACGAAAAAGCGGTAATCTAGAAAACAGGTCAAATCCAAAGTTGTCCTTGTTCAACATGGCACACCCCCAAAACTTAAGGACCCAGGAGCCCCATACATCTTTGTAGTTATTGGTGACTTACAAATTGATGAAGCTCTACTTGATCTGGGTGCGGGGGTGAACATCCTTCCGAGCTACGTGTATGAACAACTTGGGGGAGGCAATTTGAAGCTTAGCCCTGTAATCCTTCAAGTTGCTGATCAATCACTTAAGACACCACGAGGAATTTTGGAAGATGTCCTCATAAGAGTGGAGGATTTCTTCTTTCCCGTTGACTTCTTAGTTTTGGACACTAACCCTACCAACAAGCCAACCAAACCCTCCATCATCTTGGGTCGCCCCTTCCTTGCAACTTCTCATGCTTCAATCAATTGCAATACTGGGGCATTGAAAATGGGCTTTGGGAAAAGGAAAATCCGGCTTAATGTTTTTGATGCTTACAAACAAGCCAGACTTGAGGATTGTTCTCAAGTTGAGGTGATAGATGACCTGATTGAAGAGGCAACTCCTGCAATGTTATGTGATGACCCCCTTCAGCATGTCATGCTAAATGGGCATTCCCATCTCTTGGAGGAATGTGAAGGGGATATACTAGAACTAGAGGAATTGCTAGGAGTTTCTGCTGAGTCTCTTCCCCCATCATTTCCGCCGAAGGTAGATTTGCTACCTGAGATGGGGACATCTATTATGAAACCCTCAACCATACAAGCCCTCGACCTTGAGTTGAAACCCCTCCCTGACACTATCAAGTATGTTTTCCTAGGTGCCAATGATACGCTCCCCGTTATCATTTCGGCTGTGCTATCTGAGGCACAGGAGGGAGCCTTGATTGAATGCCTGTCTAGGCAGAAGGAAGCTATTGCTTGGAGCATTGCTAACATTAAGGGTATAGACTTTACACTCTGCATGCACCACATTTATACCGATGATTCCATCAAGCCTTTTAGGGACATGCAGAGACATCTGAACCTTAATATGAGGGAGGTTGTAAAAAAGGAAATCCTGAAGTGGTTGGACGTCGGGATCATATATCCCATTGCTGACAGTAAATGGGTCAGTCCCATTCATGTGGTGCCAAAGAAGGCAGGCTTTATTGTGGAACTCAACGACCAAGGTGAACAAGTTGTCACTAGACCCTCAACTAGATGGGGAGTCTGTATTGATTACCGCAAGCTGAACACCACTACTCAGAAGGATCACTTTCCTTTGCCTTTTATTGATCAAATTCTCGAAAAATTGGCAGGGAATAAGTATTATTGCTTTCTCGATGGATATTCTAGGTACAATCAGGTGGCAGTCTTTCCTGATGACCAGGAAAAGACGACATTCACGAGTCCTTACAGTACTTTTGCATTCAGGCGTATGCCGTTTGGATTATGTAATGCCCCTGCAACTTTCCAGCGGTGTATGATGTCTATCTTTTCGGACATGATTGACGAGTGTGTTGAAGTATTTATGGATGACTTCTCTATTTATGGCTCGTCTTTCAACCAATGTCTCCTGCACCTAGAGAATGTGTTGAAACGATGTAAGGAGACTGGTTTAGTCCTTAGCTGGGAGCAAAGTCACTTCATGGTATAGAAATGAATTGTACTTGGGCATGTTGTATCCGAGCAAGGTTTGGAAGTAGATAAAGCCAAGATTGATTCTATTTCCAAACTACCATTGCCTACGAATGTGAAATAGATTAGATCCTTTTTGGGCCATACTGGCTTTTACAGGCGCTTTATTAAAAATTTTAGTAAGATTTCTAGGCCACTTTGTGACTTGTTGGCAAAGGAATCTTCCTTCGGTTTTGATTCAAAGTGTGCCGAGGCCTTTCAAACTCTAAAGGAGGCCTTGATCTCTGTGCCTATTCTCCAAGCTCTTGATTGGACACTCCCATTTGAGCTTATGTGTGATGCTTCGGATTATGCAGTGGGAGCAGTCCTTGGACAAAGGGTTGAGGGAAGACCTCATGTGCTGCATTATGCAAGCAAGACTTCAACCGAACCTCAGCAAAACTACACCGTCACTGAAAAAGAATTACTTGTTGTAGTTTTTGCTCTGGAGAAGTTTAGGTCTTATCTACTTGGGTCTAAGGTGGTTATTTTTACTGATCATGCAGCAGTGAAACATCTTATTGCTAAGAAAGATTCTAAGCCACGTCTGATTAGGTGGATCTTCTCCTTCAAGAATTTGACTTGGAAATACGTGAAAAGAAAGGAGTAGAAAATGTTGTGGCTGACCACCTGTCTCGCCTTCCTCTTAATGACTCTCTTTCTGGAGACATTCGCGAGACATTTCCCGATGAAACTCTGATGGCGGTAACACCAACTTTACCTTGGTATGCAGACACTGTAAATTACTTGGTCATTGGACAAACTCCTGGCTCTTGGGATGAGCAGAAAAGAAAGAGATTCATTTCTCAAGCAAGATATTTTCATTGGGAAGAGCCAGAACTATTTCGAATTAGACAAGACCAAGTATTGAGACGTTGTGTGCCTGAAGAGGAACAACAAAGTGTGCTGAGTTTTTACCATGAACTTCATTGTGGAGGAAACTTTGGTGCTAAGAAAACTGCTTTTAAGGTTCTCCAGTCTGATTTTTGGTGGCCTTCCTTATTTAAGGATTCTCATAATTTTGTTAAGGCCTGTATTAGATGTCAACGGACTGGAATGATTGGGAAGAAGAATGAAATGCCTTAACATCCTATTCAATTTGTTGAAATTTTTGATGTGTGGGGAATTGACTTTATGGGCCCCTTCCCGTCGTCCCATGGTTTTGAATATATCTTGGTGGCAGTTGATTATGTCTCTAAATGGATAGAGGCCATTCCTACGCACACAAATGACCACTCTGTGGTTTTGAAATTTGTGAAGGCCAATATCATATCCCGTTTCAGCTGCCCCAAGACTATTATAAGTGATGGGGGACCTCATTTCCGAAACCACCACTTCAATCGGTTAATCAAGAATTTGGGAGTGACTCACAAGGTTGCTACCCATTACCACCCTCAGACAAGTGGCCAGGTTGAAGTATCAAATAGGGCGATAAAAAATATTTTGGAAAAGACCGTTAGACCTGATAGGAAAGACTGGTCCCAAAAGCTAGATGATGCTTTGTGGGCTTATCGAACGGCCTATAGGACCCCTTTGGGTACTTCTCCCTTTTGGATTGTGTATGGAAAAGCATGCCATTTACCTATTGAGTTGGAACATAAAGCACTTTGGGCTATTCGAAGTGTTAACATGGATTTAGAAAAGGCAGCTAAGGCATGACTTCTAGAATTAAGTGAGCTTGAGGAGCTGCGGAATGATGCTTATGACACCTCTCAAGCTTATAAAGAAAGAACTAAGGTCTTGCGTGATAAGTTTATTCTTCGAAAGACCTTTGAGCCCAACCAACAAGTTTGGCTTTTCAATTCTAGACTTAAGCTTTTTCCTAGGAAGTTAAAATCTCGTTGGGATGGGCCTTACATAATCACCAAAGTATTTTCGCATGGAGCTGTGGAGATCAAAAATCCTTCCTCTTCAACAACTCCCTTTATCGTCAATGGTCAACGGTTAAAACCGTACATAACTTTAGATGGCCATCTGGTTGATGAAGTCACTCTTGAGGAGCCTTAGCTCCTACCATTCTCCGGCTCAGGTAATATCTTCCTTTAGCTTTTTTTATTTTCAATGAGGACATTGTTTGGACCAGGCATGGGGGAGAGGACCTGAGTTATTTTGTTTATAGCATGCATATAAAAAAAAAAAAAAAGAAGAGAAAATGAAAAAAAAAAAGGAGTTTTGAGCTTAACTGGCTAAGTCCTGCATTCTTAAGTAAATCAGAACTCTAAGGTAGACTAAATTAATTCTAGGGTCAAACTTTAGAAGCTAAATGAGCTGCTAGCTTTAGACCTTTAGGGTCCTTTGTGGACTTAAAAAGCTTAAGTAGGAGTTAAGTTGCAGACCATTCCTTAAGAGGTTGAGGAAGGGAAGCTAGGGTTTGAGTTAAAAGGTGGGGTAGTACCTAGAGTCTTATTCTACCTTTTGGTTTATGGGTCCTTGTAACCCAAGCATCCAAATTTCACACACATGGTCTGGTAATTAACTTAATTTCTATCTTTCTGAAAAGAGATTTGGTTCTCTTAGTTTTGACTTAGGAGAGGCTTGAAAACACATTTTGATTGGAAGAGTTCTTGCTGCAGGAGAGGTGGAGTATATACTCACCTTGAGGATGCGATGATAACATATTACCTCCTCGGCACTTGTCTCTTAGGATATCCATCCTACTAGGGGCATGTAAGTGCATTGCGCGGTTCAGGTACCATGGGCGGCCCTATCTCAAAGTGCTGATTGCCATAGGCCTGAATTCGCTTAAGAAATCCATGGGCGATACTATCTCGAAGTGTCGATTGCTAGGAGTTCTTGGGGTCGTTATGGGTGGTGCTATCTTGAAGCATCAAAAGCCAGGCACCCTTCGAGGTATGGTAATGGGGACAATGAATTCGACACAGACCGTGTTGATAGCTGATCTGAGGTTAGACTTAGAAGAATCAAATAAACCAAAAAAAAAAAAAAAAAATATATATATATATATATATATATATAAATTTTTTTTTTCCCTTGAACTCAAATAACTCAGACCAATGCACAGGCACGGATGCTTTAATCTTAGGGATCAATAAACTTTAGGGTAGAGTCAGAAATCAGGGAAACTTGTGCCTGCAACTCATCTTTAGCTGACCTAGTCTGTAACTTAGCAACTACTTAGGAACCTTTGTTCTAGAGTTTGAACTTAATATGCTTCTGAAGGAAGACTAAGTGAGTTGACTAGTCTACTTGGAGTGCTAGGTTTCGCTTAATTTTGCTAGGGACTAGCAAAAACTAGGCATGGGGGTATTTGATTAGCCCATAGTTGTGGGTTATTTAAGTATTTAAGTGCCTAGACATTAGGTTAATTCTAACATTTATTTAGCATAAATTAGGATGTAAATAGATTACTTCATATTTTTAATTTAATTACATAATCCATGCATTGCATTCATATTTTAAGTGCATTTAGAATTAGCATAGAATGGCATTCATCTAATTAGTTAACCAATTAGGTACATTGTTTTAGTTAACATAAAAGTTAAGGGTCTGTATATAAATAATCATAATATTTAACATTATTTTCTTTATTCTTCTTCCTGCAGGAACGACTGTATTTCCTTCGGATGCCGCTCCAACTCCACCAGCTGCCGCAATGAAGCCTGCATTCAAGGACGAGCGGAGAATGTGGATCTGCTCCCGCCTCTCCGTTCAAATCTATGCAAGCGTGTACAAAAGGAGGAGGGAGGCAGCCGAGCTCGAGAGGCCTCCACCACCGACCCACCACTATGCAGAGAGATCTTCTCTCTTCCATTCCACACCACCAGCCTCAACCGTGGAGACGAGTCTCCACCACCGTGGGCATGTGGTGTGACAGGCCACACCGCCATCCGGAGCTCGTTCGCATTATCGTGAGCACCTCGCTGTCGTCATCAACAACCACTGCCGCAGCCACTGTGCAATCACCTTCTCAGTCAGTTAAGATATCAGGGAAATTTCCCGGACATCTGAAGCCACACCCCACTCTAGCAGCAATCACTGTTCACGCTTGCTCACCTTCCACCTGAATCGCAGCCCTTGCCCGCTCACTCCACGCCGCCCGCATGCCCTCCAGCCGCACGCAAGGTGGGCACAGCCTCCACCGCACCCACGCCTCCCGCACCTGCAGTGTCTCACTGCTCATGCTCGCACCACCACCCCTGCACCTGTAGCCTTCATCCGTGCGCACCCACGCCTACAGCAACCGTGCTCACAGGCCGCAAGCGCACACCCACGCCTCCAGCCAGCACGCAGCAGCAGAGCCAGCAGAGCCGCCCTTCTCCCACGCCTGCATTGCCTCCCGTGCCTGCAGCGCCTCCTGCCAGTAGAACCGCGCTCACCGCCAACAGTGCGCGTCCACGCCTCCAGCCAGCGTGCAGCACCGGCTGTAGTGTGCACCCACGCCGCAGCAGTCCTTCCGCGCCCTGCAGCCAGTGCGCACCCGCCTGCAGCGCGCGCACCACCTGCCAACAGCAGCTGCAGCACCGGTTGCAGCCACCTCCGCCGGAGCTCGTCCGGCCGGCTCCGGCCGCCGCGTGACATGCCGCCACCACCACTTCGAAGCCCTCGGTCCAAGGAACTTCCTCCGAGCTTCCCGCGTCTGGCCGTCCACTCCTCGTCGCGTACGGCAAAGGGGAAAAAATCCCCTGTTTTGCTACAGTAACATGACCATTAATAATTACATTTTCTACCATTGTCAATTTTTAATAGTATTTTATTGATTCTGCATTGCGACAAATATCCTCTTGTTACTCAGAATTGCTATTTCAGCATTGTTTCTTGATTCAACCTTAATTTGAAGGCAATTTTGGCTTGATTCTTGTCCAAACTAACTACGAACAAACGTTTTTAACTGGTGCGAATTTAAATACGTCATTGCCTCCCTGTGGATACGACCGGCTCTTCTGCGAGTGGTTATTTCTTTTTAAATAATGATTAGTCGATTTTTCCACCACATAAAACTGCAAACGACTTTAAAGCGAACAATCGACTCGTCACGGGGCTTTGGCCTTCAATAGATGGGCTGATGCTGCTCGTGAAGGAAAATTGCACACCTGGGACTTGGTCTCTTGGCACCTGGAGGCTGCTTGTGAAGATAGCAAGCTTCTTCAAGCTTGCTTCAATGGCAGATAGGGCCCCTGTACCTGTCATCACAAATATGGCCTCACGGCCCTATCAAATCACCCAGAAAGCTTTGCCGTGACACGGCGAAGGTGGTTCGGGTGCTGGTGTGGTGCGGGATGGCCTGGGTGTGTGTTCCTAGGTCATTCTGTGGCCGTGGAGTTGGGTGTGTTCGGGGGGAGTGAACAGAGGTTGTGGTGGTTAATGATCAATGGGATGAGGCGATGCTTCCGAGGTAGTTGGCGAGGCATATGGGTGAGTGGAGTGGTGGATGCACCTCACCGAACTTGGAAGGTCGAGAGATACCCAAATCTCTCATGCGTTCGCATGATATATTGGGTGGCAATCAGAGCTTAGGATTTGGTTCACACGATCGGAAATTCCTCAAAGAATCTCCCTTTCAAATTTGAGAGGGATTCTCTGGGGAATCAAGGAGATATCCCTCTTGAATCCTCGCCGGAGTAGGATTCCTCTGCTGTAGTGGCAGAGGGACCTAATTGCAAATAACAACGAGGAAGATAGGGGGTGTCTGCAAGGTTTTTGAAAGCTAGGGGCATAAAAGTAATTGGGTTGGACTATTTTGCAAAGTAGGTCAAGGTGAACTTCCCTTAGATCCAAATTTTGGTATAAACCTAATTTGGACCCAAGGAATCCAATGGTGAAGTTGGATTTTAGGTTTGACCACGTCTGTTTGGGCATTTTGCATAAAAACCCAATTTAGGGCAAATGTTTGACTAGGACCCTTATTTAGGTCAAAATAGGTTCTAAAGGCCAAATTGAAGGTTATAAATCCTAGAGGATATTTTTTAATGAAATTTAGAGGATTTAGTTAAATTTTATCCTGACCAGAACCTTTTTAAATTAAGTGAGTCTATTTTAGGGTTACAAGAAGTCATTTAATTCCCAGATCTCACATTAACCCTTTTCTGATTGAACCAACCTACTTTTTGTCTTCTTAAGACCAATTGACCCATGTTTAACCCCTAAGAAATCCTATTATTGTACTATAATGGTAAAATTATGGTTTTACCCTTTGTTTCTTACTTTTTTTTAAACTAGTTATTCCTTGAGTTAGGCCCTTCACTTGGTTATGTAGGAGCTTTTGTTCTCTTTTCTAGGTCAAAATGAGCTAGTTAGGGCTCATGATGGTGTTCCCATCGAGCACCGCCCATAGAGACCCCAAGAACTCCTGGCAATCGACACTTCGAGATAGTATTGCCCATGAATTTCTTAAGTGAATTTAGGCCTGTGGCAATTGGCACTTCGAGATAGGGCCGCCCATGGTACCTGAACTGCACAATGCACTTACATTCCCCTAGTAGGATGGATATCCTAAGAGACAAGCACCGAGGAGGTGACATGTTATCATTTCATCCTCAATGTGAGTATATACTCCACCTCTTCTGCGGCAGGAACTCTTCGAATCAAATTATGCTTTCAAGCTTCTCCTAAGTCAAAATTAAGAGAACCCAATTTTCTTCTAGAAATGGATTAGGGTGATCACTATTTACACAAGATCAAGTGTGTGTGAATTGTGGATGCTTAGGTAACGAGGACCCGTAAACCACAAGGTAGAAAAGGACACCAGGTACCATCCAGCGTTTAACTCAATCATAGCTTTCCTTCCTCAACCTCTTGAGGAATGATCTACAACTTAACTCCTACTTAAGTTTTGAAGTCCACAAATGACCTTAAAGGTCTAAAGCTAGTAGCTCAACTTAGCTTCTAAATTCAGACACCTAGAGTCAACTTAGTCTAACCTAAAGCTCTAGTCTGCCTAAGAATGCAGGGCCCAGCCAGTCAAGCTCAATGCAAAATGTTTTTCTTATTATATTATTATTTTTTTATTTTTTTATGTTTTTCAATGCAAATGTATGCAATGCAAAATGCTTTAACTAAATGCATGAATGCACTATATATAAATGCTATGTATATCCCCAAGTACACCCCCCATGCCTAAAATCTGTAATGCTCTCATTGCATAGAAGAATATTACTTGGGTTAGAGATGGGCTACCGTTATTTTGTTGGCATCCGAGTAGCCAAAGGACCTACAAGTCAGGTTCCAAAGCCAAAGAAATAGGCCCTAAAAATGAGCAAAGTAATGCTGGCCTAGAAAACAGGTAACCTAAGATGTTGGCGAGTTGATGATGAATCCCAATAGCAAATGCTTGTCCAACCAGGATGGGAATGAAATTGTCCCAGGTCACTAGAGGAGGTTCTAAAGGATATGCGGGAATAACAACATCCATATAAGTAGGGGGAGGATGACAAGGATCCTCCGAAAGAAATGGGGAAGGAATGGTGCAGAGATAAACCCCCAGGGTAATGGACTGACCATAGAAATCATCAATCCATACCCGATATTCCATTACAAGAGATATTGGTCTGTTAAGGCCCCGATCAAAATAGTAGTGAGCAAAAATTTAAGCCAGGGATTGTCTAAGGTGTCTAAGTTTCAAGGTTGCGGAATGGCCATAAGATCTAAGGTAGGTCCAGTCAGCTTAGTGTCCATACTTAAGAACCTTTCTAGTTCTTCAATTGCGTCCCTAGCATCTCTGGTAATATCACAAGTATCTACCTGCTCTTCATTAGTGATCATTTCAAGGTATGGAGTCAAAATTTCACCTTCATACATAGGCAAATCAGAGGGTGCCTCTGAATCAAATGAAGGTAGGTTGGAAGCAACAGATCTAGGGATTATCCTATCAATCTCATCCCCGGGTTCTTGTTCTTTACTCAAATCCTCCCTGGAGTCTATATGTGAATCGACATTAATCTCAGAAGTTGCTTCCAAATTTTCCATTATTTCATCATGAGGAAGAGTATTATCAATGGGTGTACTAATGAAACCTGATTTGATCAACTTTGTGACATCTTCAGGAGCTAATTCTTCAAATAAGACATAATCACCCTTAATGTCACTCCAAATCCTAAGTTCAGGTTCCTTACATAATTCATCCTCCTCATTCATCAATTCATTATTCACCCGAGGTTTAGATTCATCTAACATTTTTGTAGATCCCTTGGGGCACTCTATCTAGGGTAAAATGTTCCTAATTGTATCATCAAACTCCTCAGATAGGTGAATTTCTTTAGGGTTAGGTTCCCTAAGGGTGGGCTTGAGTTCCATCTCATGATCAGAAGGGAGGGTGGGATTAACAACTTGACTTTGACCCACTTCATCAAATGTCACGAAAATACAATCATCTGGGTTGAGGTCTTCCAATGATACTATCATTCCCTTCTTTTGACTCCAATATAATTCAGGTGGAAACTCAACTTGATCATCATCTTCCTCTGGTTGCCACCTTTCTTCATCCAATGTATAGCTACTTTCATACATATCCTCCTCCCACTTAAGGCGTGGACCTCTCAAGGAAGTGTCATCTAGTGGGGAGGTTTCAAAATCAATCCTCGAAAAATATCTATTCTCCCTTACATAATCCCCAAAATTTCCCTCCAACTTAGGGTGTGGCTCTCCCACGGGAGATACATCTAGCGTAGAGGGGTGCATTTCATCCTCAATGGGGTAGATTGGGTGGCTAATTTCTTCTTTTTCTTGTTGGCCTGCTCTCAAAGATTCTCCTAACAATTCAATCATTTCATCATGCATTTTGTGTATTTCCATCTTCAAGGAGGAGAGGTCATCATTACTATCAGGAGAGAAATCAGGCTCAGGCTTATAGTTCTTAGGAGTTTCTGTCCAACCATTACAATCAATCAGGGAGGGTAGGTTGGGTGTTCCTATGGTGTGTGGGATATTGGGCAAGGAAAATCTCGCTCCTAGGTTCTGCTCACAGATTTGGGGCTTAACTAGGCTAATACTCCTATAATAGGCGTAAAATAGATCCCAATTACTGTCATTATGTCCATCAAAGGATGGACCATTGCGGCGTATGGGATCAAAGATCGCAAAGTGGGGGTAAGGGTGTGGGCAGGATGTGAAAGAATGAAAGTCAATGTGGTCCATTCTAACTCACACCATAATCAAATTCCCCAAGCAAACACAAATCAGAGGACTTTTTAGGTCTTTAATTAGTTAGGCATTTGAGATTTAAGCCCACTTGTAGGTGACAAATAAGGTTATCTAAATAGTTACGCGCCTACTTGTCGACCTACTGATGGGAATACCATCATGAGCCATAACTAGCTCATTTTGACCCAATTAAGTCAATAAATACTCCTACATAACCACCAGAGAGTCACAAGTCATTGCATATTCATTCTGGAAGAAAAATAAAAAACTAAGGCTAAAACTACAATTTTACCAGCTCATCTTGAATGTAGTACAACCAAGGGTTTTCTTAGGGGTTGAATGAAGGTCAATTGGTCTTAAAAAGATAACAAGTGGGTTAGATCATCCAGAAAAGGGTTTGCACATATTTTGAGAATTAAATGACTTTTGAAACCCTAAAAATAGAACCACTTAATTAAACAAGGTTCTGGTCAAGATAAAATTCACCTAAACCCTCTAAAATTCATAGAAAAATATTTTTTAGGGTTTGTTACCTTCTATTTAACCATCGGAACCCATCTTAACCTAAAACAAAGTCTCAGACAGATATTTTCCCTAATTTAGGTTTTTGCATAAATTACTTGATCAAATATGGTCAAAACCAAAATCCAACTTCACCATTGGATTTCTTAGGTCCAAAGTAGGTTTGTACCAAAATTTGGACCCAAGATGAGCTTGTCTTGACCTAGTTTGCAAAATTACCCTTTTTTATTTATAACCCTAACTTTCAAAAATCCTTCATTCAGCCCCCTAACTTCCTCGTCGTCTTCACAATTAGGTCCCCTCACCATTATCGCGGAGGAAACCTACTTCGACGATCTTTGATAGGAGATTTCTCCTTGATCTCTTAGCGAATCCCTTCCAAAATTGGAAGGGAAACTCAAGAAATTATCTCCAATCTGATCCTGTCCTTGTGCTCCGAATCTTTCCCAATCTCTCATGTGAACACATGAGAGATTTGGGTATCACGAAACACCCAAATCCGACGAATGTTTCCAAGCTTGGAAAGCTTGATTTCCAAGTTTTCCTTGCCTCTGGATCCCTATAAAAGAATCGCTAGATCCTCCCGAACTTCTTATGCTCGACATCGGCCGTGATTTCTCATAATTCTTCTCTCTCTTTCATGGCCAAAGGCTCCTAGATGTTCGACGACCTCCTCCATTCTTCCTCGTCGTCCTTCCAAAGTACCAGTGGTGGATTCCTCTTCCTCGCTTCTTTCCGCGTCAAGCCATACTAGCTGACGCCCTGATTCCCTTCGTCCTCATCATTTCTCTTTCACTGGAGCCACCTTCGTCTCCGGCATCGGCAACACCGCATCCGGTGCCATCTCTGCCTCACTTCATCCACCTACCTCTTAGCTAAGTTCCTTATCTCCTGCACTTTATTTCCACGTTCGCTCCACTTCGAATCGACCATTGACAACCCTCCATGGCTTCACCCCTTCCATCTCCGGCCATCCCCTCCAGGGAGACCATCTCACCTCCATAGACCACCAAATCCCTGTCCAACAAGCCCACAACCATCGCCACATCTTTCTACACATTTCCCCTCTTTCCATTCGATCCCTTATACACCCAAGTCACCCCTCGAACACACCCACTCTCACGCACACAGTCTAACCTCACCTCGCACTCATGGACCACGAGAAGCCACACAAACACCCTCATCGCACTCGTCGTTGTCCGGCTACCCTCTATGAGCATTCTAGCATGGTTGAAAGGCCGTTTCGCTATTTTCAGGAACTTGACCTCCCCGCCATGGAAGCAGCAAGCTTCAAGCTTGCTTGAGATCTACTCTAGGTGCACCCATTCCAGGTTAGCGTTGCAGGTTGTGTGGAAGCGTCTCACGCACAAGTTTAGGTCCTTAATTGAAGATGCAAGCCCAACAACTGAAGCAATTGCAGAGGAGACGTACTTTGGCAGATGCGAGAAGAAGGGACATGCAAATAGTCCCACATCGTCGACTGCAAAGGGCATTAAGGCAAATAAATTAGATAAGTGTTAGTAGCTATTCTCCTTAGTTCACGAGGTGAGGTCCCTCTCACTCGCTCACTTGCCCTCATCCGTGACACGTACATGTAGACCTAGTTCGACCCAATAACTCGCCTAGACCTGCACTCCTCGCTCACCACTACACGTCGATGAGCCTGGACCCGGGTATGCGCTTGAATCCAATAACCCGATTACCTGTGGCTCTAGGAGAGTGGATCCTAAGAGAGAAAGAGAGAAGGAAAGTTGCATGGGTAAGGGGAGGGTTTTGCCCTGAGAAGCTTGGCCCTGACACTTAGCCAGATTTCCAAGAGGAGAGCCAGAGAAGGAAGAAGAAAAGAAGAAGAGGAGAGTTGCAGAGCTAAAGGCAGGAGTTAGAGAAAGAAGAACAGGTGAAGGCCTGAGCAGAAAAGTAGAACAAGAAGGAGCAAAGCAGAGATAGAGAAGAAAAAGAAGAAGCAGAGTTGCAGCACATCAGTAAATGTCTTTAAGCCATATAATTTTCAAATCAGATGACAGATTTAAGCTTTCATTGCATACATATACATTGAGTTCCTTAGTTAATATTGTAGGAGTATATGGTGATTTAAACAACCATTTTACTCCCATCTTTTTACACATTGATACTTGATCTTAGTGCTGCATTATCTTGAAATAATTCTTGATTTCAATTCTATAGCTTTCTTGTCTTATATTGCAATTCTTGAGATTTAAATTCCCATATTTCTCACTGTGTTCGACCTCGAAACTTTTTCGAGTAATAAAAATTGTATTTGTTTGAACACAATTTTGGCTATACTGCAACGCGACACTTTTTAAAACACCGATTTAGCATGAGAACATTTTGGCACCATTGTCGGGGAGCAACAGACAATTTAGAACTCTTGATTGAAATTCCTGATTTGGTACTAACTTGCTTTATCTCTTTGTTGTTGTTTCAGGAGGGATTCATTGAAGAAAGTTCAGTCGCACATCAAACACGCCAGGGGCAGGTAAGTTCTAATTACTCTCTCTCTTAAGCCCTTGATTCTGAAAAGTTTAAAAGGAAGAAAAATCAATTATGGCTACTTGCTTTCCATTCTTAGATAATTCATTAGGTTGCCTAATTTGATTTAAACAACAAAACCTGATTTGTGCACCCACTTAAGGTAACTGGGGATATCACATTCTTGTTTGAGCCCTAAATACCACATTTGACAAACTAAATTGGACCAAAACAAGAGCCAATTAAGGATTCCAAGTTAGGGTTTTAGAGACACACTTACATAATCAAGAAATGATCTTTCCAAACAAAGTGTGCCTAAGCCTTGATTGAATTGATCTATTCAAGGAAACCCTAAAAATCAGGCTCTTAATCTCACTTGAATCCTAAAAAGAGGGACCTAAAAATTCTCAAAGGACAATACAGGTGAAGTTGACCCACCATTTTGGGTCAAACAATCTTTAAATTTGGTCACTCTTGCACTCAATACATCTTAAAAGTTCAAGTGAAATCCTAAGCACCCTTGCTCTTAATAAAACTAGTAGGCTTAAGAAGCCAAGTCCCCATTCTGGTCTACCTGGACCATCAGTGACAAGAGAGGTCGGGTGGGGGAAACCCTGTAACTCGTCGGAATGCTCTACCTTGTAGGGGTCTTAGTGGGACTCTCCCTCTCTGGCTACTCAGGTAATTCACAGGTGGATGGCTTTTTGACTAAGAGGTATCATCCGCCCTGAACCTTTATAGTCATCCAAAATTTTTGGGTGACTTGATTGGGTCCATCACATTCTATTCTCATCCAGTCCATCGGTGCATGTTTGGTAGGAGGTTTTTAAGACCACCCTTGAGGCCTCCATTAGTTATTCACTCTCATCGAGGCCAGGCCTCGACTTTCGTGTTTGTGCAACAACCCCATCACATAGACATCTCTTCTGATTCATCTGAACTTAACTCTCCTTCTTCCATCGTCATGGAACAACCAGCAGAAGAGAACAACCTCGAGAATCAACTTCAGCGCCTTAATGATCTATTCCAAGCCTTTGTGAATCCACTACAGCGTCCTATGATGCGAGATCATTACAATCCCATCGCGGTGGCGATTGAACCTTAAGTCCGAATCCCAACTGGAGGTCCTGATACTGAACTCATGCCCAACATGATTCATGCTATTCCGAAATTTCATGGGCTCAATTCCGAGGATCCTTTCTAGCACAATGAACAACTCCAGCATCTGGCCTAGACCTTTGGGTCAGATATCCAGAATCGGGATATTCTTCTCATGGAAATGTTCTTCTCTCTCATGAACAAAGCAGCTCACTGGTATCTGACTCACATGTCCAATCAACACATGGGTTGAACTACAATCCAAGTTTTTGAAAAAGTTCTTCCCAGTTGGTCAGACGAATGCTTTACGACACTAGATCATGCACTTCACACAACATCCTGGAGAACCACTTCACGAAGCATGGGATCATTTCCTAGATCTCATGCGAAAGTGCCCCCATCACGGAGTTCCTAAATGGGAGCAAGTCTAGTCTTTTTACCAGGGACTCCGTGAAGATATTCGATTATTCGTCAATGCAACTTGTGGAGGAAATATCATGGGTCAACACGAAAATATTGTGTGGGAGATTCTTGAGAATATGTGCGAGAACTCCATCAATAATGACTCTATGGGAATATTCGACCGGATGAATGCCCGCGCATTGATGAATCCAAAGGGAGCACATGAGACGTAGGGCCTGTCTTCTTCTGTCAACTTGGAACTGATGGCCAGTCATTTGGACAAGGTCTCTATTATTGAGAAGAAGGTGGATGAGCTAACTCGACATTTGCAGCGAGCCACCTCTGCGCAAAACCCGTTCACAGAGCCGTCCTTTGGGAGGGAAGTTGTGCATAACATCTACCACCGATCTTCTCAAGGGTTGGATCCATATCCACCCTCGTCTGACTCTAGGGCTAGAGGAAACTCTGGACCTGCCTATTCTAGTTGGTGGAACTTTGAACTCTCATATTCTGACTTTTCTGAGGTTCTTCAGACCTGCGAGGACCTCAAAGCCATCCAGAATGACCCATTCTCTAATACCTATAACCCTGGATGGTGAAATCATCCTAATTTCATGTGGGCGGGAAACAATCAGAATCAGAGACCACTATATCAGCCCCATCCACAAGCTTCTCGTCCATATCAGCCGCCTTAGCCTCGGCCCAACCCCACCTATCAATTTGGGCCAACTTAAGGAGATCAAATGACTCTTATCCTTTGGACTCTGGCTGACATTCAAAAGATGAATGCGACTATGCAGAAATAGCACAAAGATGAGATCACAGAGGTTTGCAATCAACTCGCCCAGATGGCAAATTCCCGCTAACCTGGTACACTCCCTTTGCAACCTCTACCTAATCCCAATAACATGCCAAATTAGAGGCGTGTTATAAACCCAAACCAAGGCCAAGCCCACATGGTTTATCAGGCCCCTTCTGCTCCATCACCCGATGGGATGGAAGCTTCGACATCGTACTCGGGATTTCAGCAGCAACCACCTATTTTACCAACACCAAACCAGAACCAGGCAAGATTGAATTCAATTACGACCCATAGTGGCAAAGCAACATAGGACCCAACTTACCCAAGCCACTTGCAGCCTAGTAGTGCTAACCCAAAACCCTAGGATAGTCATCCAGGATACCCATATCCCAGATCAAGAACCTGGACCTATTCCAAAGGAACCATCTAAGGTTCCATTTCCGAGGACCAAGGGAAAGAGGACAACTAAACCCATGGCACCTGAAGAGGACCTAGTCAAGCTCTTTGAACAGGTCCATATAAACATCCCCTTGATGGATGCAATTCGCACGTACCGACTTATGCATGATTTCTGAAAGACGTGTGTAGACCTAAGCGTAAGCCATAAACCAAAAGTGGGAGCCCAATCATATTATCGAAACAAGCCAGCTCCATCATTTTCAGAAGGCTCCCACCTAAGGCAAAAGACAAAGGTACTCCCTCTGATTTCCTACACAATTGGTGATATTCAATTTGACATAGCACTATTAGAGCTAGGAGCCTCCATAAACCTAATACCTACATCCCTACTTGACCATCTTGAGGAATTTGAGCTCAAACCAACAGAGGTGACATTACAGTTGGCAGATCGATCTATTAAGTCACCTAAAGGAGTTCTTGAGGATGTCATTGTTAGGGTTCGAGATTTCTATTTCCTAGTGGATTTCATAGTCTTGGATATGGATGCTCTAGAAAATCCAACAAACACATCGATCATACTAGGGAGACCCTTTTTGGCCACTGCTAGGGCCTGCATTAATTGTGAGGAGGGCCAAATTGAAATAAATTTGGGAACCAGACACTAAAGATCGACGTCTTTAAGGCCCAACAAGGGATTGATTGTGGGGTTATAGAACAAATATGTGATATCGAGGTTGTGGTTGACGATCAGTATATTGAGGAAAACCTGACTACTTCTGATCAACCACAAGAGGATCAAAACCCACAATTAGAGGAGTCTGAACTCAACCTAGACACACCCATAGCTCCTTCCCATTCTCCCGACACCCACCCTGAACCACCTGCTGCTGTTGATAACCCTGTTTTAGAACTAAAGCCTCTTCCTGATCATTTAAAGTACGTCTTTTTGGGTTCCAATTAGATGTTTCCTGTGATTATCAACTCCAGACTCACACCTGATCAGGAATCCCATCTGATTTCTATTCTCCAGCAACATCGAAGAGCCATTGGATGGACTCTCGATGATTTGATTGGTATTAGCCTCTCTTACTGCACACATCGCATCTATACTGAAGAGGGCACACGACCTTTCCATGAAATGCAGAGATGTCTGAATCCTAATCTGCATGAGGTCATGAAAAAGGAGATCATTAAGTGGTTAGATGCTGGGATCATCTACCCGATCTCCGACAGTCGGTGGGTGAGTCTAATCCAGGTTGTGCCTAAGAAGGCAGGACTCACCGTGATCACAACTGAGATCGGAGAAATCATACCGACCCATGTAGCAAATTCGTGGAGAGTTTACATTGATTACAGAAGACTCAATACCTCCACGAAGAAGGATCATTTCCCACTACCATTCATTGATCAGATCCTCGAAAAACTAGCGAGAAATAGATTCTTCTGCTTTTTGGATGGGTACTCCGGTTACAACCAGGTGGCAATCCATCCTGAAGACCAAGAAAATACCACTTTCACCTGCCCCTTCGAAATGTACGCATTTCGAAGGATGCCTTTCCATCTCTATAATGCACCTGCTACTTTTCAGTGGTGCATGCTGGCCATATTCTCAGATATGGTAGGTGAATATGTAGAAGTCTTCATGGATGACTTCTCAGTTTTTGGTGAATCATTTGATGATTGCCTTCTGCACTTGGTCCAGATCCTCAGGTGGTGCATTAACGTGAATCTAATTCTTTCCTGGGAAAAGAGCCACTTCATGGTACTCGAGGGAATTGTCCTGGGACATCTCATCTTTGAAAAAGGCATCCAGGTTGATTGAGCTAAGGTAAATCTGATTTCCAAACTCCCTATGCCTAGCTTGGTTAAAGACATCCGATCCTTCCTGGGGCACGTCGGTTTTTACCAACGATTCATTCAAGACTTCTTGAAGATTGTGCACCCCTTGACTAATCTACTATTTAAGGATGTCCCATTTGAAATCACTTAGGAATGCACTCAAGCATTTGAGATCCTGCGTGATCGAGTTACCCAAGCTTCAATCCTACAGTCCCTTGATTGGTCTCAATGCTTTGAGATCATGTACGATGCATCCAATTACGTTGTAGGCATGGTACTTGGGTAGAAAATTGATGGGAAACCCGTGGTCATCTACTACACTAGCAAAACACTTGACGAGGCTCAGCGTAACTACACAGTTACTAAGAAAGAGCTGGTACCCGTAGTATTTGCCCTGGAAAAGTTCAGATCATATCTTCTGGGTCCCATGTTATCAGTTACTCTGATCATACTACTGTGAGGCACCTCCTTGCAAAGAAGGATGCGAAACCTTGACTAATCCACTGGATCTTGCTGTTGTAAGAGTTTGACCTCGAGATTCACAACAAGGTAGGAAAATAAAATGTGGTAGCTGATCACTTATCTCACCTTCCTTCTGACCTTATTGACCCTTCTGGACCCATTACGGAACATTTTCCCAATGAGCACCTCCTGACTATCAGTACAGGACTTCCATGGTTTGCTAATCTAGTAAACTACCTGGCATCACATCAAATCCCGTCCGATTGGCCAAAGGCCAAGAAGGACAAATTACTTTCCGATGCCATGTACTACTTTTGGGAAGACTTGTATCCCTTCCGCATTGGTGCTAATCAAATCATTTGACGATGTGTCCTGGAAGTGGAAATTCAAGACATCTTGTCCTTCTGCCATGACCAGACATGCGGTGGACACTTCTTTGGTCATAAAATCGCAGCAAAAGTCCTCCAGTGTGGCTTCTATTGGCCCATAATTTTCAAAGACGCGTACAATCAATGTAAGGCATGCACTTGTTGCCAGACCTTAGGCAACATGAGCCACCATGATATGATGCCCTTACAACCGATTCTCGTATGTGAAATCTTCGATGTCTGGGGGATTGATTTTATGTGACCCTTTCCTATTTCGGATGGCTTCGAGTACATTCTTCTCGCTGTTGACTACGTGTCCAAATGGATTGAAGCTATTCTGACCCGAACCAACGATCATAAGGTAGCAATCAAGTTCATTCATCAGAACATGTTTTCTCGATTTAGGATTCCACGTGCCATAATCTCTGATGGAGGGACCCATTCACTAATGCTCAGTTTAGATCATTGATGACCAAATACAAGGTGTCACATCGAATCTCTACTCCTTATCACCCCCAAACCAACGGTCTAGCTGAGCTATCGAATCGAGAGATCACGAAAATCCTCTAGGTCACTGTTCGACCTGATAGGAAAGACTGGTCATCCCGACTTCCGGAAGCTTTGTGGGCTTATAGGACCACCCACAAAACCCAATTAGGCATGTCTCCCTTCAGATTAGTGTACGAGAAGGCATGTCACCTCCCCGTCGAATTGGAGCACAAAGCCTATTGGACAGTACGGAACTGCAATCTTGATCTTTCTAAGGCAGAACCCACAGAAAGCTTCAAATGAGCAAGATCGATGAATTATGCCACGACACATATGAGAACTCGTGAATTTACAAAGAGCGGATTAAGGCCCTTCATGACAAGCACATATCCAGAAAGATTTTTTTCCTTGGTCAAAAAGTCCTACTCTTTGATGCCAAACTCAAACTATTCCGAGGAAAACTCAGATCAAAATAGATTGGACCTTACCTTGTCCAACGAATCTTTCGAAATGGAGCCGTTGAAATCAGTCAACTCAGCCATGATTTAGAACCTTTTGTTGTGAACGGTTAGAGACTTAAATCGTTCATTGAACTTACCGATACAAATTTGGCTGAGACATCTTTTACCCTCCATTCTCCCTGAGCTCATTACGCCTGGCTGATGGCATTAAACTCAACGCTTAATGGGAGGCAACCCATCATTTTTGAAAAACTCAAAACCTTTCTTGACACATCCTATGCTGAACTCATATTGCACTTTAGGGTTCATCCTTTAGAACAGCCGACTCCACCTCTGGTACCCGTACCCGAGCTTGAAATCATTCACAATAGTCATCCTGACCCATTCACCTACCCAACACCTACTCTAATGAATGATCTAAGTTGAACTCGAACCCACCTAATTTACAATGAGGACATTACAATTCATAGGCATGGGGGGATAGTAAAGTGCAAAATGCCATGAAAATCATCTCACAAGAAAGGGTTTCATCAAAAAAATCACATATTCCAAAAATACCAAAAAAATAAAATTCTTGAAAAAGAACAAAAATATGAGAGGAGAGGAAATTTTGATGGCATATCAGACATTGAGGAGAAAAGGGGAGGAGTTAAAAATGTTAAAAAGGAGCACAATTTGAAAAGAAAAAGAAAAAGAAATAGTCATTTGTAAAAGATTAAGGAATTGACTTAGTTCTAGACCATATCAAAAGAAAGAGAATGAAAAGCAAAAAGTGCTAATAAAATAGAGAAGAGATTAGTAGGAACATTGATTTTTAGGCCTTTTGGGCTATAATCCTAGGCTTAAAAGTTCAAGTACCTACTAAGATCTAGATAGTCCTCAAGAGGTTGGGGAAAATGTGCAGCTTAAGTATTAGGTCTAAGGCTTAGGGATTATTCGGCCTTGTTAACTAACCTATGGTTTATGAGACTCGGTAACCTAAGCACCCCAATCCATACACAGTATGGTTTAATGAGCTTAAGTATCGAAATCACACAAATGTGTTTAAATTGTTCTGAAAAAGTCACCTAGATTAGGAGTGGCTGATCAACACAAGTTGATTTGGATGAGTTCCCGACACGGAGAGGCAGGAAATTTCCCTCGAAGATGTGCAATAACATATCGTCTTCTCGGTGCTTGTCTCCTAGGATATCTACATATCCTACCAGGGGCATGTAAGCACGCTGTGTTGGTTCAGATGCCATGGGAGACATTATCTCGAAATGTCGATTGCTAGGATCTGGATTTAGCTACAGAACGCCATGGGCGGGATTATCTCAAAATCTCGAAAGCTAGGGTTCTGGGGGTTGCAATGGGCGGTGCTATCTCGAATCATCGATTGTTAGGGACCCCGAGAGGATTGATGATGGGGACTAGAAATTTGATACAGACCGTGTTGTAAAGCCAATCTAAAGCTAGAAATAAAAAGAAAAGAGAGAGAAAACTCTCTAAAAACAAATAAAAATTCCTCTGTCTCTCTCTGACAAAAATGCACTGCAAACTGAACCGAGGCTAAAACATATTACAAGCACGGTGTTTTAACCACGGAGTTCAACGAACCTTAGGTTAGCTCCTGTGGGCCTTAGAAACCTTCACGGCAGACTGAGGCTAGAGCTGGTCAGGTTCGGATCTTGGTTGGCACTTGAGTACCTCTAGGCCTACTATCTGCATTCTAACCTAATCTACAAAAGGGAGCACACAACAAAGTTTTTAAGCATCAAAGGATTTTATGGTCTAGAATCAAAGATAATACCTTAAAATTTTGCTAAGGGACTAGCAAAAGCTAGGCATGGGGGTATGATGGGAACACCATCATGAGCCATAACTAGCTCATTTTGACCTAATTAAGTCAATAAATGCTCTTACATAACCCCCAGAGAGTCACAAGTCATTGCATATTCATTCTAGAAGAAAAATAAGAAACTAGGGCTAAAACTACAATTTTACTAGCTCATCTTGAATGTAGTACAACCAAGGGTTTCCTTAGGGGTTGAATGAAGGTCAATTTGTCTTAAAAAGATAACAAGTGGGTTAGATCAGTCAGAAAAGGGTTTGCACATGTTTTGAGAATTAAATGACTTTTGAAACCCTACAAATAGACCCACTTAATTAACCAAGGTTCTGGTCAAGATAAAATTCACCTAAACCCTCTAAAATTTATATAAAAATATTCTCTAGGGTTTGGTATCTTCTATTTAACCATCAGATCTCATCTTGATCCAAAACAAAGTCTCAAATAGATATTTGCCATAATTTAGGTTTTTACATAAATTACCCAATCAAACGTGGTCAAAACCAAAATCCAACTTTACCATTGGATTTCTTATGTCTAAATTAGGTTTGTACCAAAATTTGGACCCAAGATGAGCTTGTCTTGACCTAGTTTGCAAAATGGTTATGTTTGATTACATTTATACCCCCAACTTTCAAAAATCCTTGCATTCAGCCCCCTAACTTCTTCATCATCTTCACAATTAGGTCCCCCCACCATTATCGCGGAGGAAACCTACTCCGATGACCTTTGACAGGAGATTTCTCCTTGATCTCTTAGCGAATCCCTTCCAATTTTGGAAGGGAAACTCCTTGAGAAATTATCTCCAATCTGAACCCATCCTTGTGCTCTGAATCTTTCCCAATCTCTCATGCGAACGCATGAGAAATTTAGGTATCAAGAAACACCGAAATCTGGCGAATGTTTCCTAGCTTGGAAAGCTTGATTTCCAAGCTTTCCTTGCCTCTGGATCCCTATAAAAAAACCGCCAGATCCTCTCAAACTTCTTACGCTCGACATCGGTTGCAATTTCCCATAATTCTTCTCTCTCTTTCATGGCCGAAGGCTCCTCGACATCTGCTGACCTCCTCTATTCTTCCTCGTTGTCCTTCCACAATACCAGTGGCAGATTCCTCTTCCTTGCTTCTTTCCGCATCGAGCCATACTAGCTAACGCCCTAATTCCCTTCGTCCTCACCGTTTCTCTTTCACCAGAGCCACCTTCGTCTCCGGCATCAACAACATCGCATCTGATGCCATCTCTGCCTCACTTCGTCCACCTACCTGCTAACTAAGTTCCTCATCTCTTGCACTTTATTTCCATGTCCACTCCAATTTGAATCGATCACCGATGACCCTCTGCAACCTCATCCCTTCCATCTCTGGTCATCCCCTCCGGTGAGACCATCTCTCCTCCACAGACCACCAAGTCCCTCGCCGACAAGGCCAAGACCATCACCACATCGTTCCGCACATTTCCCCTCTTTCCATTAGATCCCTTATCCACCCAAGTCACCCCCCGAACACACCCACTTTTACGCACACAGTCTGACCTCTCCACGCACTCATGGACCACAAGACGCCACACACAACACCCTCATCGTACTCGCCGTTGTTCGGTGACTCTCCTTGAGCATTCTGATGTGGCTGAAAGGCCGTTTCATTATTTTCAGGAACTCAACCTCCCCACCATGGAAGCAGCAAGCTTCAAGCTTGCCTGAGATCTACTCCAGGTGCACCCATTCCAGGTTAGCACTGCAGGTTGTGCGGAAGCGTCTCACGCACAAGTCCAGGTCCTTAATTGAAGACGCGAGCTCAGCAGCTGAAGCAATTGCGGAGGAGATGTACTTCGACAGATGCAAGAAGAAGGGATGCGTAGATAGTCCCACATCGTCGACTGCAAAATGCACTGAGGTGAATAAATTGAATAAGTGTTAGTAGCTGCTTGCCTTAGTTCACGGGGTGAGGTCCCTCTCACCCGCTCACCTGGCCTCGTCTGTGACACGTACACACAGACCTGGTTCGACCCGATAACCTGCCTAGACCTGCAATCCTCGCTCATGAACCAGGTGAGCGAGGACCCATGTACACGCCTGAATCCGATAACTCGATTACCTGTGGCTCTAGGAGAGTGGATCCTAAGAGAGGAGAGTTGCGCGGGTAGGGGGAGGGCTTTGCCCTAAGAAGCTTAACCCTGACACTTAGCTAGATTTCAAAGAAAAGAAGAACTGGAGAGTCGCAGAGCTAAAGGCAGAAGAGTTAGAGAAAGAAGAGGTGAAGGCCTGAGCAGAAAAGTAGAAGAAGGAGCAAAGCAGAGATAAAGAAGAAAAAGAAGAAGAAGAGTTGCAACACATCAGTAGACAACTTTAAGCTGTCTGATTTCCAAATCAGATGATAGATTTATGCTTTCATTTCATACATATACATTGAGTTCCTTAGTTAATACTGTAGGAGTATATAGTGATTTATACCACCATTTTACTCCCATCTTTTTACACATTGATACTTGATCTTAGTGCTACATTATTTTGAAATAATTCTTGATTTCAATTCTATAGCTTTCTTGTCTTATATTACAATTCTTGAGATTTAAATTCCCATATTGCTCCCTGTGTTCGACCTCAGAACTTTTTTGAGTAATAAAAATTATATTTGTTTAAATGCTATTTCGGCTATACTGCAACGCGACACCTTTTAAAACACCGATTTAGCACGACAACACCTACAATACGCCTAAGATGACCTAACTGGGACTTAGGTGATCCTCCCTAAAGCCCAAAAAGTTTAGTCACCACCAAACACGGCAAAGAGGGATGCAAGTAGGGTCAAGCCCTTCCTCTGAAGTGTTGCTTTCGTAGTGCTTCTTAACTACCCTCAATCTACAAGGTTTGGAGGCAACTTCACCTTTGAACTAAAGTTCGGGTCACTTTAGACCCCAGTAATAGGAGGCTCTAGTCCTAGCAGTTCCAAACCTAAGGAGTGCCTAAAAATGTGTCGTGGTGTAAGAGATAAAAGTGTGCATACGCCGCAAAAGATTTTGAATTTTGAATCGCACACCAAGTTTGGAAATCAAATCCTTGGTTTTTAAATGTCCCTCCTTTAATTAGTCCCTTTTTTTTCAAAAAATTAAATGTGACCACTTAGATTTATTCAATACAAATTAGGTGGTCTTAAAATTAATCCAAATGCATTTGCATGACAGGTAGAAATACAAAGTTAGAAGTGCATACCTGATTCCAGCATTCTTCATGCAATATGTAAGACAAGAAATTAGATCTAGATGCTGCGCATTCAATCATAAATGATACGACCTAGGGGCAAGCAGCTTCTAGCATGGAGCTCGTGTTTTTTTTTATTTTTGTTTTTGTTTTTTTTTTAGCTACTTATGCACAAGTAAGAAAAATAAAATCAATCCACAAAAGAAAGGAAAAATCTAAAGAAAAGAGCACATGCTCCTAAAAAGTTACCCAACATGGTCCTAAAAGAAAGTCAGGGAACAAACCCGTAAAACGTACCCCAGAACAAAGGTCTTCCAAATGAATGAATGAAATAAAGAGAAGAAAGAAAAATAAAAATCTATCTACAGCTGAAAGAATGAAATGAGGATGTGGTCCTCCAGATATCTCCTCTAGTGGTGGAAATAAGATCCACCAAGGCATTGCAGAGGCAGATGTGATGCTCCTTCTCCCAGTGTTGCAACTCTGCTGGCGATGTCAAGGATCACCTGATCTCTGAGGTTGGTGCGACAAGATGTCTCCAAATACTCGTACTTCGCACTAAATAGATAATTGAATTGAAATGTTCCTTAAATAAAATGTGTGAATAAATAAATAAATACAAGTTTAACAGGCTCGTTGCCTCCCCAGCAACGGTGCCATTTGTTGAGTCGATTTTCACTTTTGTTAATGATGATTAAGAAGATTTGTCGTTGTATTTCTAAGTGGTGGAAAAATTGACTAATTAAAAAAATTAAAAATTAACCACTCGAAAGAGCGGGTCGTATCCACAGGAAGACACTAGCCCATCTAAACTTGCAAAAGTCATAAACAATTGTTCACCAAAAATTTCCCCCAAACATTGAGTCAAAATCCCCTTTGGAATATGCTAACAATTGCTAGATATGTCGAATGAGCATTTTATGTAAAACATGATAGTTGTACCATAAAACATCCACAATTAAATATTAATTAACCAAAAATTAGAATGGTGGCAATGGCATTGCATGTAATAACTAATTGAGGAGAAAACAGAGCATTCCCTTCAATCTTGGCATGCGCAAAAGATAGGCCACAGCTGGAGGTGAGACTTGGTGTAGGAGATGAGTGAGGCAAGGGCTTCGCGATGGTGGTCGCGGTGAAGTGCGGGGTGGCCTGAGGTGGCCAGACGGAACAAAGAGGGGCGGCAGCGATGGGTTGGTTACTACTGCTGTGAAGCAGCTCAACACACGAGCTGGAGGCGAGAAGGTGCAGGGGGATGCATGTGCGCATGTTATGGTTGCTGCGCACAGTGCAAGAGGTCGCTGGTCGTTGGAGGTGCAGCGAGCGGACGTCCTTATGCGCTGGAGGTGCACAGGCGGAACTGCTGGAGGACGTGCGCTGGGCTGCAACTCTGTTTGTTGCTAAAGCTCGTAAAGGTGAGGGGTGTGAGCTGTTGGGCATGCATGGTGCTCTTCTATTGAGTGCGCAAAAGCGTGCTGCTGCGTCTGTGGGGCAAAGGTGCACCAAGGGGGGTGCACACAGTGCTGCTGTAGGCGATGTGTGTGCGCGGGAATGGCGAGGGAGCGCAGTGAAGGTGTGCGCGCACTTGCTGTGGTGGAGCTGGAGGGTGGTCATGCGGGGTTGCAGCAAGGGGGCACGTGCAGGAGGTTGCACGCTGATGCACGTGCGGAGGTGCTGTGCGGAGATGCGTGGTGCGCGCGAGGTGGTCGGGCAGGCGTGGATGGCAATGGCTATGGTGGTGTATAGGGGAAGAATGGTAGCAAGTCGTGAATCAATAGCTGCACTCACGGTAGGCGAGCTTCAAGGAGCTCGTGCATGGTGGAGGCCAACTCCATCCTCTTGGTGTGGCAGTCTGTCACCCCGCCGGCCCACGGTATGACAGAGCTTGGTCGTGGAGGCCCATGGTGGTGGAATGCTGCACGGTGGTGAATTGGATGATGGCCTCCCTCAGCATGGCAACCGCTTCCTCTCCCTTGTAGTCGCGACTGCCCAACCAGATCCCTCTCTCCCGCTCCTCCATGAATGGGGGTCTTGAGTGCAGGCAGCTGGCGAAGAGTGCATGCGCAGGAAGAGGAAGTAGAGTGGCTGTGGAAGAAGAAAATTAATAAAATAAAATATTAGGATTATTTATACACAAATCCTTAAGTTCTATGTTAATTAAAATAATGCATGTAATGCTCCTAATTACATGCCATTCTAAGTCAATTCCAAATGCCTTTAATTATGAATGCAATGCATGAATTATGTAATTAAATCAAAAATATAAATTAATCTATTTACATCCTAATGCATGCTAAATAAATTGATGCGTTACCTTAATGTATAAGCATTTAGACATTTAATTAGCTCACAAATATGAGCTTATCACCTCCTATCAGCATGGTCCACCTACTAGACCACCCTATAACCAGAATAGGGTAGCTCCTACATAGCAAAACCAAATGGACACCCTGATTAAAATGATGGCTAATATGAATCAAAAACATCAGAAGGAGATGGCATTAGTAAAGGGACAGCTGAGTCAGCTGTTGGATAACAAACAATAGGGGTCCCTTCCTTCTCAGCCACAATTGAACCCGAGGAATGTAATGAACAGAGGCCACAATCCTCAAGGGTTGCAACTAAATCAGGGGCAAGCTCATATGATTCAACAAGCCCCATAGATACCTCCTGGGCTTACTGCCTCTTCTTCTTCTCGAGGACCTAACCCTGGTTCTAATGCCTCAACCAATGCGGTTACCTTGAGAGGCGGCACTCAAATCAGGACCCCAAATGGCCAACCCCCCCGTGACTTCTCTACCTGAGATGCTTGATTCTGAGGACTAGCGGGAGGAACCCAAGGATTAGGATCCTGACTTAGTTCAAACCCAAATCCCATACCTTAAAGCCTTGGACAAAGTAAAGAAGAAGACAAAATGTGGCTGAGAATGAGGAGTTGTAAATTTTCAAGCAAGTTTAGATCAATATACCTCTCTTCGATGCGATCAAACATATCTTGACTTACACAAAGTTTTTGAAGGATGTTTGCACACCCAAGCGTAAGCCAAGAACCCAAGCTCCTAGGAAGGTAGTGCTCTTGGAACAAGCGAGTTAAGTGATATTGAGCTAGCTACATCCTAAAAGAACTGACCTGGAGAGCCTTTGATATCATGTAATATTGGTGACATGACATTTGATAGAGCGCACTTGGACTTAGGTGCCTGGATTAACTTAATCTCGATTACCTTTTATCACTAGTTTGGATTTGGAGAGTTAAAACCTGCACCTGTGACTATCCAACTGGCCGACCGATTTGTGAAAACCTCGAGAGGGGTAGTCAAGGATATAATTGTTCAGGTTAAGGACTTCTTCCCAGTTGACTTTTTAGTCCTTGACATCGAAGTCCCTGAATAACTACAGAACACACCCATCATCAAAGGTAGACCCTTTTTGGCTATGACCAAGGCTAATATTGATTGTGACACGGGATGTATGGAAATTGCCTTTGGTGATAGGAAGATGCAATTGGATATCTTCAAGGCAAAAAAGTCATTTGATTATGGTTGGGTTGAGGAATGCGATCCCGTGGAAACCTTGGTTGAAGAATGCCTGACTATAAGCTCTTTAGAAGACCATCTGGTTCAACCAGCTATTGACAACTCTGACCATCCCAATCTTTGGAGCTAGAAATATGTAGAACTGATTACCACCAATGATTGCACAGTAATCATGCAACCAAAAACACCTAAATTAAGCTCGATACTAGCATAACTTAGGGACAATGCATGCATAAGCATTGTAATTTGCATAATGGTTAGTTTAATTAGCTGCATAGATAAAATCATCATTTTAAGTGCTAATGAGAGATGATTTTAATTGCAGATGATTCAAAGCTATGGATGACAAATTAGAACAGATAGATCTGATCAGAACGGCGACGGGTGTCCAACGCTTCCGAAATTATCTCAATCAGACAACCAGGGCATTGTGTGCAGTCCATAAAAGAATGGAGATCAAGGAGCCAAAGGACAGAGATCTGAGCCTCAGATGAAAGATCCAACCGCATGGATGAATTTGGATCAACGATCACAGTCCAACGACGTAAAATCAACTCGATCGGAGGTCTACATCACCAGATACAACTAAAAGAAAATGGACGACTATGATGGTGCCACGTGACGCCATCACAAACACCCCCTCATCACAACTCCATCTCTGAAGGCCATTCCTTGAGCATTGTGGGCTGTTGGATGGCCATCCAACAGCCACAATGTATCCATGTCGCCCACCTCACTACGCCTCATCAAAGGAGAAGATCTTGATCGTTGGACCTTCATCAAACAGTCGAGAATAAGTTTCTTTAAAACATAAACGCAATGAAGCAAAGGTCTCAGCACATTGGTTAGAGTGCTCAACCACAAGCAAAGAGCATGCATTTGATCTACGCGATGCTCAAATCAGGAAGGCACCGGGAGTGGGTGCTATTGCCCGTTGAATCTACATCAGAGCACGGAGACACAACCGCATGGTGCGATTAGATCGCTCTGCGGCTGAGTGCACAAACAAATGCATGTTAAACGTGTGATCCCACGCATTTTTCGAAACGAAGGCAACGGGCGTATGCATTTAAGCGATCCGATCGTAAGATTGGACGACTGAGGCTTGAGCTCGTGGACTTGAATTCGCGAGCGTGCAAGTAGAGAGAAAAAAAATGAGTGGCTGTTGGTGAGGAGCATGCAGAGCCAAACGATCTTGATCTGAAGACACAGAAGCGACCATGTGTCAGCATTTGGCGAAGCCCAAGAATTGAAGGCACGTGAGGAGTGGGCGGGCACGATCTAAGGGCCCAGTGCTGCCATGTGTCAAGCAGAGGTGTGTTCCATGCGTAAAATGCGATTTGGGGTTGTTTTGAGGCCAAATCAGATCCGTTGATCTCCCAATCAATGGATCTAATCAAACCAGAGTAGTTACATGAGATGGAGGGCTAGAATACCCTCTTTGCCATCCATCAAAGCTATAAAAGAAGGCACAGGGCCCCCCAATTGAAAGACAAGTCCTGCTAGATCTCTTCTAGACATCTCCCTTCCACCTTCCATACCTCTTTCATTCTGCAACTCCACTCTGACCTTCATCCCGACGCTCTAGATCTGAGGTGCTGCCGCATGTCGCACAAGCATCGTACAAGTGATGTCATCTCTCTGCCTTATTCTCTCTCTCTCTCTCTCTCTCTCTTTATCTATATGTCTCTACTTTTAGCATAGTAATCTCTATTTTGAAAAAGATTATTACTGAATGCAATACAATTCTGATTATATATCTGATTTCTATACATATATACAGATGTAAATATCTATTTAGAGTAAGTTCTAGTGAAAAGCTTTTGCATAAAATAGAGATTGACTCCTTGCGAACGACCTGGTACTCACCAGAGTTTATAAATTTATTTGTCGACGTGTTTCGCGCTATACTACAACTAAATCATCTTTTAAAATGTGATTTATGTGCCGAACAAGTTGGTGCCGTTGCTGGGGAGGCAACAGAAATTTTTGAAGCCCTTCTTCATAGTGCTTATTTGAGATTTCTAACCTATTCTATTTGCATGTGCAGGAAGCATAGAAATCTAAGGGAAAGACAAAACAAATGGAGAAATCGCAGGTTCAAATCTTAGGTAAGTACTCGTAGGTTAGATTAGTTAGATTTAGAAAAACAATCCAAAAAAAAAATTAGGTGTTTACTTGAACCTTAGGATTAGCTAGAATTTGCTTGATTATTAAAACAAAAAAATCACCCTTGATTTTCAAGCTAAAATAAACTTTTATCTTAAAAATTCAATTCCTAAAGATTCGCATGTCAAAAAATTCTCAAATTTGTACTGGACGTGACTTTTGAAGTCAGGAACAACATATCTAAATTTTGCACAAATCTAAGTTATAGAAAATTTTTAAAAATTCACATACTTTTCTATTATCAATTCGATTATTGTTCCTAATTTTTTAGAGTTTAAAATATCATAAGAAGTTTTATACAACTTCGATTAACTTGAAATTTGTGTCACTGAATTTTTGAGATAATCAAGAATTTATAAAAATTCTGAAAAAAATATTTCTTGCCTGTTTTATTGCCTAAATTATTAAATCACAAACTGGGGGTCAAAACAGACTGCAAAACCCGTAGTACACTTTAAATAAGAAAAGAATAGAAAACGTGCATTAAAATTCTTGAAAAATATTTTTTGAGTGCCTAGTTAGTGGTGCAACAGGACCAATTGATTACTTGGTTGGGTTGTACCACTAATCTGATCTTTGGACTTAAAAGAAACTTCTAGAACTATCTGTGCATAGGGTTCCACATTAAGGATAGAGCACACCTACATTTCCATATTTAAAGGAAATCTATCAAACAAATTGGGATTTGTAAAACCCTTTTGTGCCTCATCAAAACATTGATTGAAAATATTAACTCAAGTGAACCCTAAAATGCATTAACATAAGCAATTGAATCTTAAAATTCACTTCATCATAAAAAATTGCTTGTGACTCCTTTGCCCCTGTGCACTTCACATCTCTGAAATCAATCTTAACGGAAAACACCCCCCTAACGCCCATCATATTCGAAAAGAACATCAAACCCAAGCCTAAAATTGAGTAGACGTGGACTAAGGTCAAGGCCTTGTCTACTTGGACCCACTAGTGACAAGAAAGGTTGGTGCGGTAACCACGTTAACCCTTAGTGGTGTCCCGCTGTACAGGGTGTCCTAGGGGGTCCCAACCTTCTAGCCAACCAAGTAATTCAAGGGTTGACCTCACCCAATCTTATTTTGGCGAACCAGGATTAAGTCTATTTAGGGTTAATACTCTAAGGACCAATTTGATTGCTTGTATTGAAAGGGCAGGGGAATTCTCTCATCCATCTTCTCTCTCTCATCTATTAACCTTCTTTTGGTACATGGATGCTAAAAGGTCTATGAACCCTGACTTGGTACCACCTTTAGAGAGTAAACTAAGGAGAAGACCCAATTTTTCTGAATACATTCCAAGAGCCAATTGCCATGAGGAAGAACTGATTGAGGAGGAAACCATGGACCCATACTCTTTTGCCTCACACTATTTTCCCTATCCCAACCCTTCCCTTACTTCAACTTCTTTAGGATGGGAGAACTCTCCTCAACACCTAGGACGTGATTTCCTTGCCTACACCTCATATTCCCCGGATATAGCTAGGCCTACCTCGAATTCCACACGAATTGCTGGATATCAAGGATCTCTACAACCTCAAAAGACACTCTCCATGCAGGACCAGCACCTAATTAGCATGACCAACTATCTTGACTGATTCAGCCAAACTCATCTCTCCCCAGATTAGGGATATGCCTCAGAGTCCCAATACCTTGAATATCAATCCTATCCTCGAAATCACTTTGCCAATTATCCTAATTCCACCCAAACAACTTCACCTTCTTATTGGGATAACCCTACAACACCAAACCAAGGATATGATTCTTACCCTAGGTATTCAGATGATAGATTTTCTGATTTGACTAAGGTTAGAAATTTTGAAAATTATTATCCTCAACTTGCTCAAATCCATGACCATGGCAGTGATCCTGAGATCACCCAATTACTCCAAGTAGTCCAGGGGATGAGAGAAGCTAATAAAAGAAATATAGATAATCTGACAAAATAGCTCAATAGAATCTGGAGAGCACAAGGTGATAAAACTGGTCCGAGTATGCCACAAGTTGGTGGTAAGCCACTCAAGGTTGAGGATCCAACCTTAAGTATGACATCTTATCCAATCCCAACCTCTACATACACTAAGCCTGCCCACCAGCCTTGTGATTATGTAGAACAGATCCTACCCAGGCCTACAGCTGAACTAATAAATGATCTTGATATCCTAGAAACTGACTTTGAGGAGGATGACTCACTTGAAGAAATACATCTTGATTTAGGCCTTGAATTGCAACCATTCTATTTTGAGGAGCATATCCATGGTGGGTCAGAGTATGAGTCTTTTATGTTTAAAGAAACACAATTGGACTACATGGATGATTTGGTAGAATCAGAAGCTAGAAAGATTAGGAACAGTGACACTCCCAGCCAAGCATAGTTGGATGTCTCTAATGTCATCTTTTCTGAGGATTATCATGATCAGATGTGCTTAAAGGATTTGATATCTGTATTTGGCGATATTAATCATTCTAAGATATCCCATATTGAAGCTGAATCTGCTTTCACTTTTGTTTCAGCTAATTCACACCCTTCTCTTCCCATCCACCAGAGTCTTGAGGAAAACCCTGACCCTTATCCCCAACATCTCAAGATTGAACAAGACAAACAATCCCTTTGTGAAAAAGATGTTCAAGAAATTGCAGAATTACTAGGG
The DNA here is from genome assembly GCA_037157565.1 of Thalassia testudinum. Taxonomy (NCBI): domain Eukaryota; kingdom Viridiplantae; phylum Streptophyta; class Magnoliopsida; order Alismatales; family Hydrocharitaceae; genus Thalassia; species Thalassia testudinum. The sequence goes on from JAZHRO010000007.1 coordinate 54,349,646, forward strand.
ATGACTGATGAAGATTTATTTGAAGAAGCAAAGAATTTAGCCGAATCATGAAATCCTGAGGAGTTTGATTTGACTGATGAGGAACAGAAAAACATTCCCTTAGAAGATGTAATTCAAGAGAAAAACAATTGGGATCAAATTCATGAGTCTCTAGAACGAAAAGGATTTGAGGTGTTGACTAATCTAAACCTCGATCTTACTCCCCTTGGGGCAGTGATTCTAAGGAATAATGAATTTACGTCCATTACATTTGAAGACTTACATCATGATTTGGGCGACTCAAATGAGATGTTTGATCACCCCCGGGATGAGATTGAGGATTCTGACCCAGATATCCAGCATGATGTGGGTAAATCCGAAACTAGTAAGATGGACCACTGGATCCTTTTTGACTCAACTACTCTACATCCATCTATACCAGACTTAACTTATGAAGTGGTTTCTTATACCATTTCAGACTTCACCACTCGGGTTCCTTCTTTCATTTCCTATCACTTTCAGGGCCTGTATGATTTATTCCCCATGGACCACACTTTGTCCAGCTCATCTACCTTCCTCATGCATCACTTCTTAAAGTTGCCACTATCTACTTTCTACTCTCGCACTCGCACTAATGTTTCTCTCTTTTGTAGCATCTGGTTGCAAATAGTTTCAAGACTATTCACTTTATTTTTTCGACCTTTTGGGCTTGGTATTCACCATCAACTGATTCGCATTTGTGGATCATTGATTCTTGGACCAAACAATCATATCTTCATTTTAATCCTAACTCAACCCATTAATCTGATCATTCATTTTTGGGTTTAGGTTCGGCAAATGACATTAAACTTAACGCTAGCTGAGAGGCAACCCAGTATTCATTACAGGTAGCTCTACATCCTCTACATCCATACTGACCTGGATTAAAAGCATAGTCAGGTGATATCCTCTCCTCTTGCTTATTATATTTTGATTTCATGCATACATTTCAATGAGGACATTATAATAAATAGGCATGGGGGGGTGGACATTGCATGGCTTATTTTTATGTCAAAAAAAAATTGCATTTAGGCATAAAGAATTTTTATTAAGGTTTTATTAGGGATTTATTCTTAAGTTGATTCCTAAGTTTAGAATCCAGTATAATTTCATACTTACACGTAGAATTTGCAATGGATCCTCTGTGAAGACCAATAAACATCTTTAGTTTGTCGAGAAGAAGTAATGCTTCTTCTCCTAAGCCCTTGGAGAGTATTTAGGGAGTCAGGTAAACTATCTTCTAACAGATCCACTAAACAAGTGTGAGGTGAGAGTAGAAAGTCTGCTGGTGCTTTAAGGCTAGTATGAGGAATCTTAACTTCTGGATAATTAGATAATGATACTCAGAGTTCGGCATAGTTTTCATTCTCGATCTCAACATAAAAGTTTTTAGTGCGAATCTCTTGAGAGTCACCAAATAAGGCAAATACGCAGAGAGTAGGTTCTGATAAAACTAGGACTAAGGTGGATGGTCATGACCATTCTTTACGGAATACTCGACTGAAGGAGGGTAATAATATTAAGGTCAGAAATATGATGTCCTATCCATTCCTTTCTTGGTGCGGAGAATAGGCACTTCCATTAAATAAGCCACCCGATATTCTCTTGAACATCCCCTAATCCCAAATAATGCCTCGTGAATAAAAGTTGTATGCGATATTGCATCGCGTTAGTAGATGTCTAGATGAAAAAGAAAAAGAAAAAAAGAGATATATATGTCTATGCGTATAAAATATCTATATAGATACAAAAAAAAGAGTAGAAAAGAAAGAAAGAAAAAGCAAAAGAAGAAAAAAAGAGTTTTTAGAGTTTATTTCAAGTGTATTGAGGCAACAACAGCTACCACCCTCACGATCCACCAAATACAGCCCTTACCTACTTTTCTGTATTTTTGGCCACCTAAATATGGGCTGAGAAATTCTGACTTAGTCGTAGAGTTATGGGAGCCTAATCAAAGTGTTAATGCCAAGAGAGACCACCAAATATACTGGTAAATCTGGTGAGACTGTGAGCTCAAAAAGAAAGAAAAGATAAGATAAGATAAGAAAAAAAAAAGAGAGAAAAAATAGAAAGAGAGAGAATGAGTACAAAAGAACTAAAGAGAGCACAGCTTCTCTACCACTCTTTGAGTTGAATTATTTAATGATATGGAAATCTAGGTTCTAAAGTACTAGTCTATATGTAGCATCAGATGAGTGTGAGCCACCAAATACAAATCTACTTGACTCAAAAATCTTCTACCTAAGCCAAAAATCAGTGTTGAATTTACAAATTATCTTATAACCCCGAGGGAAGAAGTTTTCCTATCCCAATAGATTTTTACTAAGGGTCAAGTATGAGCTTTAGATGTGGATTGGCTTTTCACTTGGATCCGTTGCATAGGCTACAACAAAACATTTTCACGATTATCTGGATTACTAAAGCTTCGGATGAAAACAAAAGACATAAACCTCTAGTCATACTCTTGATAAAAATTATTTATATAGGACCACTTTGCATTTAGTTTTGCATTTGCTAGGGACTAGCAAGATTTAGGCATGTGGGTGTGATTGCACAGCAATCATGCAACCTAAACACCTGAATTAAGCTAGATTCTAACATAACTTAGGGACAATGCATGCATAAGCATCGTAATTTGCATAATGGTTAGTTTAATTAGCTGCATAGATAAAATCGTCATTTTATGAGTTAATGGGAGATGATTTTAATCATAGATGATTCGAAGCCATGGATGACAGATCAGACTGGACAGATCTGATCAGAATGGCGACTGGAGTCCAACGCTTCTGAAATCGTCTCGATCAGACAACCAGAGCATCATGTGCAGTCCATAAAAGAACGGAGATCATGGATCCAAAGGACAAAGATCCAAGCCTCAGATGAAAGATCCAACCGCACGAATGAATCTGGATCAACGATCTCAATCCAACGACGCAAAAAACAACCCTATCGGAGGTCTACATCACCAGATACAAGGAAAAGAAGATGGACGGCCATGATGGCACCACATGACACCATCACAATCGCCCCCTTCATCGTCGCTCCATCTCTGCAGGCTATTCCTCACGCATAGTGGGCCATTGGATGGCCATCCAATGGCCACGATGCATCCACGTCGCCCATGTCACTGTGCCTCATCAAAGAAGGAGAAGATCTCGACCGTTGGATCTTCATCCAACGGTTGAGAATAAGTTGCCTTAAAACATAAACGCAACGAAGCAAAGGCCCCAACGCGTTGGCTAGAGTGCTCAACCGTGAGTGAAGAGTGTGCGTTCGATCTACTCGGTGATCAAATTAGGAAGGCATCACGAGTGGGCGCTATTGCCCATTGGATTTGCATCGGAGCATGGAGATGCAATCACATGGTGCAATCAGATCACTCCGTGGCTGCGCATGCAAACAAACGCATGTTAAACGTGTGATCCCACGCGTTTTTCAAAATGAAGGCAATAGGCTCGTGCATTTAAGCCATCTGATCGTAAGAACGGACGACTGAGGCTTGAGTGTGCGGACTTGAATTTGCAAGCACGCATGCAGAGAGAAAAAAAGTGAGGGGCATTGGTGAGGAGCGCGTAGACTCGAACGATCTTGATTTGAAGACACAGAAGTAGCCACGTGTCAGCATCCGGCGAATCCTGAGCGTTGAAGGCACACGAGGAGTGGGAGGCACAATCTAAGGGTCCAGTGGCTGCCACGTGTCAAGCAGAGGTGCGTTCCATGCATAAAATGAGATTTGGGGGTTGTTTTGAGGCCAGATTTGATCTGTTGATCTCCCGATCAATGGATCTGATCAAACTAGAGTAGTTACACGAGATGGAGGGCTAAAATACCTTCTTTTTTCTCCATCAAAGCTATAAAAGAAGCCTAGGGCCTCCTAGTTGAAAGACAACTCCTGCTAGATCTCTTCCAAAGATCTCCCTTCCCCCTTCTAGACCTCTTTCCTTCTGCAACTCTGCTCTGACCTTCGTCCCAGCGATTTGGATCTGAGGTGTTTCCACATCTCGCACAAGCATCCTATAAGTGACGTCATCTCTCTACCTTATTCTCTCTATCTCTCTTTCTCTCTCTCTTTCTATCTATTTGTCTCTACTTTTAGCATAGTAATCTCTATTTTGAAAAAGATTGTTACTGAATGCAATACAATTCTGATTATGTATTTGATTCCTATACATATATACATATATAAATATATATTTAGAGAAAGTTCTAGTGAAAAGCTTCTGCGTAAAATTGAGATTGCCTCCCTGCAAATGACCCGGTACTCATCGAAGTTTATAAATTTATTTGTTGACATGTTTTGCGCTATACTACAACTAAATCATCTTTTAAAACACGATTTACGTGCCGAACAACTGGCAACCTCCATTTGAGGAGATTGATGTTAATCAACTTCTACCCTTCCCTTATTCATCAAACATTATCCCACCTGCACCTGAATTGAAACCTTTACCCAAAACCTTAAGTATGTCTTCCTAGGACCTGATCAGACTTTCCCTGTAATTATCAATGCACACCAAACCAAGGACCAAGAACTTCGGTTGACTACTACCCTTTCTGAACATCAGGCAGCTACTGGGTGGACAATTTCTGACTTAAGGGGAATTAGCCCTACTTATTGCACTCACAAGATTTATTTGGAAGATAGGGCTTGACCTACCGGCAGATGCAAAGGCGATTGAACCCGAATATGCGAGAGGTCATTAAAAAAGAAATAATCAAGTGGCTTGATGCAGAAATCATCTACCCGATTTCTGACAACCCCTGGGTGAGCCCTAATCAAGTGGTACTAAAGAAAGTTGGACTTACTATGGTCATAAATGACCAGGGTGAATCCATCCCCACCCGCACCACCATCGCATGGCAAGTGAGCATTGACTATTGGAAGCTTAATGAGGCCACTAAAAAGGACCATTTCCTCCTGCCATTCATTGACCAGATTCTCAAACGTTTGGCAGGGCAGAAATATTTCTGCTTCTTGGATGGATATTCAGGATGTAATCAGGTTGCTATTACACCAGAGAACCAAGAGAAGACCACGTTTACTTGCCCATATGGCACATTTGCATTCCATCATATGCCATTCGGGTTATGTAATGCACTTGCTACCTTTCAGCGTTGCATGTTAGCCATTTTTTCAGAGATGGTGGGTGAATATTTGGAGGTCTTTATGGATGATTTCTCTATTTTTGGAGACTCGTTCGACCATTGCCTTAGTAACCTAGAGAAAATCCCAAAATGATGTATTGAGGTCAGCCTGGTTTTAAGCTGGGAAAAGAGCTATTTTATGGTTTAGGAAGGGATTGTCCTCGGTCACATAATCTTGCATAGGGGCATAGAAGTTGACCGAGCAAAGGTTGATTTAATTTCCAAACTTCCACCTCCTAGCTCGGTCAAGCAAATCATATCCTTCCTAGGATACGTTGGCTTCTATAGAAGGTTCATAAAAGATTTTTCCAAACTTTTCAAACCCTTTATTGACCTTCTAGCCAACTATGTACTTTTTGACATGACACCTGATTGCATCAAGCCTACACTACCCTTAGGGATACAGTCTTGATTGCACCCATTTTACAACCCCCAGGCTAGTCCTAGAACTTTGAGATAATGTGTGATGCATCAGACTTTGCTATTGGAGCAGTCCTAGGACAAAGACGAGAGAAGAAACCCGTGGTGATCTACTACGTGAGCAAAACTTTGGATGAGGCTCATTGGAATTACACTGTCATAGAAAAAGAGTTGCTCACCGTAGTTTTGGATTGGAAAAGTTTCGATCATACCTTCTAGGATCCCACGTGATCATTTACACTGACCACTCGGCTATCCGATGTTTGTTAGCCAGAAAGGATGCTAAATCTAAGCTAATCAGATGGATCTTGCTCTTGCAGGAGTTTGACCTGGAAATACGTGACAAAGCCAGATCCAAGAATGTTGTAACTGACAACTTATCCAGACTTCACCTAGAACACATTGGACCCTCATTACCCTTAACCCACACATTTTTTAATGGACAACTTCTAACTGTGCCTGGAAAGAATCTACCCTGGTATGCAGACTTAGTCAATTATTTAGTGGTAGGGTAGACTCCACACGGCTGGTATAGATAGTAGTAGGATAAGTTCTTGGCTGAGGCCAAGCATTATTTTTGGGATGATCCTATGTTGTTTAGATTTTGTGCTGATCAAATCATTAGGAGGTGTATTCTTGAAGAGGAAGTTCAAAGTGTGTTATCCTTCTGTCATGACCAAGCTTGTGGTGGCCACTTCTCTGGGAAGCAGACGGTTTCAAAAGTTTTGCAGTCTGATTTTTACTGGCCATCACTTTTCAAGGATGCACATAACTTTGCAAAGACTTGGACTAGATGCCAAACAGTAGGGACTATGACCAGGAAAGATATGATGCCTCTACAACCCATTCTGATCATCGAAATTTTCAAAGTCTGGGGCATCGATTTCATGGGTCCATTCCCACCATCAAATGACTTTGAGTATATACTAGTCTCAGTGGACTACATCTTGAAATTGATCAAAGCCATACCTACTAGAAAATGTGACCACAAGCTATCATGGACTTTGTTAAGAAAAATATCTTTTCCCTGTTTGGGATACCTAAGGCCATGATTAGCGATGGTGGGAGTCACTTCATTAATGCCCAGTTTCGTGCCTTACTTAAGAAATATGGGGCCACTCACCGCATTGCCACCTCGTATCACCTGCAGACGAATGGGCAAACTAAAGTCTCAAATAGGCAGATTAAGAATATTCTGCAAAAGACTGTGAGACCTGACCGGAAGGATTGGTCCACACGATTGGATGATGCCCTTTGGGCATATAGGACTGCTTTTAGGACCCCGATAGGCATGTCACCATATCGATTGGTCATTGGTAAAGCTTGCCACCTTCTGGTCAAGTTGGAGCACCAGGTATACTTGGCTGTTAAGCAGTGTAATATGGATGCCCAGATGGTCAGATCTCAAAGGAAGCTCCAACTCTCCAAGCTTGAGGACATCCATCAGGACGCTTATGAGAATAATAGGCATTATAAGGAGAAGATGAAAGTCGTCCACGACAAGCACATTAATAGATATACCTTCGAGCCAAATCAGCAAGTCTGGCTTTTTGATGCAAGACTTAAGCTTTTTCCTGGGAAACTGAGATCTAAGTGGACAAGACCGTATCAAGTGGTCAGACCTTATCCCAACAGGGCAGTAAAAATTGCTAATCCCAAGACTGGGCAAACCTTTACTGTTAATGGCCAAATATTGAGAAACTTTCTTGCCCATATTCACTCGAAGGAAGTTGTAACCCTCATCGAGGGTTGAACTAGAACTTCGCCCAGCTAGAAGCAATAAACTTAGTGCTTCATGGGAGGCAACCCAGAGGATTCAAGCTAACCGGATTAACTGTTGAAACTCAAGTAATTTCTTTCCTTACTCCCTTGCATACATTCATTTTCCAATGAGGACATTGTCTAACTTAGGCAAGGGGGGGTGGTAATTCATATGTTCTGAGTACAAATTGTCATCTTGAACTAATTTCTTTTTATATCAAAAAGAAAAAAAATGTAGGAAAAGAAAACTTAGGTATTAGGAGCTTGTCAACTTTAGGAAATGATATGTTAGGGACCTAAACGCATAGACTCTTCAAGTCTTCGGACTTAATCAGTTCGGGTGTCTATTAAAATGTGGACTTGGTCTCAAGTCCTCGCCACCATAATTCATATTAATCTAGTCAATAAAGTAGGGTGATAAGTATATGACTTATCAACTCGCCCTCTGATTTAGGGGGATTTTTATTCTAAGCATCTACACACGTTTTGCACTGACTCACTCATCGACGGTTCTAACGAAAATTGGGTAGCTAATGAACATTCTAGAGTGGTATGGCTAGCAAGTTGTCGTGGGTAACAGCCCATTGGTTGGTTGTCTAGAGCCCAGCCATAGGACCATTCTCTTTCACTACTACCTTTACGTAAATATTATATCAAGAAAGCTACCTACTTAGAAAAAAGGAAAGAGAAATAGGAAAATAAAAAAGGAGAAAAGAAAAAAAAAGAAATAAGTCACACTTCACCGCACGAGTATGGTTGGCAAGTTGTTGTGGGTAATAGCCCATTAGCTGGTTGTCTAGATCCCAACTCATAAACTACACAAGAATTCAAAAACACTTAAGGTAGAAGCAGGGAAGTAGCATAATCTGGGGAGATATACACTGGGTTCACCCTTGTGTTGACCTCACAAAAATAAAAAGTAGGGAGAAAGCTACCGGTCAGATAGATACACCTTTAGGCAACATTTTCTCTTTTGGGTCACTTAGGGGCATAGAAACTCGAAGTCTGTTTTAATTGCCGTTGGGTGAGTCTATCACTTTCATAATAAGATGCTTTGTACTAAGAGTCCTTTTTGAGTCTTGGGTTGGTTGGGTAGCCGTAAAAAGTTACCCTGAAATCCTCAACTCCAAAAATAAAAAAAAATTAGAAAAGATGCAAAAGGAAAAAAAATATATATATATAGTTGCTTCTATATAGAATAAGGCGAGGATTCGGGCAGTTTGCATTTTGGTAGGCAACCCGGACATTGTTGAGTCTTTGCGATTAGGTTCTTAGTAGAAATTTCCTCTGGTTGACAAGCAACTTCTACCTAAGTGATCAATTCCTAATTTTAGTTGTAAATAACATTTAGGTTAAATCGTGCTAGGGACTAGCAAAGGGTGGGCATGGGGGTATGATGACTCTACAATTATCAGTGCTGATATTATCAATTAGAGTCAATTTCGAGGGTACTTGTGCAACAATGACATATTGTAATGGGCTTGGGAGCATTGCATGCATATTACGTAACCTTTACATTTAAATTTCTTAGAATCAATGATTAATGACCTTGTGTACAAGTCCATATTGAAATAGGTCTCAAATGAACAATCGAATTGTACAGATAAATCCGGATTGACGAACAGAGTCCAACAGACTCAAAATCACCTCGATTCGATCTCCATAGTTCCCACATCAAGCCCAAGAAGTTCTGACCGTTGATCTAATGATCAATGGCCTAAATCTGGCCACATGTCATGCATCCAAGTGCCTGCCACACTGCTCTCTCTCTCTGATGCTCCTTCATCAAGCGATCTCAGTCGTTGATCTTCGATCGGACAGCTGAGGAGCCATGGGCACTCGCACAAAAGAAGACACAAGCGCGACCATGACGCAACGGTCGTGCCTCCAGCTTGCATGCGCCTGACGCGAGATTGAGTCGCGCCTTGCCTCTCCATGGAGTGGCCTCATCTAACGCCATCCAGCCATCTACGCAAAACGCACGTGATCATGTGCTCCCTGACGCCCATCACAATGCCTGATCAGACGTGCATCCAAGGCACAATCTTGCACGCGATCCTAGCCCTCTGATGCAGGTCAGACAGCCGAGCACACACCTATACTTATTAAAGCAGTGTGCGTTCTGAGCATGATATCTTCTTACTATCAGGACCGTTGATCAACGATCGAATGGCGGGCAAGCGAGGCAGCTTCTGCTTGCGCGAACACAGCTATGAGCATCAGTGGTGGGTGCGAGTCCTTTAGCAACACTAGCGGTGGGGCTTTAGCAACGAATTAAATGTCGCTATTGACTATGGACAACGAAAATCTCTTCTCCTCCACTATAAAAAGGGACCTACCCCTCCCATTTGCATACGTCTTCTACCCAAGAGTTTCCACCACTTCATAGAGCTCCCAAGCAAGGTTGTGAAGATGCTAAACCACCGACAGAAGTCCCTCCATCATTGTGGCTGTCTCGATGCCATCCATTGCCTTGCATTTAGTTTTAAATGTCGATAGTTGTAGTTCATCTATTTTATTTATATTGTGTTGATTGTAACATTTGATAGTCAATAGATCTTTAATATATTATTCTCATATGTTTATCATGGATTTCTATCCTTATCTCTCTCTCCCTTTCTCTTTCTCTTTCTCTCTCTCTCCCTATCTCTCTCTTCCTCTCTGGTTTGCTAGCAAACAAATTGACATATATTTGTGACATATAAGAGAATATCTGATTCGATTCCACGCCTCCCTGTGTTCGACACTCATACTCATGTCTGATATTTTTATTTAAAATTGATGTAAAATGCACTACAATGAGTGACTTTACACAAGTGTGTCAAATGACATCAGTAACCACATACCCCTTCACTGAGGAGGTAATGACTACCCCTCTCCTTGAAAAATTCAGGCAACTGGTCTTGGCTCAGTATGATGGGACATCGATCCTAAGGAAGCTACCGCCAGATAATGCTGGTCCACAGCTGTCCAGATTAAGTACTCTATCGAGTATTTCCATCCTATCTTTTCAGCCTGGCACACGAATGGTTCAATGAGCTGCCGATTGGATAGATCATGTGCTTCCAAGAATTGGTCGATAAATTTTGCCAATATTTTACTGGCCAGCAATGGGCTAGAGATAACCTAAAGGGGTTTCAGAGATTTAACAACGACGATAGGAGTCTTTTCGATCTTACCTTGACTAGTTCAATACCCAATATTTCAAGTGCAAGCAGCCCCATGATGCCATTGCAATCCAGTACTTTAAGTTAGGTCTACTAACCCAAAGATTCTACTATGACATTGATGACTAAGACATGGTAGAACTTTGGGATTGGGATACAAAGTTCTCTAAACAGGATGATTCCTTTCGCTCTCATAGCCCCTTGGCAGATCAGCACAGAGAAGACTGGTATTCTCCTGACAATAGGAAGGCCTCCATTGATATTGCTCCCGCCTCAATCTATGGAAACAACCACTTTAATAAGCGGAAAGCAAACTTCCTGGACCATAGAGACTGACAGAATAAAGGCCAACCCAACAGCCTTTGTTAGCCCAGATGGGATTTCTTTGAGGAGTACACTCCCCTGTCCATGAACCAGGCGGATGTGTTGGCAAAAGTGTGGTAAAATAATAAAGACCTACTCCTGTCGCCAAAATGTCTAAAGAAAAAGGTAGACTCCAGGTCTTACAACAAATTTCATCAGGCCTGTGGACATGCCACTAAAGACTGCTGGGATTTGTGTGACCAGATTGAGTCTTAGATCCAGCATGGTAACTTGACTCATTTTATCCAAAGAAATAAGAGCCAAGATAAGGGCAAGCAAGCTATGGAAGGTCTAGAGGAGTACCATAGGGAGGAGCTCCAACAACTCCGAGGGGCGAACATGGTATTCACACAAGGGCTAGAGATTTTGGATCCAATGATCAATATGGCCAGACAGGGGATCTCGTCGAAACTCCCCCTATGGAATACCATTGCCAAGTACTGGTAGCCAAGAGAACGAGATGCTCAGAGAACCAGGGAGATAGATCATCATCAGTTGATATGGCACCTCACCCTGAGATTATAGGCGTTGGGCAAGTAGATGCCATCTTTGGAGTTAACACTAGTGCACAAGTCACCTCCTTGGCTGGTGGTCATTCTCATGGGGCGTACCCCACCCTACAGTGGGCCGAGAGAACCACTGTTAGGCAGGCCACTTTGAGGTTCTTCTCCTCCCTCCCGGATCCGGCTGATCATACGGATCTACTTTTGGTAACTCTCTTGCTGGTAGGGCAACATTAGCCTCGACTCCTTGTTGATTGGGACAGCGTTGTGGATGTTCTTTTCCTAAAAACCCGGACAAACTTGGGTTTTAAGAAAGAACATCTGTCCCCATTAGCTCATTCGGTGGTAGGCCTTGGGAATCACAAGGTCATGCCCAAAGGTGAGATCCATCTCCCCATATCCATATGCGATGGAGACAGGCACCTTAACCAGGCGACTACATTCATCGTGGCAGGCCTAGCAACAACTTTTGACGACATTATTGGTCATCCTGCCACTCATGCCTTTAGGCTAATCCCCTCTTCCTACTTCCAATTCATACTCTTTCAGTCTTTGCAAGGAGTGGGGATTGTTCATGGGGATCAATCTGTGGGCTGAGAACTTCTATGCATTGAACTTTAGCACTCCATGGACAAGAGACCCCCCAAACCACTGAAATGGGGGAAGAAAAGAAACTTGATCCAAATCATACAACAGGAAGACCCAGCCATCTCACCACCTGCTACAGAGATAAAGCCTGGTTCTTCAACCATGGCCATCTAGTTGTACCCAAACCAAGTTGGGATCGACTTGCATCCCTCGAAAGTTCACAAATTGCTCTTACTGCTGAGAGCTAACATAAACATTTGTTCCTGGTCTACCAATGACTTGCCAGGAGTAGACCCATCACTAATTGAGCACCTCTTAATATCCAGCCAGGTTCTCGAGTGGTCAAGCAAGTCATAGACATAAGTCTGTAGAGTAGTGGTAGGCGATAGCCTTAGAGGTCAACAAACTGTTGGAGGCCAGATTCATTGAGTAATCCCTATGCCTTGCATGGCTATCCAACATAGTGATGGTCAAAAACTCAAACGGCAAGTGGAGAATGTGCATGGATTTCATGAATGTGAGCGAAGCTTGCCTGAAAGATGAATTTGCCCTGCCGAAGATTGAAGCCTTCGTGGATTCCTGGAGTGGGCAATCTCATATGTCTTTCCTTGATGCATATAGTGGTTTCTATCAAATAAGTCTAGCTCTTGCTGATAGGCCTCATACTTCATTTATAACTAATACGGGTCTATTTCAATATAGTGTCATGCCCTTCGGCCTAAAGAATGTAGGGGCTATTGATCGTCTTGTAAATATGGTGTTTTGTCATTTAATTGGAAAGTTGTTCGAAGTGTACATCGATGATATGCTTGTAAAAGGATTAAATTTCTCTCAACACTTGGTGAATCTGGTTGAGGTGTTTTAAGTTCTACGAGACACTCAGCTTCGCCTTAATCCTGAGAAGTGCGCTTTTGGTGTTTCCTCAGGAAAATTTCTGGGATTTATGGTCTCTAATCATGGTATTGAGGCCAACCCTGACAAAATTCAGGTAGTCATGGCTTTGACGCCCCCAAGTACTTTAAGGCGAATATAGTCGTTAGTAAGATTGTGGCTTTAGGCCACTTCTTGTCTCGATCTTTTGACAAATGTATCCCCCTCCTTGAATGTATCAAAAAGGGCAGTGGTTATTCCTTAATGCACTGGACCCCCCAATGCCAATAGGCTTTGGAGGAGGTCAAAAAAAGCCCTTCAACAGCCACCAATCCTTATAGCCCTAATTGCAGAGGAACCATTGCTCCTGTACTTGGCGGCTTCTATGTCTACTGTTAGTGTTGTCCTCCTATGCGATCATAAGAGGATCCAGCAACTGGTGTATTTCGTTAGCAAAACGTATCAAGGGGTAGAGGCGAAATACACCATGATTGAAAAACATGGCCTTGCCCTTGTAATTACCACTAGAAAATTTTTTCAGGCCCATACAATAATTGTGTTATCAGATTATCTGTTACGTCGGATGTTGTATAAGCTGATTGGGTCTGCCAGATAGATTAAGAGGGCCATGGAATTAACGAAATTTGATATCAAATATCAACCACGAAAGTCCGTTAAAGGGCAAGTTTTGGCTAATTTTGTGGTAGTATTTATGGATCCAAGCCCTCTTCCTACCTTGCCTTGGAAGTTGTATATGGACGAATCCTCCATGTTGGCTGGATCTAGCATTGGGGTCACGTTATTAGCCCTAGATGGTACTACTCTTAAGTATGTCATCAAATTGACTTTTCCTACCTCTAATAATGTTGCCGAATATGAGGCCTTGTTAGCAAGCATTAGGGCAACCAAGTCTATGGGTTCCTCATCACTGGAAATCCTTACAGATTCACAATTGGTATCCAACCAAATAAATGGCGACTACCAAGCTCATGATCCCAACATAAGTCTTTATGCTGATAACGTAAAGATGGAGTTGTTGGACTTTTGATCTGCCTCGATTAGATGGGTTCCCCATTTCAACAACCCCTTGGCAGATGTGCTGGCTCATTTAGCATCTGTAATCCATATGGGTCAAGAAGATGATATCCTTCTCTAGATAATGAATGAGCCCACAATTTTTCCTCCTCAAGCACTTGTGATACAACAATCCACATCCTAGATGATGCTTATAATTCATTTTTTGAATACAGGTGAGTTACCTCCATGGGAATTGAATCCTAAAGCATTTCGATTAAAACCCTTGAGGTACACGTTAATAGGTAAACAACTGTACAAGCAAGCTTATTCCAACCCCTTGTTATGCTACCTTAATCCCAAGGAAGCTTCACAAGCCCTTTGAGAGGCTCATAGTGGTATTTGTGGCAGCCATGAGGGGTATAAGTACCTCATTGCTCGATTATTCCACTCAGGATATTTCTGGCTACAAATGAAGCAGCAATGCAAATCCTTCGTGCACAAATTGATAAGTGCCAGAGATTTCCTGTTGTTCATTGCCTCCTGCTTGGCAAGATGGTACCTATTTTATCTCCCATCCCCCTTGCCAAGTAGGGAATGGATTTTGTTGGACCATTCCCACCAGTACCAGCTCAAAAGCTATTCATTCTGGTGGTAGTAGATTACTTTTCTAAATGGGTCGAAGTTGAAGCTATGGTTGCCCTACAGTTGATAAGGTTAAAACATTTGTATGGAAGAATATTATTTCCTGCTATGGAATTCCCCATGCTATTGTTACCAATAACAACACTTAATTTGCCTCTAGAAAATTTAAAGAATTTTGTACCAGTTGGGATATTTGCCTATGTTTCACTTTCGTTGCTCACCAGCAAGCAAATGAACAGGTGGAAGTAACCAACTGTACTATCATTGCTACGTTAAAGAGACAACTGGATTCTTCAAAGGGTAGATGGGTGAAAGGGTTACCGGATGTACTATGAGGTTGCTGAACCAACCAAAAGACTTCAACAGGCCATACACCATTCAGCCTAGTATATGGCATGGAAGCCCGACTTCCGGTTAAGACAATCCTTCCTACCAATCGATCTCAACTCTATCATCCTGATACAAATGAAAAGCAAGTCCGCTTGGCACTGGACTTGGTTGATGAATTAAGAGAACAAGCATCCACATCAGCATCCAATTACAAGGACAAGACAACTTCTTCCTATAATAAGCAGGTACGTAAGAGAAAGTTCTATGAAGGAGACTTGGTCTTACGTCATAGTGCAGCATCCAAACCGACAAAATTAGGCAGAAAGTTGAATGCCACTTGGGAAGGACCCTATAAAGTTTGTAAGAACAATAAGGGAGATTATTACGAATTACAAACTTTAGGTGGTAGGCCAATCCCTCACATGTGGCATGCCTGCAATCTAAGCATGTACTATCAATGAGAAGTAATGAAACAAAAGTATTCCTTTTCATTCATGTAACTACATGTGTGATGTGTTGTTCAACCATTCCCATTAGGGTCATTCCAATCAAATGACAAGTAAAAAAAAAGTGAAAAACATAGAAAAGGGGAAAAAGACACTACGACTTCCTGACCACTGATGAAGCAAGATATCACTTTGATTCTTCGAGGATGTCGACCCTAGCAGTTGGTGGAGTCTTTTTCTTGAAGAGGAGCTACTAGGTATGGGAGATCCTTTTCCACCTTCTGCCCTTGGTGGAGCTTCAGTGGGGCCAGACCTTTCCACATCTTCCAAGGGGGGTCTCCATGACCTTCCTTAGTCGAGGAAACTGGGACCTTTTCCTTAATAAGATCCTCCTACACTTGTCGGTCATATTCGACATTCAATTTGCCTATCGACCAAGTGCAAAAGTCCCCCATACTAGTATGATTGCCTTCCAAGATAGCTTGGACTGTTGCCAGAGTAAATTTCCTCACCTCTTTGGAGACAAGGTTTCGACTTTCCTCCATGGTGGGGTTAGACGTGAAGAGCTCCATCATGGTGTCAGGATCTCTCTCCAGCCAGGGTTGATTTTCAAGCTCCAATACCCATTGAGCTTGAGCCTCCACCATTTTCCTAGAGGTAGCAAGTTCACCCTTTAATTTCGTTGCCTTGGCCTCCGCCTCCTTCTGCACTGCCTTAAAACCAGTGACTTTGTCCATAAGGGTGCTATGACGGAGGCATTTCTCCTCCAGGATCTTCTTGTATTCCTCCATAGCTACGGAGTGCAAAGCCTTCAAAACCTGCACTTCCTCTTTCAACCAGGACAGA
This sequence comes from Thalassia testudinum, assembly GCA_037157565.1. Classification (NCBI taxonomy): domain Eukaryota; kingdom Viridiplantae; phylum Streptophyta; class Magnoliopsida; order Alismatales; family Hydrocharitaceae; genus Thalassia; species Thalassia testudinum. Next base: position 54,365,762 of record JAZHRO010000007.1, read on the forward strand.
TTGGTGCAGACAGATGCAACCCTCTTGTAGACCTCTTGTATCTTTTTGAGGTCTCCCTTGTGAATCTTGATAAAGAGGTCATATAACATCTTGGCTGTCTCCCTGGCTGTTGTTAGCCTAGAGCGAGCCTCCCTCAACTCCCCTTCTATCTGGTAGACTCACTCACTACTCGATACTAGGATTAGAGCTTTCTTTTCACTTGCTTTACCTCTTGCTCTGCCCTTTGATGGGTGGTCCTGGCTTCCTACAACTGGCAGATGATGTTCCTCTGCTTAGCCCTGGCAGTAACCACCCATTTCGGTCTCCTTACTTGGACTAGCGGAACTACTGCCCGCACTCACTTCACTAGTGACAGTGCTGGGAATGAAGTTGTTTCCAAGTATCTCCACCAATATTACAATAAAAATAAGGGTGTTACCAATTACACTAAGCCATAAGAGGTCAAACAAAACCAAAAAACATGAATGCTTACCATGTGGAGATAGTAGAAATAAATGTTTTTGAAGTTGGCCCTCCCTTGAGGAGGCGTACTGATTAGTGAGAAATCGTTGCAAAGAAAAGATGGATTTTGGAAAACCTGAGTTGTAAAATTAGCAAGAAAATCCGCTACTAAATAATTTTTAGTCGAAACTTTGATGAGTCCCAGGTCAAACACGGGGAGGCTACGTCGATTCTAAATCCGCAATTATATTTTTTGTAATTTTTTTATAAAGAAATCATTCACAATGCTAACCTACTTGCAATATAAACAAGAGAGAGAAAGAGAGAGAATAAAAACTTTTGTAAATATGATAATGTCAATTACAACTACTTGCTATAACTATAAAGTTGAAAATCTACATTAGAAAGTGGTAAAAAGATAGGGGATGAGAAATTATGTTCCTCAACGAATGCTTGGAAGACGAGATGGACAAGTGACGCTTGGAGGAAGAAGAGTGGAGATAGAGGCAGGAGGGCAAATCTAGAATAACCGAGGCTGAGGCATTGCGTCAACATCGCAGGATTCATTTCTAGAATGGGAGTGAAAGGACAGTTAGCAAGAGCTCCACGAAGGGGATGAGAAGTGGAAAATTTTATTTATTTTTATACTCTAGTGGAGCTTCCCGTAGCTTGGGAGCAATAGAGTGAGCTTTATAACTTTGTTCTTAGCTCTTTGGAGAGGTGAGAAGAGAAGGAAGGGATGATGTGATGAGTGGATATGGGGTCCTATTTATAGTTGAGGGTATGGGGACAAAAGAAGGACCTCACATCTTTAAAAATTAAATACAGCCCTTTAGTGACACGCGCAGACGTTGTTGATGCCAAATGTTGGTGAAGGTGTACAGAGGGGCAAGTAGCACTGGATCTGCATCGTACGACGTGGAGGAGGCATCAGTTCGCGCATGCACTATAGGCGTTTGAAGAGGTGACTCTTTTCATTCATTGGATCAATGGTCTACATCGCATGTTGCTTCTCCTTCAGATCATGACAATGCTTTTGCGTGCGATCATGCATGTGATGGCGCATCATTGCCTGCATATGTGTTGCGCTTGCATCTAGCACACCTGATCATGTCACGTCGCTGCTTTGCAACTACTCGATCTCGATCGTGCGACCGAATTTCACTACTCGCCTCTTCTCGCAGATTAATCCGCTCGCAGCTATTTGAGTGCACGTCACGCATCATGTGTAAGGCACACGACAGCTGTGTTGTGCCACTTCCTTTGTTGAGTTTTGGAATTTAGGGTTGTGCACTCACGACAGTTGGATCTCGATCCAATGATCGAGAGCTCTCCATCCTTTGCCTTTAGTGAGATGTGAGGCACGCCTTGATGGAATCTCAGCCGTTGGATTGATGATCCAATGGCTGAGATGCGTTGATCATCTGATGAAGGAGTGTTGCGGGCATGCTTGCGCTAATTTGGGCCTCTGGGATGGCACCACGTGGTGCCATCCTAACCGTCCATCTTCAAATGCTTATAGGTGGTGTTATGGATGTCGGATTGGACCAATTCTCACGTTGTTAGGTTGTGATCGTCAATCTGAATCCATCCGTGTGGTCGTATTCTTCATCCGAGGTTTAGATTTCCACCACCTTGCCCCTTAACCTCTAATCTTCCTCAGACTGCATCTGATGCTACGGAGGCCTGATTGGGATGATCTTGAAGGTGTTGGACTGTGATTGTCACCCTGATTAGCTCTGTATGGTTGGATCTTCAATCCGAGGCCCCGAAATGTTGTCGCCCTATACCCTGGCCATAAAGAGAAAATCAAGCTATAATTTGTACAATCTATTCTAAATGTAGAATGATAAATGTTATGCAATATTTATAATGCTGAATGCAATTATGAGCCTAAGAACATGCATAAATAGATATTTTTTGTGAAATAGATGTGTCTACATCACACCCCGATGCCTATCTTTTGCTAGTCCCTAGCAAAACTACATGCTATTTATAAAAGAATTATGATCAAATTACTTGGGCAATAGTTATTTCTCAACACTAAGAAATTTCTACTAAGGACCTGAACTACAGAGACTCAACAGCGCCTGAGTGTTTGCCAAAATGCAGACCAACCCAAGCCCTCGCCTTATTCAAAAGCAAATCTATACTTTTTTTCTTTTCTTCCTTTTTAATTTTTTTGGATTTTTGAGTTGAGTTTCGAGGCAACTTTCTACGGCTACCCAACCCACCCAAGATTCGAAAAGAACTTTAAGTTCTAAGCATCTTTTTGTGACTATGATAGACTCACTGATCAGCAACTAGAACAGACTTTGGGTTGCTACGCCCCTAGGTGACCTTAAAAAGAAATTCTACCTAAAGGTGTATCTGTTCGATAGGTAGTTTTCTTCTTACTTTTATTATTATTATTTTTTGGTGGGGTCAACACAAGGGCAAACCCATTGTATATCTCCTCAGTTTATTCTACTTCCCGCTTCTTCCTACGTGTTTAGGAATTAAACGTGTATTTTATGAGCTTGATTCTGGACAACCGACCAATGGGGCATCAAACCCACGGCAACTTGTTAGCCGTACTCATGCGGTAAAGTGTAACTTATTTATTTTTTTTCTCCTTTTCTATTTCTCATCATATTTTTTTTATTTTTGAATATTTTCTTTAGTATTATTTTTTAGAGTAGGTGGCTTCCCTAATATAAGATTTACTTAAAGGCAACAAAAAGAGAATAGTTGTGTGGCTGGACTCTAGACAATCGACCAATGGGACGTCAAACCCATAACAACTTGCCAGCCATACCACCCTAGAAGGTTCATTAGCTACCCAATTTTCGTTAAAATCGCTGAAAAGTGAGTCAATGCAAAGTGTGTAGATGCTATAAACTTGAAGTCCCCTCAAATCAAAGGGCTGGTTGATAAGTTGTGTACTTATCACCCCAACTTATTTAACTAATTAGAAATGAATTTACAAATGGCGAGGACTCGAGAAACAAATGCACGTTTCAGTGGACACCCGAGTTGATTAAGCCTGAAGACCTGAAGAGTTTAAGTGTTCAGATCCTATTATATTATTTCCTAAGGTTGAAAAACTCTCATGCCCAAGTTCTCTTTTTTAATTCAATTTTTTTAATAATAAAGGGAAAAATAAGGGAAATTTACAAGAAATCCACAAAGCTGATAATATGATTTAGAAATGAATCCACCCCCCATGCCAAGCTTATGCAATGTCCTCATTGAAAATAAAAGGCATGAGAAAAGGGCAGAATGAAGAAAATATCACCTGTATTCCATGATGCTCTGGTCAACTCTGAGCTGGATTGTATAAATGTTGAGTTTAGTGCTATCAGCTAGGTAAGGTTCAGCCAAAGAAGTCAAATCAAGGATAAAGCAACCATGACTAAGATGGGTTCTGGGATAATGCGGTCAACATAAGGTTTTGGACATTATCTGTTGACCTTGAAAGAGTTACCCATCTTTGGGCCAGAAATTTTGATGGTTCCATTTGGAAATATATGATCAATGATGAACAAGTCGTTCCATTTGGACCTAAGCTTGCCGGGAAAGAGCTTAAGTCAAGAATCAAAAAGCCAAACCTTCTAGTTTGGCTCAAAGCTCTTTCGTGATATCAACTGGTCATGAGGAGCTTTGGTCCTAGTCTTATAGATCTTTGCATTCTCATATGCATCATTTCTAAGCTCCTCCAACTCAAATAGTTGGAGTTTCTTCATCTTTCTGGCTAAGTCTAGATCGAAATTGCATTTCTTAATTTCCTAGAATGCTCGATGTTCAATTTCTACGGGTAAATGACACGCTTTACCACACACAAGACAAAACAGTGACATGCTGATGAACATCTTGTATGCTGTACGATAGGCCCAAAGAGCATCACGAACCTTTTGATTCTGGTCTTTTCTATCAAGCCTAACCATTTTCTATAGGATGTTCTTGATCTCCTGATTGGAGACCTCAGCCTATTCGTTTGTCTGGGGGTGGTAAGGTGTGGAAATTCTGTGATTCACCCCATATTTTGCCAGTAAGTTCCTGAACTGGGCATTAGTGAAATGAGTACCACCATCGGTGATGATGGCCCTCAAGATCCCGAACCGACTGAAGATATATTCTTCTTGAAAAAAACAATGACCACCTTGTGGTCATTGGTTTGGGTAGGAATAGCTTCAATCCACTTGGACACATAGTCAATAGTTACAAGAATGTACTAGTGTCCAAATGAAGGGAGGAAGGATCCCATGAAATTGATGCCGCAAACGTCGAAGATTTCAATGGGAAGAATCAGGTTTAGAAGCATCATGTCTCTCTTGGTTATGCTCCTGAGTGCCTGGCATCGGGAACATGACCACAAGAATTCCTGGGCATCCTTGAATAAAGATGACCAATAAAATCCGGACTGCAGAATCTTTGCAACCATCTTTTCCTGGAAAGATGTCCACCACACGTAGATGCATGGCAGAACTGAAGGATGCTTTGGAATTTATTTTTCGGGACACATCAGTGAATAATTTGATCAGAGCCGATGCGATATAGTTTGGGGTCATGCCAAAAGTAATATTTAGCCTCAGATACATGTCTATCCTGTTGTTGTTTGATCCAATCTTGGGGGATTTAACCAACGGCCAAATAATTCACCATGTTAGCAAACCAAGGGGTTTGGACACCCAAAACTATAAGGATAGTCTCATCCAGAAAGGTGTCAATAATCGAAATATCCAGACGAGGAGAATCAATTAAGATTCTTGAAGGATGATCTGCCACTACATTTTGTGCCCCAAATTTTTCTTTAATTTCAACATTGAATTCTTAAAGTAAAAGAATCCATCAAATGAGTTGGGGTTTGGCATCCTTTTTGGCCAAGAGATGTCTTAGGGTTGAGTGATCAGTGTAAATGATAACATGAGATACTAAAAGATAAGCCCTAAATATTTGCAAAGCAAAAACCACAGCTAGCAATTCCTTTTCTTTAACAATATAGTTCCTCTAGGCCTCATCCAGAGTTTTTCTAGCGTAGTAAATCACATAGGGCTTTCTATATATCTTTTCACCTAAGACAGCTCCAACCCTGTAATCAGAAGCGTCGATCATAATCTCGAATGAGGCTGTCCAGACTGATGGTTGCAACACCTGAGCATAGGTGACTGCCATTTTGAGTAGATCAAATGCCTTGTGGCATGCTTCATCAAATTCAAATAGTGTATTTTTGGCCAGAAGGTTGCTAAAAGGTTGAGCAATCTTAGAAAAGTCCTTGATGAACCTCCTATAAAAACCTACATGACCAAGAAATGATCGGATGTGTTTAACAAATGTGGGCGGAGGAAGTTTGGAGATAGCATCCACCTTAGCTCAATGAACTTCAATCCCCCGATCAGAGACTACATGACCCAGGACAATGCCTTCCTGTGTTATGAAGTGACTCTTCTCCCGGCTAAGGACCAAACAAGTTTGGATACATCTCTTTAGGATCAATTCCAGATTAGTTAGGCAAGTTTCAAATGAATATCCAAAAATGAAGAAATCATCCATGAATACTTCCATATAATCTCCCACCATGTTTGAGAAGATGGCTAGCATGCACCTTTGAAAAGTCGTAGGTGCATTGCAAAGCTCAAAAGGCATTCTACAGAATGCAAAAGTTCTGTAAGGAGAGGTGAAAGTTGTCTTTTCCTGGTCTTTGGGATGGATAGGAACTTAGTTATATCCCAAATAACAGTCCAGGAAATAGAAATTCTTCTGCCTGACTAACCTTTCAAGAATTTGGTCAATGAAAGGCAGCGGAAAATGATCCATTTTGGTGGCTGTGTTCAGCTTCTTGTAATCGATACAAACTCTCCAAGAGGAAGTTGAACAAGTCATGATAGATTCACCTTTCTCACTAGTCACTATGGTAATCCCTACTTTCTTGGGAACAGTTTGCATAGGACTAACCCAGGGACTATTTGAGATAGGGTATATGATTCCTACATCAAGCCACTTAGTAATTTTCTTCTTGACCACTTCTCGCATATTGGGGTTCAATCGCCTCTGCATCTGGTGAGGGTGGGATCCATCTTTCATATAAATTTGATGATTACAATAAGATGGCTCGATCCCCCTAAGGTCATAAATGGTCCAACCAATTGGCTCTTTATGTGCCTTAAGGACCTTATGTAGTTTCAATTCTTGCTCCTTAGTCAGTTTTGCATTGATAATTACAGGGAGCATCTTCTTTGGTTCTAAGAACTCATATTTCAGACTGTCAGGCAATGGTTCGAGCTCTAGTTGAAGCAGGCTGAGAATAAAAGGTAAAAAGGATGCTGATGAAGATTTATCAGGAACATCCAAAGGAAGGGGTTGTGAATCAACAAAATCAATAACCTCTTCATATTCATTTGTGCAGGTTCATTGGTGTAGGTGGAATCCTCAAGAATAGTGATAACTGTGCAAGTCTCAATATGCAGATCATTATCCTCGAGTTCCTCAAAATATCCACAATCCTCAAATTTGTTAATAGCCTTAAAGATATCAAGTGTCAATTTTCTATCCCCAAAGGCAATCTCCATACTACCGCTTTCACAGTTTATGTTGGCCTTAGTGGTAGCTAGGAACGGATGCCCCAGAATGATAGGCGTGTTCCATAGCTCTCTAGGTACATCCATGTCAAGGACGAGGAAATCTATAGGAAAATAGAAATCCTTGACCTTGACAATAACATCCTCAATAACACATTTCAAGTTTGTGGCTGAATGGTCCGCTAATTGCAGTGTTACTGAGGTCGGCCTAAGTTCACCTAATCTGAACTTTTCATACAGGGAAGTCGGAATTAGGTTTATGGATGCAGCTAGATCCAAGAGTGCCTGGTCAAAGGTGTGATCCCCGATAACACATGAAATCAAAGGAGACATGGATCTCTCTTTTTCTGAGGGAGGTGATGCAAGATAACAAAACTAGCCTACTTGGAGAGTATCACCTTCCTCAGGGTTGATTCCTTTGGCTTATGCTTCTAAGTGCATAAATCCTTTAAGAACTTAGCATAAGCTGTAATATGCTTAATAGCATCAAGGAGTGGGATATTGATTTCGACATTCTTGAATATATTCAAGAGCTCCTCAATGCTATCAACAGGTTTATTCTTCCTAGGTTTTAATAAGGCTTCAGGGAATGGGACATGAGTAAAATCATTAGATTTGGGGTCCTGAGCCTTGGTTTCTTCAATTTTCTCTCTTCCTTTCTCAGGCTCACCAGAATTTGATTGACTGGAAGAGGGTAGTTCAAGATCCTAGGTTTGCCTGCCACTCCTCAAGGTGATGGAGTTTGCAGAAGCATACGAGTTTGAGTCTTGGGGAGGGTTAGGAAAGATCGAAGGATCTTGATTAGCCAGATATCCGGGAGTAGAAGAAGAAGAAGAAAGACCTTGCTCAACCACTTGAGCATGTGTGTGTGGGTCCCTCTGATTTTCCTACCCTTGGGCTCGATTGCCCTGATTTTATACATTTTAGGGGTTGGTTATAGGTTGAGATGGTAGAGATCTGAGCTGTTGGGTATTAGCAATGAGCCCGAATTACAAGTTGTCCAGCGATGTTTTCATTTGCTACATAAGCTGGACCATAGATCCTTACATTTCTACCATCTGACGATTCAGATCAGCCTGCCCTACAGGTTTTCAGGCATTCCATGCTGGCTGATTGACCTAATTTTTAGGGGCAGCTGAGTGAATACATGACCTTGGCCCATCGGTCTATGTGATGCATAATTGCTAGGTCTCATTTGGGTTTGTTGCCTGGGTTCTTCCAAGAGAAGTTAGGGTGGTTCCTCTAACCTGGGTTATAGGAGTTAGATTATGGGTTGGACCTAGCATTCTCCTATACAACATACACATCCTCATAGGACAATGATGGTGGGAAAGAAGGAGAAGGATCAGAGAAACTAGGATCAAAGGCCCCAGTTTGGAACCCATGTGGTTTCGAGAAATGTTGGCTTACAGGTTGAGCCATTTCCAATTGATTTACGAACTCCCATCCAGTAGGAGCTCATGAAGAATGGAATCTTGAATTCTGGGATTGAGTGAATCTTGAAGTATTTCCAGAATTTTTAGTCGTCCACTCCTCATCCTTTTTGTAACCAGGTCCACCATATCTAGTTTGTTACAAATCAATTCCATATCAAATGAATGAGAGTTTTGGATCTCATTAACATTTGATCTAGGTTGCTGGGACCGGTTAAAAGCTTTCATGGTGGCATGATTGATTGAATTCACACTTATTTCCTCAACAAGTCATGTGCACTATTTGCATCCTTGTTGAGGAAATTGCCTCCACAAAAAGCATCCACGTGATTACGGAGTTGATCAGTCAACCTGTAATAGAAAATTTGCAAGGGTTGCCATTTCGACATCTCGTGGTGTGGACATTTCCGCAAAAGATCCTGGAATCGCTTCTAGGCACCATGAAGTGGTTCCCCCGGTCGCAGGTTGATGATGAAGCATCCACCATCGCAGAGAATTTGTATGCCCAATAGGGAAAATTTTCTTTAGAAAGGCTGATTTAAGATCATTCCAAGTGTTTATTGGCCTCCAATAGTTTTGTACCGATGTGTGGCCTTATCTTTGAGAGAGTGGGGGAAAAGCATCATGATCATCTACTCCTCACCCACGTTTCATGCTTTGGTGGTCTAGACCAGAGTGGTCAAGTCCTCCAAATGTTGAAATGGGTCTTCAAAGCCAAGCCCATGAAAATGTTTTATCAAGCTTAACACCTGGGACTTGATTTCCATGTCATCGACCAGAATCAAAACACCGAGATGTTCTCCATAATTTAAAGGATCATAAAAATCCTTCAAAAGCTAATCGCCCTAACCATTCATTTGCTGGAACCATGCTTGCATTTGCTACAATTGTTCTAGCTACCTTTGTAGCAACTCGTGTTGATTCGGAGGTGGAGGTGGCTGATCAGCCATGGGATCTACTTGACTAAAATGCAACCTATGCCTCATTGAATGGTCTAATGGTCCTTCCAAATGGGATTCAATGACCTTCTTCCAAGCATACACTAGGAAGGGGTCAAAAGGATGGAGAAAAGAGACCTTGCAACACAAGCAAACAATCCTGTCCTTAGGTAGGGTAGCCTAAAGACCTACAAACTCATAGAACTCATCTTAAGATTAAAGATGATTTGGTCTACTTTGATCCAGTCAACTCAACCAGTTAGAGGGAGGGATTGGGGAGAAGATACTTCCCTTGGCTTTCGCCTCAGGTTCCTTTGATACCCCCTCACCACGGTCGTTTGAAACTACTCCCCTACCTAGGCATCAAATTGACCAATAGAGGCAAATTAATCGAAAAAAATCTCAATATGAGCCCGAAAGAGCAAGTCCATTCCTTAAGGCCAACGTCTACTTGATTTTAATTAGGTCTGGGATGTTTGTGCTTTTAGAATGTGTTGGGCCCTTAGAATGGGTTGTGCCATTAATAATTGATTTGAAACGTATGTGTGTGCACAACTAGGGTTTTCAAGCAAGATTATTTGGATGAGTAGATTTTAGGATTCAAATCTTGCTTAAGTAGCTTGTAGCGTTTGAATTAATGTTGATTCAATCAAGTTCAAGAGGCACACCAAGATTTGAAAACACGGGTGAAGATATTTTTCCTTTGAAATCAAAATAAGCTGGAGTTCCTAGTTCTTGACCTTAAATGCTAACTGAGAACGTGGCGGCAACCGGGTTTGAGGGTTTTGTTATAACGTTGTAGTAAAGCCGGTTATTACCAACATTTCAAATATAAATTTTTTTACTCGGAAAATGAAAGAGTTCCCGAGGTCGAACTCAGGGAGCAAGTCGTATTCTAGAGATATACATGTTTCTTTTACAAAATAAAGAGAGAGGGAAAGAATTTGTTGTGATGTTCTTCTTTCTTTCTCTTTCTTCAGATCTCCTTCTTCTTCTTCCTTGGTTTCTGCTATGGTGATAATCTTCTTCTGCAATGGTGATGCTCTTCTTCTTCCTGCTGTTCCTGCGTTGGTGATGTTTTTCTTTCTTCAGAGCTCCTTGTTCTTCTTCTTCTTTGGTTTTCTGCCTTGACCTCTCTTCTTCTTCTTCTGCAATCGTGGTGCTTCTGCCTTCAGCTACTAAGTCTCCCTTCCTTCTTCCTCTGCTTTGGCCGTTGCTCTTCCTTCTTCTTCAGCCTGCCTTCTGTGTTGCTCTGGCTGCTGACTTTCCGTCGTCTGACCCGGTGCTTCGACGACTTAACTGAGCATTTGCTACAGTGCAGCTCCTTCTTCTTCGCCTGCACTTCTTCTTCCGCGGTTCTTCTTCTTCTTCTTTGGCCTGCACACTTCAGAGTTTTTCGTCAAGAGGCAAAACCTACTCTACCCTCCCCCCCCCGCGTCTCTCTTTCTCTCTGAAACCACTCTTGGGACAGCTCTCCCAGAGCTACCGGGTAATCGGGTTCGGGTCAGGCCCGGGTCCAGGCCCACCGGCGTGCGGTGGTGGGCGAGGAGTGCAGGTCGGTTTAATCGGGTCGGGCCAGGTCCGCGGAGCGTGGTCACGGACGAGGCCGGGTCGGGTGAGAGGGACCTCACCCCGTGGTCAGGAGGCAGACAGCATAAGGCACTTTTTGCCTTTATGCGTCCGCGCGCCTCCGAGAAGTTCCGAGGTGGGACTAAATGTCCCACCCCAATTGAGCGCCCGTCGCGGAGGGAGCAGTGGGCGATCGCGTCTTCACGCGCGGCTTTCGCCCCATCTGCGAGCCTGGGACGTTTCGCGGAGACTCCCCGCGCCACCTGGGAGTCGAACCTGGGCGAAGGCGTGCCTGCACCTGCAGGTGAAGGAGCTCTGCCTGCTCAGTAATGGCGACGGCGGGCGAGTCACCTGGTCACAGAAGAACGGCCTCTCGGCCAAATCAGACAGGCGGGGGACCTTCGCCGTGGCACGGCGAAGGTGGTCAGGGGGTCTGCAGGGGGCGTGATGGAGCCAACAGGTCATCCTAGGTCAAACTGTGAGCGAAGAAGTGGGTGTGTTCGGTGGATCTGCAGAGGGTGTTTGGTGGGAAGTGGAGGGGCGGAAGAGGATCAGGGTGAGGAGGCAGAGGTTCTGCGGTGGTCGGCGAGCCGTGTGGGTCGCTGAGGTGATGGGAACGGCTCGTCGGAGGGTGGGCGGAGGCGAAGGGGGTGAAGGTGGTCAGGGTCGGTAGAGGGTTTAATTGAATAGATTGACAGCGGGGAAAAAAAGAGGAGGAGAAGGGGAGTAGCTCTAGCTTACTTGCAGGGACGAAGGGGGAGGAACAGGGCGACAGTCGTATCGACTGTCGCCGGAGAAGACGATGCTCAGGGAGAGGGGCGGCGGCGAGCAGAGAGCCGGAGAGGCGCCAGCTGGGTGCGGCGTGGCGCGGGAAGAGCAGGGGAGGAAGTCTCTGCTGCTGGTATTGCGGCAGAGCGAAGAGGTGGAGGGGGAGGAAGCCGCCGGAGCTGGTGAGCGTCTGCCGGAGGAAGAAGAGAAGAAAGCTGGGGGTTTTCTCCGTCAGATCCAGGCTGCCCTGGTCGGTGGAGCAGCGGGGGGTATTTATAGGGATGAAACAGGGAGGAAGGCGGAGGGAGACGACGTGTCTCCCTCGCCGGAGGATGGTCGGAGACGAACCCATACCGTCCGTGCGTTCGCACGGCCGGTATGGTGGGCTACAATGACCAGGGGGGTGCTCCTGCGACGGCTGACGACGCAGGGCACCCCCGGTTTACTTGCCAGGTCCCCCACCTCACCCTGCGCGGCGCCATGCTCCGCGCAAGGTCGCCGGAGCATGGTGCTGGCAGGGTTTTGCAGGAGGGACCTGATTGCAAAGAACGAAGGAGAGTTAGGGGCCAAAATGCGAGGGTTCAAAAGTTGAGGGCCAAAGAGTAAATATATGAGGACCAAAGTGTAAAGTTGGTCAAGGAGGTTTCTTCTTAGGCTCAAGTTTTTATACATGACTAATTAGGACCTAAGGAATATGATGGTGAATTTCATTTTCATCTTAACCCTTGTTCGACCGGTCAATTTGCGCAAAAACCCAAATTAAGTTATTAATTGGGCATGGTTCTCAATGTAGGTCAAAATGGGTTCTAAAGGCCAAATTAAAGGTTCTAAACCCTAGAGATTATTTTTCTATGAATTTTAGAGGGTTTATTCTATTTTTACTTTGCCTCGAACCTTGTGAATTGAAGTGGGTTGTTTTAGGGTTACAGATTATCATTTGGTTCCTTGGAAGTGCTGTAGCCCTTGCTAGATCATTTCATCCCACTTTTATTCTTATTAAGCTATTTTGACCTGTGTTTGGTCCCTGAATTACCCTGCATGCAGTTTATACTGGTAAAATTGCACTTTTACCCCTTATGACTGGTTTTTTTTCTTAAACTCAGAATTCTCTGAGTTAAGCCTTTCCTTGAGATATGTAGGAGCTTTTATCCTTTGTATTGGGTCAAAATGAGCTAGTTATGGCTCATGATGAGGTTCTCATCATACCCCCATGCCTAGCTTTTGCTAGTCCCTTAGCAAAAAAACTTAAGGTTTCAACCCTTGTTCTAGACCATGAAGTTTTCAATAGTTTTAGATAAGTGCCTTCATAGATTAGGTTAGAATGCTGATCATAGGCCTAAAAGGTACTCTAGTACCAATCAAGATCCAAATCTGTCTAGCCTTAGCCTCAGTCTTTTAGCAAAGGTTTTTAAGGCCCACAAGAACTAACCTAAGGTTTATTGGACTTCGTGGTTAAAGCACCCGTGCTTAAAATGATTTTAGCCCTGGTTCGGTTCGCAGTGCGTTTTGTAAAAGAGAGATAGAAAGTTTTTCTGTTTGGAGAGTTTTCTCTCTCTTTTTCTTTTTAGTTCTAGCCTAGGATTGGCTTTTCAACACGGTCTGTATCAGATTCCTTGCTCCCATCATCAATCCTCAAGGGTTCCTGGCGATCGATGCTTCGAGATAACACCGCCCATGGCAACCCCCGGAACCCTGGCTATTGAGATTTCGAGATAATCCCATCCATGGTATTCCGTGGCCGAATCCAGACCCTGGCAATTGACACTTCGAGATAATGCCATCCATGGAATCTGAACCAGCAGAGTGCTTACATGCCCCCCGTAGGATATGTAAATATCCTAAGAGACAAGCACCGAGGAGATGATATTTTGTTACGCGTCTTCGAGGGGATTTCCCGCCTCTCTGCGCTGGGAACTCGTCCAAATCAACTTGTGTTGATCGGCCGCTCCTATTCTAGGTGTTCTTTTCAGATTTTTGCGACGCTTCTGCGTGATTCTGATTTTTACGCTTACTGAACCAGGCTGTGTGTGAGGTTAGGGTGCTTAGGTTACTGAGTCCCGTAAACCAAAAATTAGTTAACGAGGCCGAATACTCCCTAAGCCTTAGACCTAATACTTCAGCTTTTCATTTTCCTCAACCTCTTGAGGAGTGTCCAGATCTTAATGGGTACTAAGAGTCTATTCAAGAATGCCTAAGGTTTGCATTCTTTACTAATCTTATTGTGCACTTTTCTTGAATGAGGTCTAGAACTTAGGTTAATTCCTTAGTTCCTTACTAATGACTATCACTTTTTCTCATAATTTTGTGCTCCTTTTTCATTTTGTTTCTTTTCTCCTTCACAAAATTTTCCTTCTCCTCTTTTCCTCTTATTCTTTTTCGAAAAATTTTTAATTTTTATGGTATTTTTGGCATATGTGAATTTTTTGTTTGAAACATTTTCTTACAAGTTTTTGCACTTTCCTACCCCCCCATGCCTAAGATTTGCAATGTCCTCATTGTAACCTAGGGGGTCTTAGTTCATTCCTTAAGACAGAAATTTGGGTGAGTGGATGGGTCGGGTTGAATTTTTTTTTTTTTGCGGACGATTTCAAATCTCAGATGCGAACATCTGAGTTGGGGTCGGCTGTCTACAAGGGTGAACTTCAAGTGCTGAAAGGTGTCAGAACAAGTTTCAGGTTTTCAAAGAGAATGACGGGCTGCCTCCCGTTAAGCGCTGAGTTTTACGCCATCGGCTGGGCGCAATAAGCTCAAGGGGAAAGGAGGATATAAGATGCCTCAGCCAAATCAGTAGAAGTTACATCAATGAACGGCTTGAGTCTCTGACCGTTCACGATGAAAGGTTCAGAATCGTGGCTGAGTGGACTGATTTCGATTGCTCCATTTCCAAAAACCTGTCGGACCAAATATGGTCCGATCCACTTAGATCTCAGTTTTCCTGGGAAGAGTTTGAGTCGGGCATCAAAGAGTAGGACCTTTTGACCAGGATGAAAGATCTTTCTCGAGATGTGTTTGTCGTGGAAGGCTTTAACCCGCTCCTTGTAGATTTGCGAGTTCTCGTACGCGTCTATGCGTAATTCATCGATCTCGCTGATTTGGAGTTTTCTGTGGGTCCCAGCCTTAGAAAGATCCAGATTACAGTTCCGTACTGCCCAATAGGCTTTATGCTCCAGTTCGACGGGAAGGTGGCATGCCTTTCCGTACACCAGTCTAAAGGGAGACATGCCTAATTGGGTCTTGTGGGCGGTCCTATGGGCCCACAATGCTTCCGGAAGTCGGGACGACCAGTCCTTCCTGTCAGGTCGAACAGTGACTTGCAGGATTTTCTTGATCTCCCGATTAGACAGCTCAGCTAGACCATTAGTTTGGGGGTGGTAAGGAGTAGAGATTCGGTGAGACACCCCGTATTTGGTCATCAGTGACCTAAACTGAGCATTTGTGAAATGGGTCCCCCCATCAGAGATTATTGCACGAGGAATCCCGAACCTTGAGAAAATGTGTTGATGAATAAATTTGAGAACGATTTTGTGATCACAGGTTCGGGTCGGTATGGCTTCGATCCATTTGGACACATAGTCCACAGCCAACAGAATGTATTCGAAACCATCCGAAACAGGAAAGGGGCCCATAAAATCAATCCCCCAAACATCAAAGATTTCGCATACTAGAATCGGTTGCATAGGCATCATGTCGCGATGGCTCATGTTGCCCAAAGTCTGGCAACGACTGCATGCCTTGCAATGACTGTATGCGTCTTTGAACAGTGTGGGCCAGTAAAAGCCGCACTGGAGGACTTTTGATGCGGTTTTATGCCCGGCAAAATGGCCACCGCATGCCTGGTCATGGCAGAAAGAGAGGATATTGTTGACTTCCCCTTCCGGGACACATCTCCGGATGATCTGATCGGCACCTATGTGGAAGAGGTACGGGTCTTCCCAAATGTAATACTTGGCATCGGAGCGTAATTTGTCTTTCTTGGCCTTCGGCCAATCGGACGGGGTCTGATGAGATGCCAAGTAATTTACAATATTAGCAAACCATGGAAGGCTAGTACCAATAGTCAGCAGGTGCTCATCGGGAAAATGCTCAGTGATGGGTCCGGAAGGGTCTATCATTTCAGAAGGAAGACGGGACAAGTGATCAGCTACCACGTTTTGTTTTCCCGCTTTATCGCGAATCTCGAGGTCAAATTCTTGCAACAGCAAGATCCATCGGATCAATCGAGGTTTCGCGTCCTTCTTTGCAAGGAGATGCCTCACAGCCATGTGATCCGAGTATATGATGACATGGGAACCCAGAAGGTACGATCTGAACTTCTCTAGGGCAAATACTACAGCTAGCAGCTCTTTCTCAGTAACTGTATAGTTACGCTGAGCCTCATCGAGTGTTTTGCTGGCGTAGTAAATGACCACAGGTTTCTTGTCATTTTTCTGCCCCAAAACCGCTCCTACAGCGAAGTCGGATGCATCACACATGATCTCAAAAGGTTGAGACCAATCAGGGGACTGTAGGATCGGGGCTTGGGTGACTCGGTCACGCAGGATTTCAAATGCTTGAGTGCATTCCTTGGAGATTTCGAAGGGAACATCCTTGGAGAGAAGAGTGGTCAGGGGGCGTGCGATTTTTGAAAAATCGGGGATAAATCGTCGATAAAAATCGACATGCCCTAAAAAGGATCGGATGTCCCTGATCGAGCTAGGCATAGGAAGGTGAGAAATCAGATTAACCTTAGCTCGATCCACTTGGATACCTTTCTCCGAAATTGAGTGTCCCAGGACAATTCCCTCAGGCACCATGAAATGGCTCTTTTCCCAGGAAAGAACCAAATTCACGTCGATGCACCGCCTGAGTATCTGGACCAAGTGTTGGAGGCAATCGTCGAATGATGCTCCGAAAACTGAAAAGTCATCCATGAAGACTTCCAGATAATCACCTACCATATCTGAGAATATGGCAAGCATGCATCGCTGAAAAGTAGCGGGTGCATTGCAAAGACCGAAAGGCATCCTTCGGAAAGCGTATGTTCCGAAGGGGCAGGTGAACGTGGTCTTTTCTTGGTCCTCAGGATGGATTGCCACCTGGTTATAACCGGAGTACCCGTCAAGAAAGCAGAAGAACCTATTTCCCGCTAGTTTTTCGAGAATTTGATCAATGAAGGGTAGTGGGAAATGATCCTTCTTCGTGGAGGAATTGAGTCGACGGTAATCTATACAGACTCTCCACGAGTTGGCTAATCGGGTAGGAATGATTTCTCCGGTCTCAGTCGTTATAGTGGTGAGTCCTGCCTTCTTAGGCACGACCTGAATTGGGCTCACCCAACGACTATCGGAGATCGGGTAGATGATCCCGGCATCTAACCACTTGATGATTTCCTTTTTCACGACCTCCTGCAGATTGGGGTTTAAGCGTCTCTGCATTTTACGAGAAGGTCGTGTGCCCTCTTCTGAATAGATATGATGAGTACAATAAGAGGGACTTATTCCAGTCAAATCATCGAGGGTCCATCCGATGGCTCTGCGATGTTGCTAGAGGACAACAATCAGACGGGATTCCTGTTCAGGACTGAGGTTGGAATTGATGATCACAGGAAGGGTCTGATTAGAACCCAAAAAGATGTATTTCAAATGAGCAGGAAGGGGTTTCAGTTCGAGGATGGGGTTTTCAGCAGCAGCGGGTGGTTCAGTATAGATGTGAGGTTCAAGGGTGGGAGTTACTGGGTTGTTCACATCTGGATTTGACTCCTCTGTTTGCGGGTCAAGATCCTTCTGTGGTTGATGAGGAATACTCAAGTCATTCTGGAGGTGTGATTCATCAACTAAAGTCTTGATGTCACAAATTTGCTCGATGACGCCGCAATTAATTCCTTGTTGGGCCTTAAATATATCAATTTTCAGTGTTTGATCTCCAAACTTAAGCTCTATTTGGCCCTCCTCACAGCTGATGTTGGCTCTAGCAGTAGCCAAGAAAGGTCTCCCTAGAATGATTGGTGTATCCCTAGGGTTCTCAGGTGCATCCATGTCTAAGACTATAAAGTCCACTGGAAAATAGAAATCCCGCACTCTCACGATAACATCCTCGAGAATCCCTTTTGGTGACTTTATAGATCGATCTGCTAATTGTAATGTCACCTCGGTTGGTTTCAGCTCAGATTCTTCCAGATGGTCAAGTAAGGATGTGGGTATCAGATTTATAGATGCACCTAAGTCTAACAATGCTCTATCAAATTGGGTACCACCTATCTTACAGGAGATCAGGGGAGTTCCAGGATCTTTTGCCTTGGGTGGGAGTCTACTAAGGATTACAGAGCTGGCTTGCTCTGACAGAACAATTGGGCTCCCTCCCTTGGTTCGCGGCTTACGCTGGGGTGTACATATATTCTTTAGAAATCGTGCGTAAGCTGGCACGTGGTGGATTGCATCCATCAAGGGGATGTTTATGTGGACCTGCTCAAAGAGCTTGACCAGGTCCTCCTCAGGGGCCACGGGTTTGGTGGTCTTCTTTCCCTTGGTCAGGGCCTCGGGAAACGGGATCTTGGTTGGTTCCTCTAGGATAGGTCCAGGTTGTGGGTCTGGAACAGCGGTACCTTGGCTAACTATCCTAGGGTCATGGTTATCAGGCTGGGAGTGGTTTGGATAATGCGGGTCCTGAGTTGTCTTACCACTACGTGTTGTTACAGAATTTAATCCGGCCTGATTTTGGTTTGGGTTTGGTAGGAGGGGTGGCTGCTGCTGAAATCCCGCACGCGAAGTTGAGGCTTCCATCTCGTCTGGAGATGGGGCAGTAGGGGCCTGATAAATCCATTGAGCGTGGCCTAAATTTGGATTCATAACGCGCTTCTGGGTTGGCACGTTATTTGGGTTAGGAAGAGGTTGGGAAGGGAGTGTGCCTGGCTGGCGAGAATTTGCCAACTGGGCCAGCTGAGTTTTAACTTCAGTAAGCTCGTCCTTGTGCTGTTTTTGAATGGCCGCATTCGATTTTTGAATGTCAGCCAGAGTCTGAAGGATTAAGGACATTTGATCTTGATTTGGCCCCGATGGATAAGTAGGGTTGGGCCGAGGCTGAGGCGGCTGGTAGTGATGAGAGGGCTGTGGGTGGGACTGAAAAGGTGGTCTTTGGGTTTGGGGATTTCCCGCCCACTGAAAATTGGGATGGTTTCGCCATCCAGGGTTGTAAGTGTTGGAGAATGGGTCGTTCTGGATGGCGTTGAGGTCCTCGCAGGTCTGAGGAACCTCCTGAGAATCAGGGAAAGGAGGAATGGAGTTCCCCCGGCTGGTGAAGAAAGGATCGGATGATCTTCCAGTCCAAGAATCAGATGGGGATGGATATGGATCCATCCCAAGGGAGGATCGGTGGAGGATGTTTTGCACAGTCTCCTGTGTGGAAGGAGGTTGTGCAAAGGAGTTACGCGCAGAGGTGGCTCGCTGCAAGTGCTGAGTCAGCTCATCCACCTTCTTTTCAATGATTGAGACCTTGTCCAATCGACTGGCCATTAATTCCAGGTCGACTGATGCGGACAGGTCCTGCGTCTCATGTGCTCCCTTGAGATTCGTCGCTGCGCGGGTATTCGTCCTGTCGAATAATCCCATGGAGTCATTGTTGATGGAGTTCTCGCACATGTTTTCGAGAATCTCCCATACGGTGTCTTCATGTTGACCCATGATGTTTCCTCCGCAGGTTGCATTGACGAAAAGGCGGATGTCCTCACGGAGTCCCTGGTAAAAAGATTGGACTTGTTCCCATTTAGGAACTCCGTGATGGGGGCACTTCCTCATGAGATCCTGAAAACGATCCCATGCCTCATGGAGAGGTTCTCCTGATTGTTGAGTGAAGTGTGTAATCTGATGGCGCAAGGCGTTGGTCCGACCAACGGGAAAGAACTTTTTCAAGAACTCGGATTGAAGTTCTTCCCAAGTGTTGATCGGCCGGGTTTGAGTTTGATACCAATGGGCGGCCTTGTCCATAAGAGAAAAGGAGAACATCTTCATGAGAAGAATATCCCGATTTTGCGCATCTGATCCAAAAGTGTGGGCCAGATGCTTTAGCTGTTTGATGTGCTGGAAGGGATCTTCAGAATTAAGCCCATGGAATTTAGGTATAGCATGAATCATGTTGGGCTTTAGTTCGGAATCAGGTCCTCCAATCGGGATTCTGACTCGAGGCTCAATGGCCACCGCAGCAGGATTGTAGTGGTCCCGCATCATAGGACGCTGTGGTGGGTGCACGAAGTTTTGGAAGAGGTCATTGAGTCGCTGGAGCTGGTGTTCCAGATTATTTTCTTCCTCAACTGGCTGAGCCATGATGGGGGAAGAAGAAGAACTTGGTTCTGAATCAGAAGAGAGAATAATGTGAGGGTGTTGCTGCACAAATACGGGCGTCGAGGCTTGGCCTTGACGAGAGCGAATTTCTAATGGAGGTCTTAAGGGTGGTCTTAGAGACCTCCTTCCGTACATGCACAGTTGGGAGAGGTAAGTTTAGAAGGTGCTGGACCCAATCAAGACACCCAAAAATGTGTTGGGTGACTATAGAGGTGCGGGGCAGATGGACCCCTTGATCAGAAAGATCGTCCACCTGAGAATTACCTGGGCAGCCAGAGAGGGAGAGTCCCGCGAAGACCCCTACACGGTAGAGCGTCCCCACGGGTTACAGGGTTTCCCCCACCCGACCTCTCTTGTCACTGCGGTTCCAGGTAGACCAGAATGGGGATCTTGACCTCTTAAGTCTACCAATTTTGAGATCAGGGTGCTTAAGGTTTCACTTGAACTTTAGTCTTTTTAAGTGCAAAGAGTGACCTAATTTAAGGTTGGTTAACCCAAAGGGGTCAACTTTACCTCTTGTTTTCTTTGAGATCTTTTTGGGTCCTTTCTTTTAGGGTTCAAGTGTTTAGAGAGAGCCAATTGTTTAGGATTTTTCTTGTTAATTATTTTCAATCAATGGCTTGGGCACACCTCTTTTGGATTTCCTCAATTCTTGATTAAGGGGTGTGTCTCTACTGAAATCCTAATGTTTGACCTTATGTTGGCTCTACTTGGTCCATTTAACTCTTTGTTGGGCAATTAGGGCTCAAGCAAGAATGTGTTAGCCCTTAAATACCCTTAATAGTGTGCAGGAGTGATGAGTTGAAAACATGCAACTTTTTATGGTTACTAAGTATGGAAGATAGGTTAGCCCTATATTGCTTGTTCTTTTCTTTTCTTCCTCTTTAGAGTGTAGGGGTTAATAGTGAGAGAAAAGATTTACCTGTCTTCGGAGTGGTTGTGTGGTTGCTTGTCTTCTTGAGTTCCTGTAGCTGCACAAAAGAGAGGAGATTATCAGAACTTAAAAGAAACATGAATGTTTACCTCTAGAATAGCCGTTGCTCCCCGGCAACGGCGCCAAAATGAGAACGTGGCGGCAACCGGGTTTGAGGGTTTTGTTATAACGTTGTAGTAAAGCCGGTTATTACCAACATTTCAAATATAAATTTTTTTACTCGGAAAATGAAAGAGTTCCCGAGGTCGAACTCAGGGAGCAAGTCGTATTCTAGAGATATACATGTTTCTTTTACAAAATAAAGAGAGAGGGAAAGAATTTGTTGTGATGTTCTTCTTTCTTTCTCTTTCTTCAGATCTCCTTCTTCTTCTTCCTTGGTTTCTGCTATGGTGATAATCTTCTTCTGCAATGGTGATGCTCTTCTTCTTCCTGCTGTTCCTGCGTTGGTGATGTTTTTCTTTCTTCAGAGCTCCTTGTTCTTCTTCTTCTTTGGTTTTCTGCCTTGACCTCTCTTCTTCTTCTTCTGCAATCGTGGTGCTTCTGCCTTCAGCTACTAAGTCTCCCTTCCTTCTTCCTCTGCTTTGGCCGTTGCTCTTCCTTCTTCTTCAGCCTGCCTTCTGTGTTGCTCTGGCTGCTGACTTTCCGTCGTCTGACCCGGTGCTTCGACGACTTAACTGAGCATTTGCTACAGTGCAGCTCCTTCTTCTTCGCCTGCACTTCTTCTTCCGCGGTTCTTCTTCTTCTTCTTTGGCCTGCACACTTCAGAGTTTTTCGTCAAGAGGCAAAACCTACTCTACCCTCCCCCCCCGCGTCTCTCTTTCTCTCTGAAACCACTCTTGGGATAGCTCTCCCAGAGCTACCGGGTAATCGGGTTCGGGTCAGGCCCGGGTCCAGGCCCACCGGCGTGCGGTGGTGGGCGAGGAGTGCAGGTCGGTTTAATCGGGTCGGGCCAGGTCCGCGGAGCGTGGTCACGGACGAGGCCGGGTCGGGTGAGAGGGACCTCACCCCGTGGTCAGGAGGCAGACAGCATAAGGCACTTTTTGCCTTTATGCGTCCGCGCGCCTCCGAGAAGTTCCGAGGTGGGACTAAATGTCCCACCCCAATTGAGCGCCCGTCGCGGAGGGAGCAGTGGGCGATCGCGTCTTCACGCGCGGCTTTCGCCCCATCTGCGAGCCTGGGACGTTTCGCGGAGACTCCCCGCGCCACCTGGGAGTCGAACCTGGGCGAAGGCGTGCCTGCACCTGCAGGTGAAGGAGCTCTGCCTGCTCAGTAATGGCGACGGCGGGCGAGTCACCTGGTCACAGAAGAACGGCCTCTCGGCCAAATCAGACAGGCGGGGGACCTTCGCCGTGGCACGGCGAAGGTGGTCAGGGGGTCTGCAGGGGGCGTGATGGAGCCAACAGGTCGTCCTAGGTCAAACTGTGAGCGAAGAAGTGGGTGTGTTCGGTGGATCTGCAGAGGGTGTTTGGTGGGAAGTGGAGGGACGAAAGAGGATCAGGGTGAGGAGGCGGAGGTTCTGCGGTGGTCGGCGAGCCGTGTGGGTCGCTGAGGTGATGGGAACGGCTCGCCGGAGGGTGGGCGGAGGCGAAGGGGGTGAAGGTGGTCAGGGTCGGTAGAGGGTTTAATTGAATAGATTGACAGCGGGGAAAAAAAGAGGAGGAGAAGGGGAGTAGCTCTAGCTTACTTGCAGGGACGAAGGGGGAGGAACAGGGCGACAGTCGTATCGACTGTCGCCGGAGAAGACGATGCTCAGGGAGAGGGGCGGCGGCGAGCAGAGAGCCGGAGAGGCGCCAGCTGGGTGCGGCGTGGCGCAGGAAGAGCAGGGGAGGAAGTCTCTGCTGCTGGTATTGCGGCAGAGCGAAGAGGTGGAGGGGGAGGAAGCCGCCGGAGCTGGTGAGCGTCTGCCGGAGGAAGAAGAGAAGAAAGCTGGGGGTTTTCTCCGTCAGATCCAGGCTGCCCTGGTCGGTGGAGCAGCGGGGGGTATTTATAGGGATGAAACAGGGAGGAAGGCGGAGGGAGACGACGTGTCTCCCTCGCCGGAGGATGGTCGGAGACGAACCCATACCGTCCGTGCGTTCGCACGGCCGGTATGGTGGGCTACAATGACCAGGGGGGTGCTCCTGCGACGGCTGACGACGCAGGGCACCCCCGGTTTACTTGCCAGGTCCCCCACCTCACCCTGCGCGGCGCCATGCTCCGCGCAAGGTCGCCGGAGCATGGTGCTGGCAGGGTTTTGCAGGAGGGACCTGATTGCAAAGAACGAAGGAGAGTTAGGGGCCAAAATGCGAGGGTTCAAAAGTTGAGGGCCAAAGAGTAAATATATGAGGACCAAAGTGTAAAGTCGGTCAAGGAGGTTTCTTCTTAGGCTCAAGTTTTTATACATGACTAATTAGGACCTAAGGAATCTGATGGTGAATTTCATTTTCATCTTAAACCTTGTTCGACCGGTCAATTTGCGCAAAAACCCAAATTAAGTTATTAATTGGGCATGGTTCTCAATGTAGGTCAAAATGGGTTCTAAAGGCCAAATTGAAGGTTCTAAACCCTAGAGATTATTTTTCTATGAATTTTAGAGGGTTTATTCTATTTTTACTTTGCCTCGAACCTTGTGAATTGAAGTGGGTTGTTTTAGGGTTACAGATTATCATTTGGTTCCTTGGAAGTGCTGTAGCCCTTGCTAGATCATTTCATCCCACTTTTATTCTTATTAAGCTATTTTGACCTGTGTTTGGTCCCTGAATTACCCTGCATGCAGTTTATACTGGTAAAATTGCACTTTTACCCCTTATGACTGGTTTTTTTTCTTAAACTCAGAATTCTCTGAGTTAAGCCTTTCCTTGAGATATGTAGGAGCTTTTATCCTTTGTATTGGGTCAAAATGAGCTAGTTATGGCTCATGATGAGGTTCTCATCACTAACCCTAAGGAGCAAGCTACTTGATGAGTTGTTTTCTATTGAACTGGTGCGGTCCAAACAACTCAAGCAATTGGCCTTGATGCACCACTGAATTAGGCACACAAGTGGTTACCTAATCTATTTTTTACTCAATTATGTGTTTGTATGAGTGTATCAGTTCCAAAGATTAGTTTGCCGGTTGAGTATGAAAAATTAGATGAGGTCGTGTACTTCTATGGGTGTATGTGATGTGTATGGTAAAGAAATCCCACAATCAGATCAGATATATTTTTTTACATTTTTTTAATAAGTGGAGGGTGAGGTAGGTGGAGGTGACAACCAACCAAACTAACCTAAGGTTTCTGAGGGTACCTAGGTTAATTAGGGTTTGAATTGAGGTGATGAAATGAATGCTATGGAGGGGGAAAGAATAGGGGACACTTACAATGGTCTTCGATCGCACTTTACTCTTTTCTACCACTCGTAGATTCCTTGTCGGGGTACTTGCAAGACAATAGAAGAAAGAAAAGAGACGTTAGAGATCAAATAAGTGCAAGGAATGTGAAAAATAATTAGGATCCATTGCCTTTGTTGCTCGCTCGAAATCAGGTTTTAAATCGTTGCGTTGTAGTATAGTTGAAATCTCATGAAAAATAGATAAAATTTACACTCGAAAAAGTCCGAGGTCGTTCGCTGGGAGTAAATAAGAATTCAGTTTTCAAAATTGCAATTTAAACAATAGAGATACGGAATTGTAATCAGAAATTGATTCAGAGTAATGTAGCAATAAGATCAAGTATCAGACTGCAAAAAGAATGGAGTAAAATGGTGATTTGAATCACCAAATTACCCTATAATGTTAAGCTTAAGCTACTCAAATTAACAGATCAGATAAGCCAAGCACAACTCAATTTTAACCAACAGAGCTAAGGTATTAGATATCAGATGACAGATTTAGGCTCAGACACCTTATTAGAGGCAAAGGCCTCTTCCTCTTTCAAATTCTTCAAGCCTCAGGGAAAGGCTTCTCTTTTCTCTTCCTTCTCTTCTTATTCTCGTCCTCTTCTTCTTTCCTTAGCTTGCAGCACAGGACTTAGCACGCCAGCAAAGGAAAAGGCCTCCTCAGATCTCTTAAGAGTCAAGAGGAGAGTAGTAGAGCAAAACACCTCCCCCTCTCTTCTCTTTTTCTGTTCTTCCTTTCTCAGAAAAATGAACCAAACCAGACCAGACTCGGGTATCCATGTAATCGAATTAAGCCCAGACCTATGGGGCGTGAGCATGGGCAAGGGCATGCATGGGCATGTGCGAGGGGACCTCACCCCATGCTATTAAGGTGAACAGCCTATAGCGCAAATTCAATTTAAGCACGTGCGGTGCTTCGTTAGCTACCAAGGTGGTACTAAAGTCCCACCCTTCTTCATGCGTCTGCAGCTGTAGTGAAGAAGGCTTGACTTGAGGCAGCAGCAGGTGCTGGCGACTTCAATTATAGCCCTGAAATCCTTCCTGGAAGTGTTCTGCTCCACCTGGGTGTTGCACCTGGAGCTAAAGGCACAAGAACATCACCTGGAGGTCTTCGAAGAAGCTTCGCCAATGGTGCTATGGCTCGAGACCTAAAAGAGATGAACATGGGCTAAACGCCCCAGTCAATATGCTCAGGAGCTTCGCTTAGGTGAGGCGAATGCAATGGCGGTGTCCGTGAGGGGTGAATGTGTGTGAAGTGGCCGGTCGACGTCGGAAAATGAAGTGAGTAGGTGAGGTGTTCGGCGTAGCGAGTGAGGGACCAATCCCCTCAATGTCTTGAGGTGTTTTGGTCTGTGGAGCACGGCGGAGCTAATGGAGGTGACAACGGTGAGTTTCAAGTAGTGTGGTGGTGTGTAGGCGTCGCCGGAGCTTCGCCGGAGGCGGAGAAGATGAAGTGTGGGAGGCGATGGTTGGCAGTTGTGCGTGTTTGCGAGGGTAGAAAAACTAAACAGAAAGAGAGAGAGAGAAAGAGAGGGACTTAGCAAGGTGGTTGAGAGGCGGAGGGCTCCAGTGTTGGTCGACTAGAATCGGAGAAGGAGGAAGAAACAGCGAGGCGGCGACGGCGATGGAGATGGAGGAATGCCCTCCCTTTGGCTGGGGAGGGTCGCAATGAAGAGAGGAAGAGTTTAGGTCGTCCAATTTGATTGTTGGACGGTCATAGGAGGGGGATACAGGGGGGTCATCGGAGTAGGGGTCTATGGTGGTTGGAGATAGGTTTTTAGGGCCATTTGACGTGCCAAGACTTGTTGAAAAATTGTGCAAGGCCTCGGAGGTGCTTATATAGGGCTTAAGAGGAGGTTCCAAGCTTGGAAACCTTGGAGCTTATGTAAACGAATGATACCTATTCCTTCTAAAGGTTCGTATGAGCTTTTGGGAAGGAGTTGGGATTCCTGGATGGGTTCATTTGGAAGGAAATTTCCCAAGGAATCTGTGTTTCAAATCTGTGATTGATTGATTAAGAATCGAGCAAGAAATCCTCACTCGAAACTCGATGGTGAAGGTTTAACCTTCCAAAAATGGCATGGGGACCTTCTTGTGAAGAAGACAAAGAAGTTGGGGGGCTATTTATAAGAGAATTCAAAAGTTAAGGGTCTGAATGAGATAGAGTCTGACTGGACCAAAATGCAAACTTGGTCAAGATGATCTTAGATTTGGCCCAAATTTTGGTACAAACCTAATTTTGACCCAAGGAATCCAATGGTGAAGTTAGATTTATGTTTTGACCAAGTTTGAATGGTTAATTTATGCAAAAACCTAAATTAGGGCTAATGTCTGTCTGAGACTATTTTGGGTCAGGACAGGTTCTAATGGTCAAATTGAAGGTTCCAAACCTAGAGAATATTTTTCTATGAATTTTAGAGGGTTTAAGTGAATTTTATCCTGACCAAAACCTCAGTTAATTAAGTGGGTCTATTTTTAGGATTTTAAAAGTCATTTAATTCTCAAAACATGTGCAAACCTTTTTCTATTTATTCTAACTTACTTGTTAGCCTTTTAGGACTGTGACCCTTAATTACCTACTGGGACAACCCGTGATTATTCTACATTCATGCTATGGTGGAATCCTATTTTCTTGTCTTTCCCTCAGAATGAATTTGTAGTGAAATATGGCTCTCTGGCAGTTATGTAGGAGCATTTATTGACTTAGATCAAAATGAGAGTTATGGCTCATGATGGTGTTCCCAACATACCCTCATGCCTAGCTTTTGCTAGTCCCTTAGCAAAATCTCATGGAATTAACTCTAATTCTAGACCATATGCCTTTTTATACTCAAAACTCTTATGTGTGCTTTCTTTTGTAGATTAGGTCAGAATGCCGATAGTAGGCCTAGAGGTACTCAAGTACCAACCAAGATCCGGACCTGACCAGCTCTAGCCTCAGTCCATCACGAAGGTTTCTAAGGCCCACAGGAACTAACCTAAGGTTCGTTGAACTCCGCGGTTAAAGCACCCGTGCTTGTAACATGTTTTAGCCCAGGTTCAGTTTGCAGTTCATTTTTGTAAGTGAGAGACAGAAGAATTTTTCTTTATTTTTGGAGAGTTTGCTCTCTCTTTTCCTTTTATTTCTAACCTTGGATTAGCTTTACAACACGGTCTGTATCAGATTCATAGTTCCCACCATCAATCCTCACAGGGTCCCTGGCAATCGATGCTTCGAGATAGCATTGCCCATGGCAACCCCCAGAACCCTGGCTTTCAAGATTTTGAGATAATCCCGCCCATGGCATTTTGTAGCTAAATTTAGACCCTGGCAATTGATATTTCATGATAATGCTGCCCATGGCATCTAAACCAGCACAAGGTGTTTACATGCCCCTAGTAGGATATTTAGATATCCTTGGAGACAAGCACCAAGGAGATTATATGTTATTGCGCATCTTTAAAGGGGATTTCTCACCTCTCCATGCCAAGAACTCATCCAAATCAACTTGTGTTGATCAGCCGCTCCTAATCTAGGTAGCTTTTTCATAACAGATTTAATGCATTTGCATGATTTTGATAATTAAGTGCACTGAACCAGACTCTGTGTGGATTGGGGTGCTTAGGTTACCGAGTCCCGCAAACCAAAGGTCAGTTAATGATGACGAATAATCCCTAAGTCTTAGACCTAATACTTAAGCTTCGCATTTTTCCCAACCTCTTGAGGACTACCCAGATCTTAGCAGATACTTGAATTTTTAAGCCTAAGATCACAACCCACGAGGCCTAAGATCAGCGTTCATACTAATCTCTTTTGTCTCTTAGCACCTTTTGTCATTCATTTTCTTTCTTTTTGATTTGGTCTAGAACTAAGTCAATTCCTTAATCTTTTACTAATGACTATCTCTTTTTCTTTTCTTTTAAAATTATGCTCCTTTTTGACATTTTTATCTCCTCCCCTTTTTCTCCTCAAAAAAATGATATGCAATCAATTCACTCAAAATTTCCTCCCTTCTATTTTTGTTCTTTTTTTCATTTTTTTTTTGGTTTTTGGAATGTGCTTTTTTTTTATGAAACCCTTTCTTGTGAAGTGATTCTCACAGCATTTTGCACTTTAATACCCCCCCATGCCTATGATTTGCAATGTCTTCATTGTAAATTAGGTGGGTTAGAGTTCAGCTTAGATCGTACATTAGAACAAGTTTTGGGTGGGTGGTTGGGTTGGGGTGACTGTTGCGGACGATTTCAAGCTCGGGTACGGGTATCAGAGGTGGAGTTGGCTATTCTAATGGATGAACCCTAAAGTGTAATATGAGTTTAGCATAAGATGTGTCAAGAAGGGTTCCGATTTTTCAAAAAGATGACGGGTTGCCTCCCGTTAAGCGCTGAGTTTAACGCCATCAGCCGGGAGCAATGAGGTCAGGGAGAATGGAGATCAAAAGATACCTCAGCCTTATTTGTATCGGTGAGTTCAATGAATGGCTTAAGTCACTGACCGTTCACAACAAAGGGTTCTGAATCAAGGCTGAGTTGGCTGATTTCGATAGCTTCATTTCCAAAGATTCGTCTCACCAAGAATGGTCCAATCCATTTTGATTTGAGTTTTCCTGGGAAAAATTTGAGTTTGGCATCAAAGAGTAGAACTTTCTGACCAGGGTGGAAAGATTTTCGTACAATGTGCCTGTCATGGAAGGCTTTAACCTGCTCTTTGTAGATACACAAGTTCTCATATGCATCATTGCGTAGTTCCTTGATCTCATTTAATTGCAATCGGCGGTGTATTCCAGCCTTCACTAAGATCCAGATTGCACTTCCATACTACCCAATAAGCCTTGTGCTCCATCTCGACGGGAAGGTGACATGCCTTACCGTACACTAATATGAAGGGAGACATGCCTAATTGGGTTTTGTGGGCGGTCCTATAGGCCCACAAGGCTTCTAGAAGGCGAGTAGATCAATCTTTCTTATCAAGCCGAACAGTGACCTGAAGGATCTTTTTGATCTCTCGATTTGATAGTTCTACTACTCCATTAGTCTGGGGGTGGTAAGGAGTCGAGATACGATGTGACACCTCATACTTTTTCATCAGGGACTGGAAGTGCACATTGGTGAAATGAGACCCGCCATCATTGATGATGGCCTTAGGAACCCCAAATCTGGTAAAGATGTTCTCTTGGATAAATCGGAGGATAACTTTATGATCACTAGTTCTCATGGGGACAGTTTAAATCCATTTAGAGACATAATCAACAGTGAGTAGCATGCATTCAAAGCTGTTAGATTCGGGAAAGGGTCCCATGAAATCAATTCCCCATATGTCAAAGATTTCGCACACAATAATCGGGTTCAAGGGCATCATATCTCGCGGGCCCATGTTGCCGAGGTTCTGACAACGAGCGCATGCCCTACAATATGTCTGTGCATCTTTGAACAAAGTGGGCCAAAAGTACCCACACTGGAGAATTTTCACTGCGGTTTTACAGCCAGAGAAATGGCCACCGCAGGCCTAGTCGTGACAGAATGACATTACATCATTGACCTCGTCGTCAGGAATGCATCTCCGAATCACTTGATAATTGCCAATGTGGAAAAGGTATGGTTCCTCCCAAATATAGTACTTGGCCTCAATAATCAATTTGTCCCACCTAGAAGTCACCCAATCTAGCGGAACTTTCCCCGTAACCAAGTAGATAACAATATCAGCAAACCATGGGAGGTTGTGAATGGCTAGTAGGTGCTCGTCCGGAAAATGCTCGGTGATTGGACCAGATGGGTTGATGACGAAAGAAGGAAGATGGGATAAGTGGTCAGCTACCACGTTCTATTTTCCCACTTTACCGCAAATCTCGAGATCAAATTCTTGCAACAGCAAGATCCAGCGGATTAGTTGAGGTTTCGCATTCTTCTTTACAAGGAGGTGCCTCACTGCAGTGTGATCTGAGTATATGATAACACGGGAACCCAAAAGATATGATCTGAATTTTTCCAGGGCAAATAATACGGCTAGCAGCTCTTTCTTAGTAACTGTATAGTTATGCTGGGCCTCATCAAGTGTCTTACTAGCGTAGTAGATGACCATGGGTTTCCCATCTATTTTCTACCCAAGTACCACCCTTACATCATAATCAGATACATCGCACATGATCTCAAAGGGTTAAGACCAATTAGGGGACTGCAGGATAGGTGCTTGGGTAACTCGATCACATAGGATTTCAAATGCCTGAGTGCACTCCTTGGAGATTTCAAAGGGGACATCGTTAGATAGAAGATTAGTTAGAGGGTGAGCGATTTTTGAAAAATCAGGAATGAATCGACGGTAAAAATCGACATACCCTAGAAAGGATCGGATGCTTTGACTAAGCTAGGCATAGGGAGTTTGGAAATCAGATTCACCTTGGCTCGATCAACCTGGATGCCTTTTTCAGAGATGAGATGTCCGAGGACAATTCCCTCAGGTACCATGAAGTGGCTCTTTTCCCAGGGAAGAACCAAGTTCACGTCGATGCATCGCCTGAGGATTTGGACCAAGTGCAGGAGGCAATCATCAAATGATTTACCAAATTCCGAGAAGTCATCCATGAAGACTTCAAGGTATTCACCTACCATATCTAAGAATATGTCAAACATGCATCACTGAAAAGTGGCAGGTGCATTGCAAAGACCAAACGACATCCTTTGGAAGGCATATGTTCCGAAGGGGCAGTTGAAGGTGGTCTTCTGTTGGTCCTCGGGATGGATTGCGATCTGATTATAACCGAAGTACTCGTCCAAAAAGCAGAAGAATCGATTTCCCGCTAATTTCTTGAGAATCTGATTAATGAACGGTAGTGGGAAATGATCCTTCTTCATGGAGGAATTGAGTCTTCTGTAATCAATGCAGACACTCCACGAGTTTGCTATACGGGTCGGTATGGTTTCTCCGATTTTTGTTGTGATGACGGTGAGCCCTGCCTTCTTAGGTACCACTTGGATTGTACTCACCCACCGACTATCAGAGATCAGGTAGATGATCCTTGCATCTAGCCACTTGATGATCTCCTTTTTCATGACATCCTGCAGATTTGGATTTAGGCGTTTCTACATTTCATGAGATGGCCGTGAGCCCTCTTCAGTGTATATGTGATGTGTGCAGTATGAAGGGTTGATATCAGTCAAATCATTGAGAGTCCATCCAATGGCTCTCTGATGCTGCTGGAGAACAGAAATCAGGCGTGTTTGCTGGTCAGGTGTGAGTTGGGAGTTGATAGTTACAGCAAACGTCTGATTGGAACCAAAAAAGATGTATTTGAGATGATCGAGAAGAGGCTTTAATTCCATTACTGGGTTGTCAACAGCAGTGGGTGGTTCAGGGTGGTTGTCGGGAGCAAAGGAAGGAGCTATGGGTGTGTCTAGGTTGACTTCGGACTCCTCTAATTGTGGGTTTTGATCCTCTTGTGGTTGATTAGAAATAGTTAGGTTCTCCTCGATACATAAGTCGTCAACCATAGCCTCGATATTGCAAATTTGTTCTATAACTTTGTAATTAATTCCTTGTTGGGCCTTAAAGATGTCGATCTTTAGTGTCTTGCTTCCAAATTTTAATTCAATTTGACCCTCCTCACAATTGATATTTGCCCTAGTAGTGGCCAGAAAGGGTCTCCCTACCATGATCGGTGTATTCTTCACATTCTCAGGAGCATCCATGTCTAAGATAATAAAATCCACTGGAAAATAGAAATCATGTACCCTAACTATGACATCCTCGAGAATTCCTTTTGGTGACTTAATTGATCGGTCGGCTAGCTGTAAAGTCGTTTCTATCGGTTTAAGCTCAGATTCCTTGAAGTAGTCTAGTAGGGATGTAGGTATTAAATTTATGGAGGCTCCTAAGTCCAATAAAGCTCAGTCGACTTGTGTACCATTAATTGCATAGGAGATCAGAGGGGTGCCTGGGTCTTTTGCCTTAGGTGGGAGTTTGCTCAAAATGACAAAGCTGACTTGCTTCGACAGTACGATCGGGTTCCCTTTTTTGGTTCGCGACTTATGCTTAGGTGTACACACGTCTTTCAGAAATTGTGCGCAAACCGGTACATGGCGTATCGCATCCATCAAGGGGATGTTTATATGGACCTGCTCAAAGAGCTTAACCAGGTCCTCTTCAGGTGCCACGGGTTTGGCTGTCCTTTTTCCCTTGGTCAAGGCCTCAGGAAATGGAACCTCAGACGGTTCCTCTAGAATTGGATTAGGCTCTTGATCTAGGACGAGTGTGTCCTGGATGACCAATCTAGGGTTAGGGTTTGTATTACCAGGCTGGGAGTGGCTTGGATAAGGTGGGTCTTGTGTTATTTTGCCACTCTAGGTAGTAATAGAATTCAATCCCGCCTGGTTCTAGTTTGGTGTGGGAAAAAGAGGTGCTTGCTGCTGGTAACCCGCATATGATGTCGAAGCCTCCATCTCATAGGGTGATGGAGTAGAAGGGGCCTGATAAAAAAAATGAGCTTGATCCTGATTTGGGTTCATAACGCGCCTTTGATTTGGCACGTTATTCGGATTAGGCAGAGGTTGTGAAGGAAGTGCACAAAGTTGGCGAGGATTTGCCATTAGGGCAAGTTGATTGCGAACCTCTATGATCTCTTCTCTGTGTTATTTTTGCATAGCCACATTTGTCTTCTGAATGTCAGCCAGAGTCTGAAGGATAAGTGTCATTTGATCTGCATGAGTCGGCCCAGATTGATAAGTTGGGTTAGGCTGAGGTTGAGGCTACTGATATGGACGAGGAGCTTGTGGTTGGGGCTGATATTGAGGTCTCTGATTTTAATTATTTATTGACCATGTGAAATTAGGATGATTACACCATCTAGGGTTGTAGGTGTTTGAGAATGGATCATTCTGAATGACCTTGAGGTCCTCACAAGTCTAAGGAGCCTCAAAAAAGTTAGAATACGAGGGTTCAGAGTTCCCCAAACTAGAGTAGATGGGTCCAGAGTTTCCTATGAAACCAGAATCAAACGAGGCTGGATACGGGTCCATCCCCTGAGAAGATCGATGATAGATGTTATGCACAGCCTCCCTGCCAGAGGGCGGTTGTGCAAACGGTTTTTGCACAGAGGTGGCTCACTGCAAGTGTCGAGTTAGCTTATCCACCTTCTCAATAATAGAGACCTTGTCCAGATGACTGGCCATCAGTTCAAAGTCAACGAAAGAGGACAGGCCCTGTGTCTTATGTGCTCCCTTTAGATTCGTCAATGCATGGGCATTCGTCTGGTCGAACATGCCCATGGATTCATTATTGATGGAGTTCTCACACACTCTCAAGAATCTCCCACACGGTGTCTTCGTGTTGATCCATGATGTTTGCTCCGTAGGTCACATTGACGAATAATCGAATATCCTCATGGAGTCCCTGGTAAAAAGACTGGATTTGTTCCCATTTAGGAACTTCGTTGTGGGGGCACTTTTGCATGAGATCTAGAAAATG
Source organism: Thalassia testudinum (assembly GCA_037157565.1). Taxonomy (NCBI): domain Eukaryota; kingdom Viridiplantae; phylum Streptophyta; class Magnoliopsida; order Alismatales; family Hydrocharitaceae; genus Thalassia; species Thalassia testudinum. The sequence continues at coordinate 54,399,507 of JAZHRO010000007.1, forward strand.
ATCCCATGCTGTGTGAAGCGGTTCTCCTGCTTGCTGCGTGAAATGTGTGATCTGGTGCCGTAAAGCATTTCCTCGACCAATAGGGAAGAACTTTCTTAGAAACTTGGATTGAAGTTCCACCCAGGTGTTGATTGGACGCGTTTGCATTTGGTATCAGTGAGCAGCCTTATCCTTGAGAGAGAAGAACATTTTAATGAGTAGGACATCCCAATTTTCTGCTTCTAACTCGAAGGTCTGGGCTAGATGCTTGAGTTGCCTGATATGCTGGAAAGGATCTTCAGAATTATGCCCATGGAATTTGGGAATGGCATGAATCATGTTGGGCTTGAGTTTAGTATTAGGACCTCCAATGGGGATTTGTACTCGAGGTTCGATTGCCACCGCAATAGGATTATAGTGATCTCGCATCAATGGACGCTGCGGTGGGTTCATAAAGGCTTGGAATAGATCATTGAGGCACTGAAGTTGATTTTCAAGATTATTTTCTTTTGCTGGTTGTGCCATGATGATGGATGAAGGAGAATTAGGTTCAAATGAATCAGAAGAGATATCGATTGGATTGGGTTGCTGCACAAACAAGGTGGTCGAGGCTTGTCCTTGACGGGAATGAGTAGCTAATGGTGGCCTCAAGGATGATCTTAGAGACCTCCTCCCGAACATGCACCGATGGAGTAGATGAGAGGGTAAATGTGATGGACCCAATCAAGACATCCAAAAAAATTTTTGGATGACTATAGAGGTTCGGGGCGGATGATACCACTTAGTCAGAAAGCCGTCCACCTGAAAATTACCTGGGCAACCAAAAAGGGAGAGTCTCGTAAAGAACCCTACACGATAGAGTGCCCCCATGAGTTGTAGGGTTTCCCTTACCCGACCTCTCTTGTCACTGATGATCTAGGTAGACCAGAATGGGAACTTGACCTCTTAAGTCTACCAGTTTTAATTAAGAGCAAGGGTGCTCATGATTTCACTTGAACTTTTAAGATGTTTTTGTAAAAAGTGACCTGATTTGAAGATTGGTTAACCCAAATAAGGTGGGTCAACTTCACCTGTATTGTCTTTTGAGAAATTTAGGTCCCTCTTTTAGTGTTCAAATGAATTTAAGAGCCTGATTTTAGGGTTTTTCTTGAATGGATTAATTCAATCAAGGTTTAGGCACACATTGTTTGGAAAGATCAATTCTTGATTAAGTGTCTCTAAAATCTTAAACTGGAATCCTTAATTGGCTCTGATTTGGTCCAATTAATTTTTCAAAATATGGTACTTAGGGCTCAAATAAGAATGTGATAGCCTTAAATACCTTAAGATCTTAAGTAGGTGCACAAATCAAGTTTTGGATGTTCTCTAGAATGTATCAAATTAGGCAACGTGACGATTTGTCTAAGAATAGAATGCAAGTAGCCCTAATTGATTTTTCCTTTTTTTAGCTTTTTCAGATTCAGGGGCTTAGAAGAAGGTAGATGGCGTTTACCTGCCCCTGGAGTGGTTGTGTGGTTGATCTTTTTTTAATGAGTCCCTAAAACAAATCGCAATCAAAAGAGATGTAGCACGTTAGAGTCCAACCTGATATTGCAATCAAGAGATCTGAATTGCACATTGCACCTCGGCAACGACGCTAAAATGTTGCTCACTTGAAATTAGGTTTTAAATCGTTGCGTTGTAGTATAGTTGAAATCTCGCGAAATACATATAAAATTTATACTCGAAAAAGTCTGAGGTCGTTCGTTGGGATAAAATAGGAATTCAATTCTCAAAATTGCAATTTAAAACAACAGAGATACGGAATTGTAATCAGAAATTGATTCAGACTAATGTAGCAATAAGATCAAGTATCAGACTGCAAAAAGAATGGAGTAAAATGGTGATTTGAATCACCAAATTACCCTATAATGTTAAGCCTAAGTTACTCAAATTAACAGATCAAATAAACCAAGCACAACTCAATTTTAACCAACAGAGCCAAGGTATCAGATATTAGAACACAGATTTAGGCTCAAACACCTTATTAGAGGCAAAGGCATCTTCCGCTTTCAAATTCTTCAAGCCTCAGGGAAAGGCTTCTCTTTTCTCTTCCTTCTCTTCTTCTCATCCTCTTCTTCTTTCCTTAGCTTGTAGCACAGGACTTAGCACGCCAGTAGAGGCAAAGGCCTCCTTAGATCTCTCAAGAGTCAAGAGGAGAGCGGCAGAGCAAAACAACCCCCCTCTCTTCTCTTTTCTCTTCTTCCTTTCTCAGACAAACGAACCAAACCAGACCAGACCTGGGTATCCGGGTAATCGGATCAAGCCTAGACCTACAGAGCATGAGCATGGGCGAGGGCGTGCGTGGGCACATGCGAGGGGACCTCACCCCGTGCTACTGTGGCGAATAGCCTATAGCACAAATTCAATTTAAGCGTGTGTGGTGCTTCATCAGCTACCGAGGTAGGACTAAAGTCCCACTTATAAGTCCAATTTATTGGACACTAATTTGGCTTAAGTACATATGGAATACATTTCCTTATAGTTTAATGACTTATTCTAAGTAGTAATTAATCTTAGCTTATGAATATTTTTGTATCTGCTTTGCATTCTAATACATACATTTATACTCCTTATTTGATATGTGCATGTAGAGAGAAAAACATAATAGGTGGCTAGACATGAATATAAATAGCATTTGAAGGAGGGTATGCCCATAATTGTCCATCACCGCCGCTCCCTCCGCCAGCATTCAAATCCAGCAGTTGCGCATGCGAAGGGAGAGGCAGATGTTGTGGATCTGGAAAAGGTTAAAGGATCTTCCCTTCATGCTGTAGGGAGGGCGGCCCTCGACATCATCATGTAACAAGTCTTCCCTGTGGCCATGATGAACACTGTGGCATAGGCATTCTCCACTGCCATCGACCTCCATCACCACAATTGGTGCACGGTGACAACGTGCATCACCATCAGTCGTTCCATCCACCTTCACCGCCATCACCACTTCCACCACCAACACCTTCACCGTGTGTCGGCCTCTTCGGTTAAGACATCCAGGAAGGTTTCCGGACATCTAAGACTCGTCCCTCCACCACTACGTTCACCTCTCTCCTCGATGCTGACAGCAGCAAACCCACATGCAAGACTCACTGCGCGGCCACACCCATGTGCAGCTACGCCCTCACGCGAAGCAGCCGGTGCCGCCAGCCCGTGCACATGCTTAGTTTCCTCTTCCTCCCCTTCTTCCTCTTCTTCTTCTTCTCCAAGAAAAGAAGAGGAACCCATCAGCAACCATCGTGCAGCTACCTCCTCCTCGCCACCACAGTTGCACGCCCCTCCCGCAGATAGCAGCTGACTGGCCACCTCCTCCTCTTCTTCTTCTCCGTCAACAGGGAGGAGGAACCCAACATTAATGCCAATCTCCCTCCATGCAGCCACCTCTACATGCCACCATTCTCCACACCATCCCTTCGTTGAGCTCTCCTTGACCTCACGAGCTTGGCCACGCCCTCAGACACGCCAACCGTAACCACGCCCGCCGATGAGCTGCCGGCACTGCACCGCTCCTCTTCATCGTCGGCGTCAACTCCAGCAGTCATTTGGAGTGCCACCACCACCATCAGAAAGCTCTCATCTTGGTCGACCTTCCTCGAGCTCCCCAACCTCCGCCATCGACTCCTCTTCACGTGAGATTAAGAGGACAAAATCCTCTATTTTTGGGTTAATTAGTATTTACATTTGAGTGCCATTTCCAAACTCGGATTTTTTATTTCAATATTTGATATATTGAGTGAAATTTCAACTTCATGCTCATGCTTTCTCATAATTACTTAGCTCTTGTTATTCATATCCTTCGACATTGGTTTTGGATTAAGATTTACAAAATTTCTCTCTAATACATGTGCAATTGGAAATTACATAGATTAATCACATATTTATTGAATATTTTATTGAGGAAAAATTGTGCATGTGCATATAACCTTACATTCTCGAGTTATTGTATGTCTTCTTTTCATTGCATTCATGTCAGATTTAACCATGGGTTTCGCACTTGATTGAACGAATACAAGGGAAAAATATTCATGAATTTATTGCATCTATTCGTCCCTGTGGATACAACCTAATCCATCGTGGTTAGTTTTACTGATAATTAGTTTTGTTCAGGATTTTTCCACCATGCAATTTCACTATGACAACATATTTTTCAGATACATATTATTTCTGCAAGCGAAAAATGCCCGACCAAATGGCGCCATTGCAGGGGAGGCAATCGACTCACCTGCCTTTATTTCTGATTACTCTAAATTGCACATTTATCTGATCATTCTTTATCTTTTCTGTGCAAGAAATCTGACGAAGCGACAAGCGTAGTAGAGAGATGACGTCGACCTTGAGGGACACACCTTAGAGATAATCGCAGGAGCTTGTGGTCCTTGATCCCACATGTGTGGAGGCGCATGGACGACCATCTAGGAGGATTCTTCCTCGTAGAGTTCTAACTTAGAATTTTAGAATAGACTCTTTAGGATTAGCCTAGTTATTTGTTTTCTCGCCCTTGTACTCTGGGGCCAGTTTTTGGGGGAGTGTCCCTGATTCTTTAGATTCTAGGATCATTTTGTGGTAGTTAGATCTTTTGATTGCGCATTTATTTTTACAAAAAAAAAGAAAATAAATCTGAACTGCTTGCTAGAAGCTGCATATCCATTGGACGACCATCTAGGATTGCTTGAGCAGCATCTAGATTTTCTTACTGCATTGCATGCATTTTTGCATAGAAGAGTGTTGGAGCAAGGTACACATTTCTTATCTTATTGCATCAGTTATCTGCACACGCATTGCATCTGAACATAATTAAAGAAGACCACATAAACTGATGTGAAAAGATTAATCAAGTGGTCACATTACTTCTTGAAAAGAAAGAAAAATATACAGGAAGTGTTTAAATAACTTGATTACGATTTTCAAAAGGAAAATCACTTTTCATGGTGTGATTTACACTTTTTGCATTGAGCACGTACTATAGGTACTGCATTAGGACTTGGACCCTTAAGGCTATAGGCATCAATCTCTTTATCAAACCCTCCTATCTTGCTTTGATATAGTGGTATTAACGTTTTCCCGAGTAATTTGATACTCTAAGGAGGGGGACACCCCTTAAAGGAATTCAACGGTAGTTAAGAGGCACCGCTAATGCATCGCCTCAAAGGAAGGGTTCGCCCTACTTACATCCCTTGGTTCCATCCTTGGAGCATCTTTTTACTTAAGTATCTGAGAATATCATTGCAGCAAAGTGTACATCTTTAGGGCACTCAAAGGTCAATTTACGGTGCGCAATTGTTTGACAACTTGATTGATCACCTAAAAAGGACTAAAAGTAACCTCAACCTTCTCAATAGTCATTGACCATAAATTTCAAGTGTCTCATTTCTCTTATACCACTTACGTGGGAACGGAGAAATATTGCCTTGACTATATTTGGCCAAGCTGAAGAGTTGGAAGAGTTAAAGAACTTTAAATCAACAAAAGACCTCTTGCCTTGTGTTTGCTTGGTGTATGCTTGGTAGGCGCTCTCTTAGAAATAGTCTTTTCTTCAACCCTGAGCCTGAGAGAATTATAAGGAAAGCTAACCAAGAAAGAAGAAAAATAGCTGAAGCAAGACTTGAAGAAGAGATTAGGGTTGGTGAAAATCAGAGAACCTTGAGAGACTATTTCCTCCCTACAACCCATCAAGCCCTACCTATCCAAAGACCTGGAGTGGATAATCCATATGAAATCAAGAGCAGCACCATATCTTTGCTCCCATCTTTTTATGGTACTACTAGGGAGGATTCCTACAAGCATCTTGAGGAATTCACAGAGGTTTGTTCCACGGTGAAGCTCCAGGGCTTTACTGATGAAGTCCTGATAAGGAATCTATTTCCATTCTCCCTAAAGGATAAGGCCAAGCACTGGTATCATACCCTCGATGCAAGGGTAAATGATTAGGCCACCCTTAAGGGAGAATTCTTGAAAAAGTATTTTCCTATGAGTAAGACCAACCATTACAGAAGAGAGATTATGGGTTTTACTCAAAAGGAAGGGGAGCTATTTCACGAGACTTGGGAGCGCTTTAATGACCTTCTTAGGTTATGCCCCCACCATCAAGTGCCAAGATGGCAATTGATCGAAAGGTTCTATAACGGATTATCTAAAAGGCACAGGCAAACCATCAATGCATCCTGTGTAGGAACCTTCATGACCAAAACTGAGGACGAAGCCTAGGCATTATTTGAAACATTAAGTGACAATTCCATACATATGTCCTCTGCCTATCAAGAAAGAAAACCATCGATTTTGCAGAGGAAGATAAAGGCCCATGAAGCCGGGGCTACTCAAGATTTGGCTTATCAGATTCAATTGTTGAACAAAATCTTTGATGGGCTTTTAGCAAACCCCTGCATGAACCCGCAAGCAGCCTCTATCTTTTAGGCTTCAAGTGAATGCTCCATTTGCCAAAGCACAATGCATGCCACTGCGGAGTGACACCAGGCAAATCAATTTCCTGAGTTGATTCAAGTTGACCTGAACGTGGCCTAAGGTTTCCACCCACCTTCTTGTAATAATCCGTATTCTAATACCTATAATTCGGGGTGGCGGAACCATCCAAACTTCTCATGGAAGCAAGGTGATGCTTCTAACTCAGGGAATACATGACCCCTACCTCCCCAACCCATATACCAGCCATCCTATGAAAACCCTCCTCAGCATAAGCCTTTTGAGATGGAGGACCTTAAAGCCATGATGAAAGCAATGCAAGAGCATCAGAATATGGTCATCCAATCTCAGAATAACATGATTACTAATATGCAATCCCAAATTGGTCATCTTACTGAGGTAGTTAGGCAGCGTGATCCCGAGAAGTTGCCTTGCTCTTCTGAGGAGAACCAAAGGGCAAGGGGGTCATATTCAGGGAGCACGACCAAGTTGTGACAGTGCTAAGGAGTGAAAAGAAAATCGACAAGCCTGATAACACTCCTATGGTCACGTCTTAGGATTCCCCTCCTACACCCGACCCAACTTCCATCTCTACCGAGGAAGAGCCACACTGCTCTCCCTCGCTTAAAATCACCCACCTTGAGGATGTCGTCAGTCTGCTACCCCTCTCCCGCCATGACGACCCCTCTACTTAGAAGCCAAGGGTGCCCTATCCAGAGTGCCTATCTACTCCTGGGGAATCTTCTGTTAGCTTGCCTGGAGCTAAGGATAGGATGGAGCAGATTATGGACACTTTTAGGCAAGTCTAGATCAACTTGCCTCTGTTGGAAGCTATCAAACAGATCCCATCCTATGTCAAGTTTCTAAAGGACCTGTGCACCCAGAAGCATCGATCTAGGAGACAGGTCCAAGCTAAGGTCATCCTACCTGACCATGTTAGCTCGGTTCTCCAACATGGAACAACCCCAAAATGAAAGACCCAAGGGCCCCGTATATTTTAGTGGTTATAGGTAACCAACACATTGACAAGGCTCTGCTCGATCTGGGTGCAGGGGTGAACATTTTACCGAGCTCTGTTTACAATCTTTTGGGAGGAGGTGAGTTAAAGCCTAGTCCAGTCATCCTCTAGGTTGTAGATAGATCGCTTAAGACACCACGAGGATTACTGGAAGATGTCCTGGTGGGAGTGGAGGACTTCTTCTTCCCTGTTGATTTTCTTGTGCTAGATACTGACCCATCAAATAAGCCCACTAAGCCGTCCGTTATTCTGGGACGCCCCTTCCTGGCCACAGCCAACACCTCTATCAATTTTATATCAGAGTCACTTAAAATGGGCTTTGAAAACAAGAAGATCCGGTTGAATGTTTTTGATACTTACAACCAATCTGGATTTGAAGATTGTTCTCAGATTGAGGTTGTTGATGAAATAATTGAGGAGACTACTCCAGCACTCCTATGTAGAGATCCCCTCCAAAAGGTCATATCTAAGGACCATCCTCCGATTATTAAAGAAATTGAAGGGGAAATACCCAAATTAGAAGAGTTATTGGGGATACACACAGAGTCTCTATCCCCACCTTGGACAGTGAAGGTAGATCCGCTACCTGAGGCAGGGACATCTCAACTTAAACCCTCAATCCAAAAGGCTCCTGAGTTGGAGTTGAAACCCCTCTCGAGCACATTGAAGTATGCTTTCCTTGGCCCTAATGACATGCTCCCCGTTATTATCTCATCTGCATTATCTGAATCGTAGGAGGGAGCTCTCCTTGAGTGTTTACAAAGGCACAAGGAAGCAATTGCCTAGTCAATTGGTGATATTAAGGGTGTTGATCCCTCCCTTTGCATGCATCATATATACACGGATGAGTCCATGAAACCCTTTCGAGACATGTAGAGAAGGCTCAACCCTAATATGTGGGATCGTTAAAAAGGAGATTCTGAAATGGTTGGATGCAGGGATTATTTATCCCATTTCAGATAGTAAATGGGTCAATCCTATTCATGTGGTGCCCAAAAAGGTAGGAATCACTATGGAAGAGAACGACCAAGGAGAGTTGGTAACCACTAGACCCTCAACTGGTTGGAGGGTCTGCATTGATTACCGCCATTTAAACATCGCTACCGAGAAAGACCATTTCCCCTTACCATTTATCGATTAGATTTTGGAATGATTGGTGGGGGAACAAATACTTCTTTTTCCTTGACGGGTACTCTGGGTATAATCAAATAGCCGTCTTTCCTGATGATCAGGAGCATACCACCTTCGCAAGTCCGTATGGCACACTTGCATTCTGTCAAATGCCATTTGGGTTATGTAATGCTCCTGCCACTTTCCAACAATGTGTGATGGCTATCTTTTCTGATATGATCGATGATTTTATTAAGATTTTCATGGATGACTTCTCCATTTACGACTCGTCATTTGACCTATGCCTTTCACACCTTGATAAAGTCTTAACCCATTGCGAAGAGGCAAAGCTGGTGCTTAGCTGGGAGAAAAGCTACTTTATGGTCCAACAGGGCATTGTGTTAGGGCATGTAGTTTCCAAGAGAGGATTAGAGGTGTTCACTGCAAAAATTGATTCCATCTCTAAGCTTCCATCACCCACCAATGTTCGTCAGGTTAGATCTTTCCTTGGCCATGCTGGTTCTATAAGCGCTTCATTAGAGATTTCAGTAAAATCTCTAAGCCACTCTGTGACATGTTAGCAAAGGATGTCTCCTTCAATTTTGATGATAGATGTGGCGAGGCTTTCCAAGTCTTGAAGAAAGCCCTTATTACCGCGTTGATTCTCCAAGCACCAGATTGAACCCTCCCGTTTGAGCAAATGTGTGATGCTTCTGATTTCATAGTGGGAGTGGTCTTAGGTCAAAGAGTTGATGGCAAACCTCATGTGCTGCATTATGCCAGCAAGACCCTTACGGATCCTCAACAAAACTACACAGTCACTGAAAATGAGATTCTTGCTGTAGTGTTTGCTTTGGAAAAGTTTCGATCTTATCTTTTGGGATCTAAGGTTGTGGTGTTCACCGATCATTCTACTTTAAAGCATCTTCTTTCTAAGAAAGACACCAAACCTTGCTTAATTCGTTGGATTCTTCTACTCCGGGAGTTTGACCTGGAAATTAAAGATAAGAAAGGAGTTGAGAATGTGGTAGCAGATCATCTGTCTAGGATCCCTATTAAGGCAGCAACCCCTACTGGCGATATCAGAGAGACTTTTCTTGGTGAGTCCCTGATGGCTGTGGAGGCCAAAACTCCTTGGTTCGCTAACATAGTGAACTTTCTGGTCATGGGCATCACCTTTAGTACTTGGGACAAGCAGAAGCGAGATAGGTTTCTTGCTGACGCTAAATTTTATCACTGGGCGAAACCTGAGCTTTTTAGAATAGGCCTTGACCAGCTTTTCTATTGTTACGCCTCTGACTTAGAACAATGGAGTGTTCTAAGTTTCTGCCATGACCTCCAATGTGGAGGACATTTTAGTGGAAAAAAGACTGCCCATAAGGTTCTTCAGTTTGGCTTTTGGTGGCCCACATTATTCCGAGATGCACATACATTGCCAGCAGATGGGAACCATCGGAAAAAGGGATGAGATGCCCTAGCAACCTATCCTCCCTGTTGAGATATTTGATATTTGGGGCATCGACTTCATGGGTTCTTTTCCTGTGTCCTTCAGATATGAGTACATCCTTGTGGCTGTGGACTATGTATCGAAATGGATAGAAGCCATACCCACGTGAACCAATGACCATTCCGTGGTCTTGGGTTTTGTTAAGGCTAATATCATTTCTTGGTATGGGTGCCCAAGGACAATCATAAGTGATCGAGGACCTCACTTCAAGAACATACACTTCACAAGACTACTCCAAAATTTGGGAGTCAATCACATGATAGCCACACCTTACTATCCACAAACGAGTGGACAAGTTAAAGTGTCTAATAGGGAGATTAAACAAATTTTAGAAAAAACTGCTAGGCTCGACTGTAAGGATTGGTCTAAAAAATTAAATGATGCTTTTTGGGCTTACAGAATAGCGTATAAGACTCCTTGGGCATGTCTTCTTTCCGGCTTGTCTACGGAAAGGCGTGCCATCTTCCCATTGAAATCCAACATAAATCCTATTGGGCTATTAAAAATGTTAACTTGAATCTGGATAAAGCAAGAAAGGCATGTATGCTGGAGTTAAGTGAGCTTGAGGAGCTTCGTAATGAAGCCTATGAAACTTCCCAAGCTTATAAGCAACGTACAAAGGTCTTCCATGATAAGCACATCTTTAGAAAGACCTTTGAGCCTAACCAGTGGGTCAAGCTTTTCAATTCCAGACTCAAATTATCTCCAGGAAAGCTCAAGTCCCGCTGGGATGGGCTGTACATTGTTATCAATACCTTCCCTCATGGAGGTGTAGAAATTCGGAACCCTACTTCTAGTGCAAGCTTTAAGGTAAATGGCCAATGACTTAAACCTTATGTTACTCTTTCAGATGGCCAGGTTTGGATGCACTTCGGCTTGAGGAGCCTATTGGGATCATAAAGTGCTTATTTGATAAAAAATGTATCATAGTACAGTTGCAAAATATGATCAACAAAAATAATTTCTAAGATAACAAGACTTGGAGTCCTGGTCGTTCGTCTCTGGGAGGTATTTATGGAAATGCAGATTTGAAATCAATCTCTCTTGCTCTACTTATTCAAAATCGCATGTTGATTTATGCTAAGTTCGTATTTATGCACGACATGCTTAGTTGTCAGAGTATCAGAAATTAAAACATGCAACTTCAATCACACAAAAATATTGCAACAAGGCTCATGGTGATTTTCACAAATAGATATATATATATAGAAAAAGATTTTCATTGATTCATGATGGTGTTTGCAACATAAAGCTCATGGAGAGCTTGTAGAGGAATGCTTGAAAACATAAATCTAGCTAGCAGAAAATGATTGCATACATGAATCTACGGGGGGTTATGCATGCATCATTGGGGGAGAATATAGAGCTACACTATTAAGCAGTAAATAAAGCATTAAATATATGAAGAACTATAATCTAATCTATCAGAAGTAAGGGCATTCAGAGGTGGGCTCCAATGGCCTTTGACTTGGTTGAGAGGAGAGGAGGCTAATGGTGCTTAGGTCGACCCTTGGAGAGAGGTTGAGGAGGTGATCCAACATCTTGGCGTGGAGATGGTGGTGGCCATGGTGAAGCTACTCGTGAAGGTGGAGTGGAGGTGGAATGAAGCTAAGCTAAAATGAAGCCAAGAGTGAATGGTTGCGAAGTGCCACCCCTTAGGTTTTTTTATAGACCTAAGGGAGACTCTCTAGAGAAGTGTGTAACTATCTAGAGAGAGCCCCAAGTGTGGCCATCCAAGGAGAGAGAGAGGGTGGTTCTTAGATCCACCAAAAGTAGATCTAAGAGAAGACTCATCCTTGGCTGCTATTTTTGGCAACCAAGGTGGTGCTGATGAGACATTCATCATGATCTCTAATTACCCCTAATTAACTAGTCTTCCTAGTTAATTAGCTAAGGTTATGAACATATAAGGGTTAATTATAGAATAAGGGATATTTAGTAAAGGACCTTAAAATAAGTTTAAAATGGCATTTTATCATTCAATTAACATTATTAATAATCTAGATAATAATTGGACTTGAAATTCTATTAATCATTCCTTTAATTAATAAGTTAAGTAACTTAAACATAATGTATACCTAAGTATATAATAACTTAAGTAATTTTACTTAATCTAATAAATTAACCTAAAAAGGTCAAAAATGTAAATTCAAGGTGAAAACATAATATTTACCTTATTTACTAACATATATAAACGGTTGAAAAAGATCTAAGTTAAAATAAACCTTCAAAACCTGAGTTTACATTTTGGTCCTTAAAACTTATTACAATCGGGTCCTTATTTCTCACATAGGTCCTTAATTTTTATTACATTTAAGTCCCATTTCTTCTTCTTCTTCTTCAGCCGAATGAACAGCTGTTGACAGAGAGTCACACCACCGCATGATTACCGCCCTGCCGACATCACTCTTCTTTGTCCAAGCTCTTGCAGCTTGCGCTTACCACCTCCTCTTCATCCATCGGTCTGGATTAACCGAAAATCCTAATTTCCAGTGGGAGATAACCTCACCGTCGTCGAAGATGACGTTGGAGGTTAAGCTCCTCAAGCTCCTTCTTTGGCCAGACCCCGCCATTCTCTTCGTTGCCAACTATTATAAATACCCCTCACCCCTCTGATTTCACTCAAGTTGGCTCCCTTCCCTCTTCTAACACTATAGCCAACTTTGATAGGCTATTTGTCCAAAACTCTGGCGACTTTCCATTTCACTTTCTGACTTCCTCCATTCATCTTAATCAGCCGAGGAGATCCGCCGTGGTCTTCTGCGTCTCTGACACAGGCACCAACCAAAGGAATCCTCTGCTCCACCTCAAATCAGCCCGCTAGAGATCTTTCTTCTACCCTCTGATTTCGTCGTCCGCTATGAACCTTCGGTGGAACCCTATTGACCCCTTCGTCCAGGTAACAGTAGATTAAGAGTAGGAGTAGAAGTAGGTTAGCTTAGTTACTTAGTTTAGGTAGTTAGATTAGAGTAATTTTAGAATTTCAGTGTTCATCTTCTCCGACTCCGACGAGCTCCTTGAGCTCGCCAGAGCTTTAATCTTGTCTTTTTAACTCACTGTCCACCTTTGTTTAACCCTCACAATCACTTCTGATCCACTTAATCACTTAACTGATCACCTAATCGCCTAAATCAATTTCACCTCCACCGACTACTGTCACTGTCCATGGCGACAGTAGTCGAGCTAATTCCACCTCCATTGGGTCTATCATCATTTATCCAGCACTTATGGAACCTAATCGACACTGTAATAAGTATAATTACCACATATAAATTAAACGCCCAATCTAATTAAGCTCTTGAGCTCGTTGTCAATGGCAGCTCAGGAGCAGTTCAAATCCTAAATTAAATATATATTTATAATCATAAACACTTGTTGACTTGTTTTAACCACTCAATTGAGTGGTAAAACAGGTCCTGAGCTTTAACCACTCAGATCCTTTAAGAAATGAATTTTACTATTAAATCTTAACTCTAATGAAATAATGAAGAATTAAATATGATTCTGAGGTTCCTTGCAACCTCAGGATCATTTTTAGATTAAAAATGACAATTTTAAACAATCTATGCACAATTTTCACATTTTCTGGACTCACCAGAGATCCGGCAAGACATTCTTGAGCTTCAGCCTCTAGAATTTGTTGAGAAGCTCCAGATGAATGATGTAACATGGATCACTGATTAATTTGCAGATGTTTAATTGAGGATTTAGCCACTGGAGCTGTAGGTAGGTATTCATCTTCTCCAACTCCGGCGGAGTTGGAGAAGTCTGACAGAGAGATTTGAAGGAGCATTTAAGGTACCTAGAAGCTTTAGTGCAATGCACTGAAGCAGTTTAAACCCTTAGAATACTGTAACAACCTCTGAATGTTTCTGATAAACAAACACTTTTTGAAGTTCAGGCGGCGAGCCTGAAACCCTAGAAATCTTGACCAAAGCACCTATCTGAAGATCTGAATAAGTTCCTGAGGTTGAGAAGATTCTATTCGAGGTTTTGATTTCTTGAGAGAAGGCTTTGAACAGAAAATCAAATTTTTGTGCCTTCAAAGTCAAACTAAGTCTGATTATGGAGTTCTGAGCACAATCTGAGAAATTGATGAGATTAAGTTGTTTCTGAGACCTTGTTGGATGGTTTTAGAGTGATTAAATTGAGCTCAGGTGAATAATTTAGTGAGAATTCAAATTCTGTCAATTTGGGTTACTTTTGAACCCAAACTGACAGCAATGATATTTTGTTGAGATTTGAACTTGAATCCTACCCAGATAAGTCAATTACAACCCTTAGAACTAGTTTAAATTGATCAGTAATGTTTCTCTGTGTTTGTCTGCCAATTTCAAGTCTGAAAATTCAAACTCTGAAGCTTTCAGAGAAGCTTTGAGCTTCTCTGTTGTTCCTGAAGGTCTTGTGAACTTAGAGACTACTCTAACAGATGCAGAATAACTTGTAGAACCTATACAGACCTTTAAATGAGAGAGAAAAGTCCATCTCAGGACTCTGTGACATTAAAATCATTTCCAGGCAATAACCCATAGGAACCCCTTATTTTACTCTTCAAATTGAAGAGGAAAACATCCTCTAAACCTTAAATTGACCCTGCAATTGTGTAGATCTATCTTAGAGCTTTCCAGCAAACTTTAAATCATTTGATTTGGAGCTTTGAGTATGGAGTTATGATCGATTGAAGTTGGGTCTGAAAGGGGTTAAGATAGTCCCACATCGGCAATTTCTGAGCGTACGCATGGGAACGAAAGCAATTTGTTACACTGGCTCTTTAGTCGTCAGCGCTCGGTGCACCAGTTACTGATCTGATCTGGCATTCTGAATATGTATGTGTGTGCGGGCATGTGTGCCTGCGGGTGTGTGCCCGAGTGGGCGTGAGCGAGTGTGCCCTGGGAGGGCGAGGCCTGGGAGGCTAGTTGAGCCAGATTGGCTCGAATGTATGAACCGAATGAAATAAACCAAAATCGAACCTAATTGAGATTAGGTGAGGACCGAGTAGGGTCTGGTCCCACCCTGGTCTCAGGGTGCTGTGCATCCTCTAAAGGACCTCACCGCAAATAAAATAATTTTTGGTTAAAAAGAAAGAAAACCCAGTTCAACTGAAGGATTAAAAGGAAAGAAAAGAGAAGCAGAGAAGCTGATGGCTAAGTACTGAAAGCTAAGGTTAAGTGTCGAGAAGGCAGCAGCTAAAGCAGCTAAACAAAGGAGCACAGGCACTATTAAGGCACTAAGAAGAAAGACTAAGGGAAGAGAAGGAGAAGGTAGGAACAGAACAGGAGAAGAAAAAGAAAAGAATTTGAGAAAGTAAATGATAAAGGGTAAATAAATAGAAGAGAAAGGAAGAGGAAGAGAGAGGCTGAAGAAATGAAGTTTTATTTCTTTAATTTCTTTGAATTTGTCTTAATTGTAATAAGGCATGTTTTAATAAAAGAACTCTTATTGCCTTAATTTCTTTTGGAATTTAATTGGAAAACCAACATGTTTACTTGTTAATAAAGTACATCATTTGAGTAAATATGTTTTTCATATGGAATTTTGTATATTCTTTATAGTTTAAATATTTTGGCAAAATTCATGTTCTTAAAATCAACTTAGTTATACCTCCTAAACTTATAAAGAAATAAAAGATAATTGGTGAATTTAGAAAAAAATTATACCTCCCAGCGAATGACCTGGACTCAACCAGTAAAAATTTCTAAAATGTTAGGTTAATTCGACCCTATACCACACAATCGACATAATTTCGAGTTAACCTAAGTGACTTTTTCTACTCTTAATTAAGTGAAATTAACTTAACCTTTCGAAGGTCCTAGAATACTCTTGGTGGTTTGGGAGTGTGTGAATAGGTGTGTGTCTGTGTGTGTGTGTGGTCATGCTCTAAGTGGTTAGGTGGGTTAGGATAGGTTCTAATGGGTTTAGGTCTAGGTTAGGTCTCAAATTAGGGTTGCAAATCCTAATTCACTAAGGAAAAGTGAAATTAAACTTAATACATGTTTAATTGGGTGTGTGGAAACCTAATTGAGAGTAAAACAACTCAATTAAGTTAGGTCTAGGTCAATTGGACTCTCACTGAGTCCAATTGGACAGTGTGTGCTGAGATTAGGCTCAATTGGACTCAATGAGTCCAATTGAATAAACTGAAAAGATTGACCATGATCCAAGTCAATTAGGTTTAGTGAGGACCTAATTAGGTCCTTATGGAGGTCTAAAGGTGATGTACTAGAGTTAGGGCACCTTAATTTAGGTTCCTAGGGGTTAGAATTGAGTTTAGGGAGCTAGAGATCTAAGATCAAGGCTTGAATATCAAAACAGGGTCTAGAGGGCAGTTCTGGACATTTGATAAAAGTGTCAGACAACTTATAGTGAAAAATTAGAAGTCCAAACTTATTGTCTGGACGTCCAATCAGATTTAGGAGGGATTCTAGGTTCTGTCTTAGGTATTCTACAGAAATTGGATGTTTGACCAAGTGTCTAGACATCCAATAACACTACAGAAGTGAGTTTAAGGTGTGTGGCAGTTAGCTAAGGGTTTTGGATGTCCTATAACTCATCTGGACATCTAGATAGAGGCTAGAATCAGTGTTTTAAGGTTTCTTAGGGTGCGATGACCTAATCTAAGGGTGGCTAAGGCTTGGGGAAGCTTCTAGGCTGTCCTAGGGCTAGGATGGACTTAAGTTCTTCACAATTTATTACTTTATTCCTACTTAATAGAATATCATACCTTAACTCTCTTACATTATTATCCACTACATCTAATCTAGGTCTTCCGCTGCAGCTCTGCTGCAACACCAGTTATTCTTTATTCTTCAGATCCAGCTTTAGATCTAGCTTCTGATCAACTTATTACCTGCAATTGACATAATGGACCTAATCAGTACATTATAGCATTATTTTATGCATAGCTAAAAGAAAGCAGTAAAGGTGCTAGTAATGCTTATGCATGCATGAATTACCCTAACTTATGCTAAGTCTTAGCCTAATTTAGGTCAATTAAGACCTATGATTGCTACACAATCATATCCCCATGCCTAAATCTTACTAGTCCCTAGCAAATGCGAGACTAAATTATTCATAGAAGGGTCCCTAAGGGATTGATTATTTTATCAAGTGTATGCCTAGAGATTTTTCTCCTTTTTGTTTTCATCCTATGTTCCAGAAATCTTAACAATCGTGAAAGTGTAGCTATGTAGCTTTGCAACTGATTCGAGTGAAAAACTAATTCACCTTTAAAGTCTGTACTTGACCCCTAGTAAAAATTTTAGTGGGATAGGTGGACTTCTTCCCTTGGGGTATTCAAGATATTCTATGAATTCCACCCGACTTTAAGCTTAGGTAGAGAATGTCTGAGGGATACGGGTGTTTATTTAGTGGCTCACTCTCACTTGGTACTACATAGAGATTAGTACTATAGAATCTAGATTCCCAAATTATTACGTAACTCAACTCAGAGAAAAATGAGAAAAATTATGCTCTCTTTTGGTTCCTTTGTATTCATTCTCTCCTTTTCTTTTTCTTTTTCTTTTCCTTTTCTTTTCTTTCTTTTTCTTAGAACTCACTGATGAGCACACATAAATTCATGATAAATTGCTTATTTTTGATAGTTCCTAGGCTCAGCATTGCATATCATGTTATAAATATTGCATAACATCCATTGCATGGCATTTAGAATAGTTGTATGTTTTGTATATTAATTCTTTCATTTTATATGGCTAGAGGGGCAATGCGACATCCATACGGGTTTCGGATGGAAAATCTGATCGTACGGATGGATCCGGAGCAACGATCATAGTTCGGCATCGTGGGAATCATCGCGATCTGTGCACTGTGGCACCCTCTACAAGAAGAAGAAGATGGACGACCCAGATGGTGCCACGTGGAGCCATCCAGGCTGCCCAACACTGGCCAGTAGCACCGCTCAACTCTTTCTTCATCCATGCCCTTCAATCCTAGCTGTTGGATCAATATCCAACGGCTGGGAAGTGGTTGCACCAAGCCACTCCTCACGACACAAAAGAAGGTTTGGCGCAATGGTTGGAGCACCGGTTTGAAAAGGAAGGGCGCGGGTTCGAATCCCCACAACCCCTAAAATTCGCAATTTGGGGCGAGTGCATGGCAGTGGCAGCGCCAACGCATGGCAGCACACGCACGCATGTGCACGCCAGTGCATAGCAAGCACACACACAGCAAGGCTCATGCAGTTAGCACGCATGATGATTGGGGCAGTGCAGCGCAGGTGTAAGGGCGGCTGGCACCAGCTTTCAGCGACAGCTGGGCTGACCTACAGCGACACTTACAGCCATCGCTATTGCATTGCAAGCTAGTAGAGCCAGGTAAGGGCGTGAGTGGAGGTGAGCTGTCTACAGCAACTTTTCCAGCAACGGTCTGGAAATCGCTAAAGGTCCTTTATCCATTTTTAGCCTCTTCTCCTCCACTATAAAAGGACCTACACCCCCTCCCTTCCAAGCCATCTCTACCTACTCTACTCCCACCTACTCCCAAGCTCTAGCAAGCCTACCAACGCTCCATTAGAGCTTGTTCTCAAGCTCCCAAGGTGCCTATTAGTGTAGCGAACCTCTGCCCCACCAAATACTCCTCCAACTTCCTATCTCCCTTCATAGGTCGCCTTGGAGCCATTCTCCCACCTCCATTCCAGTAGCAGATAAACTTTGTCTTCTCACCTCCATTTCGGAGCTACGTCGAAGCTTTCCTCAACCCAACGTCCTCCAGCATCTCACCTCCTTCATCCTGCTCTTCACCTCCTTCGTCCGAGCTTCCACCAGGCGTCGTTGTCTCACCGAACAACCGATTCGGGAGATTTCCTCTCACCTCCCTCTCTTTTTATGCTTTCATAGTTCATTGTAATTGACATTGGAAGTAATATTTATCAGATTTGTTCCATTTCTATCTTGTGATTCATTCTGCTTGTCTTTTATTTCAAAAACACAAAAAAATAGCAAAACCTTAAAATACCAAAAAGAAACAAAACAAAGCATGATTTTCACGTAAAGTAAACGTCGCCTCCCTATGTTCGACCCGGGACTCCCTTGGAGTTCAGCATAAATTTTATCTGATCGACGTGTTTTGCAACTACGATGATGGGTTACTTGTAACGTTGATTTCTAACATGTGAAACATGCTCAACCACTCACAACCTCACCAGATTCACACATATGACCTATATTTGGTGGTCTCACTTGGCATTAACACTTTAATTGAGTTCCAATAACTCTAACACTAAGTCAGAATTCCTCAGCCAGTATTCAGGCGGTTAGAAACATAAGAAAGGTCGGTTAAGGCCATATTTGGTGGATCTCAAATTTATTTGGTGGTATTACTTCAATGCAACTAAAATAAACACTAAATATTCACTCTTTTTTTTCTTTACTTTTTCTTCTTTCTTAATTTTTTTTCAATTTTTCTTTTCTTTTCATCATTTTTTTTTCTTCATTTTTTTTCTCTCTTTTTTCTTTCAACACAACACAAGTAGCACACATCCATGAACTTTATTGAGGAGGCATTATTAGGGATTGGTGGTACTCAAGAGACATTGGGTGGCTTATTTGGTGGAAGTGCCTACTCACGGCACCGGGAGAGACGGATAGGACAGTGTAGTTCTGACCTTGACATCAATACCCTCCTTAAGCCAACGATTCCGTGAAGAATGGTCGTAACCATCCATCTTAGCCCTAGTTTTATGAAAACTCGCTCTCTGCGTACTTGCCTTATTTGGTGGCTCTCAAAATTCACACAAAATGTATACGCAGGAACTGAGAGTGAAAACTATGCGTTATCTCTGAGTATCAACACCTAATTATCTAGGATTCAGGATTTCTTGCACTAATCTTAGAGCACCAGTACACTCTACTCTCATCTCACACTATTTGATGGATTTTTGGAAGAAAATCTGCCTGACTCCCAAAACAATGTCCAAGGGTTCAAGAGAAGAAGCATTGCTTCTTCTCGACAGACTAAAGACATGTATTAGCCTTCATCGTGAATCCATTGCAAATTCTACGTGTGTGTGAAAATTATACTGGATTCCAAATTACATGAATCAACTAGAGGATAAAATCTCTAATGCATTCTCTTAATAAGATAATCTTATTCATGGATGCACTATGTATATATGCTATAAACAAGTAACCTCTTATATCCATACTTCATGAAATTTCCCTTTCGGGTTACATTAAGCTTGACCCTAAATTTAGAATAAAAGGGTGAGCGGGTGAGTTGGAAGTGGCTGTTGCAGACGATTTTTAGCTCCAATGTAAGCATTGGAGGTGGAGTCGGTTGTTCTTTTATTTAAGGTCCTAAAGTACGTTTGACATGCATCTCCAAGGTTTTCCTAAATGTTGGCATAAAAATTTTTAGTTTTGTCTTATCTACCCCCCCATGCCTAAGTTCTTGCATGTCCTCATGCATGAATATAAAAGAAAATAAATACAGCAGGGAGTAAATGGGTAGAAATCACCTGGAATTGCTTCTGAAGTTTAACGTTTAGCACCGGTCAACCTGACAGTATGTAATATGCAAGAGAAATATGCTTAAAAGAAAAATATGCTATGTATAAAAATGGTTATGTATAGATGATGGTAGAACGTGGGATATGCTATCTATACATGCTGAGTTTAATGCCTCTAGCTGGGTGAAAACTCAATCAGATGTATCAGTTCTAGCATAGGAGCTAGTCAAGCTTATGAGAAAGATGTGCTTGTATGCTCCTAGAATCAGTGGTCCGGAGATGCGAACCAACTAATTGTGACCCCTACTCTAAAAAGTCTAGCTATAAGAAAGTGTGGAGTGGTGGTGGAAAATAGAGGAGAATCAGAGGGGGGGTCATGATGTCGATTTAGCTGATTTATCATGTCCCACAATTCAGCAGGAAGTTGCTGAGGGAGTAGATCAACATGTATCTCAGAACCAAAATCTGAGTCATAGGGATCCTTACAACGATAATTGACATCAAAGATCATGCCCTCTTCAAGCTCTAGATCATATGGGGGTATCCATGAAAGTAGAAGATTAGTGGGGAGGTCACTGAACTCGTCAGAAATTACTTCATCCTCATTAGTACTCATCTCTGATTCATTGGAAGCTGACTCTTTCAGATTTGAGTCGAGTCATTCATTAGATTGCCTAGGATGGTAGGTGTGTCCCCAGCTCATTCTGCTTAAAGCTTCACCCTCGTATGCGTTGGGTCCTCAATAATTACTGCCTCAGGTAGCATATTTATTTCTTCCATCAAGTCATCCATAGCTACTTCTGGTCTTCGGATGTCAGGATTAGGGATAGAAAGTGTCATCTCAGAATCTTTAGCATCCGCATTAGGGATGTAGGTGAAAGAAGAAGAGTGCAGATCAGAAGATGTTGGCCCTTGCACAGGTTCACCTATGATACGACAAATTACGTGGTTTTTAAGATTAGGGTTTTAAGTCTCTGCAACGCGTAAATCCGTTCGCTTTTAAAATTTGTAAATTAGATAGGGGAGTATCTAGGGTCATTCAAGGAGGCCAAATTGTTTGCAAATCTCATCCCTTGCTTGGAAATGGAAATCAACTTTCTTTTTAGTCTTTTTTAATATATAATTTTTATGTCTTGAAATAACGAAGGCAAAATGCGAATTGTTGACGGAAAACAACTAACACGTAACTCACTACACTACTATTAAAGTGACAAGTAGAGCCTCTCCCTAAGCTCACTCTAGGCACGTGGAGGCCTAGAGTAATTAGGTAGAGGGAGTGAAAAAGTGCTAGGACAAAGATAAAATAATTGCAACAAAAAAATATGAAAAGAAGGCAAATTGATTTGCTAGAATTTGTGTTTAATAAAAACATGTAGAGGAATGCTTCAACTTGAAATGGAAAAATATAAAAGCAATAAAAACACAAATCCTCTTGCAAAATCTGGTGAAGAAGGGAAGCTCCTTGGTCCAAGTTTAGTGGCTCCTAAGCATGAAAAGGGGCTCCTCCTACTCCTTCCTTGAAAATGGTGTCCTCCAAGGTGGAAGCTACCACCTTCAAAGATCTCCTTCAAGGGTGGGCGTGCACCACCCTTTCTTCTCCTTGCCTGGCTGTCCTCCTGGTGGTGAAGATCCTCCGCCTTCTTGGCGTGGCACAAGGTGAAGGAATGGGGAGAGGAAGGCACCAAGGGGGCGGGTGATGTACCCCCTTAATCTTCTTCTCTACTCCTTCTTCTTGGTCGTAGGTATGAGGTGGGTATAGGGCGGAAATTATCTAATGGGAGGATGGGAAAATGTGGGTAATTAGGTGGGTATATATAGTGGTGGAGAAGGGGTAGTTGGTGTGGAGATAATGGGTGGCTAGGATGGAGTTTGGGATGGTGGTTAGGAATCCTAAGGTGGAGATCACTTGGTGCCACCTTAAAGTGTGCAAGGGGGGGTAGTTACAGGTTGAATCCACCCCTTGGTGGATGTCCATGATGGAGAGGGTGCATCCATTTTTGCGCCAAAATTGCGTTCTAGAAGGGGGCCAATTTTGGAGGGAAAATGGAAGGTGGAGATGGGCTTTAGGCTTAGGTGTAGGGTGGAGATTACGGCATTTTTGGAGGGAAAAGTTGGTGCCAAAAAGGGGGGTAGTTAGGGTGGTTTTGGCACCAACTTCCTTGTGTCCTTTGGTGGTGGTTGAGGGGTGAAAGGTGGTGATGGTGGTGGTGCCAACTTGGAGTGGATGGAGCTAGCTTAGGTGAGCTTAGGTAGGGCTTAGTTGGTGGAGCTAGTTAGGTAGGCTTTTAGGGTGGTAAATGCCAAGGGAGATGGAACCTAGCTAAGCTAAGCTAAGCTAGCTTAGCTAGTAATAGAGTAGAGGAGTAGGCAATGGGAGCTAGGGTTTGAGGAGAGGAGCTGGACAGAAGAAGTCTAGAGCTGAACTGGAGCTGGTAGCTGCTGAAGAGGATGGCATGGAGCCACTTTAGCTGGCTTAGCTTGCTAGTTCTTTGCTAGCTGCTAAGCCAAGCTAAAGTAAGCTGGCTTCTACCACAAGGAGCAGAGGTGAGCTGGGTCTGGTGCTCTCGGGGAGGATCAAGCTGGTTGAGGCAGCTAAGGTAGCTTAGCTCAACTGAGTTGAGCTAAGCCGAATCGCCGAGAGCTGGACTTGGGCTTCCTGAGCTGAAATCAAGTCATCTTCAGCTGGCTGGAGTTGAGTGGAGCTGGATGTAGCTGGACTTGAGCTGGGGTGAACTCCAGTCAACTCAACTGAGCTAGCTAGAGCTCCCTGTGGACTAATGGGAGCTGAGATGAGCTAGACTCAGCTAAGTTGAGCTGGATCTAAGCTAACCTGAGCTAGGGTGAGCTAAGATGAGCACTCTTGAGCTGCCATTCAGCTAAGATGAGCTAAATGGAGCTAGGATGAGACAACCCTAGTTCAAGTGAGCTGAATTCCAGCTATGGTGAGCTAATCAAGCTGAATTCCAACTGGTGAGAGCTTCTCCTTCACCAGTTGCCTTCTTGAGTGCTAGGGTTCTAGGAATCTGGTAATCTGTATATCCCTAACACTCACAGAAACACATTAAAAAGACAACAAAATGGTGCAATGCATGCCTAACCTAATTAATGCCTAAATGCAACCCAAAAACCCATTTGCGGAGTAAAATCCTAAGAGCTTGGCCTATTTTAATGCATAAGAATGATGATAAGTTGGCGTTTATCACACCCCCATGCCTATCTTTTGCTAGTCTCTTAGCAAAACTTTAATTTTTACAAAACAAAATTTTTGGGAAATATAATTTTTTGAACTTTTATGGAGAAAGAGATTAAGGGCCTTGGTTGATCCGAACATAGGAGGCACAGGATTTGTTAAAGATAAACATCAGGACTTATTTTCGGATCCAAAAATTAGACAAAAATGGGATCAATATATCCTCCAAAAAATTCACAGATTAACCCCTTGTTAATTCAGATGACTTAAAATTTTTATTTTTAGGATTTTTCTGGCTCTTGAATCTGATTCGCAACTTGCAAAAACCTTTAAAACCTTGTGTCGTGCTTGTGAGAAGCCAATATTTATAATGGCATGTTTTTGGTTTCAAACTTTTTTGTTTTTCTCTCCCCCATGCTTATTTTTAGTTTAGTCTTACAACAGATGTGTCGAGATCATCATTCCCATTACCAATCCTCGAGGGGGCTCTAGCGCTAGTACTTCGAGATAGCACTGTCCATGACACCACCTAGGAGCTCACAACCCCAAAACACAATGCGGTGTAAAGGGGTGCTCCAAGAAAACTCAAGCTCTTACTCCGACACTATAGGTAGAGCACCACCGTCCAAGACACTTGAGCTGCTAAAATGCGCTTTAATGCTCCATCTAAAGATATGAAATATAGATACGGAACAACGCCGAGACGATAACATGTTGACATCGCATCCTTAGAGGTGGCATTTTCCTCCTTCTCGGTGGTGGAAACTCAAACCAATGATCTACTTTAGACTTTTACTAAGGCCAAACAAGGGATTTTTCTTATTTTTAGTAGTTTTTTAGGTGTTGGCTTGTGTGTGAAATTTGACACAGGAAGTTTTGCAAGAAAAGCAAGTTTTGAATCAGAAACTAAGCCAGATATTTTTCATATTACAAAAGAGGATCAAGTCACCTGAACTATCATGAGTTCAGGTGGAATTTTAGAGAAGGATATCTGATCTAGTCTAAAAATAGATCCTGAAATTCTAATGATCAGATCCGTATCCTTATCCCTAGTTTATTAAAGATAAAATCCCATTGTACCAAAAGTGAGTTGTCAACCTTAGTCCTGATTTGAATTTTCCTAAAAAAGTTTTCAACATTTTTATTTGTTTATTTTTATTTTTTTGGGTATGCCAGTAGAAAACAAAATAATAAAAGAAAAATGCATGTTTTTATGTTTTGAAAATCCTAAATCGATCGTCAAAATTTTAAAAATACCCCCCCATGCTTATGATATGCAATGTCCTCATGCATTAGGAGGGAAAAGGATCAAGTTAGTGAAGGACGGTCGGGTTTAGGATAGTCAAAACCTAGAAAAAGAAAGGAAAAAGGAAAGCAAGAAAAATGATGGGTTACCTCCCATCCAGTGATATCTTTTACGCCATTTAGTCAGGTGTGAAGGTATGCACGGAAGATGAACAATCATGTAAATAATTGGACACTTGAATGTCCTTAAGAAATGTGTTTTCCTCAAGATCCCTGAAAAGATGAATGGTAAAGAAATCAGGATCAAAATGAAATGGAAAAATGGAAGAATGATTCTGATCTGGCCATGGTTTAAGTGCATGTAAAATGCCAGACTCAGGTGGGTCGGGTGGTAGGTCCAATGAAAAGGGAGGGGGAAAGGAGTCAATGAGATGTTGGGTGGGTGAAGTTAGTATGGATGTTTTTGGTGAAAATCAAGAAGATTGAAAGAGTAAAAGGCAAACCCTAGTTGATCTGAAAAGTCTCAAACCACAAAATCATCCTTAGAATAGGAATCAATAAAATCTAGATCCATGGTAGTCAAAGCTAAGTATGATTTGGTCAACAAAGATTTCTTACAAATTGCTTCCATTGTATTATCAGTGTCAAAAATTTTATGATCAATAGACCTCTTGGAAGCTTGAAATAAATCTAATGATAAAATCTGGTTACAGCAACTTATATTCATTTTCCCAGAGTGAGAGTTGATATTAGCTATTGCAGTAATCAGAAGGAGTCTTCCAAGAATGGTGTTAGTGAGAGCTGCAGGTACCTTTATGTCAAGGACCAGAAAATTTACCGGATTTAGAAAATTTTGGACCTTAACAATATGATCCTCAATATGATCCTCAATGATTCCTCGCGATTGAATGGTAGGTTGATCTCCCAATTGAAATTGAACCTTTGTAGGTTTAAAATCACTGAATCGAGATTCCTCGAATATGACTGGGGGAATGATATTAATGGAGGTACCTAAGTCGAGAGGGGCATGAAAAAAGGTGGTGTCATTTATTACACCCGAGATGAGAGATGCCCCCAGGTTCTTTTTTGTGAGAGGCAGCTTGCTCTAAACAATTGAGCTTGCTATCTTAGAAAGGACCACCCCTCCTAGATTCTGAGCCTGCCTTGTTAAAGTAAACTTTTCTTTTAAAAATTTAGCAAAGGCATCTGGGAGGGGGATATTCTTCTCTACTTGCCCAAGGATCTTGGTGAGAGGGCTCTGATTTCTGATCAAAAGGATTGGATGGCAGTGTTTGAGAGTGAGAAATAGGATTTGAATCAAGTGCTTTTGGTATTTCTTTTTCTTCTTCCTGAGTGGGGTTAGGAGAGTCGATTTGCATAGGTTAAGAGTGGGTTTCATCAATCTGATTTGAAGACCCTAAATCAGTAGTGGTTTTCCCACTTCTCAATGTAACTACATGCACAGTTTGGTTATCACTGGGAGGAAGTAGGGGGGTCTGTTGTTGATAGAAACCAGATTGGTGCTAAGATATCGGGTTAATAGGAGGCTGAATAGTGTGGTTCTGATGTTGGTGTCCACCTAGGTGTTGGTTCCTGTGATTGACAAAGTTTGGTGTGGGCTGGGAAGGTGAGTGTCTTGCAGGTCTTTGGTTTGAAATAACCCCAAATTGATCAATGAGATTATTAATAGCACGGGTTATTTCTGTTGTTTTTCTTTGCATATCCTGCAGGGTTTTCAACATCTGGGCGTTGATGTCTTCTTGAGATGGCCCAGATTGATAAGTTGATTTTGAACCATGCCCTCCAAATAGGTTTTGTTGTTGGTGAGGAATCGGATTGGTCTAGGAGTGAGTCAGATAATTCCTCAAATTAGAGGAATTTGGCAATTGCTCCTGGAAGGTGGAGACATTTTGAGTGGGGTAATGATTTGGATAAGTATAATTCCCCGTTGAACCATAGAAAGCCTCAGAATAATGATTATACTCAGCACGGGTCGTATGAAAATTTTGACTCTTTGGGATGTGAGAAGGGGTGAGATGTGGAATGTGTGGAGCTTGGGTAGGTGTGGCAAGACTCCCTTGGTTGGCTAGGTGTGTTAAATCCTTATGCAACTGTCATTGCTTAACTTGTAGCTGAGCCATAATGGAGTAGAAATTAGGTGGGGAGCTGATTAAGAAGCTCTTGGGTGGAAAGATTATGGAAAGAATAATTAGCATGTAGGTTAGAGGACCAATTTTGATTTTCCATTTTTAAAGAAGAGGAAGAATGCAGGAAGTCTTTTTGTGGAGGCAAAATCAAGTGGTCCCTCCAAGTGTGGAGTTTTGGACCGCCGCCCGTGAAAAATGGAAGAAACGGAAGGGGAGGAGAAGAGATGGAGATGAGGGAAAGTGTGCAAACAAGCAATCAAAATTCTAGACCTAACCTAAATGTGACTCCCTAAAAATAACCTAAGACTTGGTCAACCTAGGAAATAAGTAATCACTGGTGAATACCCGTTCTGTCAACAAATCTAGCCAAGTTGTTTAAGGGGAGGTTTGGCCCAAGCATTTCCTAGGAAATCCCCAGGTGCTTGTACAAACCTGCATCTAGTCATTTGATACGACCCTCAGCTTGAACACCAGATATAGATGACAGAATTGATATTATCCAAAGAAAACTTAAGACCTAGATAGCAACCCTAAGTTGATGAAACCTTAGTGGTCAAGTTGCTACATATTTTAATTAGATCTAGGATAATAAACTGCACACGGAATGTGGAGGGTGTTGATTGGGTTGTTGCCCTGTTATTTCAATTTTTATAGTGTGTGCAAGATTGGAAAGTGGTTCTAATTCAAACAAGTTGTCACACAAAAAAATTTATGTATTTCTGTCTTTTAGGATTTGCTTTAAATTAATGTGTTTTAGGGTTTCCTTTCTTAAGACTTCAAACAAGTTTTGAGATCCACAAACAAGAGAAAATCAAATTGTATAGGTTGAGATCAATTTTGTTTTAGTTGTTTGTCTCTAAAAATGAAAAAGAAACCCTAATCCAATTGATCCAAGGATAGAAATTTAACTACTAATGGATCATTTTTAGGCTTTCTGTATTAAGTAGTGGTCTAAACAGATCAAAAAATACACTACTTTTTGGAAAATCAAACAAGGATTCCAGAAAATATTTTTTCATAATTTTAGGAATTTTTTTGATAATTATTTTAAATTTTTATTTGTGCTAGTGTCAAAGTCCAGAAATGATACCTATAGGTATTTTGGACTTTCTGCATCACCACCAGCCTCAAAAGATTTTGATGATTTTATATAATGTGTGAAATTTCACAAGAATTCCAGAAAGCTAAATTTCATAAAAATTAACTAAGTAGAAAAAATCTAAAAATTCATGGACAATAACAAAATAGGAAGAATAAAGGGTGTGACCCCTCTGTAGTCCATGAATTTTTAAAAATTAAATACAAAATCAATTGATCTAAAATTTGGAAGAGATGTTCCCTACTTGATTTGGAATCCCAGGCTGAAATTTCAAGATTTTAAGCACTCTGTGGTGTTAGGAATTGATTTTTCAAGTCTGGATAGAAATCTGGACCTGAAAAACAGAATACCAACACTTAAGGTAGAGTGGTATTTAATGGGGCAATCAATCAAATAATGGGTTTAAAAGGTACCACTCTACCAAAATTTGATGTTTAAGATCCTGAAGGCCATGTTTAGTGTATTTTGGTAGTCTTTTAGGCTAAGTGTGACAAGAAAGAAGAAACCAACCTAGAATCGTGGGAAGGGAAGGAACTTTGAGCTCTTGCTTCCAAATTCTCGCTTTCCTCTTGTAGTTCCTGCACGCACAAGAAAGAAGAGAGGAAAGGGGATGAGATCCACGTCAAGCTAGAGAAAAATAATTTGCAAAGCTGTGCCTCCCCGGCAATGGTGCCAAAAAGTGATACGACAAATTACGTGTTTTTAAGATTAGGGTTTAAAGTCGCTGCAACGCGTAAATCCATTCCCTTTTAAAATTTGTAACCTAGATAGGGGAGTATTTGGGGTCGTCCAAGGAGGCCAAATTGTTTGCAAATCAAATCCCTTGCTTCGAAATGGAAATCAACTTTCTTTTTAGTCTTTTTCAATATATAATTTTTATGTCTTGAAATAACAAAGGAAAAATGCGAATTGTTGATGGAAAACAACTAACACCTAACTCACTACACTACTATTAAAGTGACAAGTAGAGCCTCTCCCTAAGCTCGCTCTAGGCACGTGGAGGCCTAGAGTAATTAGGTAGAGGGAGTGAAAAACTGCAAGGACAAAGATAAAACAATTGCAACCAAAAAGAAGGCAAATTGATTTGATAGAATTTGTGTTTTACAAAAACATGTAGAGGAATGCTTCTACTTGAAATGGAAGAATATAAAAGCAATAAAAACACAAATCCTCTTCCAAAATCTAGTGAAGAAGGGAAGCTCCTTGCTCCAAGTTTAGTTGCTCCTAGGCTTGAAAAGGGGCTCCTCCTACTCCTTCCTTGAAAATGGTGTCCTACAAGGTGGAAGCTACCACATTCAAAGATCTCCTTCAAGGGTGGGCGTGCACCACCCTTTCTTCTCCTTGCCTGGCCATCCTACTGGTGGTGAAGATCCTCCTCCTTCTTGGCATGGCACAAGGTGAAGGAATGGGGAGAGGAAGGCACCAAGGGGACAGGTGATGTACCCCCTTAATCTTCTTCTCTACTCCTTCTTCTTGGCCGTAGGTATGAGGTGGGTATAGGGTGGAAATTATCTAATGGGAGGATGGGAAAATGTGGGTAATTAGGTGGGTATATATAGTGGTGGAGTAGGGGTAGTTGGCATGGAGATAATGGGTGGCTAGGATGGAGTTTGGGATGGTGGTTAGGAATCCTAAAGTGGAGATCACTTGGCGCCACCTTAAAGTGTGCAAGGGGGGGTAGTTATAGGTTGAATCCACCCCTTGATGGACGTCCATGGTGGAGGGGGTGCCTCCATTTTGGCACCAAAATGGTGTTCTAGAAGGAAGGCAATTTTGGAGGGAAAATAGAAGGTGGAGATGGGCTTTAGGCTTAGGTGTAGGGTGGAGATTAGGGCATTTTTGGAGGGAAAAGTTGGCACCAAAAAGGGGGATAGTTAGGGTGGTTTTGGCACCAACTTCTTGGTGTCCTTTGGTGGTGGTTGAGGGGTGAAAGGTGGTGATGGTGGTGGTGCCAACTTGGAGTGGATGGAGCTAGCTTAGGTGAGCTTAGGTCGGGCTTAGTTGGTGGAGCTAGTTAGGTAGGCTTTTAGGGTGGTAAATGCCAAGGGAGATGGAACCTAGCTAAGCTAAGCTAAGCTAGCTTAGCTAGTAATAGAGTAGAGGAGTAGGCAATGGGAGCTAGGGTTTGAGGAGAGGAGCTGGACAGAAGAAGTCTAGAGCTGAATTGGAGCTAGTAGCTGCTGAAGAGGATGGCATGGAGCCACTTTAGCTGGCTTAGCTTGCTAGTTCTTTGCTAGCTGCTAAGCCAAGCTAAAGTAAGCTGGCTTCTGCCACAAGGAGCAGTGGTGAAATGGGTCTGGTGCTCTCGGGGAGGATCAAGCTGGTTGAGGCAGCTAAGGTAGCTTAGCTCAACTGAGTTGAGCTAAGCTGAATCGCCGAGAGCTGGACTTAGGCTTCCTGAGCTGAAATCAAGTCATCTTCAGCTGGCTGGAGTTGAGTGGAGCTGGATGTAGCTGGACTTGAGCTGGGGTGAACTCCAGTCAACTCAACTGAGCTAGCTACAGCTCCCTGTGGACTAATGGGAGCTGAGATGAGCTAGACTCAGCTAAGTTGAGCTGGATCTAAGCTAACCTGAGCTAGGGTGAGCTAAGATGAGCTCTCTTGAGCTGCCATTCAGCTAAGATGAGCTAAATGGAGCTAGGATGAGACAACCCTGGTTCAAGTGAGCTGAATTCCCGCTATGGTGAGCTAATCAAGCTGAATTCCAACTGGTGAGAGCTTCTCCTTCACCAGTTGCCTTCCTGAGTGCTAGGGTTCTAGGAATCTGGTAATCTGTATATCCCTAACACTCACAAAAACACATTAAAAAGACAACAAAAAGGTGCAATGCATGCTTAACCTAATTAATGCCTAAATGCAGCCCAAAAACCCATTTGCGGAGTAAAATCCTAAGAGCTTGGCCTGTTTTAATGCATAAGAATGATGATAAGCTGGCGTTTGTCAATCTATAATGGGAAGTGGCCTAGAATGATCAATAGTGTCACATGTAATGTTTGCCTCAAGATCCATATCCTCAAATGGATCTATTTCCCTTATCATGGTTAGGTTATTTAACGCAAGAGGTATCTCCTAAGATTCAGGATAATCTGATTGTGGCTTAGTCCTGGAGATGTCAGTCCTTTCCTCCTCAATTTCCTGAATGTAGTTCTTAGACGAATCCATTCTAAATATTTCCTGCTCCTATCTCATATCCTAGCTGGATTCTTCTTCCCTTCAATTATCTTCCGGCATCTGCTCCTGAGGATCTCCTATGTGTCCTTCTGGCATAGTTGTTTCAGATTCTTCGAGGTCTTCAAGGCTATTTTCCACTTGATATCTCAAAAGCAGTAGTTCTTGAGTTTCCCAATTTTGTCCAATTAGCCTTGTTATCCCTGTTGTTCCCTGAAGGAGCTCCATCACAGCTTGTTGATACGGAATCCAGCTTTGTCTTTGGTTCGGCTCAGTGATAGCTTGGATTTCGTGTAGATAGAATGCGGCCTTATCCTTAGCGCTAGCTATAGCTCTCTGTATTCTATAATGCGGTCGCATATGCATTGGTAGTTCTTCAGGGGTTCCAAGGGGTGAATCAGGTCTACGCATATTCCATGTTTGAGAAGCAGGAGTGTGAAATCCATACTCTTGGTTATAAGATGCGGTCCTTTGAGGGACCGACTAGTATGGGTCATAATATCTAGGCTTAGGATATGGATTAACCATTTCGGTAACCCGAGGAGAAGGATCAGGCGAAGCGAAAAGTCATCTTCGCCACCTTGGGTTCTGATCCCAAGGTTAAG
This sequence comes from Thalassia testudinum, assembly GCA_037157565.1. NCBI lineage: Eukaryota > Viridiplantae > Streptophyta > Magnoliopsida > Alismatales > Hydrocharitaceae > Thalassia > Thalassia testudinum. Next base: position 54,431,490 of record JAZHRO010000007.1, read on the forward strand.
CTGATTCAGTGACCTGGGCTCTCAGATGAGCCCTTAGGTCCAGATTACCTGGATTCCGACTAGGTCCAGATCCAGGGTTAGCCATTTCGGCAAAGAGGATAGAAGAAGGGTGAGAAGATGGTCTGGGTGATGCGACTCACCTCCTTGGGAATGGCTCCCATGGTCCAACCAATCGAGGTCTGAGTGACCTCCTTCCTCGCATGCACCAACCAACCCCTCGGTTGGTGTAGCCAAGCCAGAAAAGGCTAAGGCCCTGTCAATCAGATGGTCCTTATGATCAGATGACCAGATTTTTCATTTTAAGTTCAAATTCCTGAAGAAAAATTCGTCGTACAACCGACTGAAAGTGATTCCCGCCTCTCAAGCTAACCCAGCCAGTCTGGTTACGAGGGGACTGAGGGGAAGGTTCTTCCTTCGGCTTACGCCTCCAATTTCGTTACCCCTTAGCCACGGTCATTTGACATTACCTCGCAGACTTAGTCACCAAGTTCGGCAAGATAGGTTGAAGCCACCCAGTAGTATGATAACAAATTCGGGTTTGCTTACATGTTTTAAAATTAATTTGAGCCCATTTTTCTTCAGTTGGTGTTTATGGTGAGTAGCCCACAAGGTGACCAAGATCACCGGCTAAACATTAGACTTGATCAAGTCTAGGTTAGCCCAAATGTGTGGTCTCTAGAGTGTAACTCTAAAGGTATAACCTAAGGTTCATACAATTCTAGGGTCTTCTTCTTTGCAATTTCAACAGACCAATGAAACACAAATAATTCTCTGGATAAAATTTGAATCCAAATAAACTAAAATTTTGTAAGTAGATTTATTTTTCAATTATCTTTTCAGAGAATTTTTTTTGTGATTCTTACTATTTCAATCGAATTTCTAAAGATTTTTGAATGTCAAGGAATCAGAATTGGAATTGTGACCCCTGATCGATTTTCAAATTGAAATAGCATCAAATGATATTCAAAAATTTAGAAAAAATATGGGAATTAAAGACAATGAGATCGGCTTTCAAATCCCACCATTTTTAGACAAAATAGATTCGCAGATAGCTCAGAATTGCTTTTTGAATTTTCAAAAATTTCAAATCTGGGTCAGTCTGACCCCCTTGCACTTCGTAAATTTTCAAAAATTTTGTATTTGGAATTTTTTTAAATGAATGGTGCCATTTAAAATATGGTTTAAAAATGAAAATCTAGCCCAAATTTTAGAATTTTTTTCTCATTAAGTTTTTGGCAATTGAATTTTTAAATCGAAATTTGAAGCCTAGCCGAAAATCAGAGGGTGGTGGGGAAGCTTTTGAAAAGGTGTTTGAATTTAAAATTTAAACTTTCCACCAAAATGATATATATATTTTAAGAACTTTTTTTTCAAAATATTTTCAAATTTTCTTTTTTTTTCCTTGCTTTTTTTTTTAAACTAACTAATCCTAAGATTCAAAAAGGGAAACCTATTTTAACTACCCAATTCTTTTTTTCATGAAAATAAATAGGCTTTTTTTTAAATTAAATTGCTAGAAGGAAATCTAACCTAAGGTTCAAATCAAACCTAGACTAAGAAAGATATGATGTGCACCTAGTATTTTTGTTTCCGCACTCATTGTGTGCGCAAATCCCGTTTTTCCCTATTTTCCTGCACATCAAAAGAAAAGTAGACGAAGATTTATCAGTGATAATTCTAGAGATCAAAATAAAAAATGATGTTTCCTCCCCAACAACGGCGCCATTTTGTTGGGATCGTAAAGCACGTATTTGATCAAAAATGCATCATAGTACAGTTGCAAAATATGATCAACAAAATTAATTTCTAAGATAACGAGACTTGGAGTCCCAGTCATTCATCTATGGGAGGCGTTTATGGAAATGCAGATTTGAAATCGATCTCTTTCTCTACTTATTCAAAATCGCATGTCAATTTATGCTAAGTTTGTATTTATGCACGACATGTTTAGTTGCCAGAGTATCAGAAATTAAAACATGCAACTTCAATCACACAAAAATATTGCAACAAGGCTCATGGTGATTTTCACAAATAGATATATATATATATATAGAAAAAGATTTTCATTGATTCATGATGGTGTTTGCAACATAAAGCTCATGGAGAGCTTGTAGAGGAATGTTTGAAAACATAAATCTAGCTAGCAGAAAATGATTGCATACATGAATCTACGGGGGGATTATGCATGCATCATTGGGGGAGAATATAGAGCTACACTATTAAGCAGTAAATAGAGCATTAAATCTATGAAGAACTATAATTTAATCTATCAGAACTAAGGGCATTCAGAGGTGGACTCCGATGGCCTTTGACTTGGTTGAGAGGAGGAGGGGCGGCCAATGGTGCTTAGGCTGGCCCTTGGAGAGAGGTTGAGGATGTGATCCAACATCTTGGCGTGGAGATGGTGGTGGCCATGGTGAAGCTACTTGTGAAGGTGGAGTGGAGGTGGAATGAAGCTAAGTTAAAATGGAGCCAATAGTGAATGGTTGCAAAGTGCCACCCCTTAGGTCTTTTTATAGACCTAAGGGAGACTCTCCAAAGAAGTGTGGAACTCTCTAGAGAGAGCCCCAAGTATGGCCATCCAAGGAGAGAGAGAAGGTTGTTCTTAGATCCACCAAAAGTGGATCTAAGAGAAGACTCATCCTTGGTTGCTATTTTTGGCAACCAAGGTGGCTCCTCCTTTGGAATGTCCTAGAATACTCTAGGTGGTGTGGGAATGCATGAATGGGTGTGTGTGTGTGTGTGGTCATGCCCTAAGTGGTTAGGTCAGTTAGGATAGGTACTAATGGGTTTAGGTCTAGGTTAGGTCTCAAATTAGGGTTGCAAACCCTAATTCACTAAGGCAAAGTGCAATTAAACTTAATACAAGTTTAATTGGGTGTGTGGAAACCTAATTGAGGGTAAAACAACTCAATTAAGTTAGGTCTAGGTCAATTGGACTCTCATTGAGTCCAATTGGATAGTGTGTGCTAAGATCAGGGCTCAATTGGACTCAAGTCAATTAGGTTTAGTGAGGACCTAATTAGGTCCTTAGGAAGGTCTATAGGTGATGTACTAGGGTTATGGCACCTTAGTTTAGGTTCCTAGGGGGTTAGAATTGGGTTTAGGGAGCTAGAGATTCAAGATCAAGGCTTGAATCTCAAAACAGGGTCTGGAGGGTAGTTCTGGACATCTGATAAAAGTGTCAGACGACTTATAGTGAAAAATCAGAAGTCCAAACTTATTGTTTGGACGTCCAATCAGAGTCAGGTGGGATTCTAGGTTTTGTCTTGGGTATTCTGCAGAAATTGGACGTCTGACCAAGTGTCTAGACGTCCAATAATACTGCAAAAGTGGGTTTAAGGTGTGTGGGAGTTGGCTAAGGGTTCTGGACATCCTATAACTCATCTGGACATCTAGATAGAGGCTAGAATTAGGGTTTTAAGGTTTCCTAGGGTGTGGTGACCTAATCTAAGTGTGGCTAAGGTTTGAGGAAGCTTCTAGGCTATCCCTGGGCTAGGGTGGACCTAAGTTCTTCATAATTTATTACTTTATTCCTACTTAATAGAATAACATACCTTAACTCTTTTACATTATTATCTACTACATCTAATCTAGGTCTTCTTCTCCAACTCTACTACAACACCAACTATTCCTTATTCTTCAGATCCAACTTTAGATCCAGCTTCAGATCTAGCTTCTGATCAGCTTATTGCCTGCAATTGACATAATGCACCTGTTGAACGTCAGAAGACAATGCTATTAGAGTTGGTTTTGGAAACACGTCGTTGTAGTTCGAGTAGCAAAGAACTCGGGTTCAACAAATAAAATTTATACTGGAAAAGAAATCCCGGGTCGAACTTATGGAGGCTACGTCGAACAAAATTCGCAATTATATTTTTTTTGTGTTTTTGTTTAAAGAGCAGAATAATCACAATGAAATGGAATAAATATATACAATAAGAGAGAGAGAGAGAAAGGGAAAACATTCACTTGATGTTGCAAAATGTTTTTACAACTAAGAAAGCGAGAAAAGATTACACTAGAAAGTGAGAAATTATTACAACTAAAAAGTTGGAAAATTCTACTCTAGAAAGTAGGAAAAAGGAATGGGAGAGAGAAGTTATCCTCCTCGACGATCGCTTGGAGGATGAGCCAGACGAGACAATGCCTGGAAGACGAGGAACAGAGAGGGAAGAAGGAGGTCAAAGCAGGAGGAACAGGAACGAGGCAGCACGTCGTCATCGTCACGGGATCCGCTTTCGGAATGGGGGCGAAAATTTGATTTTAGCTCTTGAGGAGCATCCCAGGTGTGGGACAAGCTTCTCTTAAGCTTTGGAGAGGGAGGAAAGAGAAGGAAGGGTTGAGAAATCCGTATGGAGGGGGTCTCCTTTTATAGTTGCAAGGAGTGGGGCCATTTTGGACATTCTAATTTCAAAAACATTAATATGGGACCTTTAGTGACGGACTTAAACGTCACTAAAGGTTCGTCATGGGCGACGTGTGCGTGCGTTGCGTGCACCTGCTCTTCTTCTCAGCCCAAAACGCATGTGCACGTACGTGCGCTCACAGCCATTCAATTAACAGATCAGACGACTGAGAGCAGCTATGCCTGCATCGTGCGCCTGCGTGCGATCATGCATAAAAGCCACATGTCTGATCGAGCGTGGGCGCTATCGCTCGCTCCTCATTGCTCGATCTTCATCGCACGGCTCCGCTCGCTCTCCCACTCCACGCCTGCTCTTCGATTTGAGGCGCAGCGTGGCTCGAACGCGCGCCCTTTGCTCGCAAAGGGGCGCTCGATCGCTGCGTTATGCCTCCTCTTTAGGCAAGCGGATGCTTTTGTGCGCATGGCTTCATGGCCATTGGATGAGCATCCAACGATCGAGATCAAGCGATCGGGTGAAGAAGGAAGGTTGCGGTCGGTGCTGGGCAGCTATGATGGCACCACGTGGCGCCAACTAGGCCGTCCATCTTCTAGGTGATGTAGATGGTGCCACGGGTGTCGGATTGGACCGATTTTCGCGCCGTTAGTCTGCGATCGTCGATCCGAACCCATCCATGCAATCGGATTTCTCGTCTGAGGTGCAGATTAACACCATCTTGGCCCTTGCTCTTTAAGGTTCCTCAATCTATATCTGATGCTACGAATATCCGATTAGGGCGATCTTGGAGTTGTTAAACTCAAATCATCACCCTGATCAGATCCATACAATTGGATCTTCGATCCAAGGCCCTGATAAAAAGTTGCCCTATCCTTGACCATAAAAAGGAGGCAATTACTATACAATTTATACAGACATGATCTAAATGCATGATTATGCATGTTATGCATTATTTACAATGTATGATGCTAATGTGACACTAAAAACATGCATTAATAGACATTTTAGGTTAATCAGATGTATGTACATTGATTAGCCCATATTTGTGGGTTATTTAAGTATCTAAATGTCTAAACATTAAGTTAATTTTAACATTTAGATAGCATACATTAGGATGTAAATAAATTAATTCATATTTTTAGCTTAAGTGCATAATTCATGCATTTAGAATTAATCTAGGGTTGCATACATTTAATTAGTTAATTAATTAGGTGCACTATTTTAATTAACATAGAAGTTAAGTATAAATAACCTTAATTATTTTATTATTTTATTCTTCTTCTCCTTTGCAGGTAACTCCTCCGTCTCCGCCTCCTCCTCCTGCACATCACATTAATTCTACGGTGTTTTGAAATTCAAATCCTTGTAGCCGTGGCTACAAAAGAGGAGGGGTTGCCATTCAAAGAGAGGCCACCACCCCTTTGTTCATCACTATGCTTAGAGGACCTCGCTCCTCTTCCATTCCATACCACCGGCCCCCCACTGCGGCAGTACAACTCCACCACCGTGGGCGTGTGGGGTGAAAGCCCACACCGCCAAGAGTCTCTGCAACTCCTCCTCACCTCAACCAGCAACCCATGCCAGCCTCCGTGCGTCCCACCTCCAGCACACACGGCAACACCACATGCCATCTACCCACCGTGCACCTACACCAGCAACTCCAACCCACGCACCAGCACTTGCACCCCCTTGCCCGCGCGCTAGCTGCTCGCGCTCCAGCACCCATGCTCGCGCACCTTCGCCAGAACCTCCACACCTTTTCGCATTCACCCTGCTGCAGTCCCGCGCCTTCACCTCCACGTGCCTTCACACCCGCGTGCCAGCAGCTCGCGCTCCAGCACCTACGCCCACGCACCCCTTGCGGCCTGTAGAGCACCCTCCAGTAGTGTCTTCACCTTCACCATGCCCACTTCAAAACACGCTAGCGCCTCCCTGCCAACCTGCAGCTGACGCCAATAGAACTCACCACGCGTGTCGTTGCGCTCGTAGAGCGCCGCTGCTCCACATACCCACGTGCTGCCCTCCTTGCACCTGTAGCACTCACAGCCAACAGAAGCCTCCTCCACCGCCACCACTTCTTTCCTCTGGTAGACTGGCTCCGGCCGTCTCGCAACTTGCCACCGCCACCGTTACGAAGCCCTCACTCCGGCCAATGTACGTCCAGAAGATTTCTTCGAACAATCCTTTCTCCCATGCGTGAGGAGAGAGGTAGAATCCTCTCTTAATGGTGGAATTAATAATTACATTTCATGCCATTGCCATGAAAATGAATTTTGATTTATGATTATTTTATTATGGTGAAATTGCGACTTCATACTCATGCTTTCTTATAATTACGTGGCTTTTGTTATTCACATCTTTTGACATTGGTTTTGGATTAAGATGTACACAAATTCTCTCTAATGCATGTCAATTGGAAATTACACAGATTCATCACATATTTATTGAATATTTTAGTGAGGAAAAATTACACATATACCCTTACATTTTCGAGTTATTATGTATCTTCTTTTCGTCTCATTTCATGTCAGATTTGACTATGGATTTCGCACTTGATTGAACGAATATGAGAAAAAAATATTCATGATTTTATTGCATCATTGCCTCCCTATGGACAAGACCCACTCTTCTATGAGTGGTTTAATTTTTATTTTAATTATTGTGTTAAGCGATTTTCCACCACTTTGATTCTACAACGACAAATCATCTTAATACATTATTCGAAAGCGAAAACCGTCTTATCAAATGGCATTGTTGCCAGGGAGGCAACTGACGCAATAATTTCACCTAATTTTATTCCTGATTATTTCTCATTGCACAGTGATATGACCATTTATTATTTTTTCTGTGCGAGGAATTTGAGAGAGGTGACAAGCACATCTGGGAGAAGACATCGACCTTGAGCGACGCTTACACACGAGGAAGACGAAGGAGACCTGGATTCTACCTCCATAGGAGATTCTCCGTTTCATAAGTTTTATTTCTGTTTTCTCGCCCTTGTAGTAATTGGGGCTGATTTTTGGCAGCCTATTCCCTTTTCTTTAGATTTAGGTTTTTAATTTATTTTGTGGATTGTTTACCCTTAATTTGCTTGTGCATAAGTAGCTAAAAGAAAACTAAAAAAAAAAAAACACGAGCTACCTGCTAGAAGCTGCCTGCCCTTAGGTCGAATCATTTAGGACTAAATGAGCAGCATCTAGATCTAATTCTTGTCTTGCATATTGCATGAAGAATGCTGGAATCAGGTATGCATTTCTAAATTCTCATTTCTACCTATCATGCAAATGCATTTGAATTAATTTTTAGACCACATAATCTGTCTTGAAGCGATCTAACAAGTGGTCACATATATTCTTGAAAAAGGACTAATTAAAGGAGGGACAATTAAAAATCAAGGACTTGATTTTCAAACGTGGCATGCGATTCAAAATTCAAAATATTTTTGCGGTGTATGCACACTTATATCTCTTGCACCACAACACGCATTTAGACACTCCTAAGTCTTGGAACTATTAGGACAAGAGCCGTCCTATCGTTGGATTCTGAAGTGTTTGGAACTTAAGAACAAAGGTTTGTAAATTCAAAGAGGGGGATACCCTGTCACGGATTTTTGGGGGTAGTTGAGAAGCACTGTGAAAGCACAGCTTCGAAGGAAGGCTTAGGCCTACTTGCATCCCTCGATCTTCCGTCTTTGGATTTGCTCTACCATTTGAGATTTAGGGAAGAACACCAAAGCTCCAACTAGGTCTTTTTAGGCATTTTGAAGGTTGACAATAGGTGAGTAATTGATTGGGCAACTTGCTTTGTCACCTACAATTTGAACTAAAGTCAAAAGCCTAAATTTGTAAAGACTGAACAAGTCCTTTTGAATTGTGTTTGTAGTGCATTCTTGGTAGGCGTTCTCTTAGGAGACAACTTGTGTTTGATCTTGAACCTGAAAGAATCTTAAGAAGAAACCTTCCAAGGGTAGAAATGGCTGGTCAAAAGAGCCTTAAGGAATATTTCATTCCAACCAATCAAGCTAGTCCTGCACTACATAGACCTAGAGGAGACAATCCTTATGAGATCAAAAATAGTACCATATCTTTGCTGCCCTCCTTTTATGGTACTGCTAGGGAAGACCCTTACAGGCATATAGAGGAATTCACTGAGGTCTGTTCTACGGTGAAGCTGCAGGGCATTATAGATGATGCTCAAATGCGGACCCTCTTTCTCTTCTCCCTTAAGGACAAAGCCAAGTATTGGTATCACACCCTTGATTATATTAACACTTGGGAAGCCCTGAAGAAGGTGTTTTTGAAGTACTTCCCCATGAGCAAAACCAATCACTTTAGGAGGGAAATTATGAGTTTTGTTCAACAGGATGAGGAAGCTTTCCATGATGCGTGGGAGTGCTTTAATGACTTGCTGAGACTTTGCCCACATCACCAGGTGCCTAAGTGGCAACTGGTTGAAAGGTTATACACTGGACTTAATGATTCGCATAGGCAAACTGTGGATGGTGCCTGTGCAGGAACCTTTCTATCTAAGACTGAGGATGAAGCTTGGAACCTTTTCGATACTTTGAGTGAGAATTCTATTCACTTGAATTCTGCCTACATGGATAGAAAACCTACTCTCATGCAAAGAAAGTTGGAGGTGAATGAGGCAAGGGACACCCAGAATTTAGCCTATCAGATTCAATTATTGAATCAAAACATGGAAAAGCTTATGTTGAACCTGAGTCAATTCGTATCTAACACCTCCACATCCCAAGCTTTCGAATGCTCAATTTGCCAAGGCAATACACACACCACTGTGGATTGCCACTTGGCCTCCCAATTCCCTGAGCTTGTACAAGCAGATCTGAATGCCGCTCAAGGGTTCTGTCCTAGACCTCGTAATGACCCTTGTTCCAACACTTATAATGAGGGATGGAGGAACCACCCAAACTTTTCATGGAGACAAGGAAATGTCTCAAATTCATGGAATTATAAACCACAATCCTTTCAAAACCATCAAATGAACCAACCTCAGACCTTTGCCCAACCTAGGACCTCTGAGATGGATGAATTGAAGGCAATGTTGAAAACTATGCAAGAAAGTCAAAGTGCCATCATCCAATCTCATGACAAGGCTATACATGAGATGAAATCACAAATAGGACACCTTGTTGAGGGCGTTAGACAGAGGGAAACTGGGAAGCTCCCCAGTGCTGCTAAGGAGAATCCTAAAGGAAAAGGGATTGTCTTTAGGGAGCATGCTTAGGCTGTGACTATTCTGAGGAGTGGGAAAGAAATTTCCAAACTCGATGCTCCTATAGTCTCACCCCCTAAAAAGCCATCCACCCTAACTTTCACCCCCACCAGAAAAGACTTGCCCAAATCTTCTCTGCTTGAAATCACCCCATCGAAAGAAGTTGCCCCTGTTCCACCCCTTACTCGACATGACAACCCTTCCACCTAGAGATCAAGAGTGCCCTTTCCAGAGTGCTTATCCACCTCTGGGCAGACTTCTGCTGGCTCATCTAGAGCCAAAGATAAGACGGATGAGATCATGGAAACTTTCAAGCCTTTTCTTGAAGTTATCAGGTAGATTCTGTCTTATGCCCGCTTCTTAAAGGACCTGTGAACAAAAAAGTGGCAATCTATTAAACAGGTCCAATCAAAAGTTGTCCTGCCTGATTCTGTTAGCTCAATTGTTCAACATGGCACACCCCCGAAACTTAAGGACCCGGGAGCCCCATACATCTCAGTGGTTATTGGTGACTTACAAATTGATGAGGCTCTACTTGATCTGGGTGAGGGGGTGAACATCCTTCCGAGCTACATGTATGAACAACTTGGGGTAGGCAATCTGAAGCCTAGCCCTGTAATCCTCCAAGTTGCAGATCGATCACTTAAGTCACCGCGGGGAATTTTGGAAGATGTCCTCGTAAGAGTGGAGGATTTCTTCTTTCCCGTTGACTTCTTAGTTTTGGACACTGAACCTACCAACAAGCCAACCAAACCCTCCATCATTTAGGTTGCCCCTTCCTTGTAACTTCGCATGCTTTAATCAATTGCAATACTAGGGCATTGAAAATGGGCTTTGGGAATAGGAAAATCCATTTTAATGTGTTTGATGCTTACAAACAAGATGGACTTGAGGATTGTTCTCAAGTTGAGGTGATAAATGACCTAATTGAAGAGGCAACACCTGTAATGTTATGTGATGACCCCCTTCAGCATGTTATGCTAAATGAGCATTCCCATCTCTTGGAGGAATGTGAAGGGGATATACTAGAACTTGAGGAGTTGCTAGGTGTTTCTACTGAGTCTCTTCCCCCATCATCTCTGCCTAAGGTAGATCTGCTACCTGAGATGGGGACATCTATTATGAAACCCTCAACCATACAAGCCCTTGACCTTGAGTTGAAACCCCTCCCTGACACTCTCAAGTACGTCTTCCTAGGTGCCAATGATACGCTCCCCGTTATCATTTTAGCTGTGCTATCTAAGGCACAGGAGGGAGCCCTAATTGAATGCTTATCTAGGCACAAGGAAGCTATTGCTTGGAGCATTGCTGGCATTAAGGGTATAGACTCTACACTCTGCATGCACCACATTTATACTTATGATTCCATCAAGCCATTTAGGGACATGCAGAGATGTCTGAACCCTAATATGAGGGAGGTGGTTAAAAACGAAATCCTGAAGTAGTTGGACGCTGGGATCATATATCCCATTGCAGATAGTAAATGGGTAAGTCCTATTCATGTGGTGCCAAAGAAGGCAGGCTTTACTGTGGAATTCAACGACCAAGGTGAACAAGTTGTCACTAGACCCTCAACTGGATGAAGGGTCTGCGTTGATTACTGCAGGCTAAACACTGCTGCCCAGAAGAATCACTTTCCCTTGCCTTTTATTGATCAAATTCTCGAGAAATTGGTAGGGAATAAGTACTATTGCTTTCATGATGGATATTCTGGGTACAACCAGGTTGCAGTCTTCCCTGATGACCAGGAGAAGACAACATTCATGAGTCCCTACGGTACTTTTGCATTCAGGCGTATGCTATTTGGATTATGTAATGCCCCTGCAACCTTCCAGCGGTGTATGATGTCTATTTTTTTGGACATAATTGATGAGTGTGTTGAAGTGTTTATGGATGACTTCTCCATTTGTGGCTCGTCTTTCGACCAGTGTCTCCTGCACTTGGAGAATGTGTTGAAGCAATGTAAGAAGATTGGTTAGGTACTCAGTTGGGAGAAAAGTCATTTCATGGTACAGAAAAGAATTGTACTTGGGCATGTTGTGTCTGAGTGAGGTTTGGAAGTAGATAAAGCCAAGATTGATTCTATCTCCAAACTCCCATTGCCCACGAATGTCAAATAGATTAGATCCTTTTTGGGCCATGCCGACTTTTATAGGCTCTTTATTAAAAATTTTAGTAAAATTTCTAAGCCACTTTGACTTGTTGGCGAAGGAATCTTCTTCCAATTTTGATTCAAAGTGTGCCGAGGCCTTTCAAACTCTGAAGGAGGCCTTGATCTATACACCTATTCTCCGAGCTCCTGATTGGACACTCCCATTTGAGCTGATGTGTGATGCTTCGAATTATGCAGTGGGAGCAGTCCTTGGACAAAGGGTTGAGGGAAGACCTCATGTGCTGCATTATGCCAGCAAGACTTTAACCAAACCTCAGCAAAACTACACCATCACTGAAAAAGAATTACTTGCTGTAGTTTTTGCTCTGGAGAAGTTTAGGTCTTATCTTCTTGGGTCAAAGGTGGTTATTTTCACTGATCATGCGACAGTGAAACATCTCATTGCTAAGAAAGATTCTAATCCATGTTTGATTAGGTGGATCCTACTCCTTCAAGAATTTGACTTGGAGATACGTGAAAAGAAAGAAGTAGAAAATGTTGTGGTTGACCACCTGTCTCGCCTTCCACTTAATGACTCTTTCCGGAGACATTCGTGAGACATTTCCCGACGAAACCTTGATGGTGGTAACACCAACTTTACCTTGGTATGCTGATACTGTAAATTACTTGATCACTGGAGAAACTCCTGGCTCTTGGGATGAGCAGAAAAGAAAGAGATTCATTTCCCAAGAAAGATATTTTCATTGGGAAGAGCCTGAATTATTTAGAATTGGACAAGACCAAGTATTGATATGTTGTGTACCTGAAGAGGAACAACAAAGTGTGCTGAGATTTTTCCATGAACTTCATTGTGGAGGACACTTTGGTGCTAAGAAAATTGCTTTTAAGGTTCTCCAATCCGATTTTTGGTGGCCTTCGTTATTTAAGGATTCTCATAATTTTGTTAAGGCCTGTATTAGATGTCAACAAACTGGAACGATTGGGAAGAGGAATGAAATGCCTCAACACCCTATTCAATCTATTGAAATTTTTGATGTGTGGGGAATTGACTTTATGGGCCCCTTCCCTTCATCCCATGGTTATGAATATATCTTGGTGGTAGTTGATTATGTCTCTAAATGGATAGAGGCCATTTCTATGCGCACTGGTCGAGCATGTTTCGTGTGTTAGAAATTGAGGTTACAAGTAACCTGTCGTCATAGTTGCAAAACACATCGATCAGATAAAATTTATACCGAAACTCCAAGGGAGTCCCAGGTCGAACATAGGGAGGCGACGTTTACTTTACGTGAAAACCGCGCTTTGATTCGTTTCTTTTTGGTATTTTAGGGTTTTGTTATTTTTTTTTGTGTTTTTGAAATAAAAGATAAGCAAATGAAGCACAAGATAGAGATGAGGAACGAAAATGGAATATATATCAATCCAATGTTTATTACAATCTACTATGAAAGCATAAAAAGAGAGGGAGGTGAGAGGAAATCTCCAAAATCGGCTGTTCAGTGAGACGACGGCGCCTGGCGGAAGCTCGGACGAAGGAGGTGAGGAGCGGGACGATGGAGGTGAGATGCAGGAGGACGTCATGTTGAGGAAAGCTTCGACGTGGCTCCCGAATGGAGGTGAGAAGATGGAGGTGATCTGCTATCGAAATGGAGGTGGGAGGACAGCTCCAAGGTGACCTTTAAAGGGAGATGGGAAGTTGGAGGAGTATTTAGTGGAGCAGAGGTTTGTTACGTTAATAGGCACCTTGGGAGCTTGAGAACAAGCTCTAATGGAGCGTTGGTAGGCTTGCTAGAGCTTGGGAGTATGTGGGAGTAGAGTAGGTAGAGATGGCTTGGAAGGGAAGGGGTGTAGGTCCTTTTATAGTGGAGGAGAAGAGGATAAAAATGGATAAAGGACCTTTAGCGACCTCCAAATCGTCGTTGGAAATGTTGCTGTAGATAGCCCACCTCCACCCACACCCATAGCTAGCTCTATTGGCTTGCAATGAAATAGCGATGGCTCTAAGCGTCGTTGTAGGTTAGCCCAGCTGTCACTGAAAGCTAGCGCCAACAGCCCTTGTGCCCGCGCTACCTGCCCCGCTCATCACACGTGCGCCCGACTGTGTGCGCGTGTGCTATGCAATGGTGTGCGCGTGCGTGCTGCCTTGCACCGGCACTGCCGCTGCCGCTCCATGCACCCGCCCAATTGCGAATTGGAGGGGCTGCGGGGATTCGAACCTGCGCCCCTCCTTTGTAAACCAGCGCTCCTACCATTGCAGCAATCCTTCCCTTGTGTCGTGTGGAGTGGCTTGGTGCGTTCGCTTCCCAGTTGTTGGATCTTGATCCAATGGCTAAGATTGAAGGGCGCGGATGAAGAAGGAGTTGGGCGGTGCTGCTAGCCGGTGTTGGGCAGCCTGGATGGCGCATGTGGTGCCATCTAGGCCGTCCATCTTCTTCTTCTTGTAGAGGGTGCTACGGTGCTCAGATCAAGATGATTCTTGCGATACCGAACTGCGATCGTCGCTCTAGATCCATCCGTACGATCGGATTTTCCATCCGAAACCTGTATGGATGTCACATTGCCCCCCTGGCCATATAAAATGGAAGAATTAATATATAAAATATACAACTATCCTAAATGCCATGCAATGGATGTTATGCAATATTTATAACATGATATGCAATGCTAAGCCTAGGAACTATAAAAAATAAGCAATTTATCATGAATTTATGTGTGTTCATCATATCCCCATGCTTACTTTTTGCTAGTCCGTAGCAAAATTAACCTAAATGCTATGTATAAAAGTAGAATCTGGGTTCTAGTAATTAGGCAAAATTCATTGATTGCTTTAGAAAATCTCATCCCCAAGACCTAATTACAAAAACTTAATAGTGCCCGGGTGCCTGCCGGAATGCAGATCATCCGAGCCCTCGCCTTATTTGAGAAGATAATTTTTTTTTCTTTTCTAATTTTTTTGTACTTTTGGAATTTGAGAGTTACAGGATAACTTTTTACGGCTACCCGACCCGCCCAAGACTTGAAAAGGACTCTAAGTGGTAAGCATCTTTGTGAAAAAGTGATAGACTCACAAAATGACAGTTAAGATGGACTTCGGGTTTCTACGACCCTAGGTGACCTTGCCTAAAGGTTTATCTTTACGATCGGTAGCTTTCTCCCTACTTTTATTTATGCGGTCAACACAAGGGTGAATCCAGTATATATCTCTCTGGTTTATTCTACTTCCCTGCTTCTTCCCTAAGTGTTTTGGGAATTATTGTGTGATGTAATCACATTTACACTACTTAAAATGTTTATTTATGCATGTTCTTAAGCACAGGATTGCATTTCATGATATAAATATTGCATAACATGCATCATTTTGCATTTAGAGTAGTTTAAATAAAATGGAGGTTAATTGTCTCCTTTTATGTGCTTGGACAGGGCAAACATTTTTTCGAGACCTCGGATCAAAGATCCAACCGTATGGATGTGATCAGGGCGACGATTGGAGTTCAACGACTCCAAGATCGCCCTAATCAGACATCCGTAGCATCAGATAGTGACCCGGGAACCCTGGAAGATCAAGGGCCAGGATGGTGTAAATCCACACTTCAGATGATAAATCCAACCGCACGGATGAATTCGGATCGACGATTGCAGCCCAACGACACAAAAATTGAGTCAATCCGACATCCGTGGCACCATCTACAACTTCCAGAAGATGGACGGCCAAGATAGCACCACGTGGTGCCATCTCAGCTGCCCAAACGGTCGCTGCATCTTGTGAAGGCCCCGTGCCCGATCGCTCTCCGCCGTTGGATCTTAATCCAACGGCTGTGGCGCTCGCACTTAAAACCGTCCGCTCGACCATCCGCACCCTATAGCGCAGTGGTCGAGCGTGCTTTCGCGAGCGGCAGGCGCGGGCGATTGGGCGCGGGTGGAGAGTCAAATGGAGATCGGACGGCTGCGCGCGCCCGATAGCGTCCACACGCAATTGAACGCGCGGGCGGACGCACGATCGCACGCGGGAGGGCACGCAACGCAGTCGGCGGAGACGCATCTTAAGCCGTCTGATCTCGCGATCGAACAACTGAAAATCGACAAACGTGCGCAAGCCATTGAGCGCGCGAGAAGGCGAGGAGGAGCGTGCAAGCCGCCCATGACGCCCACGTTGAGGGCTTTAGTGACGGAATTATCCGTCACTAAAGACCCCTCTTCTATTATTTTGAAGTTGTAATGCCATTTTGCCCCCACTCCTTACAACTATAAAAGGAGACCCCCTCCATACGAAATTCTCATCCCTTCTTTCTCCTCTCTACCCCTCCAAAGCTCAAGAGAAGCTTGTCCCACACCCAGGATGCTTCTCGCGAGATAAAGTCCAATTTTCGTTTCCCTTCGGAAGTGGATCCCGCGACGACGACGGCGTGCTGCTCCATTCCCGTTCTTGTGCTTCATCCTCCTTCGTCCTGCTTCGTTCTCCTTCGTCCAGGCGTCGTCCCATCCGGCTCGTCCTCCAAGCAATCGTCGAGGAGGATAACTTCTCTCTCCCATTCTTATTTACAGCTTTTCTAGTGTAGAATTTTCCTGCTTTATAGTGTAATTGATTTTCCGCTTTCTAGTGTAACTTTTATTTAGTTTGATTATATAAACAATTGGAATATTGAATGCATGTTCTCTTTCTCTCTCTCTCTCTCTTTCTCTCTCTCTCTCTCTTTCTTTTAGTCTGATAGCTCCATTGTAATTATATCGCCTTGCTTATAAAAGAAATCCAAAAAAAAATATAATTGCGAATATAGATCAATGTAGCCTCCCTGTGTTCGACCCGGAATTCTTTTCGGTATAAATTTTATTTGTTGAACATGAATTCTTCGCTTTCGAACTACACGAATTCCTTGCTTTCCAAAATCAAACACGTAAGCGTAGCGATTCGCAAAACGTTTCAACATTGTGTATTTTTTTGTGAGCTGGGTTCTAGACAACCAGCCGATGAGCTGTTACCACCGACAACTTGCCAGCCATACTCGTGCAATGAAGTGTGGTTTTATTTTTATTTATTTTTTTAATTTTCTCCTTTTTTTTGTCTTTTTTTTTTTGAGTGTTTCTTTTTTTCTTTTTAAGTAGGTGGCTTCCCTGATCTAAGATTTACCTAAAAGCAGTACAACGAAAATGGTCTTGTGGCTGGGCTTTGGACAACTGGCCGATGAGTTGTTACCACCAACAACTAGCTAGCCATACCACCCAAGTCGGTCCATTAGCTACCCAATTTCCGTAAAAATCATCGAAAAGTGAGTCAGTGCAAAATAATGTGTGTAGATGCTTAGGCTTAAAGTCCCCCTAAATCAGAGGGTGGGTTGATAAGTCACATACTTATCATCCCAAATTATTTACCAAATTAAAATAAATTTTAATTGGCGAGGACTCGAGACTAAATCCACATTCGAGTGGACACCCGTTCTAATTAAGCCCGAAGACCTGAAGAGTCTAAGTATTTAGGTCTCAAAGAATCAATTCCTAAAGTTTACAACTCCTAATGCCTAAGTTCTCGTCTCCTAATTTTAATTTTTTATTATTTTTATTATTATTTTTTTTCTTTTTTTGAACAAGAATCGAATAACAGGAAATCACTATTACAGCTGACAAAACGGTTATAAAATATGTCCACCCCTCCATGCTTAGCTATTGCAATGACCTCATTGTGAAAAAAAAATGAAAGCATGCAAGAGAGTAGAAGTGGAAGAATAGCACCTGGTTTCCATGAGACTCAGGTCAGCTTAGAACAGTCTTTACATGTGCAGAGTTTAGTGCCTTCAGCTGGGCGATGATCAGCTCGCGGTGGTTATGGCAAGGTAAGAGCAACCTTGTCCGAGACAGGTTCAAGGAGCACATGGTCAATAAAGGGTTTGAGACGCTGTCCATTGACCTTGAAAATATTACCCATCTTTGGGTCAAAGATTTCGATAGACCCATTAGGGAAAATCCGCTCAACAACGAACGGGCCGCCCCACTTAGACCTGATTTTACCGGGGAAAAGCTTCAATCGAGAATCGAAAAGCCAGACCTTCTGGTTTGGCTCAAAGCTCTTACGTGAATTCATCTGGTCATGGGGAGATTTGGTCCTTGCCTTATAGATTCTGGTGTTTTCAGAAGAATCATTTCGAAGCTCCTCCAACTCAGATAGTTGGAGTTTCCTGGTTTTCCCAGCCAACTCAAGGTCCACATTACATTTCTTGATGGCCCAAAATGCCTGATGTTCAAGTTCTACGGGTAAGTGACACACCTTCCCAAACACTAGACGGAATGGAGACATACCGATAGGCATTTTGTATGCCGCACGGTAAGCCCAAAGAGCATCATCTAGCTTTTGGGTCCAATCCTTCCTATCAGGCCTAACGGTTTTCTGCAAAATGTTCTTGATCTCCCGATTGGAGACCTCGGCCTATCCGTTCGTTTGAGGGTGGTAAGGTGTGGAAATCCGATGGCTCACCCCATATTTCCCCAGTAAATTTTGAAACTGGGCATGAGTGAAATGTGTGCCACCATCACTGATAATTGCCCTAGGAACCTCGAACCGACTAAGGATATTTCTCTTCACAAAATCGATGACCACCTTGTGGTCATTGGTCCGGGTGGGAATTGCCTCAATCCACTTGGACACGTAATCAACAACAACCATAATATACTAGTGTCCAAATGAAGGAGGGAAGGGTCCTATAAAAGTCAATGCCCCAAATGTCAAAAATTTTGACGGAAAGAAATAGGTTCAGGGGCATCATATCTCTCTTAGCCATGTTCCCGAGTGTCTGCCATCGGGTGCATGACCTAGAGAATTCCTGGGCATCCTTAAATAATGACGGCCAATAGAATCCGGATTGCAAAATTTTTACGGCCATCTTTTTCCCGGAAAAGTGTCCACCACACGCGGATGTGTGACAGAACTCAAGTATGCTATGGAACTTGACTTCCGGGATGCATCAGCGAATAATCTGATCTACGCCAATGTGGTACAACTCGGGCTCATCCCAAAAATAATATTTGGCCTTAGATACAAGTCTATCCCATTGTTGTTTGGTCCAATCCTGGGGGATTTGACCAATGGCCAAATAATTGACAATATCTGCAAACCAGAGGGTTCGGATTCCTGAGATTGTGAGGATAGTTTCATTCGAAAAAGTATCAAAGATCGGAACATCCAGATGAGGGGAATCTATTAGGATTCTCGAAAGGTGATCTGCCACTACATTTTGTGCCCCGACTTTATCCCTGATTTCAAGATCGAACTCTTGAAGCAGTAGAATCCAGCGAATAAGCCAGGGTTTGGCATCCTTTTTGGCCAAGAGATGTTTTAAGGTCGAGTGGTTGGTATAGATGATGACGCGAGAACCTAACAGATAAGCCCTGAATTTTTCTAAAGCGAAAACTACAGCTAGTAATTCTTTTTCAGTAGTGGTGTAATTCCTATGGGCCTC
This sequence comes from Thalassia testudinum, assembly GCA_037157565.1. Taxonomy (NCBI): domain Eukaryota; kingdom Viridiplantae; phylum Streptophyta; class Magnoliopsida; order Alismatales; family Hydrocharitaceae; genus Thalassia; species Thalassia testudinum. The sequence continues at coordinate 54,450,647 of JAZHRO010000007.1, forward strand.
GTTCATAGTTTTGCTAGCATAGTAATCACAAAGGTCTTTTTCTCAATCTTTTGACCCAAGACAGCCCCGACGGCATAATCAGATGCGTCAGCTATAATCTCAAATGGGGTTGTCCAGACCGGTGGTTACAATACCGGGGCACAGGTGACGGCCATTTTCAATAAATCAAATGCCTTATGACATGATTCATCAAACTCAAACGACGCATCTTTGGCCAAAAGGTTACTCAAGGGCTGAGCAACCTTCGAGAAATCCTTAATGAATCTTCTCTAAAAACCCACATGCCCAAGAAAAGAGTGAATCTATTTTACGGATGTGGGTGGAGGAAGTCTAGAGATAGCATCCACCTTAGCTCTATCAACTTCAATTCCCCGATTAGAAACCACGTGACCCAGGACGATGCCCTCCTGAGTCATAAAGTGGCTCTTTTCCCAACTAAGGACCAGTCGTGTTTTGATGCATCTCTGAAGGATTAATTCCAGGTTACCCAGGAAAGACTCAAAGGAATCTCCGAAAATGGAGAAATCATCCATGAACACCTCAGGACAATCTCCCACCATGTCAGAAAAGATGGCCATCATGCACCTTTGAAGAGTCGCAGGCGCATTGCAAAGCCCGAACGACATTCTATGGAATGCAAAGGTTCCGTAGGGACATGTGAAAGTTATCTTTTCCTAGTCTTCGGGATGGATAGGAACTTGGTTATATCCCGAATAACCATCCAGGAAGCAAAAATATTTTTGCTTAGCAAACCTTTCGAGGATTTGATCGATGAATGGCAAGGGGAAGTGATCCTTTTTAGTGCCAGTGTTCAGCTTCCTATAGTCAATACAGACTCTCCAAGTAGAAGCTGAATGAGTGGTGAAGGTTTCCCCTTTCTCATTAGTCGTAATGGTTATTCCCACCTTCTTGGGTACAATCTGGACGGGGCTAACCCACGGACTATCTAAGATTGGGTAAATAATCCTAGCATCAAGCCACTTAATTATCTCCTTCTTGACCACTTCTCTTATATTCGGGTTTAGTATCCTTTGCATTTCGCGAGAAGGGCGGGATCCATCTTCCATTAAAATACGATGATTACAATAAGATGGCTCGAACCCCCTAAGGTCGTGGATGGTCCAACCAATTGCCTCCTTGTTGTTCTTAAGGACCTTAATTAACCTTAATTCTTGCTCCCTAGTCAAATCAGCACTAATAATCACAGGGAGCATGTTTCCAGGTCCTAAGAATTCATATTTCAAATTTTTAGGCAATGGTTTTAATTCCAGCTGGGGTGGGTTTAGAATAGAAGGAAGGGAGGATGCTGATGAAGATTCATCAGGACGATCTAGTGGAAGATGTTGGGAATGAACAAAATCAACACCCTCTTTAGGATGTGGCAGGTCTACCACAGAGGAGGGTTGTGGGTTGGGTTCGCTAAAGCTAATGGAGTCCTCGAGTGCATTGATTGTCATACACATCTCAAGATCCTGATCCTCAAGTTCCTCAATGAATCCACAATCCTCAAATCCTCTTATTGCCTTAAAAATATCCAGAGTTAATTTCTTATCCCGAAAGGCGATCTCCATACTACTGCTTTCATTGTTTATGTTAGCCTTGGCGGTAGCTAGGAATGGACGCCCCAGAATGATGGGCGTGTTCCTCAAATCATTAGGTACATCCATGTCGAGGATGAGGAAATCTGCAGGAAAATAGAAATCCTTGAACTTGACAATTACATCCTCAATAACGCCTCTCGGTGTGGTGACCGATCGGTCCACTAATTGTAGCGTTACTGAGGTTGGCCTGAGTTCACCTAACCCAAACTTCTCATAAATAGAAGTTGGGATTAGGTTGATGGATGCACCTAGGTCCAATAGTGCCCTATCAAAAGTGTATTCCCCAATAATGCATGAGATCAAGGGGACACCTGGATCTTTCTTCTTTTGAGGAAGGTGACACAGGATTACAGAACTTGCCTGCTCAGAGAGAATCACCTTCCTCGAAGTGGGTTCTCTCAGCTTACGCTTTTGGGTACATAGTTCTTTCAAGAATTTAACGTAAGCTGGGATGTGCTTAATAGGATCGAGGAGCAGAATATTGATCTGTACTCTCTTGAATAAATTCAAAAGCTCCTCGTTGCTGTCTAGGGTTTTCTTCTTCTTGGTTTTCAATAGGGCCTCAGGGAATGGGATATGGGTGGAATTTTCAATTTCCGGTCCCTGTGCCTTATTGGCTTCTTCAGCCTCCTCCTTCTCTTTCTCAAGCTCCCCATGATTTTGTCTTCTAGAAGGTAATTCTGGGTTCTGGGTCTGCTTCCCACTTCTCAAGGTGACAGAGTTTATAGAGGCATAAGGGTTTGGGTCTTGAGGTGGATTAGTGAAGATTGAAGGACCTCGGTTGGTCATGTAACCATTAGAGGAAGAAGAGGGACCTTGCTCAACCACCTAAGCATGCGCGTGTGGGTCCCTTTTATTCCCGTACCCTTGGGCTCTATTGCCCTGATTTTGCACATTACGCGGGCTTGGTACGGGTTGAGATGGTAGGGATCCGGGTTGTCGGGTGTTTGCAATTAACCCAGATTGCAAGTTATCCAAGGATGTCTTCATTTGTTGCATAAGCTGAAGCATGGACCCTTGCATTTCCACCGTCTGTTGGTTTAAATTAGCCTGCCTCATGGATTGTTGGGCATTCCAAGGTGGCTGATTAACCGATCTCAGGGGCAACTGGGTGTATACTTGACCCTGACCCATGAGTTTTTGAGATGAATAGTTGCTGGGTCGAGATTGGGTCTGTTGCCCCTAATTTTTCCAAGAGAAGTTAGGGTGGTTCCTCCATCCCGAGTTGAAAGTGTTGGAATACGGGTTGGACCTAACATTCTCCTGCATTGCATATGCATCCTCATAAAATGAGGATGAAGAGAAGGAAGGATCAGAGAAACTGGGATCAAAGGCCCCAGTTTGGAACCCATATGGTTCCGAGAAATCTTGGCTCACAGGTTGATTCGAATCGTGTTGATTCACGAATTCCCACCCCGTGGGAGCTCGTGAGGAATGGAATCCCGAATTCTAGGATTGAGTGGGTAAAGAAGTGTTTCCTGAATTTCCAGACATCCATTCTTCCATTTTCTTAGCAACCAAGTCCATTTTATCCAGTTCATTACAAATTAATTCCATGTTAAATGAATGAGAGTCCTAGATCTCATTAGCACTTGACCTAGGTTGTTGGGACCGGTTGAATGCATCCATGGAGGCATGAGTAATTGAGTTCTCACTCATTTCCTCAAATAGGTCATATGTGCTATCTGCATCCCTGTTGAGAAAATTGCCTCTGCAGGAGGCATCCACATGATTACAGAGTTGCTCAACCAACCCGTGATAGAAAATCTGCACGAGTTTCCATTTTGGCACCTCGTGGTGTGGACACTTCCCCAAAAGTTCTTGGAATCGCTCCTAGGCACCATGAAACGGTTCCCTCGGCCGCTGGGCGAAAGTGGTAATCGCCCGTCGTAAAGCATTGGTCCTTCCGATAGGGAAGAATTTCTTCAAGAAAGCTGACTTAAGAGCAGCCTAAGTTTCAATCAACCTTCCTATAGTCCGGTACCAATGTGCGGCCTTATCCCTGAGAGAGTGGGGGAAAAGCCTCATGATCATTTGCTCTTCGTTCACATTCCTGGCTCTAGTGGTCTAAACCAACATGGTCAGATCTTCCAGGTGCTAGAATGGGTCCTCCGAGCCAAGCCCATGAAAATGCTTAATCAAACTTAAGACTTGGGGCTTGATTTCAATGTCTCCGGCGGGAATCATGACACTGGGACATTCCCCATAATTTGAAGGATCGTAAAAATCCTTCAAGGGCTGAGTGCCCTGACCATGCATGCGTTGAAACCATTGCTGCATCTGTTGCAATTCTTCCAATTGCCTCTGAATCAGCTCCTGTTGGTTTGGAGGCGGGGGTGGTAATTGTTGATCAGGCATGGGATCTGCTTGGCTATAGCTCAACCTCTGTCTCCTAGAATGGTCTAAAGGTCCTTCCAATCTAGGGTTCAATGACCTCCTCCCAAGCATACACTAGAAGGAAGTTGAAAGGACGGGGAAAAAAAAAAGGGAACCCTGCAGCACAAGAATACAAGCCTGTCCTTAGATGGGGTAGCCTAAGGTCTACTGACTCTCAAAATCCATCCTAAGATTATGGACGATTTACTCTACTTATGTCCAGGCAATCCAACTAGTTAGAAGGATGGACCGGGGAGAAGGTTCTACCTTTGGCTTGCGCCTCCGGTTCCTAGTGTACCCCCTAGCCGTGGTTGTTTGATGCTACTCCCCTATCTAGACATCAGATTAACTAGCATAAGCAGGTTAATCATGAATAATCTCAATTTGGATCCCGATGAGCGAATGAATCCTTAGGGCCAACGTCCAATTGATTTTAGTTAGGCTTAGGAAATTGGTGTTCTAGAATGTGATGGGCCCTTAATGGGTTGTGCCCTTAATGATTTGTTTGAGAACGTGTGAATGTGCACAACCAAGAGGTTTTCAAGCAAGATTATTAATGATGAGGTGAGTTTTAGGATTCGAATCTTAATAGCTTTTAGGATTCAAATATTAGGTGTTTTCAACCAAGTTTTGTGAGGCAAACCAAGTTTGTTGTTGAAAGCATGTGTTCAAGTATTTTCCTTTAGAAATCAAGAAAAATATGGAGTGCCTGGCTTGACCTAATTATTGAATCCTATGGCGCAGCTAGAAAATGAACCTCTTTTAGATTAGGTGGTGCGGCCCAAACAATTCACTCAATTGGCTCAAATGCACCACCGATTAAGGCACACAAAAAGATGGTTAACCTAATATGATTTCTACACTTTTATGTGTTGAATTCGTGTACCGAGTCCACAGGTAGGAAGCCCGGTTGAGTAGATGAAAAATCAAGTCCGATTATGTGCCTTAAATGTGGGTGTATAGAGTGTGTAAATTGATTTGTCCCACAGAAATATCTTTTTGTTTTTTTTTTATATAAGATGTGGGTGGATGGGTGAAGGTGGCAAACAAGACAAACAAAGTCTATCCTAGGGTTTATGAAAACACCTAAGTAGATTAAGTCTTGGTTATGATTGTGGTGAAATGAACTAGTGGCGGGGAAAGTGGGGGACACTTATAAAGTACCCTACCCACACTTTACTCCAATCTACCGCACTTGGATCTCCATGCTAGGGTACCTGCAAGACAGTAGATCAAAGACAAGTCGGGTTAATGCTATGTAAATGCAAAGAAACTCAATAAACAATAAAGTAAATTCCGTTGCCTCCCCGGCAATGGCGCCAAAATGGTCGGGCGTGTTTCACGTGTTAGAAATCAAGGTTACAAGTAACATGTCGTCGTAGTTGCAAAACATGTCGATTAGATAAAATTTATACCAAAACTCCAAGGGAGTCCCGGGTCGAACACAGGGAGGTGACGTTTACTTTGCGTGAAAATCGCGCTTCGATTCGTTTCGTTTTGGTATTTTAGGGTTTTGTTATTTTTCTTGTGTTTTTAAAATAAAAGACAAGCAAATGAAGCACAAGATAGAGATAAGGAATGAAAATGGAATATATATCAATCCAATGTTTATTACAATCTACTATGAAAGCATAAAAAGAGAGGGAGGTGAGAGGAAATCTCTCGAATCGGCTGTTCGATGAGACGACGGCGCATGGCAGAAGCTCGGACGAAGGAGGTGAGGAGCGGGACGATGGAGGTGAGATGCAGGAGGACGTCGTGTTGAGGAGAGCTTCGATGTGGCTCCCAAATGGAGGTGAGAAGACGGAGGTGATCTGCTATCGAAATGGAGGTGGGAGGACAGCTCCAAGGTGACCTATGAAGGGAGATGGGAAGTTGGTGGAGTATTTGGTGGAGCAGAGGTTCATTACATTAATAGGCACCTTGGGAGCTTGAGAACAAGCTCTAATGGAGCGTTGGTAGGCCTACTAGAGCTTGGGAGTAGGTGGGAGTAGAGTAGGTAGAGATGGCTTGGAAGGGAGGGGGTGTAGGTCCTTTTATAGTGGAGGAGAAGAGGCTAAAAGTGGATAAAGGACCTTTAGCGACCTCCAGACCGTCGCTGGAAACGTTGCTGTAGACAGCTCACCTCCACCCACGCCCATAGCTGGCTCTGCTGGCTTGCAATGAAATAGCGACGGCTGTAAGCGTCGCTGTAGGTCAGCCCAGCTGTTGCTGAAAGCTAGCGCCAACCACCCTTGCGCTCACGCCGCCTGCCTCGCTCATCACGCGTGCTGACCGTGTGCGCCCGGCAGTGTGCGTGTGTGCTATGCACTGGTGTGCTGCTTGCTATGCGATGGCATGCGCGTGCTCGCGCGCTGCCTTGCACTAGCGTTGCCACTGCCGCTCCATGTGCCCGCCCAATTGCGAATTGGACTTTGCAAACAAGCATTCCCACCATTGCGGCAATCCTTCCCTTGTGTCGTGTGGAGTGGCTTGGTGCGTCCGCGTCCTAGCCGTTGGATCTTTATCCAACGGCTAGGATTGAAGGGCACGGATGAAGGAGTTGGGTGGTGCTGCTGGCCGGCATTAGGCGACCGGGATGGCGCCTCATGGTGCCATCTGGGTCGTCCATCTTCTTCTTGTAGAGGGTGCTACGATGCTCAGATCAAGATGATTCCCACGATGCCAAACTGCGATCGTCGCTCCGGATCCATTCGTACAGTCGGATTTTCCATTCGAAACCCGTATGAATGTCGCATTGCTCCCTGGCCATATAAAATGGAGGAATTAGTATATAAAATATACAACTATCCTAAATGCCATGCAATGGATGTTATGCAATATTTATAACATGATATGCAATGGTAAGCCTAGGAACTATCAAAAATAAGCAATTTATCATGAATTTATGTGTGTTCATCACGCACAAATGACCACTCTGTGGTTTTGAAATTTGTGAAGGCCAATATCATATCTTGTTTTGGTTGCCCTAAGACTATTATAAGTGATGGGGGACCTCATTTCCGAAACCACCACTTCAATCGGCTAATCAGGAGTCTGGGAGTGACTTACAAGGTGGCTACCCCTTACCATCCTCAGACGAGTGGCCAGGTTGAAGTGTCGAATAGGGAGATAAAAGATATTTTAGAAAAGACCGTTAGACCTGATAGGAAAGACTAGTCCCAAAAGGTCGATGATGCTTTGTAGGCGTATCGAATGGCCTATAAGCCCCCTTTCGATACTTCTCCCTTTCGGATTATGTATGGGAAAGCGTGCCATTTACCCGTTAAGTTGGAACATAGGGCACTTTGGGCTATTCGAAGTGCTAACATGGATTTAGAGAAGGCGGGTAAGGCACGACTTCTGGAATTAAGTGAGCTTGAGGAGCTGAGGAATGATGCTTATGACACCTCTCAAGCTTATAAAGAAAGAACTAAGGTCTTGCATGATAAGTATATACTTCGAAAGACCTTTGAGCCCAACCAACAAGTCTGGCTTTTCAATTCTAGACTTAAGCTTTTTCCTGGGAAGTTAAAATCTCATTGGGATGGGCCTTACATAATCACTAAAGTGTTTCTGCATGGAGCTGTGGAGATTAAAAGCCCTTCCTCTTCAATGACTCCCCTTATCGTCAACAGTCAACGGTTAAAACCATACATTACTTTGGATGGCCATCTGGTTGACGAGGTCACTCTTGAGGAGCCTTAGCTCCTACGATTCTTTGCCTCAGGTAATATCTTCCTTTAACTGTTTTTGTTTCCAATGAGGACATTGTTTGAACCAAGCATGGGGGAGAGGATCTGAGGCATTTGTTTATAGCATGTCTACATTTTGCATTCATTCATGCATATTGCATTAAAAAAAAAAAGTTTTGAGCTTAACTGGCTAGGCCCTGCATTCTTAAGCAAATCAGAACTCTAGGTGAGACTATGTTGATTCTAGGGTCGAACTTTAGAAGCTAAGTGAGCCACTAGCTTTAGACCTTTAGGGTCCTTTGTGGACTTAAAAACTTAAGTAGGAGTTAACTTGTGGACCATTCCTCAAGAGGTTGAGGAAGGAAAGCTAGGGATTGAGTTAAAAGGTGGGGTAGTACCTGGAGTCTTGTTCTACCTTTTGGTTTACGGGTCCTTGTAACCCAAGCATCCAAATCTCACACACTTGGTCTTGTGTAAGTAAGTGATCACCTTAATTCCTTTCTTAAAAGAAATTTGGTTCTCTAGTTTTGACTTAGGAGAGGCTTGAAAACACAATTTGATTAGAAGAGTTCCTATCGCAGGAGAGGTGGAGTATATACTCACCTTGAGGATGCGATGGTAACATATTACCTCCTCGACGCTTGTCTCTTAGGATATCCATCCTACTGGGGGCATGCAAGCGCATTGTGTGGTTCAGGTACCATGGGCAGCCCTATCTCGAAGTGCCAATTACCACAGGCCTGAATTCGCTTAAGAAATCCATGGGCGATACTATCTTGAAGTGTCGATTGCCAGGAGTTCTTAGGGTCACTATGGGCGGTGCTATCTCGAAGCATCAAAAGCCAGGCACCCTTCGAGGTACAGTGATGGGGACAATGAATCCGACACAGACCGTGTTGATAGCTGATCCGATGTTAGACTTAGAGGAATCAAACAAATAAATAAATATATATATAATCCTTTTTCCTTTCTAGGTTGGTAGTCATACCAACCTCAAATAACTTAGACCAATGCACATGCACGAATGCTTTAATCTCAGGGATCAATAAACCTAGGGTAGAGTCAGAAATTAGGGAAACTTATGCCTGCAACTCGTCTTTAGCCGACCTAGTCTATAACTTAGCAACTTCTTAGGAACCTTAGGTCTAAAGTCTGAACTTAATATGTTTCTAAAGGAAGACTGATTGGGTTGGCTAGTTTACTTGGAGTGCTAGGTTTTGCTTGGATTTGCTAGGGACTAGCAAAAACTAGGCATGGAGGTATTTGATTGGCCCATATTTGTGGGCTATTTAAGTATCTAAATGTCTAAACATTAAGTTAATTTTAACATTTAGATAGCACACATTAGGATGTAAATAAATTAATTCATATTTTTAGCTTAAGTGCATAATTCATGCATTTAGAATTAATCTAGGGTTGCATACATTTAATTAGTTAATTAATTAGGTGCACCATTTTAAATAACATAGAAGTTAAGTATAAATAACCCTAATTATTTTATTATTTTATTCTTCTTCTCCTTTGCAGGTAACTCCTCCGTCTCCACCTCCTCCAACGCATCACATTGATTCTACGATGTTTTGAAATTCAAATCTTTGTAGCCATGGCTACAAAAGAGGAGGGGCTACCATTCAAAGTGAGGCCACCACCCCTTTGTTCCTCATTTTGCTTAGAGGACCTTTCTCCTCTTCCATTCCATACCACCGGCCTCCCACCGCGGCAGTACGACTCCACCACTATAGGCGTGTGGGGTGACAGCCCACACCACCAAGAGTCTCTGCAACTCCTCCTCACCTCAACCAGCAACCCACACCAGCTTCCGTGTGCCCCACCTTTAGTGCATCCACCTCCAGCGCACACGCCAACACCGCGCACCATCTGCCCACCGCACGCCTTCATCAGCAGCTCCAACCCACGCACCAGCACCTGCACCCTCTCGCCCGCACGGCAGCAGCCTGCACTCCAGCACCCATGCTCGTGCGCCTTCACCAGAACCTCCATGCCCTTTCGCCTTCACCCTGCTGCAGTCCCTGCACCTTCACCTCCACGTGCCTTTACGCCCGGGCACTAGCAACCCGCGCTCCAGCACCCACGCCCGCACACCCCTTGCGGCCTGTAGAGCGCCCTCCAGCAGCGCCTTCACCTTCACAACACCTGCTTCAGAACACTCCAGTGCCTCCCTACCAACCTGTAGCCGGTGCCAACAGAACTCACCGTGTGTGACTTTGCGCCCGTAGAGCACCACTGCTCCATGCGCCCACTCCCCGCACGTGCCTGCAACGCCTACAGTGCCCACGCGCTGCCCTCCTTGCGCCTGCAGAACGCGTGGCTAGCAGCAGCCTCCTCCATCACTGCCACTTCTTTCCTCCGGTAGGCCGACTTCAGCCATCTCGCAACTTGCTGCCGCCACCATTGCGGAGCCCTCACTCCGGCCAATCTACATCCAGAAGAGTTCCTCGAATAATCCTCTCTCCCATACGCGAGGAGGAGAGAGGTAGAATCCTCTGTTAATGGTGGAATTAATAATTACATTTCACGCCACTACCACAAAAATGAATTTTGATTTATGATTATTTTATTATGGTGAAATTGCGACTTCATACTCATTCTTTCTTGTAATTGCGTGGCTTTTGTTATTCACATCTTTTGACATTGGTTTTGGAACAAGATGTGCATAAATTCTCTCTAATTCATGTCAATTGGAAATTACATAGATTCATCACATATTTATTGAATACTTGATGAGTGGCTACTCATCATGGCTAAAAAGCTGAAGTTAAGCTAGACACTGAGTAAAACAACATCAAATTAACAGATAAAAAGGGTTAAGTGTGGGAATTAAAGGAAAAGACCTAAAACCTTTACTCTGTGTTGAAACTTCATAATTAGGTCACAAAATGAGATATTCTGAAAGCAAAGCACAAATGATGATCCATGCATCAATTGAACACATAATTAAGTTTGAAAGGCCAAATCAGAAGTATAATTAATGTCTTAAATGTTCAATTAAGCACATATAAAAATTTGAAGGCATTTGGACATCATTTAGGCTATGAAATAGGTAGTTTACACTTAGGTCCTTCATGCATTACACTCTTGCCCATAAAAATTCCTCTTTGGACCTACTTGTAAGCCGTAGGGACCCTTTTGAAAGGCTATAAGGTCCTTCCTATTGTAATTCTTTTCACTTATGGGCCTGCACGTAAATCTTCTACCCCATCATGCAAGGGCCTATCTGCAATTTTCTGATTATTTCAGAGAACGGCCTGCTACTCTTCACACGCACTGTAGCATGCGAAGAATACGGTCAATCTCAGCCATCCGTTGCTTTTCATGATTCTGATCTGCGGTTAGATTTGAATGGAAGCTTCGCGTGATTCGGCACGTGCGATCACCACTTTCCCTAGATCTCATCTGACGGTCAGATTTTGAGAATAGCTCGCCGCACGCTCTGCTCCTCTCATCCTCGCTGCCGGTTACCTTTTGATTATCCTCACCTGTGCGATGATCTCAGCCACAGAGTATGCTACTTAAGCACCTCAGTGGTGTCGCGCGTAAGGGATCGCTATCTCCTACACCTCTTAGCGATCTTTCGTCCACTCCAGTTCCTCCTCCCCATCAAGCCTATGATTTCACAGCCACCGGCTGTGAAATTATCACCTTCTCTCGACCTCCACATCGCTAAGGACTTCGCAGCACCTGAGGATGACCCTGGAGCCTCACTAGCAGACTCTTCCCTCCGCTGGAGTCATCTTCCTCCCTTCTTTCTCCTTAGCCACCAGCTAAGGACCCATAGGTCCCATTCTTCCTGTTAGAATAGATTTATAATTCTGCAGATTAGTTGTAGCTGTAGTTAAGTAGGTTTAGAGTAGAATTAATGTAATTGATAATGTTTAATTTTGCTATAGGATAAAGTAGTTGTAGTAGTCGAATTAGGCTTTAAATTTCCCCCCTCACCTCCTCTGATCATTCCAGATCAGAGGGGAAGGTTTCATATAGCCATGTTTTCAAATTCTCTCCCTCTCCATACTGTCATTTCCAGTTCTGATTTTCCACGACTTGTTTCTCGCTTTCCACCCATACACTCTGACCCAATTTCAGATCTGATTGGTTTTTAACCTCAGATCTGAAATTGGCGTCAAAAAGCACTTAAGGGGCTTCCCATTCACCTCACTCTTGGTCACAAAAGCCCCTGGTTTGAGTTGAAATTTTCAGTTTGTCAGATTTCTCCTTAATTTGGATTTCAAGGATTTTTCCCTCAATTTGGTTTTAACTGTGTGATCTGACAAATTGAATAAAGTCTGATTTGAGTTCATTGTTGGCAAGGAATTTGAGAGGTTTTCTGGTGTCAGAATTCATCTCAGAAGAGCCATATATAGATTTGATTTGATGAAGTTTTCAATGCATTGAATGCAAGTCTGAACTAAGGAGAATCACTGTAGTGATTTGAAGTTTGATCTTGCATTCATGAGTTTGTTTTGAATAGATGTTTTGGTGATTTCCTAACCTAAGGAGTTCTCAATACTCCTTAAGGTTGCAGAAACTGGGATTTGAACTAAGGACTTTAATTGACTGAACTAACTCCTTCTTCATGCTGTCTATAGCATTAGGAAGAGTTAAATCAGTGACGTTTGTTGATTTAATCTGAAGTGAAGTTTGATAAGGGTTTTTGCCTTTGAATTAGGGTATTTAGTGATTTTAGTGAGAAATGAAATCCTTGTCAGATGGGGATTGAGAGAGCTTTTCTTTTTCAGTTTGGATTTATGATTTTAATCCCAGTGGTCACAGTAAAGTGCTACATTTTGCAGCTACATTCCCCTTCTTTCCCTACTCAAATTTCATCCCAAATGGACCAACTGCAGCAGCAGTTAGACCATCTGGAATCTGATCTGAGCTGCTGCAGGGGTGGTCTGAAAAGTCGATGTTGCTGCTACTGTCTGATTGTTCTAAGTTGTAGCAGATAGAATTTAATGTAACGCCCTGTACAATTTGCTTTGAATTGTAGCTAACACACATAAATTTTGATTCCATTATAAATACAAGCTTTCCTGTTAGATAATTCCTCTTTCATTTCCGTGAATGCTTGTTTTTAATTCTTTGAAGTGTTGTTAGCTAGTTTAACTAAAGCTAACCATCCAAACATGATTTAAAATGGGAAACTTAACTGAGGAATGTTTTAAAATGGGTAAACACATCCTAAATTTCATGCTGTATAGAAAGAAGGCATTCATGAAACATGATAAAAAGGGTTAAACTTAAAGAGACAGTAAAATATGCCTCTTTCTCTCCTCAGCCAACTCTTCCCTTCTTATCTCCTAATTCTGTAAAGATTTGTAAAAATAGTAAAAAGTAAAATAAAACACCCAAACGGACCAAAAATAAATAAATAAATATATATATACATATATATTACTTTGTATATTAGGTATACTCATATAGACATAAGCTATATACTAGGCTATATATGTAAATAGGTAGTATATGTATATATATATTGTATAACTAACTATGTAAATATAATGTATACTGTAAATTAGGTTTCTGATTTAGTTTAGACAGTATATACAATAATTATATAACTATCTATAAATTAAACTAATTTATATGTATTATTAAACCAACTAAATTAGTAGATAGTATAAATAAGGAAATTAAACTATAAAACTGTATATATCTATACATATGTAGATTATAAGTAAATAGCATCCTTTACCTTAATTTAATCCTTTATACATAATAAATAATGAATTTATTAAGTTTATAGGTAAGTTGTTAAATTAAATTAGATAAATTAGTAATTTAGAGTTATAATTAACTTAATCGAATCTGTATACTTAGACTAATGTACCTTAAGTAATTTAAGCTAATTGAAGTATATTTATACCTAATTATATTATTTTAACTTAATTTATAAGCAAAACAGTTAAAACTGTTATTTAAATGTAAATAACATAGAAACTAATTTGGAAAAATATAATAAAAATATCTATAAAATACTTATACATGTATTCTAACTCTGTATAAGGTCAATTTGACCATTTGGTAGCTAATTTATAAGTAATTAAATAATAGAACACCAAAATCAGTGTGTAAAAATAGTATACTTTAGCGAATTTATTTATATAGTAAAGCTAATTAAAATTTCAAATTAATTGAACAATTGTATAGTATTACGTAAATAGTTTATTTTCCATAATTTATTTTTATTTTTAAATAAATTATGGCCCTCGAATTGAGGGCTAAATTCTCCTTCAGCCTACAGCTGCGCACGTTTCTCAGCGCAGATGTGGCGCTCGAATAGCGCCACATCGTGCGCTGCAAAACGCATGCAGCGATATAACTGGAATTTGTTAATAGGCAATATAGTCGTCACGAGCGCTGGGCGCCCGAAACAACATATACTTCATACTTCTGAGCATATACTGAGCATATTCTGTGGGGCCGGGGTCCCGGGGGTGATGTGTGTGTCCGTGGGTTGAGAAGGCCTTGAGCTGAGTATGAAAGCACGTAATTAAGCGACCTAATGAGAATTAGGGCGCGCTTAGTAGAGGTTTGGTCCCACCCTCTAGGTATTGTGTATCCCTCGAAAAGCATGCCCGCAAATTAAACACATTTTTAATTAATTAAAAAGAGGTAATGACGATAGTTAAATGCCTCTCAGCCACGGTGTGTAAAACTTACTAAGGCAGAGTTAAAACAAAGAAGAAGAAGAACAACTGAAGAAGATTAGTGTGAAGTAGTAGAGAGAGAGAGAAGATGTACATACGGAGGTAAATACAAATACAAGAGAAATATAAATATATATATGTATACGTCGTATAACCAATTACTTCTATATAAATAAACTCATGCATTTACTAACAGAATAAAACGTTGCCATAATCATCGCTACAGACCCCAGTTTCCCTCCTTAAGTTTGTATATAGTATTTTTTGTGATCTAGTGACACTTACATCTGTCACTATAACTATTGTATGTGTTACTGTAGGTATCAGATTAGTAAGTTAAGTTAGTATACTATGTAATCTTAGTTGATAATATACTTTCATGTAAGTATTAATACTATAACTTGTAAAGTGATAGTTTAAAGTATAATGATGAATTGTTTGGTGCTTGTTATAGTTAGTTTTTGCAAGCATTGCGATTAATTCTTTGTGAGTAGGCAAACCATGTCTACATTCATTCATTCTTTATTAGATGTAAAGCTTCTTTTTGGAATTAGAGGATAATTTTGAGATCAAAGAGCGATGTAATTCAATAATTGCCTCCTAGTGAATGACCTGGAATAAAACCAGTAAAAATTAGATAAGTAAATAATAATGGTTGTAATGACTGGTATCCCATACAACTCACTACAATGACACTAATGGTGTTTTCAACAATCAATTACACCACATAAACCCATCATTCCACAATACATACCAGACCATATTATTATTTTTGGTGCTGTTGCCGGGGAGGCAACGTTCTTTACGCCAAAATTACCCTTTAATTCTTTTTGTATATAGAAATTCTTTATTTCATTCAAATTCATTGATTGTAATTGCTTTCTTCCATTGATTTATTTGTTATTTTGTATACATTCTTTTATTCTTTTACTAATCATTTGTTATTTTTCCACAGCACTTAAGGAGGAGAAGTAGTATCATCTTCCAGGTAAAGGTCATCTTCCTGGTGGAGTCGCTGCGCTCCTGACCCGACATCCAGGCAGAATTTGCCCTCGGAGTAGCTGTAGGATTAGTAATAATAGTAGTATAGTTTAGATAGATTTAGGTATATTAACTAGGAAGAATTGTTAGTCATAAGTTGTAAGAGCATGTTCTCACACATTCATTGTAATAACTGTGCACTGTCTGGACTTTTATTTTCTACTTCTCCCTCATCGATACGATTTTTTCATTGCGATTTTCTGAATCGATTTCTTTCCTTGTTTTTGCTTGTTGCATATAAAAAAATCAAAAATAAAAAAGATCTCATCCTTATCTAGCAACAGCATAATCATAGGCATCCATCTTAGGTTGCATACTTCTCTGCTAGATTTTAATTCAAGTCAACTCTGCATATAGAAGATTGCTGGAGTCAGGTATGCATTCTTTACCTTACTCTAACTCCTGTCATCATTGCATTTGACTTAAAATTAAAGAAGGCCATCTCTTGTACTGAACTGAGTAAAAAGCGAGACAAGCAGCATAGAAATCATGTCATAATAACTTGAATTAAATCAAAAAGGAGATATTAACTTTGGGTGAAACCTTAATTGAGATTTTTATCGCCTTGTGTTGATTGCTATTGTGCACACAGCACGATCACTTAAGGTCACAACACACGGGTTTTTACCTCATCTCTTTCTGCAACCACAGGATCTGGATTCGAACGCTAAGTCTTATCCAAACTCCCAGTGGATTTTAGAGGTCTGCACATTGCTAGGTTTATCTTAAGACTCGTACAATTGTTTGAAACAATTGCTTGCGTACAACATAATTTTGCATAGCAGCCTCTAGGAAAAATTTTTTCGATTCATCTCGTTTGATTGGTCTTTAGAGTGAATTGAGATTTAATTGGGATTTTTCTGCTTTCTGTGAACTTGGCTAAAATTTTCCCATTGAGTTGGAACGAATTATAGTAAACATGTTTTCAAAGACCAACTCAATGGAAGGTAGGAGATCCCAGAAACCAGAACCTGTACTCCCCTTGGGTACTGATACCCAAGTTATTGCATCTACCTCTTTGCCTTCCACTTCTAATCCCTTACCTCCCGAGTCTCAAACTCCTATCCACTATTCTACTCACCAAGAGGATGATCTGGAGTCATTACAATTCGAGGATTTCGAAGAACTTCCTCCACACTTAGTTGCACATCCTCCACCACAGCAACCACCTATCCCTAGGTTCCAACCTCCACCTTATCCTAATTTTCCTAATCCGCCCCCGGAGAAAGGACCTATGCCCCATCTTTAGCACCTTTTCGATACACAACTACAAATGAATACCCTAACCCAACAGGTGCAACAGATTGCTCAAGCTGTTAATCTTTTAGCTAAACCCCAACCACAACCACTTCAACCTAGAAATCCCTAGGCACCACCCCAACCCCGTAGACCTCAACTATGGGATTATTATATCCCGTAGTTGCCCAACCAATGCCTGTGGTACGTTATCCCAATGGGGGTCGTGCTGCTGAACTGAAGCCAGACATTATAGCACTCATTCCTCACTTCCATGGACTTGCTTCTGTGGACCCTTTTCAGCATTTAGAGGAGCTGAAGAATCTTGCCCAAACTTTGGGTCCACAAGGACATGATCAGCACACGCTTTTAATGAAAATGTTCTCCTTTTCATTGAAAGATAAGGCATCCTTTTGGTTTCGAACACTTGCACGGAATACACCTATAGATTCCTGGGCTTCTTTAGAACATGAGTTCTTAAAGAAGTACTTTCCTGTAGGCCGCACTAACGCCTTAAGATGTGCCATCGCTACATTCACTCAAAATTCAGGAGAACCAATGCACGAGGCTTGGGAGAGATTCCACGAGCTTCTGAGAAAATGTCCCCACCATGGTGTCCCACGCTGGCAACAGGTCCAGATCTTCTACCATGGGCTCCATGATGACACACGGAATTTTGTAGATGCCGCTTGTGGAGGCAATTTCCTATGTCGAGACGAGGACTCAGCCTTTGATCTCTTTGAAGTCATGGCCGAAAACTCTATTAATAATGCTTCAATGAGCATGTTTAATAGAAAGTCCTCACATTCCCACTCACACACTGGGGTACACGAAGCCCAATCCAACAACAAACACTTAGAGATAGTGGCTAGTCAACTGGATAAAGTGAGATTAATCGAGAAGAAAGTAGATGAAGTATGGAAATTTCTCTCAAAACCCTCATCTTCTTCTTCTCAGTTTCCCACAGGGAGGGAAACTGTGAATAACCTTTCTGTGACACAAACTGCATTACCGGATTTTCCATTTCCATATCCTTCACCAATTGGAGGAACCTTTGTTCCTCCCTTCACTGACTTCCCTGCACCTTCTGGAGTTTTGGAGGAGCTCCATGCCATTCATAATGACCCTTTCGCACAAACCTACAACCCTGGATGGCGCAATCATCCAAATTTCTCATGGTCCGGAAATTCACAGAGACCTCCTTTTCAACAACCTTCTGCACCACCACTGCACAACCCAATCCGAGCACCACCTCCACAATCACACGGATATCCACCGCGTGCCTACCAACAACCCCAACCCAGGCCCACCTAATACTCTCAATCTGGGCCTACACGAGATGACCAGTTGGGGTCTATCATGAAAGCTCTTGCTGATATCCAACAATAGAATATTGCTATGCAGCAGAGACAGGACGCAGCCTTAGCTGAGATGAGAGCCCAGCTATCACACTTGACTGAGTCCCGTCAACCACATTCACTCCCATCTCAAGCACAACCCAACCCTAGAAGCATACCTACTCAGAGGTATGTCCAACCTAGACCAGCAATGCAAGACCAAGCACATGTCATTTCACAACCATTGCACAACACTGAATTCTTCACTGACTCAAGCTCTTCTCTTGCACAAACAAGCCACCTCTACTACCTAACACTGATTTACCATCTACCTCTAGGGCTGAACTAAATGCCATAGTCACTAGGAGTGGTAAAAGCACACTAGATCCATCTCTTCCAACATCTACCACTTCTAGTTCCGCTCCTCCACTTCCTACTTCTCCTCTACCTAGGACTGAACCTCTTATCAACAATCCTGTACCTTTTCCTAAAGCTTTAAAGAATAAGGAGAAAGGAAAGAAAAAGACCTATGTGGCACCTGAGGAGGATTTTCTTAAGCTCTTTGAGCAAGTCCACATAAACATCCCCTTGTTGGATGCAATCTGCCACATTCCTCTTTACGCTAAGTTTTTAAAAGACCTGTGCACACCTAAGCGTAAAGCAAGAATTCAAAAAGGGAGTATTCCAATAATCCTCTCGGAACAAGCTAGTTCCATCATCTCTAGTACCCTCCCAACTAAGATGAAAGACCCAAGCACCCCTCTCTTATCCTACATGATAGGTAACACCACATTTAATAGAGCACTACTTGACCTAGGTGCTTCCATAAATCTTATCCCAACCTCTCTACTGACACATTTTGAGGTTGGCAATCTGAAGCCAACCGAGGTGTCCCTGCAATTAGCTGACAGATCAGTTAAGACACCTCAGGGAGTGTTGGAAAATGTCATAGTGCAGGTCAAGGATTTTTACTTTCCTGTAGACTTTATAGTCCTTGACATGGAAGTACCTGAAGATATCCAGAACACACCTATCATTTTAGGAAGACCTTTCTTGGCTACGGCCAAAGCAAACATCAATTGTGAGGAGGGCCTTATAGAATTGAAGTTCGGAGATCAGAAAATAAAGATTGATATTTTTCAGGCCCAAAGAGGATCGACCTGTAGTTTAATTAAAGAAATCTTTTCTCTGGATTCTTTGGATCGGTTGGTTGAGGATACATTAATCGATTCATTAAATTTAGAACCTCAACACGCTTTGGACTTTGACTTGACTTCCACTGAGATACCGAGTTTAGAGACTGAGGACCTACCTCCTATTCCTTTAGTATCTCTAGGATCTCCTAAAACTTTCACACCTGCTCCTTCTGATCCTGTGCCTGTTGAACTCAAACCTCTTCCTGACTCTCTCAAATATGTTTTCTTAGGACCTGATCAGACCTATCTGGTAATTGTTAACTCTTCCTTATCATCTGATCAAGAATCACGACTCTTATCTATCCTAAGAGCACATAGACAGGCTATAGGATGAAACCTTTCTGACCTAACTGGCATCAGTCCTTCCTATTGCACACATAGGATTTTCACTGAAGAAGGATCTAGACCTATTAGACAGCCCCAGCGTAGATTGAACCCTACATTACAAGAGGTGGTAAAAAGTGAAATGATTAAGTGGTTGGACAATGGAATTATCTTCCCAATTTCTGACAGTAGATGGGTAAGTCCTGTTCAGGTTGTGCCAAAGAAGGCCGGACTTACCATCATCACCACTAATTCTAGAGAAGTTATCCCTACACGCATTGCTAGTTCGTGGCTAGTATGTATAGATTACCGAAAACTCAACCAAGCCACGAAGAAAGATCATTTCCCTTTTCCCTTCATTGATCAGATACTGGAAAGACTGGCGGGGAATAGATTTTTCTGCTTTTTGGATGGCTATTCAGGATATAATCAGGTGGCAATTCACCCCTACGATCAGGAAAAAATGACATTCACCTGCCCCTACGGAACCTTTGCATTCCGTAGGATGCTTTTTGGATTGTGCAATGCACCTGCTACATTTCAGCGGTGTATGTTTGAAATCTTTTCCGACTTAGTAGGTGATTGCTTAGAAGTCTTCATGGATGACTTCTCGATCTTCGGGAGCACATTTGATGCATGCTTAGACCACCTGACTAAGGTCCTGCAAAGATGCATAAATGTGAATCTGGTACTTTCCTGGGAGAAATCTCATTTCATGGTAACAGAAGGACTAGTATTAGGTCACCTTGTCTCTGAGAGAGGAATTGAGGTTGACCACGCGAAGGTAAAGTTGATTTCTGAATTACCACTACCTTTGTCGGTTAAACAGATTAGATCTTTTCTCGGGCATGTTGGTTTTTATCGCCGCTTTATAGCGAATTTCTCGAAAATAGTTCGACCTCTCACTACTCTCCTCTCTAAAGATGTAGACTTCCAGATCTCTGATGAGTGTGTTCGTGCCTATACGACACTTCGTGATCTGGTTGCCAAGGCACCCATACTGCAACCCCCGAATTGGTCTCACCCTTTTGAGATCATGTGTGATGCCTCTAATTTTGCAGTAGGAGCTGTCCTTGGTCAAAAATTGAACGGGAAACCCACAGTTACCTATTACGCTAGCAAGACCTTAGATGAAGCCCAGAGGAATTACACCGTCACGGAAAAGGAATTGCTAGTTGTAGTATTTGCACTGGAGAAATTCAGACCTTATCTTTTAGGTTCCCACATTATAGTCTACACTGACCACACGGCAGTTCGACATCTTCTCGCCAAGAAGGACGCGAAATCTTGTCTAATTAGATGGGATCCTGCTTTTACAGGAATTTGATTTAGAGATTCGTGATAAGGCTGGAAAGCAGAATGTGGTAGCTGACCACTTATCCCGCCTTCCTTCTGAAGCGATTTCTCCTTCTTCACCTATTTCTAACCACTTCCCTAATGAGCAATTGCTGGTCATTCATTCTAATCTTCCCTGGTATGCTGACATTCTCAACTACCTGGCTTCTGGAATCCTCCCCACTGATTGGGTTCGACATCAAAAAGACAGACTTAGATCCGAGGCCAAGCACTATTACTGGGAAGAACCCTGGCTTTTCAAGCATTGCAAAGACCAGATCTTTAGGAAGTGTGTTCCAGATAAGGAGATTAGAAGCATTTTATCGTTCTTCCATTACCAGGCGTGCGGCGGTCACTTCTCTGGCAAAAAGACTGCTACAAAGATTTTGCAGAGCGGTTTTTATTGGCCCACAATCTTTAAAGATGCACATGAATATAGCAGGGCATGTTCACGCTGTCAGTCTCTTGGCAGTATTGCCCGTCGAGACATGATGCCCTTGAATCCGATCATGGTGTGCGAAATCTTTGACATTTGGGGCATTGACTTTATGGGACCTTTTCCTAAATCTTATGGCTTCGAGTACATATTGTTGGCAGTTGAGTATGTTTCAAAATGGATTGAAGCCATCCCCTTGAGGACTAATGATCATAGAGTTGTAACACAATTCGTTCAAGATTTCATCTTCTCTAGATTTGGGGTACCAAAAGCCATCATTAGTGATGGAGGGTCTCATTTTAGAAACACACATTTTCAGTCCCTACTTCAAAAGTATGGGATGTCACATAGGATAGCTACACCATATGACCCTCAAACCAATGGACTTGCTGAATTGTCCAATCGGGAGATCAAGAAGATTTTACAGACTACCATCCGACCAGATAAAAAGGATTGGTCTTCCCGCCCTTCTGATGCGTTGTGGGCATATAGGACAGCCCACAAAACCCCTTTAGGATGTCTCCTTTTAGACTAGTGTACGAGAAACACTGTCATCTTCCCGTAGAATTAGAGCACAAAGCCTATTGGGCCATCAGAAAGTGTAACTTGGACCTAGAGAAGGCCGGTGATCTTAGGAAATTGCAAATTTTTGAGCTCGATGAATTAAGGAATGAATCTTATGAAAGCTCAAAGATTTATAAGGATAAACTTAAGGCCTTCCATGATCGTCACATTCTTAGAAAATCATTTCACCCTGGTCAAAAAGTCCTTCTCTTTGACTCTAGACTAAAACTCTTTCCTGGGAAATTAAGATCAAAATGGACTGGACCTTTCAAAATCTTAAGAATATTTAACAATGGAGCCATTGAGATCACTGAAATTGCCAAATCTAAACCTTTTACTGTAAATGGTCAAAGACTGAAACCTTTCATTGAGCCGCATGATCTCAGACTTGTCAATTCCACCATTTCGCTCCTACATTTTGAACTACCAACTAAGTTTTTGCCTAGCTGAAGGCGTCAAACTTAGCAAAAACCTATCCTTGTATATAGCTGTTTTTCACCTTTCTTATACTTGCCTTTATTTGTATATAGTGTCTACCCTTGCATTTTGAGCATACTTTCATTGACACACATGTCATGCATTTCACTTCCTAGCCCGATTGTTCACTCTAATCCTAGATCAGACTTAAAATCGTCCGCACAGAGATTTTATCTCCTCATTCCGACTTCCTTCCATCACCTAGTCTAGGATAGTGAAAAGCAGAGCATGCATTTGCATCCACCCTATTCATTCAATGAGGACATTGCAACATTTAAGCATGGGGGGTGTAAATGGTTAACCATTTAAACTGAAATACAATTGTAGACACACCAATAGTATATATATATATATATGTTGGAAAAAAAAAATAATACTTAAAAAGAAAAAATCCAAAAATACAATAAGGAATATGAAATTTATTGTCAAGGGAGGACATTAATTTTAAGGAGAAAGGGAGAAAAAGATGAGGGATAAGTGTTTAACTATGATCTTCTAGCTGAAAACAAAATTAGAATAAGTGTCTATGGACATTCAGCCATTACTATTTTGACTTGCCGGGCCATAATAGCTTGATACAAGCTTGGGCTTAATACACTTCGAGCCTTGACAAGATAGACCACAGTCTCTCCTAACTTTAGGACATATTCTTGTACCTGAGTCACCAGTACAGGATTCGTTGGTTTGCTTTGACTTAGGAGTCTAAGTAACCTTGGTTTACACTACACAATGTCAGGAAAGACCACTTGAACCTAAACTTCAACCCTTGTGTTCATTAGGGAAGGTGGAGTCGTTACCTGTGCGTGTAGGTAGACTCTTTGTCCTAATCTTTAGTCTTGTGTCTAAGAGAAATTCTTTCCACAAAAAAATAAAAAAATTCATCCACCAAATACAGTGCGCTCTACCAAATAAGTTTCAGAGACATACTGATCCTGTTAAAAGAATAATAAAAAAAAAAAAAAAAAAGAGAGTTCTTGCAAAAATTCAAGTATGTTCTCCAAATTCTAGAAATACAATTGTCCCACCAAAATTGTTTTCAGGGTTCAAAACAAATACCCTGTTTGTCCACCAAAAAGTTCTCTGAGCCACAAACACAATAAGGGTTGGGTTTGAATATTCATCAATTCTTGAGAGTCATCCGAAAACATGAGCTGAAGTTAGGACCAACCTGGACTTAAAAAGAAGTGAAACCCCGGGAGTGAGCTTTAGAATTCACTTGGTTAGTCCTGACTTATCACAAAGCACAGCCATAACCTCATAGCATTCTGAGTCTCTGTAAAACCCCCTGAGTCCTAGAATTCGACTTAAGGTTTAAATATCAAGAGTCCTTGTTGGTTGAGAGATGGTCTATGTCATTTAAGTCTCGAGTTCTGGTAGGTTATCCTCAGTAATAAGGTTCTCACAATGTCCAAAACACAGTTGGTTTATTGAAAAAAAATCTTTCAGCCTGAAGATCATCATCAAACACTTAAAACTTTTGAAAGAAGAAAAAGATATCTCTTCACACTTACCTTGCTGATACTCAAATTGCCTTACACTTCAACGAATTGTTTGCTAAGGGACTAGCCAAACGTAAGCATGGGGGTATGATGAGTGGCTACTCATCATGGCTAAAAAGTTGAAGTTAAGCTAGACACTGAGTAAAAAAACATCAAATTAACAGATAAAAAGGGTTAAGTGTGGGAATTAAATAAAAAGACCTAAAACCTTTACTTTGTGTTAAAACTTCATAATTAGGTCACAAAATGAGATATTCTGAAAGCAAAGCACAAATGATGATCCATGCATCAATTGAACACACAAATAAGTTTGAAAGGCCAAATCAGAAGTATAATTAATGTCTTAAATGTTCAATTACGCACATATAAAAATTTAAAGGCATTTGGACATCATTTAGGCTATGAAATAGGTAGTTTACTCTTAGGTCCTTCATGCATTACACTCTTGCCCTTAAAAATTCCTCTTTGGACCTACTTGTAAGCCGCAGGGACCCTTTTGAAAGGCTGCAGGGTCCTTCCTGTTGTAATTCTTTTCACCTATGGGCCTGCATGCAAATCTTCTACCCCTTCACACAAGGGTCTATCTACAATTTTCCCGTTATTTCAGAGAATGGCCTGCTGCTCTTCTCACGCACTGTAGCGTGCGAAGAACATGGCCAATCTCAGCCGTCCGTTGCTTTTCATGATTCTGATCTGCGATTAGATTTGAATGGAAGCTTTGCGTGATTCGGCGCTTGCGATCACCCCTTTCCCCAGATCTCATCTGACGGTCAGATTTTGAGAATAGCTCATCGCGCGCTCCGCTCCTCTAATCCTCGCCGCCGGTTACCTTTTGATTATCCTCACCTGAGCGGTGATCTCAGCCATTGAGTATGCTACTTAAGCACCTCAGTGGTGTCGCGCGCAAGGGATCGCTCCCTCCTACACCTCTTAGCGATCGTTCGTCCACTCCAGTTCCTCCTCCCCATCAAGCCTCTAATTTCACAGCCACCGGCTGTGAAATTATCACCTTCTCTCGACCTCCTCATCGCTAAGGACTTCGTAGCACCTGAGGACGACCCTGGAGCCTCAAGAGCAGACTCTTCCCTCCGCTGGAGTCATCTTCCTCCCTTCTTCCTCCTTAGCCACCAGCTAAGGACCCATAGGTCCCATTCTTCCTGTTAGAATAGATTTATAATTCTGCAGATTAGTTGTAGCTGTAGTTAAGTAGGTTTAGAGTAGAATTAATGTAATGGGTAATGTTTAATTTTGCTGTAGGATAAAGTAGCTGTAGTAGTCGAATTAGGCTTTAAATTTCCCCCCTCACCTCCTCTGATCATTCCAGATCAAAGGGGAAGGTTTCATATAGCCATGTTTTCAAATTCTCTCCCTCTCCATACTGTCATTTCCAGTTCTGATTTTCCACGACTTGTTTCTCGCTTTCCACCCATACACTCTGACCCAATTTCAGATCTGATTGGTTTTTAACCTCAGATCTGAAATTGGCGTCAAAAAGCACTTAAGGGGCTTCCCATTCACCTCACTCTTGGTCACAAAAGCCCCTGGTTTGAGTTGAAATTTTCAGTTTGTCAGATTTCTCCTTAATTTGGATTTCAAGGATTTTTCCCTCAATTTGGTTTTAACTGTTTGATCTGACAAATTGAATAAAGTCTGATTTGAGTTCATTGTTGGCAAGGAATCTGAGAGGTTTTCTGGTGTCAGAATTCATCTCAGAAGAGCCATATATAGATTTGATTTGATGAAGTTTTCAATGCATTGAATGCAAGTCTGAACTAAGGAGAATCACTGTAGTGATTTGAAGTTTGATCTTGCATTCATGAGTTTGTTTTGAATAGATATTTTGGTGATTTCCTAACCTAAGGAGTTCTCAATACTCCTTAAGGTTGCAGAAACTGGGATTTGAACTAAGGGCTTTAATTGACTGAACTAACTCCTTCTTCATGCTGTCTATAGCATTAGGAAGAGTTAAATCAGTGACGTTTGTTGATTTAATCTAAAGTGAAGTTTGATAAGGGTTTTTGCCTTTGAATTAGGGTATTTAGTGATTTTAGTGAGAAATGAAATCCTTGTCAGATGGGGATTGAGAGAGCTTTTCTTTTTCAGTTTGGATTTATGATTTTAATCCCAGTGGTCACAGTAAAGTGCTGCATTTTGCAGCTACATTCCCCTTCTTTCCCTACTCAGATTTCATCCCAAATGGACCAACTGCAGCAGCAGTTAGACCATCTGGAATCTGATCTGAGCTGCTGCAGGGGTGGTCTGAAAAGTCGATGTTGCTGCTACTGTCTGATTGTTCTAAGTTGTAGCAGATAGAATTTAATGTAACGCCATGTACAATTTGCTTTGAATTGTAGCTAACACACATAAATTTTGATTCCATTATAAATACAAGCTTTCCTGTTAGATAATTCCTCTTTCATTTCTGTGAATGCTTGTTTTTACTTCTTTGAAGTGTTGTTAGCTAGTTTAACTAAAGCTAACCATCCAAACATGATTTAAAATGGGAAACTTAACTGAGGAATGTTTTAAAATGGGTAAACACATCCTAAATTTCATGCTGTATAGAAAGAAGGCATTCATGAAACATGATAAAAAGGGTTAAACTTAAAGAGACAGTAAAATATGCATCTTTCTCTCCTCAGCCAACTCTTCCCTTCTTATCTCCTAATTCTGTAAAGATTTGTAAAAATAGTAAAAAGTAAAATAAAACACCCAAACGGAGCAAAAATAAATAAATATATATATACATATATATTACTTTGTATATTAGGTATACTCATATAGACATAAGCTATATACTAGGCTATATATGTAAATAGGTAGTATATGTATATATATACTGTATAACTAACTATGTAAATATAATGTATACTGTAAATTAGGTTTCTGATTTAGTTTAGACAGTATATACAATAATTATATAACTATCTATAAATTAAACTAATTTATATGTATTATTAAACCAACTAAATTAGTAGATAGTATAAATAAGGAAATTAAACTATAAAACTGTATATATCTATACATATGTAAGTTATAAGTAAATAACATCCTTTACCTTAATTTAATCCTTTATACATAATAAATAATGAATTTATTAAGTTTATAGGTAAGTTGTTAAATTAAATTAGGTAAATTAGTAATTTAGAGTTATAATTAACTTAATTGAATCTGTATACTTAGACTAATGTACCTTAAGTAATTTAAGCTAATTGAAGTATATTTATACCTAATTATATCATTTTAACTTAATTTATAAGCAAAACAGTTAAAACTGCTTTTTAAATGTAAATAACATAGAAATTAATTCAAAAAAATATAATAAAAATATCCATAAAATACTTATACATGTATTCTAACTCTGTATAAGGTCAATTTGACCATTTGGTAGCTAATTCATAAGTAATTAAATAATAGAACACCAAAATCAGTGTTTAAAAATAGTATACTTTAGCAAATTTATTTATATAGTAAATCTAATTGAAATTTCAAATTAATTGAACAATTGTATAGTTTATGTAAATACTTTATTTTACATAATTTATTTTTATTTTTAAATAAATTATGGCCCTCGAATTGAGGGCCAAATTCTCCTTCAGCTACAGCTACGCATGTTTCTCAGCGCAGATGTGGCGCTCGAATAGCGCCACATCGTGCGCTGCAAAACGCACGCAGCGATATAAGTGGAATTTGTTAATAGGCAGTATAGTCGTCACGGGCGCTGGGCGCCCGTGACGACTATACTGCCTATTAACAAATTCCACTTATATCGCTGCCCGAAACAACATATACTTCATACTTCTGAGCATATACTGAGCATATTCTGTGGGGCCGGGGTCCCGGGGGTGATGTGTGTGTCCGTGGGTTGAGAAGGCCCTAAGCTGTGTATGAAAGCACGTAATTAAGCGACCTAATGAGAATTAGGACGTGCTTAGTAGAGGTTTGGTCCCACCCTCTAGGTGCTTTGTATCCCTCGAAAAGCATGCCCGCAAGTTAAACACATTTTTAATTAATTAAAGAGAGGTAATGATGATAGTTAAATGCCTCTCAGCCACGGTGTGTAAAACTTACTAAGGCAGAGCTAAAACAAAGAAGAAGAAGAACAATTGAAGAAGATTAGTGTGAAGTAGTAGAGAGAGAGAGAAGATGTACATACGAAGGTAAATACAAATACAAGAGAAATATAAATATATATGTATACATAGTATAACCAATTACTTCTATATAAATAAACTCATGCATTTACTAACAGAATAAAACGTTGCCATAATCATCGCTACAGACCCCAGTTTCCCTCCTTAAGTTTGTATATAGTATTTTTTGTGATCTAGCGACACTTACATTTGTCACTATAACTATTTTATGTGTTACTGTAGGTATCAGATTAGTAAGTTAAGTTAGTATACTATGTAATCTTAGTTGATAATGTACTTTCATGTAAGTATTAATACTATAACTTGTAAAGTGATAGTTTAAAGTATAATGATGAATTGTTTGGTGCTTGTTATAGTTAGTTTTTGCAAGCATTGCGATTAATTCTTTATGAGTAGGCAAACCATGTCTACATTCATTCATTCTTTATTAGATGTAAAGCTTCTTTTTGGAATTAGAGGATAATTTTGAGATCAAAGAGCGATGTAATTCAATAATTGCCTCCTAGTGAATGACCTGGAATAAAACCAGTAAAAATTAGATAAGTAAATAATAATGGTTGTAATGACTGGTATCCCATACAACTCACTACAATGACACTAATGGTGTTTTTAACAATCAATTACACCACATAAACCCATCATTCCACAATACATACCAGACCATATTATTAATACTTCAGTGAGGAAAAATTACACATATACCCTTACATTTTTGAGTTATTGTGTATCTTCTTTTCGTCACATTTCATGTCAGATTTGACTATGGATTTCACACTTGATTGAATGAATATGAGAAAAAAATATTCGTGATTTTATTGCATCATTGCCTCCCTGTGGACACAACCTGCTCTTCTGT
This sequence comes from Thalassia testudinum, assembly GCA_037157565.1. Classification (NCBI taxonomy): domain Eukaryota; kingdom Viridiplantae; phylum Streptophyta; class Magnoliopsida; order Alismatales; family Hydrocharitaceae; genus Thalassia; species Thalassia testudinum. The sequence continues at coordinate 54,479,421 of JAZHRO010000007.1, forward strand.
GAGTGGTTTAATTTTTATTTTAATTATTTTGTTAAGCGATTTTCCACCACTTTTATCCTACAACGACAAATCATCTTAATACATTATTCGAAAGCGAAAATCATCTTATCATACATCACACCCTCATGCCTATCTTTTGCTAGTCCCTAACAAAAACTACATGCTATTTATAAAAGAATTAGGTTGGATTATTTGGGCATAAGTTATTTTCAACATTAAGATTTTTTTACTCAGGATCTGAACTTTCAAAGACACAACAGTGCTCGGGTATCTGTCAAAATGCAGATCACCTCAAGCCCTCCCCTTACTCAAAGAAAAATCTATTTTTCTCTTTTTCTTCTTTTCTAATTTTTTCGGAGTTTTGAGTTTAGGGTTAAAGAGTGGCTTTCCACGGCCACTCAACCCACCCAAGATTTGATGAGAACTCTAAGTTCTAAGCATCTTATTATGAATGTGATAGACTAGTTGATTGGCAATTAGAATGGACTTCGGGTTTCTACACCTCTAGGTGACTTTAAAAAGAGAGTTCTGCCTAAAGGTGTATCTTTACGACCGGTAGCTTTCTCCCCACTTTTATTTTTATGGGGTCAACACAAGGGTGAGTCCAGTGTATATCTCCTCAGCTTATTCTACTTCTCCACTTCTTCCTAAGTGTTTTGGGAATTTTTAGTGCATTTCTTGAGCTGGGTTCTGGACAACCGGTCGATGAGCTGTTACCACCGACAACTTGTTAGCCATACTCATGCGGCGAAGTGTGGCTTATTTCTTTTATTTTCTTTTCTTCTTTCTTTTCTCCTTTTTCTTTTTCTTTTTCTTTTCTTTTTGACTTTCCTTTTCTTTTTAAGTAGGTGGCTTCCCTGGTCTAAGATTTATCTAAAGGCAGCAATAAGAGAATGGTCCAGTGACTGGGCTCTAGACAACCTACCTATGGGCTATTACCTACGATAACTTGGCAGCCATATCACCCTAGAAGGTTCATTAGCTACCCAATTTCCATTAAAACCACCGAACAGTGAGTCAATGACAAGATAGTGTGTAGATGCTTAGACTTAAAGTTCTCTCAAATCAGAGGGTAGGTTGATAAGTCGTGTACTTATCACCCAAACTTATTAATCAAATTACAATAGAATTCAGGATAGCGAGGACTCGAAAAATAAATCCACATTTTAGTGGATATCGGGGCTGATTAAGCCCAAAGACCTGAAGGGTCTTAGTGTTCAGATCCTAATGTAATATTTCCAAAGATTGAAAAGTCCTAATGTCTAAGTATTCCTTCCTAATTCATTTTTTTTATGTATATATAAGAAGAGAAATAGAATTTACAAGAATTTCATAGAGCTGACAAAATGATTCAAAAATGAATCCACTCTCCCATGCCTAGCTGATCCAATGTCCACATTGAGAAAAAGAGACATGAAAGGAAGGGTAGAGTACGAAAGATTTCACCTGAATATGAAGCTCGGGTAAGCTCTAAGTTAGACTGTACAACTACTGAGTTTAATGCCGTCAACTAGGCGAAGTCTAGCCAAAGAAGTCACAACATGGCTAGAGCAACCGTGTCTGAGATGGGTTCTGGAAGAGTATGGTCAATAACAGGCTTCAGACGTTGACCATTGAATTTGAATGAATTACCCATCTTCGGGTCAGAGATCTGAACAGCTCTGTTTGGAAAAATCTGGTCGATAATGAATGGAACGTTCCATTTTGACCTAAGCTTCCTGGGAAAGAGCTTAAGTCGAAAATTGAATAGCTAGACCTTCTGGTTTGGCTCAAAGCTCTTGCAGGAAATCAATTGGTCATGTAGAGCTTTGGTCCGAGTCTTGTAGATCTTGGCATTCTCATACGCATCATTTCTAAGCTCCTCTAACTCAGATAGTTGGAGTTTCCTAGTCTTCCTGACTAAACTCTGATCGAGATTGCACTACTTGATTGCCCAGAATGCCTTATGTTCAATTTCTACGGGTAAATGGCATGCCTTTTCATACACCAGATGAAACAGAGACATGATGATGGGCATTTTATACGCCGTACGGTAGGCCCAAAGAGCGTCCTCAAGCTTTTGAGTCCAATCTTTGCGATCAGGCCTAACCATTTTCTACAGAATATTCTTGATCTCCCGTTTGGAGATCTCAGCCTATCCATTCATCTAGGGATGATAAGGTGTGAAGATTCAGTGATTAACCTTGTATTTAGTAAGAAATTTACAGAACTGAGCATTAGTGTAATGAGTACCACCATCACTGATGATGGCCCTTGGAATCCTAAACCTGCTGAAGATGTTCTTCTTGACAAAATCGATGACCACCTTGTGGTCATTGGTTCAGGTGGGAATCAACTCAATCCATTTGGACACGTAATCAACAATGACGAGAATGTACTGATGTCCAAATGAAGGGAGGAAGGGTCCCATGAAATCGATGCTCCAAACTTCGAAGATTTCAATTGGAAGAATTGGGTTTAGGGGCATCATATCTCTCTTAGTTATGCTCCCGAGTGCCTGGCATCGGGAACACGACCTTGAGAATTCCTAGGCATCCTTGAATAAAGACGGCCAATAGAATTCAGATTGCAAAATTTTTGCAGCTGTCTTTTTCCCAGAGAAGTGTCCACCACACGCAGATGCATGGCAGAACTCGAGTATACTATTGAATTCATTCTCCGAAACACATCAGCAAATAATCTGATCAGAGTCGATGCGGCACAGTTCAGGGTCCTCCCAGAAGTAATATTTGGCATCAGATTTGAGTCTATCATGTTGTTATTTGGTCCAATCCTTGGGGATTTGACCAATGGTCAAATAATTAACAATGTTAGCAAACCACGGGGTTTGGATGCCTGAAACTATACGGATGGTTTCGTCCAGAAAAGTATCAGCAATTGGGATGTCTAGACAAGAAGAATCACTCAGAAGTCTTGACAGATGATCCACCACCACATTTTGTACCATGGATTTATCCTTGATTTCAAGATCAAATTCTTGAAGCAGAAGAATCCAACGAATAAGCCGGGGTTTGGCATCCTTTTTGGCCAAAAGATGTCTTAAGGTCAAGTGGTCGATATATATAATGACGTAAGACCGTAAGAGATAAGCCTTGAATTTCTCCAAAGTAAATACTATGGCTAGTAATTCCTTCTCAGTAACAATGTAATTCCTCTGGGCTTCGTCCAGAGTTTTACTAGCGTAGTAGATGACAGAGAGCTTCCTATCAACTTTCTGACCCAAAATAGCCCCAACCGCTTAATCAGAAGCGTCAGTCATGATCTCAAACGGGGCTATCCAAACCAGTGGTTGCAACACCAAAGCACAAGTGACCGCTGTTTTAAGAAAATCAAATGCCTTACGGCATGATTTGTCGAAATCAAATGACGTTTCTTTGGCGAGAAGATTGCTCAGAGGACGAGCAACCTTCGAAAAGTCCTTGATGAATCTCCTGTAGAATCCCACATGACCAAGAAATGATCGAATTTGTTTAACAGATGTGGGAGGAAGTTTAGCAATAGCATCAACCTTAGCTTTATCCACTTCAATTCCCCGTTCAGAGATTACATGACCCAAGACGATGCCTTCTTGTGTCATGAAATGACTCTTTTCCCAGTTAAGGACCAATCTTGTTTTGATGCAACGTTTAAGAATCATTTCAAGATTAGCTAGACAAGAGTCAAACGATTCTCCAAAAATAGAGAAATCGTCCATGAAGACTTCCATAAACTCTCCCACCATGTCAGAGAATATGGCCAGCATACACCTTTGAAAAGTCGCAGGTGCATCGCAAAAATCGAATGGCATCCTATGGAAAGCAAAGGTTTAGTAGGGATAGGTGAAAGTAGTTTTTTCCTAATCCTGAAGATGGATAGGAACTTGGTTGTATCCCGAGTAGCCATCAAGAAAACAGAAGTACTTTTGCCAGGCTAATCTTTCCAAGATTTGATCAATGAAAGGCAGAGGGAAATGATCCTTTTTCATGGCCGTGTTCAGCTTCTTGTAATCGATACAAACCCTCCAAGAGGAAGCTGAACGAGTTGTGACAGATTCTCCTTTCTCATTAGTCACAACGGTAATCCCGGCTTTCTTGGGAAGAATCTGCACGGGACTTACCCAAGGACTATCAGAGATTGGATAAATGATTCCTACGTCGAGCCATGTAATAATCTCCTTCTTGACCACTCCTCGCATATTTGGATTTAATCTCCTCTGCATCTAGCGAGAAGGGCGGGATCCATCTTCCAAAAATATTCTATGATTGCAATAAGATGGCTCGATCCCCCTAAGGTCATGAATGGTCCAACCAATTACCTCCTTGTCTTCCTTCATGACCTTAATCAGTTTAATATCTTGATCCTTTGTTAATTTAGCACTGATAATCACAGGGAGCATTTTATGTGGTTCTAAAAATTGATATTTCATATTCTCAGGCAATGGTTTCAGTTCAAGCTGGGGCGGGTTAATGATTTAAGGTAAGGAAGATGTTAATGAAGACTCATTAAGAGGAAGGGGTTGAGAGTGAACAAAATCAATAACCTCTTCAGAAGATGGCAGGTCTGCCAAAGAGGGTCGCGGGTCCAATTCATCTTCAGAGGAGGAACTTTTAAATGCAAAAACCATCATACAAGTTCCAATATTCACATTATTGTCCTCAAGTTCCTCAATAAATCCACAATCCTCGAATTTATTAATCGCTTTAAAAATATCCAATTTCATTCTTTGATCCCCAAAGGCAATTTCCATGCTACCGCTTTCATAGTTAATGTTGGCCTTAGCGGTAGCCAGGAACGGACGCCCCAGAATGATGGGCATGTTCCTTAGATTTTCAGGTACATCCATGTCAAAGCCAAGGAAATCTATAGGAAAATAAAAATCCTTAACCTTAACAATAACATCTTCAATAACGCCTCACGAATTTGTGACCGAACGGTCCGCTAACTACAGCGTTACTGAAGTCCACCGAAGTTCACCTAATCCAAACTTCTCATAAAGAGAAGTTGGAATTAGGTTGATGGATGCACCCAGATCCAGCAGTACTCTATCAAAAGTCTAATCTCTGATGACACAAGAAATCAAAGGAGCACCTGGATCTCTCTTTTTCTAAGGGAGGTGGTTCAGGATAACAGAACTAGACTGCTCGAAGAGTACCACCTTCCTCAGAACAAATTCTCTTGACTTACGCTTCTGTGTACATAAATCCTTTAAAAATCTCGCGTAAGCTGGTATATGCTTGATAGCATCGAGGAGCGGAATATTGATCTCGACATTCTTGAAAATATTCATAAGCTCCCCATTATTATCAATAGACTTCTTCTTCCTTGATCTGATCAAGGCTTCAGGAAAAGGAACATGAGTCGGATCTTTGGAATCAGGTTCTTGAGCCTTGATTTGTTCTCTAGAGTTCTCCTTTCTCTCCTCAGGTTCTTCAGGATTCGGTAAATCAGAATAGTGTGGTTGTGAATCCTAAGTTTGTTTACCACTCCTCAAGGTAACAGAATTTGCAGATGCATACGAGTTTGGGTCTTGGGGAGGGTTAGGAAAGATTGGAGGGGCTTCATTAGCCATGAATCATTGATTTGCAGAAGAAGAAGAAGAAGAAGAAGGACCCTACTCAACCACCTGAGCATGTGCGTGTGGGTCCCTCTGGTTTCCGTACCCATGGGCTTGATTGCTCGGATTCAGGATATTTCGTGGGTTGGGTACGGGTTGAGATGGTTGAGATCTGGGTTGACGAGAATTAGCTATGAGCCTGGTTTGCAAGTTGTCTAGCAAGGTTTTCATTTGCTGCATGAGTTGGCGCATGGATCCTTGCATCTCTACCATTTGTCGGTTCAAATCAGCCAGCCCTACGGGTTGATGGGCATTCCAAGCTGGATGATTGACTTGATTTGGAGGCAATTGAGTATAAACATGACCCTGACCTATTGTTCATTGTGGAGCATAGTTGTTGGGTAAGAATTGCGTCTGCTGCCTCGGGTTTTTCCAAGAGAAGTTAAGGTGGTTTTTCCAACCCGGATTATAAGCATTAGATAGGGGTTGGATCTAACATTCTCCTGTACAACACAAACATCCTCATAAGGTGAGGATGGAGAGAAAGAAAGGGAAGGATCAGAGAAATTGGGATCAAAGGCCCCAGTTTGGAACCTGTGGGGTTCCGAATAATGCTGGCTCGCAGGTTGAGCCGCATCAAGTTGATTCACGAACTCTCGTCCAGAAGGAGCTCACGACGAATGGAATCCCGAATTCTGGGATTGAGTGGATCAAGAGTTATTCATTGAATTTCCAGCCATCCACTCCTCCATTCTCTTAGCAACCAAGTCCACCTTATCAAGTTTATTACAAATCAATTCCATATCGAATAAATGAGAGTCATGGACTTCATTAACATTCGATCTGGGCTGCTGGGACCGGTTAACAGTATTCATGGAGGCATGATTGATCGAATTCTCGTTCATCTCCTCAAACAAATCGTGCACACTATTTATGTCTTTGTTGAGGAAATTGCCTCCGCAAGATGCGTCCACGTGATTTCTGAGTTGCTCAGTCAACCCATGGTAGAAGATCTGCACGAGTTGCCATTTTGGCACCTTGTGGTGTGGACACCTCCACAATAGGTCTTGGAATCGTTCCTAGGCCATATGAAACTGCTCCCCCAACCACTGGCTAAAGGTAGTAATTGCCCATCTCAAAGCGTTGGTGCATCCGACAGGGAAGAATTTCTTCAAAAAGGCTGATTTCAACTCATTCCAAGTTGCAATTGGTCTTCCTATAGTCCTGTACCAATGAGCGGCTTTATCCCTAAGAGAGTGGGGGAAGAGTCTCATGATCATTTGCTCCTCATTCACGTTTCGCACCTTGGTGGTCTAGACCAAAGTGGTCAAATCCTCCAAGTGCTGAAACGGGTCTTCAAAGCCAAGCCCATGGAAATGTTTGATCAGGCTTAACACCTGGAGCTTAATTTCTACGTCTCCGGCAGAAATCTGGACGTTGGGACGTTCCCCGTAATTTGAAGGATCATAAAAATCCTTCAAGGGCTGAGCGCCCTGCATTCTCTAGAACCATTCTTGCATTCTTTGCATTTGTTCCAGCTGCCTTCAAAATACCTCCTATGGATCCTGAGGTAGAGGAGGCTGTTGATCGGCCATGGGATCAATTTGGTCAAAATCCAATTGTTACGACCTGATTCCCGAATCCCTATGAGACATGAGAATCGGACTGACTCGACTGATCCCAAGACCTAGCCGTCCAACGAGCAAGTAACCAAAAGAGCAGTAAAATAAACCACATTCACCATGTATATAACTAGCAGTAACAAAAGTACAACAGTAAGGAAAGAACTACTATAGTACACACCACCACAACAGTGGAAAATTAAACAGATACATAAACATGATGCTTACAATAAAAGAGTACAGTAGTAACAGGAATACTCACTACAACAAAAGAAAAGGTACAGTAGGTACTACACAGGTAAAACAACTAGGCTCTACTAGGCCTAGCACACTCTGCAGCCGCCGGCTCTAGCTGCTCAACACCTGGTCCTGAAAAGGTGACAAAGGTGACACGTCAGCGAAACGTTGAGTAGAGTGGCAATCAAAAGCTAAGAAAAACAGTAAGGTGGACAAGTAGCTGTTATTTTTAATCGCTTTCTTTATTTTTCCATTTACTCATTCTTGGATTATTCCTCAGATCTTTCTCTTGATCTCGAATGTTCCTCATGGGAACGATCTTGATTGCAGTCTTTTTCGAAAAGTAGAAGTAGCACGTGGTGCTCTCCTGGCCGGGAGAGTCCCCCGTGGTGGTCCTACCCTCAATCAACCACCCCAAGGTCACTGACAGACGTAACGGTGACTACGGCACGCGTGGTAAATGCACGGGTAGCTACCCCGCACTGGCACGCGGTCAGTCGTTTCCATTAACAGGTGCGCCCCAAAGCATAGCGCGGAACTAGTATAGGGTAGAGCCCTCTCAGTAACAGGGGTCTAGCACCTCCACAGTAACCAACCAGGGGACTTGCTCCTCCACAGTCCGTGCACCCTCACCTGACTACCCTGGTTTGCCCAGTGGGCCTAACAAGTCGGTGTAGGAAGGCTAGCAGAACCCCGGGGCCCGTGGGGTGGCTAGTGCTCTCCCTACACTAGTAGCTCTCCCCAATACTGTGTACACAAGGGCCAAAAGTCGGTACAAAGTGGCCAGACCTAACCCCGGGTCCCTGGGGCGGCTAGCTCGCTCTGCACTAAACAGGGGGACAGTCGCTCTCCTTGGTACTCCGTACTCAAGGGCCAGCTCACTTCCCCAATTCCATTTCATTCACCTCTCAGGAGCTCTACTCCTAATTCCTCGTAGGGTTCATGCTCATATTTCTTTAACTAAGCCAATTTAGGTTTCATCATTTCAGCTTTATTTTCATATAGCCCATGTTCTCAACAGCTAATATTCATTCATAAACAAGCAACTGTTATCCAATTACAGGCAATTATCATTTTTCTTCCTTCTTTTGCAAGACTGCAATCTACATATTCACGACATTCGTTTTGGTGTTTCTATTCCTAGGATTCATGCCACACCTTAGGATCTATCATTCAATCTAGTTTTCCAGTCCTAGGATTCATGCCATACCGTAGGATCTATCATTCAATCTAGTTTCCAGTCCTAGGATTCATGCAATACCTTAGAATCTATTAATTATTTCACAAGTGCATAATTTTTGATAAACAATTAAAGGGAGCCACTCTACCTGCAAAATCGGGAGTACTGGGGCGTGATCGACAGCCCGCGTGCCTCCGCAACCCCTAGAGCCGCAACGGAACAGGGTCCTAACACAAGAACCAAACACAAGGAATTACTCAGAACATGATACAAATACTGTAAACAGGTAGAGGAACAATTTCTGAGAAGAACAAAACTTGAAACGTGGAAAATGGACTTCGAACGGACCCTAAACGGGTCAAAAACGACAAGTCTGCCCAAAATCAGACGTCTGGAACATTTTCCAGACGTCCTAAACGATGTTTCAGGTCATACCTTCTCTCTGCGTGGTTCTTCAGACATCCAGAATCCCGCTAAACTGTCTGGACTCAGTTACATACGTCAGATTATCACTCCGGACGTCTGGAGACCCTCTCCGCCATCTGGTGCTGTGCCCAGACGTCCGATCCGTGTGGGAGGGCATGCCCTTGTGCCTTCCCGAACGAGACCTGCACACGTACGCGACCGTCCTCAACATGAAATGAGGTAGAACCCTTCGGCGGAACGGCTGCATGGCCGTACACGCAAAAGAAGAAGGGAAGGAAAATATTGTACCTTTCAAACGTCTGTATCTTCCTCCGGACATCTCCTGTGTCGTCTAGACGTAGGTCCAGACGTCTGATTCTGGGAAATTTTCCCAGAATCAGGACCTCCTCGCCCTCCGCCTGCTGTGCACGGCCGTGCCGCGCTACGCTTGCCTGCTGCCTGAGCTGCAACAACACCTCCCCAGCGCCACACTCCTGCTGCGCACCCGCCAGCCAGCCCTGGCTACTCCGACGAGCTCGCACCCACGCACTCTAACTCCCTCCCTCTCGCTGCAACCCCTCCTCCCCACGCACACACGGCAGCAGCTGCTGCCTCGCCCGCTCACTCTCATGCTAACAGGAAGGAGAAGAAGAAGAAGGCAGTGGAGTGAGGGTGAGGGAGAGGAGAAGGGGAGAATTTGAAGGTGCCGTGGGGGAGAGAGAGAAGGACGGCTGCGCCTGTAGGACGGAGAGGAAAGAAAGGGAAGAAAAGAGGGCGGCGGTTCAGTCTGCGCGCGCATGCGTGCAGACGCGAAATCGTACGCCGAAAAAATTAATTTCCAGACATCTGGGAAGGCTTCCAGACATCTGACTAGATGTCTGGACCAATTCCCAGACGTCTTAAACGACGTTTGATGCCGGGGTCATAACATCTACACCTCCTAGATTACTCTAGTGGTCCTTCCAATCGGGGATTCAATGACCTTCTTCCCAGCATAAACTAGGAAAAGGTCGGAAGGACTGGGGATAAGAACCCTACAGCACAACAAACAAGCCTATCCTTAAGTGGGATAGCTTAAGGATCTATAGACTCCTAGAACCTGCCTTAAGATTATAAATGATTTACTCTACTTGTGTCTGCTCAATCCAACCAGTTAGAAGGAGGGACTTGGGAGAAGGTTCTTCCTTCAGCTTACGCCTCTGGTTCCTAGTGTAACCCCAGCCACGATCGTTTGACGCTACTCCCCTAGCTAGACATCAGATTGATCAGTACAAGTAGGTTAATCATAAACAATCTCAGACTAGGCCCCGAAGTGCGAATCAGTCCTTAAGGCCAAATCTACTCGATTTTATTGAGGCCTGGGATTGTAGTGCTTATGGAATGTGGCGGGCCCTTAAAATGGGTTGTGCCCTTAATGATCAATTTAATATGTGTAAGTGCGTGCACAACCAGGGCTTTCAAGAAAGATTATTTGTGATGAGTAGATTTTAATGTTCAAATCTTGCTTAAGTAGCTTTTAGGGTTTAGAATTAGGTTGATTTCAATCAAGTTTGAGGCAAACCAGGTTTTCAAGCATGGATGAAGATTGCTTTCCTTTTAAAATCAGAAATAAAGTGGAGTGCTTTGTATGAACCTAGATTGAAAACCTTAAGAGGAAGCTACTTGGTGAGTTGGTTTTAGATTGAGTGGTGTGGCCCAAACAACTTAAACAATTGACCACAATTGCACCACAGAAATGATTAACCTAGAATGATTTCTACTCATTTATGTGTTGATTTGTGTATACCGATTCCACAGATCAGAATCCGATTGAGTAGAAGAAAATCAATTAGGTTAAGTGCCTTGAATGTGGGTGTATGTTGAATTACCCCACAAAATTATCTTTTTATTTTTTTTATATGCGAGGGTGAAATGTGAGTGAAAATCCAAACAACCGAACTAATCCTAGGATTTATGCAAACACCTAGGTTAGTTGGAATTTGAATTTAATGCGATGAAATAAAATCTATGGAGGGGGAAGAATGGGAAGCACTTACAGTCATCTTCAATTGCACTTTACTCCAATCTACCGCTTGATGATTCCCTAATAGAGGTATTTGCAAACCAATAGACATAAGAGAATGCAAGTTAGAAGACAGAAAAGTGCGTGAAATGCGAAAAGAAGATCGGAAAATCGTTGCCTCCCCAGCAACGGCGCCAAAGTGTTGAATGTCGGAAGACTACGCTATCAGAGTTGATTTTGAAAGCTTGTCGTTGTAGTTCGAGTAGCGAAGAACTCGGGTTCAACGAATAAAATTTATACCGGAAAAGAATCCTGGGTCGAACTCAGGGGGGAATACGTCAATCAAAATTCACAATTATATTTTTTTGTGTTCTTGTTTAAAGAGCGGAATAATCACAATGAAATGGAATAAATATAGACAATAAGAGAGAGAGAGGAAACATTCACTTGATGTTGCAAAATGTTTTTACAACTAAGAAAGCGATGAAATATTACACTAGAAAGCGAGAAATTATTACAACTAAAAAGTAGGAAAATTCTACTCTAGAAAGCAAGAAAAAGGAATGGGAGAGAGAAGTTATCCTCCTCGATGATCGTTTGGAGGACGAACCGGACGAGACAATGCCTGGAAGACGAAGAACGGAGTGGGAAGAAGGAGGTCGAAGCAAGAGGAACGAGAATGAGGTAGCATGTTGTCGTCGTCGTGGGATCCACTTCCGGAATGGGGGTGAAAAATTGATTTTAGCTCTTGAGGAGAATCCCGGGTGTGGGACAAGCTTCTCTTGAGCTTTGGAGAGGGAGAGAAGAGAAGGGATGAGAAATTTGTATGGAGGGGGTCTCCTTTTACAGTTGCAAGGAGTGGGGGCATTTTAGATATTTTAATTTCAAAAATGTTAATATGGGACCTTTAGTGACGGACTTAAACGTCACTAAAGGACCGTCGTGGGCGACATGTGCACGTGCTACACGTGCCCGCTCTTCTTCTCTGCCCAAAACACATGCGCACGTACGCACGGTCACAGCCGTTCAATAAGAAATCGGACGGCTGAGAGCAGCTATGCCCGTGCCGTGCACCCGTGTGCGATCACACGTAAGCGCCGCACGTCTAATCCTGTGTGGGTGCTATCACCCGCTCCTCGCCGCTCGATCTTCATTGCGCGGCTCTGCTCACTCGCCCGCTCCACGCGCTCTCTTCGATTTGAGGCGCAGTGCGGCTCGAACGCATGCCCTTCGCTCGCGAAGGGGCGCTCGACCGCTGCGCTACGCCTCCTCTTTAGGCAAGTAGACGCTTTTGTGCATGCGGCTCTGCAGCCATTGGATGAGCATCCAACGGTCGAGATCAAGTGAGCAGGTGAAGAAGGAAGGCTGCGGCCAGTGCTGAGAAGCTATGATGGCGCCACGTAGCGCCATTTAGGCCGTCCATCTTCTGAGTGATGTAAATGGTGCCATGGGTGTCAGATTGGACCAATTTTCGCGCTGTTAGGCTGCGATCATCGATTCGAACCCATCCGTGTGGTCGGATTTGTCGTCTGAGGTGTGAATTAACACCATCTTGGCCCTTTCTCTTTAAGGTTCCTCGATCTCTATCTGGTGCTACGGATGTCCGATTAGGGTAATCTTGGAGTCATTGAACTCCAATCATCGCCCTGATCAGATCCGTACGGTTGGATCTTCGATCCGAGACCTTGATAAAAAGTTTGCTCTGTCCCTGACCATAAAAAGGAGACAATTACTATACAATTTATACAAACTTGATCTAAATGCATGATTATGCATGTTATGCATTATTTACAATGTATGATGCTAATGTGACACTAAGAACATGCATTAATAGACATTTTAGGTTAATCAGATGTATGCACATCAGCACCTAATCAGTACATTATAGCATTATTTTATGCATAGCTAAAAGAAAGCAATAAAGGTGCTAGTAATGCTTATGCATGAGTGAATTTCTCTAACTTATGCTAAGTCCTAGCCTAATTTAGGTCAATTAAGACCTATGATTGCTGCACAATCAGAGCCTTAGCTCCTCGCACTCTCCTCCTCAGGTGATATTCTTCTATGTCTTTATTTTTCCAATGAGGACATTGTCAATCTTAAGCATGGGGGTTATAACCTGAGGATGTTTATAGCATTTATAAATATTTGCATCAATTTAGGATAGTGCAAAAAAAAAAAATCTCTTTTGTTTCTTGAGCTGAATTGATTAGTTCAAAGAAAAAGTTCTTATCAAGGAGGCTTTATTAAAAATTTTCTTCTTAGATTATTTCTATGTTTAGAATCCAGTACAATTACTTCACTTACACGTAGACTGAATAATGGATCTTTGAAGAAAACCAATAAGCATTTTTAGCCTACTGAACCCTTGGACAGTTAATAGGGAGTTAGGAATACTATCTTCTATTAGATCCACCTCATATTTGTGAGAAGAAAGTAGAGAGATTACTGGTGCGCTAAGTCTAGTGCAAGGACTCTTAAGTTCTAGACAATTAGATGATGATACCTCAGAGTTAGGCATAGTTTTCACTCTCTGTTCCTATGTGCACACATTGTGTGAATTCCTGAGAGTTACTAAATAAGGCAGATACAAAGAGATTGAGTCTTGATAAAATTATGACTATGGTGGATGGTTACGACCGTCCTTCATAGAGGCCTTGGCTGAAGGAGGGTAATAGTGTCAAAGGTCAGAAATACACTTGTCCTATCCACCCTTTCCCGGTGCCAAAAGTAGGCACTTCCACCAAATAAGCCACACAATATCCTCTTGACCATCATCATCCCTAATAATGCCTCATGAATAAAAGTTTACATCCTATTATGTTAATTAAAAAAAAAAAGAGAGAAAGGGAGAAAGGAAAGAAAAAGGAGAAATATTGATATTTAGAAAAATAATAATAATAAAAAAAATAAAGAGTCCAAGTTTGGAGTTTTATCTTCATGTCATTTTTTTGTCAATGTTTTTGGGGGCAACAACACATTACGATCCATCAAATATGACCCATACCTACTTTTCAGTATTTCTGATCACCCAAATACTGGCTGAGGACTTCTAACTTAGTTGTAGAGTTATTAAGACTTTTATTGACTTGTGAATATGATGTGAGGCCACCAAATAATAAGTACATTTACAAAAATCTGGTAAGATATGTGATCTCAGGAAAGAAAGGAGGAAAGAGAAAAAGAAAAGAGAGAGTGATTGAGCACAAGGGAACGCAAAGAGAGCACAGTGTTTAGCCTTTCTCTGAGTTGACCTGTTTGATAGTCTAGAGATCTAGAGTCTGTAGTATTAGATTACATGTAGCACCAGAAGAGTGTGTGCCACCAAATACGAATCCATTTAACTCAGTATCTCCTATCTAAGCCAAGAAGTCGGGGTCAAATTATAGATTATTTTCTACTTTATCCCCGAGGGAAGTAGTTGCCTACCCTAATAGAAGTTTTACCAAGGGTTAAGTACGAATTTCAAATGTAAGTTGGCTTTTCACTTGGATTCGTTACCTAGACTACAATCACTTCACATTTGTCTGGATCTCTAAACTTTTGGAATAAGAAAAGGAGAAATCTTTTTGGTTACTTCCATTGTTTTTCACTTTTTGCTTGGGACTAGTAAAACTTAGGCATGGGGGCATTTGATAAGTATAATTTATTTGACATTTATTTGGCTTAAGTACATATAGAATACTGTTGGGAATTGTAGAGCGCGTTTTTGATAAGAAAAAGCATCGTAGTATAGTGCGCAATACGATTAACAAAAAATATTTATAAAGATAACGAGACTTAAGTCCCGGTCATTCGTCTTTGGGAGGCATTTATAAAAAAGCATGTTTGAAATCAATCTCTTTTGCTTTGCTTGCTTAAAATCTCATGTCAGTTTATGGTGATTTAAGTATTGATGTACGACATGCTAGTTGCCAAAAGATAGTAATTAAAAGCAGGCAACTTCAATCACACAAAATATATTGCAATAAACTCATGGTGATTCTCAACACATAGATATATATATATATATATATAGAAAAAGATTTTCATTCATTCAATTCATGATGATGGCTACAGCATTAAGCTCGTGGAAAGCTTATAGAGGAATGCTTGGAAATACAAATCTAGCTAGCAGAAAACAATTGCATACATGAATCTAGGGGGCGATTGTGCATGCATCATTTGGGGAGAATAAAGAGCTACACTACTAAGCTGTAAATAAAGCATGTAAACTATGAAGAATTAAGCTACTAAACTAGCATAAATAAGGGCATTCGGAGGTGGGCTCTGATGGCCTTTGAGTTGGTTGAGAGGAGGGGTGGCCAATGGTGCTTAGGCCGGCCCATGGAGAGTGGTTGAGGAGGTGATCCAACATCTTGGTGTGGAGATGGTGGTGGCCATGGTGATGCTACTAGTGGAGATGGAGTGGAGGTGGATGTAGCTAAACTAAATGGAAGCCAAGAGTGAATAGGTGTAAATGGCCACCCCTTAGGCCTTTTTATAAACCTAAGGGAAGCTCTCTAGAAAATTATGGAATTCTCTAGAGAGGCCTATGGTGGGAGCTCATGGGAGAGTGAGAGAGAGAGGGTGGATGGTGGTTTTTAGATCCACCAAATGTGGATCTAAAAATTGAATGGCTCTTGGTTGCTAATTTTAGCAACCAAGGCAACAACACATGGTAGAGAGTTCTAGAGAACTCAAGACTAGGTATTTTCATGTGGATGGTGTGTGTGGGTGTGTGAGGGTCGAAACTTAGGTGGCTAGGTTGATTAGGTTAGGTTCTAGTGGGTTTAGGTCAAGGTAGGTCTCAAATTAGGGCTGTAAACCCTAATTCACTAAGGTAAAGTGCAATTAAACTTAATACAAGTTTAATTGGGTGTGTGAAAACTTAATTGAGAGTAAAATAATTCAATTAAGTTAGGTCTAGGTCAATTGAACTCTCACATAATCCAATTAGATAGTGTGTGCTGGGATCAGGGCTCAATTGGACTCAATGAGTCCAATTGAATAGGTTGATGGAATTGACTAAGATCCAAGTCAATTAGGTTTAGTGAGGACCTAATTAGGTCCTTAGGGAGGTCTAGAGGTGATGTACTAGGGTTAGGACACCTTAATTTAGGTCCTATGGGGTTAGAATTGGGTTTAGGGGGCTAGAGATCCAAGATCAAGGCTTGAATTCCAAAATAGGAATTGGAGGACAGTATCACACATCTAATAATAGTGTCAGACATCTTATAATGAAAAATTAGAAGTCCAGACTTATCGTTTGGACATCCAATCAGAGTCTGGAGGGATTTTCGATTTTGTTTTGGGTATTCTGCAGAAATTGGACATCTGACCAAGTGTCTGGACGTCCAATAACATTGCAGAAGTTGGTTTAAGGTGTGCAGGAGTTGGCTAAGAGTTCTGGACATCCTATAACTCATTTGGACATCCAGATAGAGGCTAGAATTAGGGTTTTAAGGTTTCCTAGGGTACGATGACCTAATCTAAGGGTGGCTAAGGCTTGGGGAGGCTTCTAGGCTATCCTAGGGCTAGGATGGACCTAAGTTCTTCACAATTTATTGCTCTATTCCTACTTAATAGGATATCATGCCTTAACTCCCTTACATTATTATCTACTACATCTAATCTAGGTCTTCCACTCCATCTCTACTGCAACACCAGTTATTCTTTATTCTTCAAATCCAGCTTTAGATCCAACTTCAGATCTAGCTTCTGATCAGCTTATTACCTGCAATTGACATAATGCACCTAATTAGTACATTATAGCATTATTTTATGCATAGCTAAAAGAAAGCAGTAAAGGTGCTAGTAATGCTTATGCATGCATGAATTACCCTAACTTATGCTAAGTCCTAGCCTAATTTAGGTCAATTAAGACCTATGATTGCTGCGCAATCAAATACATTTCCTTATAGTTTAATGACTTAAGCTAAGTAGTAATTAATCTTAGCTTATGAATATTTTTGTATCTGTTTGGCATTCTAATACATACATTTATACTCTTTATTTGATATGTGCATGCAGAGAGAAAAAAATAATAGGTGGTTGGACATGAATATTATTAGCATTTGAAGGAGGGTATGCCCATAATTGTCCATCACTGTTGCTCCCTCCGCCAGCGTTCAAATCCAGCTGTTGCGCATGCGACGGGAGAGGTGGACATTGTGGATCTGGAAAAGGTTAAAGGATCTTCCCTTCGCACTATAGGGAGGGCGGCCCTTGACATCATCGTGCAATAAGTCTTCCCTGTGGCCATGACGAACACTGTGGCGTAGGCGTTCTCCACTGCCATCAACCTCCATCACCGTAGTGGTGCACGGTGACAGCGTGCATCACCATCAGCTATTCCATCCACCTTCACCGCTGTCACCACTTCCACCACCAACACCACCATGTGCCGGCCACTTCGGTTAAGACATTCGGGAAGGTTCCTGCACATCTGAGACTCGCCCCTCCGCTACTGCATTCACCTCTCTCCTCGACGCCGACAGTAGCAGACCTGCACGTGAGCCTCACCACACAGCCATGCCCACATGCAGCTACGCCCTCACATGAAGCAGCCGGCATCACCAGCCCGTGTGCACGCTCGATTTCCTCTTCCTCCCCTTCTTCCTCTTCTTCTTCTTCTCCAACAGAAGAAGAGGAACCCATCAGCAACCACTGTGCAGCCACCTCCTCCTCGCCACCACAGTCACACGCCCCTCCCGTGGATAGTAGCCGGTGTTCCCGTGTGACCTGCGAGCCGACCGGCCACCTCCTCCTCTTCTTCTTCTCCACCAACAGGGAGGAGGAATCCAACATTAACGCTGATCCCCCTCAATGCAGCCACCACTGCACGCCACCGTTCTCCATGCTGTCGCCTCCGTTGAGCTCTCCTCGACCTTACAAGCTCAGCCACGCCCTTAGACATGCCCGTCGAAGAGCCGCCAGCACCGCCGCAGCTTCTCTTTATCACCTGTGTCAACTCCAGTCACTATTTGGAGTGCCACCACCACCATCGAAAAGCCCTCGTCGCAGTCGACCTTCCTCGAGCTCCTCGGCCTCAGCCATCAACTCCTCTTCACGAGAGATTAAGAGGACAAAATCCTTTATTTTTGGGTTAATTAGTATTTACATTTGAGTGCCATTGCCAAACTCTGATTTTTTATTTTAATATTTGATATATTGAGTGAAATTGCAACTTGGTGCTCATGCTTTCTCATAATTACTTGGCTCTTGTTATTCATATTCTTCGACATTGGTTTTGGATTAAGATTTACACAATTTCTCTATAATACATGTTTAATTGGAAATTACATAGATTGATCACATATTTATTGAATATTTTATTGAGGAAAAATTACGCATATAACCTTACATTCTCGAGTTATTGTGTGTCTTCTTTTTGTCGCATTTCATGTTAGGTTTGACCATGGGTTTCGCACTCTATTGAATGAATACAAAGGAAAAATACTCATTAATTTATTGCATCTATTCCTCCCTGTGGATACGACCTAATCCATCATGGTTAGTTTTACTGATAATTAGTTTTGCTCGGGATTTTTCCACCATGCAATTTCACTGTGATGACATATTTTTCTGATACATATTATTTCTGCAAGCGAAAAATGCCCGACCACCCACCCTTCTTCGTGCGTTCGTAGCTACAGTGGAGAAGGCTTGAATTAAGGTAGCAGCAGGTGCTGGCGGCTTCAATTGTCACCCTAAAAACCTTCCTGGAAGTGTTCCGTTCGACCTGGGTGCAGCGGCTGGAGCTGAAGGTGCAATAACATCACCTAGAGTTCTTTGAAGAAGCTTCGCCAATGGTGCTGTGGCTCAAGACTTGAAAGAGATGAACATGGGCTAAATGCCCTAGTCAGTACGCTCAAGAGCTTCGCCTAGGTAAGGCGAATGCAACGGCGGTGTCCGTGAGGGGTGAACATGTGTGAAGTGGTTGGTCGATGTCAAAAAATGATGTGCGTAGGTGCAGTGTTCGGCGTAGCGAGTGAGGGTCCAATCCCCTCAATTTCTTGAGGAGTTTTGGTCTATGGAGCATAGCGAAGCTGATGGAGGTGACAGTGGCGAGGTTCGAGCAGTGTGGTAGTGTGTAGGCGTCACCGGAGCTTCGTCGAAGGTGGAGAAGATGAAGTGTGGGAGGCGACGGTTGGTGGTTGTGCATGTTTACGAGGGTGGAAAAGTGAAATAGAAAGAGAGAAAGAGAGCAAGAGAGGCACTTAGCGAGGTGGTTGAGAGGCGGAGGGCTTCGGTGTTGGTCGATCAGAACTGGAGGAGGAAGAAGCGATGAGGCGACGACGGCAATGCAGATGGAGGAACGCCCTCCCTTTGGCTGAGGAGGGTTGCGACGAAGAGAGGAGGAGTTTAGAGCATCCAATTTGATGGTTGGATGACTGGAGGAGGGGGATCTAGGGGGGTCACCAGAGTAGGGGTCTACGGTGGTCGGAGATAGGTTTTTAGGGTCGTTTGACATGCCAAGACTTGCTGAAAAATTGCGCAAGGCCTCGGAGGTGCTTATATAGGGCTCAAGATGAGGTTCCAAGCTTGGAAACAAGGCTGGAAACCTTGGAGGTTACGTAAATGAATGATACCCATTCCTTCTAAAGGTTCGCATGAGCTTTTGGGAAAGAGTTGGGATTCCTAGATGGGTTCATTTGGAAGGAAATTTCCTAAGGAATCTATGTTTCAAATCTAAGATTGATTGATTGAGAATTGAGCAAGAAATCCTCCCTTGAAACTCGACGGTGAAGGTTTAACCCTCCAAAAATGGCACGAGGACCTGCTTGTGAAGAAGACAAAGAAGTTGGGGGCTATTTGTAAGATAATTCAAAAGTTAATGGTCAGAATGAGATAGAAAGACTCTAAGTGGACTAAAATGCAAACTTGGTCAAGATGATCTTAGATTTGGCCCAAATTTTGGTACAAATCTAATTTGGACCCAAGGAATCCAATGGTGAAGTTAAATTTGGGTTTTGACTAAGTTTGACTGGGTAATTTATGTAAAAACTCAAATTAGTGCAAATGTCTATCTGAGACTCTATTTTGGGTTAAGATGGGTTCCGATGGTCAAATTGAAGGTTCCAAGCCCTAGAGAATATTTTTCTATGAATTTTAGAGGGTTTAGGTGAATTTTATCCTAACCATAACCTAGTTAATTAAACGAGTCTATTTTTAGGATTTCAATTTAATTCTCAAAACACTTACAAACCCTTTTTTGTTTGTTCTAACCCACTTGTTAGCCTTTTAGGATCATTTGAACTTTAATTACCCCTTGGGACAACCCGTGATTGTACTGCATTCGTGCTATGATGGTAAAACTGCAGTTTTAATCCTATTTTCTTGTCTTTCCCTCAGAATGAATTTGTAGTGAAATATGGCTCTCTGGCAGTTATGTAGGAGCATTTACTAAATTAATTAGATCAAAATGAGCTAATTATGGCTCATGATGGTGTTCCCATCAGCTTCCCCAACAATGGCACCAAAATGATTAGCAAGAAATTATTGCGAAGAAAAGTTGGATTTTGCAAACCTGAGTCGTAAAATTTACAAGAAATCCACCACCAAATAATTTTTAATCGAAACTCTGGTTAGTCCCAGGTTGAACACGGGGAGGCTACGTTGATTCTAAATTCACAATTATATTTTTTGTAAATTTTTTATAAAGAAAACATTCACAATGCTAATCTACTTGTAAAATAAATAAGCGAGAGAAAGAGAGAATAAAAACTTTTATAACTATGATAATGTCAATTACAACTACTTGCTACAACTATAAAGCCAGAAAGCTACACTAGAAAGCAGTAAAAAGACAGGGGATGAGAAATTATCTTCCTTGACGAATGCTTGGAGGATGAATTGGGTGAGTGATGCTTGGAGGAAGGAGAGAGGAAAGAGAGGTAGGAGGGAGAAAATGGAAGAATCGAGGATGAGATAGGGCAACGATGTTGCAGGATTTGCTTTCGCAATGGGGGTGAGAGGACGGTTGGCGAGAGCCTTGCAAAGGGGGTGAGAAGTGGAAATTTATTTTCTTTATTCTAGCGGAGCTTCCCATAGCTTGGGAGCACTAGAGTAAGCTTTAGAACTTTGTTCTTAGTTCTTAAGAGAGGTAAGAATAGAAGAAAGGGATAATGTGATGAGTGGGTATGGGGTCATATTTATAGTTGAGGGTATGGGGGCAAAAGAGAGGCTTCGCATCTTTAAAAATTAAATATAGCCCTTTAATGACACACGCACACATTGATGAAGCTAAACGTTGGTGAAGGTGCATAGAGAGGCGAGGAGCGTTGGATGTTCATCGCACGGTGCGGAAGAGGCATTGGTTTGCATGTACATTACAAGTGTTGAAGAAGCATCACTCTTCATCTGTTGGATCATGGAGCAACGGTCCAGATCGTGCGTCGCTTCTCCTTCAGATCGCGCCAACACTTCCACGTACAATCACGCGTGTGATGGCACATCACAGCGTGCGTATGCTTGTGTTCACATCCTGTGCACCTGATCACGCCACATCGCCACTTCGCAATCGCTTGATCTCAATCATGCAGCTAAATTTCGTTGCGTGCCTCTTCTCGTGGATTAATCTACTTGCAGCGATTTGAGCGTGCATCGCGCATCGTGCATAAGGCGCACGACCGCTGTGCTATGCCTCTTCCTATGTCAAGTTTTGGAATTTAGGGTCACGTGCTCACGAACATTGGATCTCGTTGCAATGGTCGAGAATGCTTGATCCTTTGCCTTTAGTGAGATGTGAGGCGCACGTTAAAGGAATCTCAGCCGTTGGATCGATAATCCAACACCTGAGATGTGTTGATCTTCTGATGGAGTGTGGCAGGCGTGCTTGGGCCATTTTAGGCAGTTGGGATGGCACTATGTGGTGCCACCCTAACTGTCCATCTTCAAATGCATGTAGGTGATTGTTGCTTGCACGAAAGAGGAGATTTAGATATGCGTTCGTTGTAGTACACTCCTAAATTGCACAACAAAATACTTAAATTTATAAACTTAGAATCTAAAGGGAGTCTGAGGTTGTTCGTAGGGAGAAAATGTGGAATTCACACATTAATCTTCATTTAAAATAGATGAGCACAATCAATTGACTATAATAATAGATATTCAACAAATACAACTTGTCAGATTAGCATTCAAAACATATATCAATGTATCTCAAAAGATCATGGGATAAAAAGAATAGAAAGACAAAACAATGGTGATTTAAATCACCAATTAATTCATCTTATTTAAGCATATACCGCATATTCAATTTATTCAAATAATTCAATAGTACCTTCAATCAATTAATCAATGTTAACTTAGGTACTTAAATAATCCAACAGTAACTAAAACCAAAGGTTAGACGTCACCCATATGTATTAGATGACTTAACCTTCACAACATAATAAAGCCTCAGCAGAAGGCACACAAGGGTGCCAACCCTTCTCAAGGCCTCTCAAACACAAAGGCCTTCTCTTCTTCACAACCTTCTCCTTCCTCTAGCACAGGCCACGGCTAACATTCTTTAGAGGCTAAGTGTCAAGGCCTCTCTTTCTTCAGCATTGGGCAAGGCAAAGGGTTGCACAACAAAACCCTCGCCCCTCCTCTTACAGAACTTTCTCCTCTATCTTCTCTCTCAAACCCAGGTGTAATTGGGTTAAAGTATCAGGTTATTGGATCCTAGGAAGTGGCCAGACTTGCGTGTGTGTGGACGGGTGAGGCGTGAGGCATGAGGAGGTGCATGCATGGGGGACCAGACCCCCCGTGTTACTAGGTGACAAGGCTTAGGCACAAAATCAATTTAAGTGATGTTGGAAATTCGTCGCACAGGATGTGGGACTATCTTCTGGAGGCCCTCGTATGCGTGCAGCTGTAGGTGAAGCTTCATCAAATAGAGGCAGTGGAAGCTGCCTGATGTGTCAATTGAGAGCCTGGGTCTCTTCGTGGCTGGGAACTGCATCACCTGGGAGTGGTAGCTAGGTTAAAGCTGCTTGGAGCATGGTGGACGTGGTCGGAGAAGACGGCGGTGATAGTGAGCGAACGGTGAACCTGCACTTCACAAATATGGGCTCAAAAGCCTTGGTTAAAATGCTCAGGAGCTTTGTCGTGAGGTGAGGAAGGTGATGGTGAGGTTGATTAGGTGAACGGCGGCGTATGGTGGCCGGAGGGTGAAGGGATGATCGGTGGATTGATGGGTTCTTTGGCCAGGGGTATATGTGAGCAAAACCCTCAATTTCTTGAGGGCTTTCTCTCACACAGTCATGGGTGAGCTTATGGACAAGGTGGAGTGAGGTTCTGTGGCATGGATCCCTGGTGCGAACTCATCGGAGTTCTCGCCAAACTTAGGGAAGATGGTGAGGAAGGGAGGTAGTTGTCGGTCCAATTGAGAAGTAAAGGGGTTGATGAGGATCTACAGAGGTAGAGGAAGAGATTGAACCTATTTATGGATGAAGAGAGAGAGAGAGAATTGCAACGACTGGGAATGGCCGGTCGTGGAAGGGATGAAGACCTTTGGTAGGGGGAACGGCGAGGGAGAAGAGGGTCGGAGAGTCTTCTGGCGGTATTGCAAGAAGCAAAAGAAGGTGAGGAAGACAATCCTGCTGCCTATGGTATGTGGCAGTGGGTGAGGAAGTCGAGGAAGAAGACATTGTCGGAGCTGCTCGGAGGAGGTCGGAGGGAGAGGTTTTAGTGAGGAAATGTGGCCAAACCAAGCTAAAGAGCATGGTGGGAAATGCTAGAGCTTAAATAGGGCACGGCCACGCCTCAATCAGGAGGAATAATCGCGATTTCATTGTGATTTGGATTGGGTTTCAACGTTCGCTTTTGGAGCTTCACTTGAGCTCTTGGCCTGAAATTGGAATTCAAGTTCACGTACAGATGATAGGAGATCTTGTGGTGATTGTTTCCTCCAATTTTGGAGGGGATTGAATGCAGATTAGAGGAGAATGCCTCCTTTGAAATCGGAAGCTGTTGGATTTAAGATGCTGTTCACACAACAATGGTGGCAAGGGCTGATTTGTGAAGGCGAAGAGAAAGCTAGGGGGTCTTTTGTAAGAAAAGCTGAATGTTGAGGGGCTAGTTGTGAGAAGTAGAGATTCAAGGGACTAGAATGCAAACTAGGTCAAGATGGACTCTGATTGGGCCTAAATTTTGGTACAAACTTAATTTAGACCCAAGGAATCTAGTGGTGAAGTCAGATTTCAGTTTTGATCAAGTTTGACTAGGCAATCTACACAAAAACCCAAATTAGAGTAGAAATTCATCTGAGACTCTATTTAAGGTCAAAATAGGTTCTAAAGGTCAAATCAAGGATTCCAAACCTCAAGGAATATTTTTATATAAATTTTAGAAGATTTAGATGAATTTTATCCTAACCAAAACCTCTATAATTCAAATGGGCCTAAAATTAAGGTTTTGGATGCTGTATTAATTCTTGAAATGCATGAAACCCTATTTCTGTCTGCGTGGATCCACTTATTAGACTTTAATGCTCATTTGACCTTAGATTAACCCCTAGAAAATCCCATGGTTACTTTACTTTCATAATACGATGTTAAAACTGTAGAATTAACCCTGTTTTAATGTATTCCTCTTAGAGTGGATGTGTAGGGAATTACGACTCTCAGGCAATTATGTAGGAGCATTTCACTTGATTCTGATTAATTAAAGCTAGTTATGGGTTATGATGATGTTATCATCATACCCCCATGTCTAAATTTTGCTAGTCCCTTAGCAAAATCCTATGGAAACACTACTAGAAAAATGGGATATCTCATCGGTTACTTGCCATTGGTTTTCCAAACCGATGGCAAATGTATTTTCCCCATCGCTTATTCAAATAAGCGACAACGAAGGTCTGTACTCAACTGAAGAAAAGGGGATGGGTGTGCGGTGGTTATTCAAGCGATGGTAAATATATTTTCACCATTGCTTATAGTAATAACCAACAGTAAAACGATGGTTAAAATTTATGCCTAAAGTTTTGGAGGGATTAGTAACGTTCACCGTCAATTAGTGGAAGAAATGATGGCGAAAAGTAGGTTAAATTTAGAGGCCAAAATTTGGGCATGTTGGCGAAGTTGTTGAAGTAATCCTTTGCCATCGGTTATCTTAATAAGCAACGGTGAAAAGATGATTAAAATTTGTACTTAAAATTTATGCAGGATTAGTTACCTATATCGTCAGTTAGTGGATGAACTGATAATGAACAGTAGGCTATATTTAGCTGCCAAAAGTTTAGGCACGTATGAGGGTGAACTACAATGATCCTTTGGCGTCAGTTTCCCATAAAACTGATGGCATAGATCGCTTCTTCTATCGCGCGCACGCTGACCTCCCTATCACTGCTCATCTTCTTCCCAAAAACCTAACCACAACGCATACTGACCCCTCCTCCCACAACGCATGCCAACCCCTCCTCCTCCTCGTTAGGTAACCTCCTTGACGCCCTCCTCCTACTCCTCCGATGGTTTGCTCGTCATCGTCCTCGCCAACCTCGGTGACCTCCTTCCCCTCCACGATGCCCTCCTCCTCTGCCTTCTTCGACAAGGTAATCCCCCTCCTCCTCCTTCCCTCCTGTCATCCTCATCTTCCTCCCTGACCCCTTTTATCGGCCACCTCCTCCACCCCGACCCCCTCTTGTCGGCCTCCACCTCCACCTTGCCTCCTCCTACTGCTCCCCTCCTGCCGCCCCTCCTCCTCCTCCCCGATCCCCTCCTCCTCCACCTCTTCCCCCCAGATCCCTCCTATCGGCCTCCTCCTCCACCCCGACCCCCTCCTACCTGAAAGTGCAATCTTCGTTTTCGTTGAAAACTTTAACAGAAAATAATGTCATTGTATTTAATCGTGTGGTAGAAAATCGCTTTTCAAAACATTTTAATTTTCAGAATCTAACCAAGAATAGTTAGGTCATCTCCACAGGGAGGAATTAACCTATCAAAAATGAGTAATGATGCATTAAGTAATCGGGAATATCAACGGATGTGCTTGCTAATTAGTGTTCTCATTTCCAGCATAAATTCTCAATTTAGATAATTAACCAAGAATCTAAGGGTGCACATGCAAAATCACCACCATGGCAATACCAGAATTCTTATCTTAATACTGACAAGCGTCATCAAATTTAACTAAATCAGAATTTGTTCCCCATAACAAAGATACATGTCAGCTTAGTCATCAGATGAATATAATGTGAGTGCATGCAATTCAATTAGAATTGAGGGTCATTCATGCAATTCTACCGCAGTATAATAATAAGATAAATAAGTGAAGAGTATCTATGGCAATGGCATACCCTGTAATTTTTAATAGGCAAAAATAGGGGAATCTCCTCTCTTATGCATGCACGTGGAGCAGCGATCATCGGCCGGCTGGAGTTTGGTGGAGGTGCATCGGAGAACAGGCATCGTAACGAAGGTGGCGCAGCAGCCAGAGATGGATGGCGGCGGCCAGATGGTGGAGGTGCGTCACCGGTGTTAGGTTCTGCTGCACGGTTGTGCATGTGGCCTATGGCGTGGCCTGCGGCTGCGTGCTCGTGCACGGGTGCGTTGAGGCGCTGCACGGTCTGAGTCATGGCCTAAGGTGTTGGTGTGTTGCATGCAAGGGTGCGGGCACGGCTGCAGCAGTGGGTTCCTCTCTTCATTGCAGCAGTGGAAGAACGAGGCAGGCGAAGAAGATAAGAAGCACGGTCTGTAGTATGCGTCCTTATGCGCTGTTAGAATGCTGCGCGACGTGCACTTGGAGGCGGTGGCACGTGTGGCTGCTAGCCACGTGAGGACGCTGGTGTGTTGCACGTGGTGAGGCTTTGGTGCAACGCCTGCAGGACACGCTGGAGAGGATGCTTGGTGCGGGCTAGCATGTGGTGCGGCACCTGCGAGCATGTGGTGCGGTGCCTGCAGGCACTTGGTGCAACACCTGTAGGCGGCGAGCACTTGGTGCAGCGCCTGCAAGCGATGGCGAGGGCTGGTACAGCACCTACAGGGCTTGCGAGTGCAGGCAGGTGATGGCACGCGTCTGCAGGCGGTGGAAGTTGGTGCAGCTGTGGCAGTGCTGTGAAGGAAGGAAGGTGCTGGTGTGGTGCAGGTGTGGGCAGTGGAAGGTGTGAAGGCAGTGTACGCTTGGTTCCACAGTGCCCACCCTCTCCACGGTGGGGAAGGTGGAGAAGAAGGGATATCCCCTCAAGGGGAAAGAAGGTGAAGACTCCTCTCTCTCCCAAAACCTCTTTTTATCTCCTCTCCCATGCGATTTAAGGGATTTTCAAAATCCCTTACTAAATATTGTCGGTGCTTGTTGGGTTCTGTTGAAGGAGGATGGCCATAGGTGGAGATATTTGTGGGGGGGAAATATCTTTCCACCCCCTGTTCTTTTCCACAATTGATCCTCCTCCCTCTTCTTCCCGATTATTAGCCTGATGGAGTAAATTAATTGGAGAAGATGAGTGCACTGTTGCAGGACCCTGCATGAAATATAATTTCATAATAAGCAACAGAAGAAGTGTAAACTCAAATAATGACACATGCAATCATTTAATGACCTAATGTGATTATTAACAAACATACAATGTTAGAATTGAGTTACTTAGACGTAACAATAGTCCATTAAAATGGACTCATCACTACCGACCTCCTCCTTCACCCTGATCCCCTCCTACCGGCCTCCTCCTCCACCCTGCCCCATCCTGTTGCCCCCTCCTGTTTCCCTTCCTCCTCCTCCTCCCCCTCCAGCCATCCTCCTCCTCTTCCCTGACCCCTCCTATCGCCCTCCTCCTCCTGTCACCATCAATACAAGATCAATTGGGCTAGGTTGAGAAGAAACAGTGCTTCCTTTCCTGAACCCCTAGATAGTGTTTTAGAAATCAGGCAGATTTTCTTCCAAAAATCCACCAAATAATGTGAGATGAGAGTAGAGTGCATTGGTGCTTTAAGATTAGTGCAAGGAATCTGGAATCCTAGATAATTAGCTAATGATACTCAGAGATTAGGCATAGTTTTTTCTCTCGGATCCTACATATATATTTTTACGTGAAATTTTGAGAGCCACCAAATAAGGTAAATACGCAGAGAGCGAGTTTTCATAAAACTAGGGCTAAGGTGAATGGTTACAACCATTCTTTATGGAATCCTCGGCTGAAGGAGGGTATTGATATCAAGGTTAGAAATACACCATCCTATCCATCTTTCCCAGTGCCGTGAGTAGGTGCTTTCACCAAATAAGCCACCCAATGTCTCTTGAGTATCACTAATCCCTAATAATGCCTCCTCAATAAAGTTTGTAAATCTATGCTAACTTGTGTTATGTTGAAAAAAAAAATTATACATAGAAACAAAGGGAAGAATAAAAATGAATGAAAAAAAAGGAGAGAAAAATTGAAAAAGAAAAAAATAGAAAAAGAAGAAAAAGCAAAGGAAAAGAGTGTGTGAATATTTAGTGTTTATTTCAGTTACATTGAGGCAATACCACCAAATAAATTTGAGATCCACCAAATAAGGTCTTAACCTATTTTTCTGTGTTTCTGATTGCCCGAATACTGGTCGAGGAATTCCGACTTAGTGTTAGGGTTATGGAACTCAATTAAAGTGTTAATGCCAAGTGAAACCACCAAATACAAATCATATGTGAGAATCTGGTAAGATTGTGAGCTCTAAAAAAAATAGAGTAAGAGAGAATGAATACAAAGGAACCAAAAGAGAGCATAGTTTTTCTCATCTTTCTCTGAGTTGAGTTACTTAATAATTTGGGAATCTAGATTCTATAGTACTAATCTCTATGTAGCACCAGTCGAGAGTGAGCCACCAAATATATAATCTTTTCCCTCTAAGATTCTCTACTTAAGCTTAAAGCCGGGTGGAATTCATAGAATATCTTGAATACCTCGAGGGAAGAAGTCTGCCTATTCCGCTAGAATTTTACTATGGGTCAAGTATAGGCTTTAGAGGTGAATCAGGTCTTTCACTCGAATCTGTTGCAAAACATACGTAGTTGCACTTTCACATTTGTCTAGATTTCTAGAACGTAGGATAAAAATAAAAAGGAGAAAAATCTCTAGGCATGCACTTGATAAAATAATCAATCCCTTAGGTATCCTTATGTGAATAATTTAGTCTTGTATTTGCTAGGGACTAGCAAAGTTTAGGCATAGGGGTATGATTACACAGCAATCATGGGTCCTAATCAACCTAAATAATGTTTGCACCTAGCTTAATTTGTGGATATTGCACTCATATCTTGCATATCATGCATTGCATCAGTCTATTTAGAATAAGATGAGATATCCTGCTATTTAATGATTTTTATTACTATTTGTAGGTAATAAAGTAATCTAGGATAGAGATAGTGGAATAAAGCAATAAAGGAAAAAGAAGACTGATCCAGATAAGAGGACTGAGGAGGATAGCCTTATCCCTACCCTTAGAAACCCTAGGACAGCCTTCCCAAACGCAAAACAACCTCCATTAGGGCACCTTAGCCTCAAAACTCAAACATGGATAGCACTATCCATGTTCGTATCCACCCTATCCCTCTCCCAAACACTTAGGAACCAAAACCCACCTTAGAAAGCCTAAAACCCATTCTCCATCACCTTTTAGGATGTCTAGAAATCTGGCTGGACGTCTTATTTCTGCAGAATAATAATCCAGGGAGCCAAAACTCATACTGACATAGAATTGGACATCCAATTTAATGTCCAGACATCCAATTTTGTAGTATAAGACGTCTGACCACTATCCTGGACATCTGATATTGCTCTCTGGTTCCTGATTTTGGTGTTGGAAGCCCTAGCTTGCCTATTTTGACCTAGGAACCCCACCAGACACCCTAGGAAACCTAATAAAGACCTCCTAAGCCTAGTCCATGATCCATAGCCCTACTTATCCTATCCCTAACCCAATTAAACCATCCCATATCTAATTGGGTGCATCTACAGTTGATTGGGTGCACCTGAGCCCAATTGGATCCACCCAAGATCTAATTGACTCATACCTATTAGGGTTACCGTAGCTTAATCACATGCGCACATCCAATTAGACTTGACCTAGACCTAACTAGGTTCACTCCTATCCAATTAGACTTTCCTAAGCCTAATTAGGTCCACACCCACTTAATCTAGATTGACCCAACCTATTTAGCACCTAATCTTACCAAAACTCACAACCTAGTCCTACGAAAAATACACACCCACACACACACACACCTTCCTATTTTACCCCCACCAAACCCAAGCACACTCTCTTGGAAACCTTAAAAACTTGTGTCAAACCTAGATCCTAAAAGTGTGGCATTAGCTAATTTTGGAGACACCAAAAGTGGCAACCAAATGGAGCCTTCCATAAGGGCAAAGAGAGAGCCACGAAATTGGATCATCTCCACCACTCTCTTCCTCTCAACTTGCGACCACACCTCCTCCTCTCCCTTTCAAGGCCGTCCTCTTCCTCCAAGGCTCCCTCCATGGACGGCTAAAGAAGCAGCTCCTCCAAGGCATCTTCATGAGGGTGGAAAGAAGAAGAAGAGCATAAGGATGCAACACCTTCTCCTTTCTTCTTCTGGGCGTGCCCTCTTCTTCCACCATAGAGGATCCACGCCCCCATTTTCTTTTCTTCTTAGATGGCCATAGAGAAGACACCCCTCAAGGTCTTCTCAAGGACGACCATTGGTAGAGAAAGGGTGCAACACCCTCCTCTCTCTACTTGGGTGCACACAGCCATCCTCCTCTCTTTAGTGGACGGCCAAGAAGGCTTCTCCTTATCCTCTCTTGGTTGATCCCTTTCTTTATTTTAGCTTTATTTCCATGTATCCGTATTTTATAGTGACTTAATTTTTTATGCATGATACTCTTGTCTAATGGTTTTATATGCATGCTATTATCTTCATGGCTTACAACTTTGATGCATGCTTTCATTTCATGTTTCAAAATAAAGATCAAAAACACAAAAAGACAAAAATATTAGTTAAGATTAGATTTAGGTTAAATTAAGATGATCCAAATCTCGACTTATTTTCACACCTCCCAGAGACGAATGACCGGGACTCAAGTTTTCAAAAGAATAAAATCAATCGAGTTTTGTTATTACAAATATTTTTTTCAAGGGGATTTTGCGACTATACTAGGACATTGTTTTCCGAGAATGCACGATTTCCACGCTTGTCAGGGAGGTCCAAAGGGGGATGGGGGTGTCGGGGTGAAGGGGCAGTGGTGGAAGTTGCCCTCGTGCTGTCAGTCCAGGTAGTGCTTTCTTCCATTTTTCTTGGACTAGGTGCTTAAAACTCAATACCATAAGCCATAATTTTTCAAATTTAAAGTAAATGGACACCCACAAGCATTTGAGATGTTGATCTACAAAAAACTAAGCCCAGAAAATCCATTTCATGTGTATGATTAATCAAAACCCGTTGCAATCTCCAATCAAATTAATTCAAAGTACATTTAGAAACTCCATCTGAGCTTCTGAACCATTTTTAAACCTTAATGAACACCTTAACCCTTTAAACGAATGCTTGAAATCCATAAATCACCTTAGAACTGGGTGATAAAAGTATTCATCCCAGATCTGATTCAAAGCAATAAATCTCCATTCTAACTATCGCAAATAATCTGTGATATATCTAGAATTCAATCCAACTTATATTAGAAATCTTTAGATCCTAGAAACACTAATTGATCCCCCTTCTTACGCTATAGACAACGTGAAGGAGGAAAATCACATCAAGTATTAAAATCAACTCAAAACCAATCATAGGCCTTCATTCAAATCTCTCAAGCATTGCTTAAACTCTAGTAGAAAAATTAAAACAACTACCAATTACTCAAGTTGTCGCCCAGCTAGGCATTTGATCTTATGTTCATATAATTTATTGTTCTAAAGCTACGTCATTCACTTTGTAGTTCTATTTGATTTATTGTACATTTATTTTTAGAATTTAATAAAAATAATTTTATTTCTTATCAGATAATTGCTTATGTTTATGTCAATTTCTTTGCAGTTATGAATATTATTTTAGATAAACACACTTTCTAAAGAAGATATATGCACACGAGGCCAGACATTAAGTATTCTAACCCCGAGGGTAAAAGTCCACCAAGTCAAATTGTGTCAAATTACTCGCCCATCGAGACTTATGATCATGTTATACGGACAATGCAGAAAGTGTATGTATACCTCACTTACATGCATGATGTGTTGTCTTTGTAGCATGTTATAAGACTTGATTGACTTTAGTTCAGTGAAGTACCAAACTAAAGAAGGTCCTTAAAGATTTGATGATAACTTAGTTTTGCTCGTTACATGTAACCATGTGCAGTGAAATTTCGGTTGCATATTCTTACTCTTCTCTGGTATACCAACTAATCTTATCAAGTTTCCTACTATGCCCTTAATTGGGTGTTAAAGGAAATCTACCTAAGGTTAGTATTGGGGGGTATACTAGAGAAGTGCGGGGAGATATTGCCAAAATTTCACTGCACTATGGTTACATGTAATGAGCAAAACTAAGTTGTCATCAAATCTTTGAGGATGGGTTATAAAGTGAAAATCTTAATCAACATACACATCATTTGGTCATTTCCCTTCCTAATAAGTGATTTGTTTATAGTAAATTTTAGGTTATAATGGATAAATCTTGAATTGAATTATGGTGTTCAGATTACACCGGATATAAGGATGGAGTAATTTCATTCCTGGATTAAGCCTTTCATGATGATAGGAAGATATTTAGGCGAGGAGGTCAACTTGATAATATCTTCTGCCCATGCAGAAGATGTTTAAATAGTTCTTTGCATGATCGTAATATTGTGCTCGAGCACTGCATTTGTAATGGGTGGTGGCAGCACTACACTACTTGAGTAGCCCATGGAGTGGAGTTGACTAAGAAAGTCATAAACAATGAGAACACTGTTGACCAAGAGATCGACGTGGAAATTGCTGATAGCGAAGGTGAATAAATAGAAGAAATGTTGAACGAGATAAGAGTAGGAGAGGATATAAATACAAACAAGGAAGATTCATTCAGTTGTGCTCCATTCTATGATGTTGTTAAGGCAACTGAGGATCCTATTGCTCCTGATGTTACAAAAATGTCAAAGCTGTCATTTTTGTTGCAAATGTTTCAACTGAAGGTTATGAATAGAGCTAGTGCTAAATTCTTATCAAAAATAGTTCAATTTATTGCTTAGCTGTTGAATAAACCTAATGGTTTTCCAGCTTCATGGTATGAGGCAAGGAAACAGATTCATAAGCTTGGTTTGGATTATCAGAAAATCGATGCATGTCCGAATGACTACTTTTTTTTTAGAAATGAATTCACAAATTTGAGTAATTATCCCAAATTTGGACATGAGAGATATAAAGAAGGTAACAATGAAAGTAAGAGGAAACAACCTTAGAAAGTTATTTGTTACTTTCCATTGACACCTAGGCTTTAACGCCTTTTTATGTCAACTAAAACTGCACAGTGGATGACATGGCACCAGGATTGTAAATCTCAAGATGAAAGAATACGTCATTCTACTGATTTAGAGGAGTGGAAGAGATTTAACGAAAGAAATAATTTATTTGCTTTAGAAGCAAGGAATGTGCAGTTGGGTCTTGCAAGCGGTGGATTCAATCCATTTAAGAGTATATACCCATCATACTCTATATGGCTAGTGGTAATGGTCACTTATAACTTACCTCCCTGGTTGTGTATGAGATCATCATTCATGATGCTGACCCTATTAATCTTCGATCCAAAACAACCAGGAAATGCAATATATGTTTATCTCTAGCCATTAATTAATGAACTAAAATAATTGTGGTACACTGGTGTGAAGACATATGATGCATAAAAGAAAGAATTTTACAATATGCATGCAGCATTGTTGTGGACCATAAATGACTTCCTGGCATACGCAAATTTGTCAGGTTGGAGCACTAAAGGAAAGCTTGCTTTCCCAGTCAATATGGAAGACACTCATCACCTACGATTACTAGAAAGTAAGAAATTTTATTCCTTACGACAATGCATATTACTACCTATTGAACATAGATGGCGAACAACCTAATTCAAGAGTAAATTTGATGGCAGGACATGTCGATATTCAAAGAAAAATCCAAAGAATAAACTTAGTACAGATTCTATCAGGTTGCCAGGTTAGGTTATAATGGAGAGTTTGTAAGAAATATGTGAGATATGGTTGGGTAGACCATTCAAACAAGACTAGATGGCCTGAAGGGTATCTCATGGAGGAGTGTATAAATTTTACTTTCATGTACATGAATGAAACAAACAACCGCTTTAATAAACATCAAAGGAACTATGAGGGGGAATATAATGACAGTGATGAAGAATATTTATCAATTTTTAATATCAGAGGAAGGTCGATTCTTTATATAGAGTACAAGGCAATTTTAGAAAATGACAGACGTTGCACACATTTATATATTTTAAAATAAATTCCTGAAATTAATCCATTTTACAAGGAATTTGAACGATTGCCTCTTTCATGGACAATTGAATTTGGCTTCTTAGATTGGTTTAAAGACCAGGTTAATCAATTGAAAGAGGATAAGGACCCATGATGGGTACCAGATTTTGATGTAATTGCTGATTCACCATTACATTATGCTGATTACCACTCTAGGTATATAATAAATGGGTTTAGATTCAGAATAAAAGAAATTGATGATAGAAAGGAAACATAACAAGCCGGAGTTGTTGATTCATATCTTTCCATCGGTCTAGATGGATATTATGGTGAAATCAGATAAATTATGGAGATCATCGTCAGATTCAATCACAGAGTTGTCCTATTTAAAAGTCATTGGTTTGATATTTTTAAGGAGGGCACCATTTTCAAAATTGGCAAGAAACACAATTTCTTGAGTTTAAATTGTAATCATCAAATTCTTCAGTCGGATGAATCATTCACATTGGCATGTCAAGTAGCACAAGTTTTGTATGTCCCTGATAATTGCCAAAGGGGATGGGTTATACCCATAAGAACATACCGCGCAACCATTTTGACGCATAGTCTGAAGCATGAATTAACAGAAGGTCATTTATTTGCAACCAATGTTGACATCAAAGGTTAGTAACAATTTCTTTGCTTTGTTTCATTTCTATTTAAATGAAATGCATATTAAATTTGAAATTTATAGGGGCATATATGTCATTACAAAGGGGGTTTGGAGTAAACATTCTTTAACAATATTTCTTTATGTTTAGAAAACTTTTTCATTAATGATTTATATATTAATGATTTTTAATTATATTAATTATTGCATTTTTTACTTGTTACATATGAAGTTGTTTAAGAAAAAACCTAAAAAAAAGGGTCCTCCTGAGACTGCCCTCCACGCAGCCCGATTCATCTCCTCAGGCTCAGCCACCCCCCCATAGCATGCTCAGCCACCCCTTCGACAATAGGTTCAGCCACCCCCCAGTCACGTTTCGTACGATCCGGGGAGATGGCACGTTTACTACATACGAGGGGGAAGGGAAAGAGGAAGGAGATTGCTCAGAGCTTGCCAGACCGAGTAGAGGATGATCCAGATTATGGAGGATCGAATAAGGAGGAGGGGGAGGAGGCGGGAGAGGAGGGAGAGGAGGGGGAGGATGAGATGGTGGGGAGTATGTCTCCAATTCATGTCGACACCTCAGTGTCGGACTCAAGTTTTGGTAAGAAATCATATACCTTTATGAAGTAAATTACTTATATGTTTTAAAGTTTATATAACTGCAAAAATATATAATGAATATGATTAATGTTTACGCAGGTAGACTAGCAAGAGGACGGGGGAAGACAAAAAATCTAGACCTCCAACGTATCCCCGAGGGCATGAGCATAACAATTAGGCTTAAAACCACAGGGGAGGCGAAGAATTACCTGGGCTTTATCAGTCGAGTGGGCACAATTGTTAAGTCCATTGTGCCCATTTGCTACTTAGACTGGAGAAAGGTGTCCGCAGAGCTAAAGAGGTAGTTCCTCTATCGGTTTGAGGTAATTTCATTTATAAAAGTTATTTCTTTTATAACTTTATCTTAAATTTATTATAAAGTAAGATTGACATATTTTTTAAAATTAATGTAGACAAATTACGATTGGGGTGACGACCCCAATGCCTCCCAATATATCCTTAAGCACGCTGCCAAAATCCACAGGGATTGAAGGACGGAGACCAAGAGAAATGTATTTTTAAACATTTACATTTTTATTATATACATAATTTCTTATATTATTTCTAGCAATTTATATTTGGTATTTTGTTTTTCTAGAGCAAGAGTTCACCCGAGGAGGTAATGGGTGATTCTCCTCCTGATGTCAAGCCCGACGATTAGAAGAAGACATGCGAGCATTGGCTGAATCCAAAGACAGAGTTTAGTAAACGATTACAAATTATTCTATTAATTTCATAAAAAATATTATTGTGTATATGTACAGGAGCAAGCAATAAAAAATAAGGCCAATAGGGCTAAAGCTCCACCACAGACCCATTGGTTGGGTCAAAAGAGTATTAAGATGGTTAGGAGCCATTACGTAAGTGTTTGAACTACTTTTCAATTAAATATTACTTAATTTTTATGTTATCTTAATATAATTGTATCATTTTTATATTTTCAGTCTGCTACTCATGATGGGATGGAAATGAGTAGAATGGATATATACAAGGTCACCCACAGTAAGATTGTAGCTGAGGGTGCTCATAAGTGGATTCATGAGCCATACCAGGAGAAACACGTAAGTTTCTTAAACTCAAAATATTTATAACTTTCTATATATATATTATAATAATATTTTTTAATACATGTAGGAGCAAATGGTATAGTTAGTACATCCCCCCATTGACGAGATGTCTGACAGTGTCCACCAACCTTTGCAGTCAGAGAATGCATTTAGGAGAGTGATGACACCGGACCACAGTGGTTTTGTTCGTAGTGTGGAGAGGGCACATACGTTATCTACCTGGTATGGGAGGAAAGGTGATGTCTCATCTAGTGTCATCGATCAGTTGCATCAAAAAATCAACACACTACAAAGACGAGAGGAAGAGAGGGAGAAGAGAGAGACATTTATGAAGAGTCAGATGGATGCCATGTAATTACAGATGAATAAGACAGATAGTAAGATTGAGAAGCTTCTAACCCTTCTTTTGAAGAAGGGTCAGTCAGAGCATTCGTCTTCATCAGATCTCAGCATCCACAGACGAGATGACGACGACAAAATGGGTGGAGTTGGTGGCATCGGGGCAGCTACATAGTGATATTTATATATTTTCTTTTATTATGTTTTCATGTAAATATTTTATTTTCATTTTATGTAAATTTTTCATTTTCAAATTTTTTATGTACTAGACTTTTTATATTTATGCAATATAAACTTCTCTTCATTAGAAGTCTTTTAAATATATTTAGT
Organism: Thalassia testudinum; assembly: GCA_037157565.1. NCBI lineage: Eukaryota > Viridiplantae > Streptophyta > Magnoliopsida > Alismatales > Hydrocharitaceae > Thalassia > Thalassia testudinum. Next base: position 54,516,756 of record JAZHRO010000007.1, read on the forward strand.
ATGTAGTCCCATCATTTTGTAATTTCTTTAAAAAAAAAATCATACCTTTGCCATCGATTAAATAACTGACAGCCTATAAATGATGGAATAATATTTTTCCTGTCGCTTCCCAGACTAGCCGACGGCAAAAATGTTCTTCCCATCACATATTTTCCGTCGCTTATAAGGAAACTGATGGCAAAAGTATTTTTGCTGTCACATATATGTCGTCGGTTATAATGACAAGTGATGGTACAAACATTTCTACCATCACTTATATAACCGACGGGGAAACTTTAGAAAAGGATGCATAAAGGCAGGAAAAATTGATAGATGAATGTCATTGCTTGACAAATAAGCGATAGTGAATACACTTATCATCAATTTTGAAATGACGAAGAAACATCCAAACCGACCTTAGGTGAATACTTTTTTTGTTGTTGGTTATAAATAAACAGACGGCAATTGTATTTTCTGTCGATTTTTAACCGACGTCGAAATGGCCAATCCGTCATGTGGTCAAACACTATTTTGACGTCGAATGTGCCCACAAATCGACGGTAAAATGAAATAGCGATGATCATAATAGCGTCACTTAATGGTGTTGGTTAATATGCTTTTACCGTCAGTTTCTAACCAACGGCAAAAGTGGAATACATTGTAGTGAAAGAATTAGATCTCTAGAACATGCATTGAAGTTCAGATGCCTAATTTGTGTTACCCTATAGAAATTAGGTTGGAATGTCAACAATAGGCCTAGAGGTACTCAAGTATCAATCAAGATCCAGACCTGACTAGCTTCAGCCTAAGTTTGCCGCGAAGGTTTCTAAGGCTCGCAAAAACTACCCAAAGGTTCATTGAACCCAGTAGTTAAAGCACCCATGCGTAGAATGTAGAATGTCTTGGTTTAGTTTGCCAGTGCATTTTGATAAGAGAGAGATAGAGAAGGATTGTTCATTTGGAGAGTATTCTCTCTTTTCTTTTTATTCTTCCCTAAATCCAGCCTTGAATTGGCCCTAAAAATGGTATGTATTGGATTCCTTATCCCCACCATCAATCCTCGAAGGGTCCCTGGCTTTCACTGCTTTGGGATATCACCACCCATGGCAACCCCTAGAACCCTAGCTTTCGATACTTTGGGATAGTGTTGCCCATGGCATTCTGTTGCTAAATTCAAGCCCTAGCAATCAACATTTTGAGATAATCTCGCCCATGGCATTTAAACCAGCACAAGGTGATTTCGTGCCCTCGCTAGGATATTTAGATATCCCAGGAGGCAAGCACTGAGGAGACGATATGTTATTATGCATCTTCGAGGGAAATTTCCCACCACTCTGCGTCGGGAACTTATCCAATCAACTTATGTTGTCGAGCTGCTCCTAAGCTAGATCTTCCAAATAGTTTTTCAGAACAGAACACTTTTGGCATGATTTTCTTTATTAAGAGCACTGAACCAGACTTAGTGTGTGATTTTTGGGTACTTAGGTTACCAAGTTGCATAAACTAAAGGGCAAGCAATGGGGCCGAATAATCCCTAAGCCTTAGACCTATTACATCAGCTTCGCACTTTCCTCAACCTTTTGAGGACTAATCCAGATCTTAATCAATACGTGAATGCTTAAGCCCTTAAATAAGCCCAAGAGGCCTAAGATCAGTGATGATAATGTCATCATCAGCCATATCTAACTCTAATTAGTCAAAATCCATTATAAATGCTCCTACATAATCGCTAAAGGACTGTAATTCACTGCACATCCTTTTTGAGAGTTTAACATGAAACTAGGGTTAAAACTACAGTTTTAATAGAATATCCTAATTGCAGAATAATCATGGGATTTCCTAGGGGTTTATTGAAGGTCAAATGATCATAAATGTCTAATAAGTGGGTTCATACAGACAGAAATAGGTTTTTCACGTGTTTCAAGAATTAAATGACATCTAAAATCCTAAAAATAGACCCACTTAATTAACTGAGGTTATGGTCAGGATAAAATTCATCTAAACCCTCTAAAAGCTAGAAAAATATTCTCTAGGGTTTGGCATCCTTGATTTGACCATCAGAGCCTATTTGGACCTAAAACAATCACAGACAGACAATTACCCTAATTTGAGTTTTTACATAAATTACCCAGTCAAACTTCGTCAAAACCTAAATCCAACTTCACCATCAAATTTCTTGGAACCAAATTAGGTTTTCACCAAAAATTTGGGCCCAATCAATGATCATATTGACCTAGTTTGCATTTCAGTCCAGTCTTACTCTTTTTATCACATGCGCATCCCTAGCTTTTTGAATTCCTTACAAATGGGTCCCTAATTTTATCTTCTTCTTTGCAATCAGGTCCCCCTACCATTATCATGGAAGAACTCCTACTCTAGCAACCTTTGACTAGGGATTTCTCCCTGATTGATGGGCGGATCCCTTCCAAAATTGGAAGGGAGACTTCTAAGAGATTTCCCTACAATTTGAGCCACATCTTGGGCTCTAATTCTTGCCCAAATCCTCATGTGAATCATCTAAAGGATCAGGTCTCCTATTTTCGTGAAACTTCGAAGCTTCCAAGCTTGGTTTCCAAGCTTGGCAAGCTCTCTTTAGACCTATATAAGGACCCATGAGGACAAGCTGTCCTCCTTAGCTAGGTTTTGGCCCAAAAACCCTCTTCAAACTCCCTCTCTAGCCACCTCTACTCTAGCTCCAGCGAGCCTCCTCCTCCATCATCCTACGGCCTCCCAACAGCTAAATTGGAAGTGCTCCTTCCTCTCTGACTTCCTCCACCTCTCGATGGTCAACTCAGAGGCGCCCTAGCCCCTTCTTCCTCGCCATCTCTCTCATCAGAGAATTTCTCGTCTCCGGCATCAGCAATCACACCGGCACCAATTCCTCATCTCTTTTGTCCATAATTAGGTGCTATAACTCCCTTTCCCTCTCTCCTTGCTTTCTCTCTCTCTAATGTCTCAATTCGACTCACGACCACCAGCCTCCCCAGTTGTCTTCTTCGACTCTAGTGACGCTCTGGCATGCCAATATGCTGCTACATCACTTGACTCTCGCCACTCACACCCCCATAATCTCTGGCACATCACAGAAAGTAAAAGCCCATTGTTCATCCCCTCGATTGGCCATTCCATCGGCCCTCCAAACACACCCACCGTCCTCTGATAGTTTAGACCTCACTCCACTTACACACACCACGCCACACAACACAGCCACCACCGTTGACTTCGCCTCACCAAGGTGAAGCTTTTGAACTTTTATGAGGAGGTTGAGAGACCATATTTGTGCCTTTTAGGTTGTGAGCCCATAGCGCCATTAACAGAGGAGCTTCGAGCAAGCTCGAATCATGCTTCCCAGCTAATAAGCTCCAGGTCCTGAGACTAGACAAAGCGGATTCACTTCAACGACGCACGTAGATGATCAATTGAGGCTATTGACCATCTTCCATGCCCCAATTCAACGAAGAAGTAGCTGTAGCTTACACAGCCATGCTCGAAGAATAGAGTCGGGACTTTAGTCCCACATTCGATACAATAGAAGCACCTGCATGGAATAAAGGGTTCTTGTGTAGGGACCCCATCACCCAAGTCACCGGGGGTCAAGTCCCCGCATCACGTGCTCCACACTTGCACGCCTCACTCGCGGTCATGCACGCGGGTCAGGCCCCATTCAGGATCCAATTATCTTCTTAAAGATCCGATTACTCGGGTCTGAGAGAGAAAGAAGAGGAGAAGGGAGAGAGAGAGGGGTAGGGGGCTTTTGCTCTTTAGGGCAATCTCCCAACACTTAGTTGCAGAGAAGGGTCGTGCCTCTGATGTAGAGAAGCTGAAGAGGAATTAAGAAGAAGAAGATAAAGAGAAGCAGAGAAGTGAATATCATATGTTGTTAAGTCGTCTGGTCATCAGACCCAACGTCTGACTTGGTTGAAAACACTTTAGCATTATTTGAGGCACTGTGCATTTATTTAGATTATTGAGTAATTAGTATATATATGTATCTAAGCTAATAATTGGTGATTTCAATCACCATTAGTTTTCCTTAGGCATCTTTTTACTTCATTAAACTCCTGATAGGCATTGAACATCAATTTTGAGTAGAGATTATTAATTGAAAATCATTATTCTTGGCTTGATTCCTTATGCTCATTTATATATTAATCAAGATTAGCGTGTGAATTCCATATTTGCTCTCTACATTAAACCTCAGACTTCATTTCTAGATATTCGAGTTATAAATTGTATTTATTTTCGATCATTTAAGGATTTGAACTACAATGACGATAATATAAACCTCGATAGATCGTTTCAACATTTTGGCACCATTGCTAGGGAGCAACGCACAATTCACCACTATTCTCTTGCTTATTTAATTATATATTCGAGCACTAACTCACCCTATCTATTTTCTTGTGATTTTGTGAGGTAATTCACGAGGAGATCTTCCACACAAATCAACCACTCTTGGGGCAGGTAATTTCTGTTATTCCCTAATCAACCTCTAATCTTGGGAAGATAAAAAAGAAAACAATCAATTAGGAATCACTTGCCTTAGTTTCATAGAATTTTTTTCACCTAAAAGGCAAGTTTTCCTGATTTGCGGAAAAATTTCATACCTGACTGAAGTCGAGACGATTCTATTAGAGATCCCAACCTAAATTTCTTGTACCTATTAGGGATTACGCTTAACTTCTAATCTTCTTGGACTGCGCACTTCTTGTTTGAAGTCCAAGAAGAACATTTTAAAGATCAAATTGGATTCAGAATAGAGCCAATTAGGGTTTCTACGTTAGTGTTTCTGGAGTGCTAGTTCACATTTTTCTGCATAAAGGAAATAACCCTCTCGCATTGTGTGCTACCCAAGCCCCTACTTGAAAAGGCCTAATCAGGAAAACCCTAAAAATTAGGCTCTAAATTCACTTGAATCTTAAAATCTTGGACCTAATAACCTAGGAGTCAAATCAAAGTGATTTCTGGGTCTTGACCTAGATTTCATTCTCCATCTTTTATGGCAAGTCGGGTGAAGTTGGTCTACATTGTGGGCCAACCAACCTCCAAATTAGGCCACGAGTCAAATTAACTTCTAATCAAGTGGAATTAAAGGCACGAATTAGGACTTAACACTGGTAGACTTAAGAGGTCAAGTTATCCATTCTAGTCTACCTGGATCCGCTGTGACAAGGAAGATTGGGTGGGGGAAACCCTCTAACCCATGGGGATGCTCTACCATGTAGGGGGTCTTTGCGGGACTCTCCCTTCCTGGTTGCCTAGGTAATTCTCAGGTGGACGACTTTCTGATCGGTGGGTATCATCTGCCTCGAACCTCTATAGTCATCCAAAAATCTTTGGGCGCCTTGATTGGGTCCAATTCATATCTAGTCCCTCATCTATTCTTTAGAGCACACCCAAAGGAAGGTCCTTGGGTTTTTAACCTAAGAGGCCTCATTAGATCTTCTACGGGATTTCTGATCTGATCTGATCAGTTTGATCTGAACTTGAATTTGATTCTACATTCTGATCCACCACCTGATTTGAAGATCCAGCTTGGCAATTTAGGAAGACCATTTAGGAAACCTGAATCCCGAATGTCTATGAGAGATAGAATGATTGAGGATGCCATGAAATTTTATAGAGTTAATGAGAAAACCTCAGATCCAGTCAGCATGATTTAGGTTAATATCCCAGAAATAACAGCCTTTATTGCAAATTGTGCTCAATTAATATTGACACAAATAACAAATAGATCAACCTGGCATATTCTCATGATAGGATATATTGAATTGGAGAAATTACATAACTTTGAATATCTCCAATGTTTGACAAATCCTGTACTTTAGGAAAGACACAAAGATGACCTTGAGAAATGGGAAGAGATGATAAAATTGTTGAAACAGATTATCAATAAACAATACTCATATATTCCCCAATCATTTAGTGAAGCATCTTGAAATAAGACTGAGGATCAATTTGATTTCCCAAATCCTGGGTTCGAGAATCAAGGTTGTTGTGGATCCCCAACCTAGATAGAATATGATCCAACTTATGTGAAGATGGTATGCCTGATCTTGAGTTGGGTTGGGAAGATCCAATTGCAGGTGTTCCCGATTTCGAGCCAACCCTAGAGATACGAGAACCTAGTTCACCTAGCTTTGAATTCTAAGACACCTGTAATGATGGGCTTAAAATAGAACTCCTTAAGAATGTAAATCCCAAGCCTTATCCTGTTAAGGTAATTCTTGAGGATGATTCTGACATCCCAATAGAGCCCAGCCTAGATTTTAGCGATCCAATCCCTACCCTTAACCTAGAATCTAGAGTCGAGCTTATTTGGGATAATTATGAGGCCCCATGTGATGAGACTCAGATTTTCGAGTTGAACTACGATTCTGGGCCTATGTTTGATGACTACACCTCTCCAGACTCCTCTGAGATACAGTTCGATATTTCAAAAATCATGCCAATTTACGACATAGAAATCAAAGAGTTGGAATAGTTGGGATTCGATTGGGTCTCTCCTAGGAGCCAAGAACCTGAGCCCATGCCTAATAGGGATACCTTTTTGAGTTCGGATTTTGAGTTTAGGTTAGATCCAAGTCAGGTTGCTACTTCTCCACATCTTGATTCACTCTGTGGTGGAATGTCCGATCTAGAATCAGGTTCAGAACAAGATCTTCACAAGTTCTCCGATGATTTCGAATCTTACTTTGATTTCGGAGAATCTTTGTTTCCTGACGACTACGAGCCAATTTATGACCTCAATATCCATGACCCATTCTTCGACTCTAACTCTGAGGTCCCTGATCCCAAGATCATTGATTCAAAATTGAGTTCCATTGACTTGGAATCATTCCTTTATGATCTATAGGATTCAAAAACTACAAGTGCTGAGTGTATGCAATCCAGAGTTTGAATCTTTTCTTCACTTCAATTTTCATGATCCTATAAGCACTCTCCAGGCATTTACATTTGATTTTGATGGGCTCTATAAGGACTCTCTAGATACACCTACCTTTGAACCATTTCTAGAGGACCCCTCACACACAGTTCTCTTGGAAGCCACCTCTAATACAGCACATACGGAACCCGCTCAAATCCGATTCCACCACCGACCTTCAACCGGAATCAATTTCTATTCTCCTCTCTTTGATCTAGTTGCACCTGATTCCTCTTCACATTGTGATCGGGTTTCAGATATTGATCAGACTAATAATCATGCCCCATCCTTCTCTGATAACTCTCTTAGGGATCTTACATCCTCCATAGATCCATTCTCTTTTGAGGATCCCTACTCTAACCAGGCTGATTGGAATCAGCCAAAACCATGTTTCGTATCACCACATCTCTTTGAGCCTCAAAGCATCTGGTAGGCACCACACCTACTAATTCACATCTCTCAACCCACTAGACTGATTGGGTTTGGTCTACATCATCAGCCTATTGATCCGAACAAGCATTTGGTTGGACCAACCAAGCTACTTATCAAGGTGCTTGTTCTACAAAACTCCTCTGATTTGATCACCCCTTCTCTTTGACCACCTTCTGCTTGGCTGAAGGCATTGAATTTTGTCTGATTTAAATTCAATGCCTTCAACGAAGTAGAAGGTGGTCAAGGAGAAGGGGTGGTCAAATAAGAGGAGTTTTGTAGAATAAACACCTTGATAAGTAACCTGGTTGGTCCAATCAGATGCTTGTTCAAATCAACAAATTGATGATGCAGACCAAACCCAATCAGTTTGGTCGGTTGATGGATGTGAATCAGAAGATGTGGAGCCCACCAGATGCTTTGATGCTCAAAGAAATATGGAAATGGCAATCTAGTGTTTGGTTGAATCGGCTCAGCCTAGTCAGAGTAGGGATCCTCAAAAGAAAATCGATCTGTGGAGGATGTAGGAACCTTACTGATGAGATCAAAAAAGGATAAGAAGTGGTTAACGATCTAATCAATATCCAATACCCGATCAAAAGATGGAGGTGAATCATATGCAACTGGATCAGAGAAAGGTGAATCAGAGTAGAAGTTGATTCTAGTGGCGGGTCGGGGTTGGGATAGAATTTTGGAAGGCTCTGGCTCTGTGATGGAAGATGTGGCTTTTTTGAGGTCCAAATCATTGGCCTCAGCATCAGCATCAAAGAACGGATCATGGATGCTGAGGTCGTAAACTGGCTCATAATCATAAGGAAACAAAGGTTCTCTGAAATCAGAGTAAGATTCGAAATCATTGGAGAATTTGTGAAGATCAGTTTCTGAACCTGATTCCAAATCAGGATTTCCACCATAGAATGAATCATGATGTGTAGAATTAACAACCTGACTTCGATCTAACCTAATCTCACATTCTGATCTCAAAGAGGTGTCCCTATTAGGCCTAGCCTCAAGTTCTTAGCTCTTAGGGTAGACCCAATCAAATCCCAATGCTTCTAATGCCTTGGTTTGACTTTCGAAAAATTAATCTGTAATCTTGAGGAGTTTGGAGAGGTGTAATCATTAAATATGGGCCCAGAATCATAATCCAGATTAAAACTAATTCTCTTCATATTGGGCCTTATGATCATCCCAAATAGGTTCTGATTTAGATTCTAGGTCAAAGGTAGGAATTGGGTCACTAGAATCTAGGCTAGGCTCAATTGGGATGTCAGAATCATTCTTGACAATTACCTTAATAGTATGAGGTTCGGGAGTTACATCCTCGAGAGGTTTTGATTCAAGCTTATTATAGGTGTTTGGGAAATCAAGGCATGATGGACAGCTTCATGGCTTTCTAAGGGTGGTTCAAAATCATGAAAACCTACAATTGGATCCTCCCAACCCATATCAAGATCAGGTATGTCAATCTGCACAAAGTTTGAATCTAACTCCATTTGGGTTGGGGGTCCACAAAAATCTCTATTTTCAAACCTGGGATTTGGGAAGTCATATTGATCCTCAATATTGTTCCAAGATGACTCATCAATCTCAGAATGTTGATATGGGTACTTTTGATCAATGGCTTGTTGTAATGTATTTAGCATATACCTACGTTTCTCCATGAGACCCTGGTGTATTTCCCAAAGTTGTGGATTTGACAAACATTGTATATACTCAATATAGTGTAGTCTCCACAATTCACTGTATTTTGATAAAAGCTCATTTCGGGTTGAACCATGTATCATTTGCGTAAATATCATTCTAGCAAGGTTCATAATGAGGGTTGTTGTTTCTGCCACATTATCTTGAATGTGCCTAGATGGATCAGAGGTTTTGTAATATTCCTCATGATGTCTAAGAGCAGCCTTGATCATTTTTTCTTTTATGCTCATTTGGGATTCAGGTTTCCTAAAAGTCTTCCTAATTTGTTAGGTTGCATTTTCAAATCTGGTAGTGGATCAAGATGTAGAATCAAATTCAGGTTCAGATTGAATTGATTAGATCAAATCAGAAATCCCACAGAAGAACAATTCTAATGAGGCCTTTAGGTCAAAAACCTAGGGACCTTTCCTGTGTATGTGCTCTAAAGAATAGATGAGGGTCTGGACGTGAATTGGACCCAATAAAGGCACCCAAAGATATTTAGATGACTAAGGCTATTTCGAGGCGGATGATACCTCTGAATTAGAAATCCACACACCTGAGAAGTACTTGGGCAATTAAGAAGGGAGAGCCCCGCAAAGACCTCTAATCGATAGATCGTCCCCACAGGTTACAGGATTTCCCCCACCTTACCCTCCTTGTCACTACAGCTCAAAGTAGACTAGAATGTGCGAATTGAGACCTTAAGTCTACAGATTTTATTCCTAACTTGTGTCTTAGATTTCACTTGATTTAGAAGTTGATTTAATTTGTGACCTAATTTGGAAGTTGGTTGGCCCACAAAGTAGACCAACTTCACTTGACCTGCCTTAAAAGATGAAGAATGAAATCTGGGTCAAGACCCAAAAGATCACCCTGAATTGGCTCTCAAGTTATTAGGTCCACAATTTTAGGGTTTAAGTGAATTTAGAGCCTAATTTTAGGGTTCTCTTGATTAGATCTTTTCAAGCAAAGGTTTGGGTAGCAGACAAGTGTAGGAAGATCAATTTCCTTTAATTCAAACAATTGTGAACTAATACTTCAGAACCCTAGAGTAGAAACCCTAATTGGCTCTATTCCAAGTCCTATTTGATCTCAAAATGTACACCTTAGACTTCAAACAAGAAGTGTGAAGTCCAAGATGATTAGAAGTTAAGCGTAAATCCCTAGTAGGTATAGGAAATCAGGGTAGGGATCTCTAAATAGAATCGTCACAACATCAATCAGATATCTATTTGAATTCGCAAATCAGGAAACTTGCTTTTAAATGATTATTACTAAGAAAATAAGGCAGGTATGTCCTAATTGATTTCTTTCATTTTCTCTCTTCTAAAAGATTAGGAGGTTGATTTAAGGAAGAAGAAAAATTTTACCTGCCCTAGGAGTGGTTGATTGCGCAGAAGATCTATTCGTGACGTACCTCGCAAAATCACAAAGCAAACAGGACAAGTTAGTGATTAGATAAAAATCAAGAAAGATAAGACTAATGGTGAATTGCATGTTGCTCCCCAGCAATGGTGCCGAAATGTTGCTTGTGCAAAAGAGGAGATTTAGATATGCGCTCGTTGTAGTACACTCCTAAATCGCACATCAAAACATTTAAATTAATAAACTCAGAATCTAAAGGGAGTCCGAGGTCATTCTTAGGGAGAAAATGTGGAATTCACACATTAATCTTCATTTAAAATAGATGAGCGCAATCAATTGAGTATAATAACAGATATTCAACGAATATAACTTGTCAGATTAGCATTCAAAACATAGATCAATGTATCTCAAAGGATCATGGAATAAAAAGAATAGAAAGATAAAATAATGGTGATTTAAATCACCAATTAATTCATCTTAATTAAGCATATACCCCATATTCAATTTATTCAAATAATTCAACTGTACCTTTAATCAATTAATCAATGTTAACTTAGGTACTTAAATAATCCAACAGTAACCAGAACCAAAGGTCAGACATCGCCCATATGTATCAGATGACTTAACCTTCACAACATAGCAGAGCCTCAGCAAAAGGCACACAAGGGTGCCAACCCTTCTCAAGGCCTCGCAAACACAAAGGGTTTCTCTTCTTCACAACCTTCTCCTTCCTCAAGCACAAGGTATGGCTAACATTCTTCAGAGGCTAAGTTCAGGGCCTCTCTTTCTTGAGCACCGAGGCAAGGCAAAGGGTTGTGCAGCAAAACCCTCCCCACTCCTCTCATAGAACTCTCTCCTCTATCTTCTCTCTCAAACCCAGGTGTAATCGAGTTAAAGTATCGGGTTATCGGATCCAAGGAAGTGGCCAGATCCACGTGCGTGTTTATAAGCGAGGCATAAGGCGCGAGGAGGTGCGTGCGTGGGGGACCCGACCCCCCGTGTTACTGGGCGACAAGGCTTAGGCACAAAATCAATTTAAGTGTTGTTGGAAATTTGTCCCACACAATGTGGGACTATCTTCTGGGGGCCCTCATATGCATGTAGCTATAGGTGAAGCTTTGTTAAATAGAGGTAGTGAAAGCTGCCTGATGCATCAATTGAGAGCCTGGATCTCTTCGTGCTGGGAACTACATCACCAAGGAGTGGTATCTAGGTTAGAGTTGCTTGGAGCATGGCAAACGTGGTTGAAGAAGACAGCGGTGATGGCGAGCGAACGGTGAACCTGTAGTTCATGAATACGGGCTCAAAATCCCTGGTTAAAATGCTCAGGAGCTTCGTCGTGAGGTGAGGAAGGTGATGGTGAGGTCAATTAGGTGAATGGCAGCATATGGTGGCTTGAGGGTGAAGGGATGATCGGTGGATTGATGGGTTCTTCAGCCAGGGGTATGTGTGAGCGAAACCCTCAATTTCTTGAGGGGTTTCTCTCGCATGGTCATGGGTGAGGTTATGGACCAGGTGGAGTGAGGTTTCGTGGTGTGGATCACCGGCGAGAACTCACTGAAGTTCTTGCCGGACTTGGGGAAGACTGTGAGGAAGGGAGGTGGTTATCGGTCGAATTGAGAAGTAGATGGGTCGATGAGGATCTATAGAGGTAGAGGAAGAGATTGAACCTATTTATGGATGAAGAGAGAGAGAGTTGCGATGGCTGTGATTGGTCGGTCGATGAAGGGATGAAGACCTCCGGTAGGGGGAACGACAAGGAAGAAGAGGGTCGGAGAGACTTTTGTTGTTATTGCAAGAAGCGGAAGAAGGTGAGGAAGACAATCCCGCTGCCTATGGTATGTGGCAGCAGGCAAGCAAGTCAAGGAAGAAGACATTGTCGGAGCTGGTCAGAGGAGGTCGGAGGGAGAGGTTTTAGTGAGGAAATGCCGCCAAACCAAGCTAAAGAGCATGGTGGGAAAAGCTAGAGCTTATATAGGGCGCAACCATGCCTTAATCAGGAGGAATAATCACGATTTCATCGTGATTTGGCTTGGGTTTCAATGTGGGTTTTTGGATCTTCGCCTGTACTGTTGGCCTCAAATCAGAGCTCAAGTTCATGTTTGGATGATAGGAGATCTTGTGGCAATTGTTTCCTCCAATTTTGGAGGGGATTGAATGTAGATTAGAGGAGAATGCCTCCTTTGAAATTGGTGGCCCTTGGGTTTAAGATGTTATTCACACAGCAATGGAGGCAAGGGCTGATTTGTGTTGGAGAAGAGAAAGCTAGGAGGTCTTTTGTAAGAAAAGCTGAAAGTTGAGGGGCTAGTTGTGAGAAGTAGAGATTCAAGGGACTAGAATGCAAAGTAGGTCAAGATGGACTCTGATTGGGCTTAAATCTTGGTATAAACCTATTTTTGACCTAAGGAATCTAGTGGTGAAGTTGGATTTCAATTTTGAATAAGTTTGACTAGGAAATTTGTGTAGAAACCCAAATTAGAGCAAAAATCCGTTTAAGACTATTTAAGGTCAAAATAGGTTTGAAACGTCAAATCAAGGATATCAAACCTCAAGGAATATTTTTGTATGAATTGTAGGAGGTTTATATGAATTTTATCCTGACCATAAACTCTGTAATTCAAGTGGGTCTAAAATTAGGGTTTTGGATGCTTTATTAATTCTTGAAATGCGTAAAATCCTATTTTTGTCTGCGTGGACCCACTTATTAGACTTTAATCTCATTTAACTTTTGATTAACCCCTGGCAAACCCTGTGGTTACTTTGCTTTCATAATATGATGTTAAAACTGCATAATTAACCCTATTTTATTATATTCCTCTCAGAGTGGATGTGTAGGGAATTACGACTCTCAGGTGATTATGTAGGAGCATTTGTCACTTGATTCTGATTAATTAAAGCTAGTTATGGCTCATGATGATGTTATCATCAGTGGTGCCATGGATGTCAGATTGGACCAATTCTCGCTTTGTTGGGCTACGATCGTCGATTCGAACCCATCCATGCGGTCATATTCTTCATCTGATGTTTGGATTTCCACCACCTTGCCCCTTGACCTCTGACCTTCCTCAGAATACATCTGATGTTACATAGGTCCTACCGGGGCGATCTCGGAGGCGTTGGACTCCGATCATCACCCTGATTAGCTCTGTATGGTTGGATCTTAATCTAAGGCCCTAAATTGTTGTTGCCCTGTACCCTAGCCATAAAGAGAGAAAATCAATCTATAATTTGCATAATCTATTCTAAATGAAGAATGATGCATGCTATGTAATATTTATAAACACATAGAGCCTAAGAACATGCATAAATGGACATTTTATGTGAAATAGATGTGTCTACATTAAGTAGCCCAGCTCAGGGTGTCCTACAATGTCTTAACACTTGCCTCTCCAAGTCAGCTGAGGGCATGCCCCCTCCAGTCGTGGCTTTGACACCATATGGGTGTGGTGGATTTCCCCTCAAAATTGGTTCTCGTTCAGTCGGTCACTCTCGACTGAATAGACCCTCCATCTAGGACCCCTCTAGGACAGACCCCCTCACCTAGCCAAAGGTTTGTCCTATGACCCTAAAGCCACCTTGGCCATAGGGATTCACTAAAATGCATGCCCTGGTGGTGCTCCGCCTATAGTACGGACGGTCAAAAATGCTATCACCGAAAAAATTTCCTATACCAGTGCATGCTGTGCCACTTGCATGAAGGTGCTATGAACCTCAGAGGGCGCAATTGATATATGATTAGGTATAGCTCATCATAGCTAAAATGCCCAAGTTAAGTTAGAAATTAGGTTAAACACTACATAATTAACACATGAAAAGGGTTAAGTGTGGAAATTAGCGGAAATGACCTAAAATTAGCAAATTTGTGCTAAAAATTCAAAATTAGGTCATAAAATGAGATATTCTATTCATTAATGCAAATTGATGATCCAATTGCAAATTAAACGTACATTTGGATTCAAAAGTTCAAATCAAAGGTGGAATTGACTTCTTAAATGTTCAATTATGCTTCAATAAAAACTTGGTAGCATTTGGACATCATTAGGACCTTGCAATCACTACATTCCATCTAGGTCCTCAGGTCATAACATTTTCTTCACATAAGAACCTCCAAGGACTTATTTGTAAATCGTCAAGGGTCTCTTTGCATTTCATAAGGGCTGCGCTACAAGGCTTTTTCACCACTTATGGGTCTCTGAGCAAATGTCCCACCTGTTCATCCTTCGTGGGCCTACTTGAAAATTCCCTTTACATCTGTGGCTTGCGTGCTATAGTGTAGCCAAAGAACACGAGTAACCTCAGCCTTCCATTTCTTCCATCCAACATCCAACGGTCGATCCAAATCCAAATTTCGTGCGCTTATGTGCATAGAATCACCATCCTCCTCAGATTTCATCCAATGGCTGATCTTTGATTTGGATGCACAGGCACCCCTCTCAACCAAATCCCATCGTTTGCCCTATTTGCACCTAGATCCACCATAGCGGTGTCTTGATTAACTCAAACGCCTACTTAAACACCTCCTTAAGCTTGTGCCCATGCTAAATCGCTCTCTCCCCCCTGAGTGGTTCCCTTCATCCATCCCCTTAGCTTTCACCACCTTTCCTTGCTTACGGTGACAGAGCAAGTTGCTTTCCCTCCGTTGATTGCCTCTAGCCACCGGATGTTGGCTCTTGGACACCTCCTTCTTCAGCTGAGGGTCTCGTCCATTTTGTTGCCATCGACCTATGGCCGATGGACCTTGAACATCACCTTTGTCTGTTAGCTAGATTTACTGCTTTCGTAGATTAGTTTTCTTGCTTTCTAGATTAGTTTTAGTATTAGTTAGTGTAGTTTAGATTAGTTAGAATAGCAATCACTAGTTGATCTGATCTGAATTAGTTTAGCTTAGGAGTAGAATAGCATAGAGCTAACCCGACCTCCCTGATCAATTCAGATCAGGGAGGAGTTTTCATGTTTTCATTTCAATTCATTGTTCTTCCTCATCACCTCATTATCCACGTTCGACTCATTTCCCTCGCACTTTGATTGACATTTCACCCCATCCATTCGAGCATATCTAGATTTGAAATTCTCGAATTTCATGATCTAGATAGCGCTCACAATCACTTGAGGGTCTTCTCACTCCATCAGTTCACAAGGACCCTCGATCTTGTTTTAATTGACTTGATTTTCTCGATTCTTTCAGATTTGTGTTTTACACCCAATCTCACGATTTGGAGTCAATTCAAGTTTATTCGAGTTTAATCGAGTGATTCGAGGTTTTAATTGCTAAATTGGGTGTAGTGCAATGAATCTAAGGTGTTGAATTTGGTTTTCAGTTTGTGGATGGGCATGCACTCAATTTAAGCCTTATTTTGGGTAGTTTTGTTGAGGATAATCAGTGGTACTGATTTGAGAGTAAATGACCCAACATATTCTGAGATGATCACTAGATCACCTTGATCACCAATCAATGGTGCTGAAGAAGATCGTTTGATCTGATCAGTAATCAAAATTAAATTGAAAGCCCAAAACAGGGCAACATGTATATGGATTTTAAAAATCTTTTAATTTGAATTCAAAAATTTAATTGGTGTTTTCAGATCTTCATTAATGATTTTCAAAGGATGATTTATCAAATGAATTTGTCAAGATGTGGTTGGCCTTAGATCAGACCTTTTCATGCCTGATCTAGGCTAAATTCATCAGATAGTAGCAACTGCTGCTAGTCATTGCTACTGAAATAGGTGTAGCTACTGAAATCTGATGGTAGCTGAAGGACAAGACGTCTGATAGCAGCTATAACGTTTGATTTGAAGTTAAGCAGCACCTGATTTGCTATTTTGGAGTAGTAATTGCAGCAACTTAGCGGCTGAAATTTAGCAGCTATTTGAGCTATTGTCTGAGCTACTAATTCAATCACGTTTGGCTGAGATTTAAGTTGGGTTTGAAGATATTATGTAGCTAACATGTTGTTAGTGTTAGGACTTCATGAGATAAGCTTTCATGTACTTGAATTCAATTTTTAAATGTGATTATGATAGCCTATAATCCTTTGTCAGCTAATGACTTGAATTAACAGCTCAACATGAGTTTTTATTAAAATTTGTTGCAAAAATCATGTTCAACTGCTTTAACATGTTTCTTATGAAGTGTTGGGCATTCTTGAGTGTTTAAACTTTAGTTCCAGATGATGGAACTCTTTTTGATGCCTTAGGTTCTTTATTAAAAACACTTTCAAGGCCTCTTGTGTGTAAACTTTGTAAATAAATAAAATACATTAAAAAATCATAAAAAAATAAAATAAACCTATCTTGAGTAAGATCAAGTATTTTTCTAAGTGTGTGTCAAGTTTCAAACTATTCTGAACCTCTGACTTGGTAGAACATACTAGTCGACCGTTTAGTATTTATGGTGTATTATAACATTTATAAATTATGTATGTATATAACTAACTTAAACATGTATTTAAATCTATATAAGTTAAAAATAAGTTTCTAAAATATAATAAAAATGTTTAATAAATAATTTATTATGTAAATTAACTCTGTACGAAGTCAATTTCATTTTTAATTAACCAATTTGCACTTTAATTAACAAATTAAACCCTAATTTAATTTGTAAAAACCCTTAACTTTAACTAATTTAATTATATATATAAATAATTCATTTCCATAAATTAACAATACCATTATATAGCCCTATATAAGGGCTTTACAAAAATGTAATTTATTTTAAAATTGGACTTAAATTGGGCCCTCAAATCGAGGGCTAAAATCCTTGATTCCATGCAAATTAGAGTATTGCAGCAGTGCCAATTGGGCATTGGAATAATACCACATCGATGTCTTGCGGATGACCAAAGCCGTATAAATTGCATTTGCACTGCTGACTTCTCAGTTGATAGTGTATGGCATACATACATCCCATTACCTCTCCTCTGATCCCATGAGCATTTATGATACAAGTTTGTACAGTAGTGGTCCAGGGGCCATGCACTGTAGCTAGGCTTGTATGGGCCTAATATTGGGCCTCGAAAAATAGATAAAAATGAACCTAAAATGAACTAGGGTTAGCTGCTAGTAGAGGTCTGGTCCCACCCTCTTGGTTGCTGTGTATCCCTTGAAAGCAGTCGGCCCATCCACTTTAAAACCTAATTTTTGGGTTGAACTGTAGATGTCTGAGAGAAAGAGAGGACGACTTAAATTCGGCTAAGTGTGAGAAGAAGAGAAGAGAGAAGAGTGAGTTAGCCATGAGAATTTGACTTTGTGTGTGTGTAGCTGTGTGTATGTGTATATATGTGTGTACACATGTAACATATGTATATGAATATACAATATATGTATAATAGTAATTAATATAGATATGTATGTAAATAAGATATGTATACAGTATATGTATATAAGTAGTATATATATATATGCAAACTAGAGTAGGCACTTGTTTGAGTTCTATATGTATATAAATAACTATGAGCTTTAGTGACAAATAGATTCGTCACTGTATATATATTTATATTTTAGTGTAGGTAACTATTTTTGCCTTATGTTGTGTAAATATTTTACTAAGGCTATAGCAATGCATATTTATGTTACTATAATATAATATATGTTACTATAGATATTAGTATGTTAATATAATTTGGCATAGTAGATATTATTAGCTATTTTTGTACCTATACTTAGGTATTACTTATATTAGTTGTATATAATTAACATAGTGTAATATTAGTCAGTTTTTTATACATGTTTGTTGCATATTTATTTCAAGCATTGTAATAAATATTAATTGATTCTTTTGTAAATAATTAACCAATTCTTTCATTATTTGATTGATTCATTTGTTTTGTAAATAAAATTAACATTTTTTGGGATAAAAGAATATTTTTTGGACTTAGAGAGATGTATATCAATAACTGTCTCCCAGTGAATAACCTGGAAACAAATCAGTAAAAATTGTAAATAAATAAAATTGACGCGACAACGGTTTGCATTTGTGACACATATACTACAATAACGATATTTAAAACCCTTTTTATTACAAATCGGTCATCGATCTTGTCATATTTTTTTGCGTCGTTGATGGGGATAAAAACACGACAATAGCACTTTATTGTGATTATTTGACGATTGTCGCGAGCAAACAATATTAGTATACTAAGGTCAACTTTCCTGGCTGCTTCACTCGGGGCGTGGGTAAGTGGAATCGCTACTTCGGGATCTTTGTTACAGCTTGAAAAAATGGAGGGAGCACCTTTCCCTTCGGCTTCGGTGCTCCCAGTGAAACCTGAGGAGGCTTGTAGGGCCTCCTTTGAGTGTTGCCTCTTCCTGTGTTTGAGAGGAGCTGCCTCTGGATTGCTAGATACCTTCACCTCCTCCTTCCTCTTCCCCTTCCTTGAAAGAGTAGGCTGACTACCCTCGCTACACTCCTTAGGCACATCCTTCACCTCCTCCAGCCTCTACCCCCATGAGACAAAGCCCCCAAACATCTCCTCGTAGTTTTCGGCTGGGCAAACTATCCAAAAGCTATAGGAAATTAGTGAATAACATTATTGAGTTTGCTGGAGCGTATAAATTTTCTGAAGCTATTACCCCCCAAACATACTTGGTGTGGGGTAAGAATCCACTACCCACGTCAACGCCGCCCAAACTTCTGCCCCCTTTAACTTTGAATGGGCCCGAAATTCATTATTCTCTCGGCATCTACCTGTGCAGTCGAGTCAAGTTCATGAGGAGAAGGTGGTAGGCCTTTCTCAGGCAAGCCCTACCACTTTCTAAGGATTTTTAATTTCTCCACATTATGGTAAAAGAAAAAATGACAGTCCTACCCCTTCAAATTGTCTAGTAGGTTCATGATCCTATATTTGGTATGCTAGCTATAAAGGGTGTAGGTCCCCGAAGGAGGTTTTCCCCTCTTTACCTTAAGGGGAATGAGTTCAAAAAGGAGGCGAAATAGTCCCACTCGGGGACAAATCCCTCAATTTAAGCAAATAATAGTAAAGGCATTCAAAATTGGCTAACAATTGAGACTAAGTTGGGAGGGGGTAGACCTACAATTGTGAAGGAAGGGAGGAAGGGATTTAATGGCACTTGTAGACCATTTTCTTTGGTGTATTTACATATGATAAAATAGTCCTCCCCTACATTAGAGCACAGGCGAGTGACGAACCTAGGGTTGTCAAAATGGACTTTACTAAGTCCATGTGCTGTTAGGAACTCCTGAATGGCAGACTTGCTACAAAAGTCAAAACTAAAATTATATAACCTTAGCATCTCAGGCGAGAGCCTCATCGAGGAAGAGGTAAGCTCACCTTTTCCCGTAATCCCTAACATCTTTACAAGAAGGGGAAATAACTTTGATGGTCTTACTCCTTCGGGGCTAGCTACTTTCTCGCGGCAAGGCCTCTTACAGTGTCACAAAAGCATTACACCACAAAAGCATTATAATGACACAATATTTTATGTTAAAAATTTCATCGAAAAGTGAAATCTTGTTATTAAATGGCACAGTTGGTGGGGAGGTAACAGGCTTAATAAACTCACAAAATTTTTATTTGTTCGGTTTACATTGATTCTTCTTGAGGCTATATTTTCATTGATATATATATTTTTATGTGAGGTATGATCTTGAGGAGGAGGAGCACGTAGTGGATGCTCATCTTGGTGGACCTTCTTACCACCTCAATGGAGGGAGGATTGGTGATCGAAGGCTTGTTTGTTTTTTTAGATTAATATTAGGCTGAATAGATATTAGATATTTAATTTCTATCTTATGGACCCATGTTGGGTATTTTTGGAAACCTGTTCCTAGTGTTTTTATTGCTTATCGCCCTTGTATACAGGAGCATCTTTTCAAGAGCGTGTTCTCATTTTATTTAGATTATAGGTCTATTTGAACTTTTTGAATTACATGCTAGTTAGTTAGCTAGCTAACTTAGATTAGATTTGTTTGCTTATTATAAAAAAAAAATTGAGCTACCCACTAAAAGCTACATATCTATAGGGCGACCATATAGGATTGAGTAAACATCATTTGGTTTATCTTTTCTGCATTGCGAGCATTCTTGCACGAAGAAAGATGAAGTTATGTCCTCTTATTAGCATCACATCTCTATCATGCATCTGCATTGAACATAAATCAAAGACCACTAAAGTGTTCGGAAGCTAATTAATTCAGTGATCACCTTAAAATAAATTGGGACTGCAAAAGGACTTGTTTGCAGGGTTTCAAAATACAAAACGCATGCGTGTGTTGCATGATCAAGAAATTTCACTTGTCAGAAAAATACGTCGTCATAGTAATGTAAATCATGGTGGAAAACTCCCGGATCAAAAGTATGTAACAGTCAAAATTGAAGTTAAGTTATATCCACACGAAGGCATGGACCAATAAATCCACCTATGTTTTTCGGTACATTATTTGAGTATGTTATATGAGGTAAAAATGATACAAAATCAATTTGTAATATCAAATAAGTATGAGAATGACTTGAATGAACATTAATCTAAAGATGCAGAGGATCAGAAGAATCTGAGAAAAAATTACCTAATAAAAAAAATCAATATCTCAAAAATCACTTCCTTCGACCATTATCATTTAACTTGATGTCCCCCTCCTGTAGCAAAACAGGGGAGGGGATTCTCCGGCTTGCGCGCACAAGTAAGGGAACAGCTGGAGGCGTGGCTGATCGGAGGAGTAGGGCCGGAGGAGAGGATCACTCCGGTGGTGGTGCGGCGGCGCGCGGTGGCTGGAGCAGCCGCCGGCGACGAGGAGGAGCGGCGGCGGTGGTGTTCCATTGCTGCTGATGGAGCATGCGGTTGGCGCGGCTAAAGATGTGGACGTGCACGTGGTGTCGAGGCGAGGTCAACGGCGTCGACGGAGCGAAGGGTGGTGGCTTGACGAGGTGACTGCACGGAGAGACGTGAGACCGACGATGGGTTCTTCTTGGAGAAGAAAAGTGCGTGGGTGCTTGTGCCCGCACGCGCGCTCGAGGTGACGAGCAGGATCTGTGTGCGGCCGAGGGGGGAGGACGCCTGTGGTGGCATTGCTCGCGGTGGTCGAGCATCGAGGAGGTTGGTCGCGTGGAGGGTGTGTTGGGTTCTTCGAATGTAGCAGTGGAAGAACGAAGAAAAAGAAGAAGAAGACGGAAGCCGGGTGTCTGATGGTGTGGGTGCGTGTCTGTCACGCAAAGGAGGTTGCGGTGGCTGGTTGCTCTTGTGGAAGAGCACACGGTCGGTGGTGAGGGAGGAGTCGACGATGGAGGTCCATGCTGCAGTTAGATGCGGTCGCGGTCAAGTGGCCAGAGAGGGTGGAGGACGTTCTCGCCTCCCGTCGTGAAGGTCGACGTGGTGGTGGACGTCGCGGCGAAGGTGTGGACATAGTCGTGCGTTGAAGGAGGAACACGGTCATGGGCACGCGATCCTGAGTGAGGGCCTAGGCTGGACGTCTGATGGAGGGGTTGGACGGGTTAAGTCCGTCCCCTCCGTCGGGTGTTAAGGGAGAGAGAGATGAAGGCGGTGGGTTTCTCTCTGTGTGAAGGAGAGGGAAGATGAGGGGGGTGGTGGTATACGGTGGTGGAGTTGTTCTCCCCTCCGTTGGAAGGAGATGCTGGATGGAAGGATGGCTAGCGGGGGAGGAGATGACGGCAGAGGGCAAGTTCTCCCTCCGTGGGAGGAAGAAGATGCTGGAGAGGGAGTTTCCTCCCGTCGAGAGGGAGATCGTCCTGGGGGTCGCCCCTGCATGTTAAATAAACAATGAGAGAGAAGCAATCTGAGGGAATATCGGAGAGAGAGAAAGGAAGAACAAGGAAATATATGATATGACTCAATTTTTTTAAAATAAAATTGTTAAGAATTACCAAAAGCAAATAAGCTTGAAAAGATAATCTATGTTGATTTTTTCATAAAATTAAATGTAATGATGGTAATCTAATTGATATGCTGTCAACAAAATTAGATTCCCAATTAATCCTATCTCAAAAGTAATTAATCAGTTAACATAAATGAAATGCAGGAAATTTAAAATTTAATTAATTTGATCAACGTAATGCATGTTATTATTTAAATTTCTATCCCAATAATAATACACTTAGGCACTAAATTAGTGTACTAAAGCGGATCTATCATTGCACACTTGAGACATTGTGCACATCGCACATAAAATCGTCATTAGATAATTTCTACCTCTCCACTTTGCACCACAAGGAAAGTTAATCGGAAATTAACAAGCCTATCCACCAAGTTACTTCGGTTCCTCATGCATGGGCTCGATTTGAGACTTTCATCCCTTGCGAGTAGGTTCTAGGCACTAACGAAGGTTGACCTAGGAAGCGTAATTCTTGTAAAACTTGTTTGGCCATCTATGGTAACACTGTTAACCTCAACCTTCCTCAGGTAGGTTTAGTTAAGGATCTCAAGGTGCAGCTGAACTCTTATACCACTTTAGTGGGAACAAAGGAGCACTGACTTGACTTCTTTAACTAACTTATGGAGTAGGATTGAGGAGTCTTGCAATCTACTAAAAATAGAATCTTGTTGTATTTGCATTTGTATTGGCAGTGGTTTGTGTGTAGAGCTCTCTAGGAAGTTTATGCTCTTAATCGGAATTCATTTGAGTCCTAAGAGAGTTAACCTTTTAATTGAAATGAAATGAGCTACCCTTACTCCTATCATTTTAATCATGATCCCATAACTCGTGCGTATCCCTCCTTGGAGCGGTACGATGACAATTCATGGGATTAATCCTATTCCTATTTGGGGAGTATTAGGCTGATAACTCCTACTTTTGAGCAAAGCCTAGGAGCGGAATTTTTCACCATTGGAATCCCTGCCAGTTTGCAAACACCCAAACCTCTCACCCATCATGATTTTTCTTATCAAGGTTGGACTGATACTCCTAGGCAACCTAAGCCTAAGATGGACTATCCTCCCCATTCCGACAGTAGCCTCTCCTCTTTCATGATAGAAATGCAAAATTAATAGAAAGAAATGATCGATTCTATGGGAGAGATTTTGAGGAATAGTCAACGACTAAATGAAGAAATTAGTCAGCTTAGCTACCCTCTTATGAGTGATTCTGATCCCTACCTCTCTACTCCTGATCACCAAGATCATTTTGAGGAAACAATAGATAATAGGGATCCCACTTTGAAGAGTAGTTATTCCTTAGACTATCCCCCTGAAACACGGTCACTAGAGGAGAAGGATCCTATTGTTTATCTACCTGAGCTATATTGGAGTCAAAAGAAAGGGAAGATGGTACCACTTGAAGGCCTTGACCCTACTGACAGTATCTTTCTTATCCCTGATGACCTGAGTCAATGTCATGTTGTTCATACCACTTCCCTAATTGATCATGTGGTGGAATCCCATTCTATCCTTAGTGATCCCAATCTTGATCCTCCACATAGGGAACCAACACCTACCATACAACATTCTGAGAATTTACACATGTCAAACATAGGTGACCTTAAGGGAATAAACCAAGGCCTGGATGATTTGGATCAATTCTGGTCTCAAGGATACAAAGAGTCTATTTTAGAGGAGGATGTTGACCCAATGGAGGAACCTAGACTTAGAGTTTGGAGTGAATCTCGGGGGGATTATGTGTTATTTGAGGACTTATCCCCTTAGGATATAAATGATCTGGTAAAATCTGGATTCCTCCCTACTTGTGATTTTGATAATTATCCTCCCTAAAATTAGGAAGATACAGAGTCTAAGTTGGAGGAGGACGAACATAAGATTGAGGAGCCTAGGAGAGACTCTCGGGAATAATATGTATCAATTGAGGATTAATGCCCCGAGAAGAACAAAGAATTGAGTAATATATACTTTCTCCATTTGTGTAACATTAAGAATGATCATCCTCCTAAAGATATAAAAGATAATGAAGTAGCGACTGTGTTGAATGATAAATCACACAATGCCTGCAGAAAGGATGTAATTAATGACAAAGAACCCAGGGATGGACTTAATGATAATTATGATTTCGCTACTTCCTAGGAGACCAACTGTTGTCAAACCATGTTGATTATGAGTCTACTTGTGATAATGAGATAATGAATTATGTGCATGACTCATCTATTATAAAGGAGCAGTTGGAGTTTGATGAAACAATGAAATTATTTAAGGACGTGGATGAAAAAGAAGAATGCTTGTTGGGAATGGAATCAGAACAGATTAAGCCCTCATTAGACTTAATCATTACCACCCATCACTCAAGCAAATTGTAGATGATGATCCCATATTTTTGGGCTAATTAGTTACTTAAATGGCTAAACATTAGATTAATATTGACATATAAATAACATACAATAGGATGTCCATAGATTAATTTATATTTTTGACTTAGTTACATAATTCATGCATTGCATTCATAATTAAATGCATTTGGAATTGACTTAGAATGGCATGCAATTAGGTGTATTACATGCATTATTTTGGTTTAACATAGAAGTTAATGGTTTGCACATAAATAACCCATCATTTCTCTATTTATTTATTTATTCTTTTCTTCGTTAACAACACAAGGGATCGACTGGCCATCATTGAAGACCATTGAAGGCCTGGAAGAAGCGAATCTCCATCACTCCATTTGAAATGCAGACAGCTACAAGAGAGGGGGAGTTGTTGCCATGCTTGGGGAGGGCATCATTCCACTCCACCACCATGTAGCATTCCCCCACCGTGGGCCTCCATGGTCAAGCTCTGTTGTACCGTGGGCCGGTGGGGTGACAGATCACCACACCAAGAGGATGGAGTTGGCCGCCACCGTGCACGAGTTCCTTGAAGCTTGCCTACCATGAGTGCATCTACTGATGCACGACTTGTTACCCTGCTTCCCTTGTTCACCATCACCATCACTCCATCGGAGGCCACCATCCCCCAGTCACCACTATGTAGAGCTTTACATTCCACTACCGTAGGCCTCTAGACCACGTGCACAGCCTCCATGCGCACCGTGCACGCCTCCTCGTTGCCTCAACAGCCACCGTGCCCACAATTGGCCTCACGCGCACCTCGCGTGCAGTGGCCATAGGCAGCATAGCGCACGCCCGCCAATGCCTCTCCAATGCACCGACTCGCCTTCAGACCGTGCACATAGCACCTCCACGCGCACCGCACGAGCTTCCCAACTGTGGGCGTGCCACCTGCGTGCATGTGCTGTTGCAACTTGCAGCAGCTACCCATCGCCGTTCACGCCTCACCCTACCACCTCAGGCCGTCTCGCACCTCACTAGACCAACCGCTGCAAAGATCTCCCTGCAGTGCTCCTTTGACGAGAAGCTCACTGCTGGCCTTGGTCTACTTCTCACACATGGCTAAGGAGAAGATCCTCCCCTATTTTGCTACAGGAGAAGTCCAATTAGTTTTTACATTAAGTGCCATTGCCAGAAATAGATTTTTTTGATTTTCCAATATTTAATTATGGTAGTTTTATGATGACAACCCTCATGTTTTATATAAAAAGCTCATTCAACATATCTTGCATTAATTTTTTAATTCAAAGGGGAATTTAGCTTGATTTTTTGGGGAAATCAATAGTGAACATTCATTTTTTTATCATTGCGAGTTTTAATAGGCATGTTCCTCCAGTGGACACGATCTACTCTTTTGAGTGGTTAATTTTAATTATTTTGATTAGTCGATTTTTCACCACTTAGAAATACAAATGACAAATAATTTTAATTATCATCTTGTTAAGCGAGAATCGACTTGTCAAATGGCGCCATTGCCGGGGGGCATCGAGCCTGTTAAACTCGCATTCATTTATTTATTTATTCACATTTTATTTGAGGCACATTTAAATTCGATTATTTGTTTGGTGTGAGGTACCCATATTTAGAGACATCTTGTCACACCAGCCTCAGAGATCAGGCGATCATTGATGTCGCTGATAGAGTCGCAACACTCGGAGAAGGAGCATCACACCCACCTCAGCAATGCCTTGGTGGACATTGTTTCCACCGCCGGAGGAGGACATCCTGAGTGATTATCATCTTCATCTTCGTTGATCTTCAGTAGTTAGATTTTGAGCACTATTTTCTGTACATTCATTGGAAGGCCCTTGTTCTAGGGTCACATGTACATTTTAGGGGTTTGTTCCCCGCCATTGTTTTAGGCCCTTGCGCGGGTAACTTTTCGGGAGTCTGTTGCCATTTATTTAGACTTAGATTTTTATTTTCTTTCGTGGATTGATTTTTCATTATTTGTGCAAAAGTAGGTGAAAATAAAAAAATAAAGAAATACACAAGCTACCTACCATTAGGTCAAATCATTTAGGATTGAATGAGCAGCATCTAGATCTAATTTGCCATCTTGCATATTGCATGAAGAATGCTGGAATCAGGTATGCATTTCTAACTTTGCATTTCTACCTATCATGCAAATGTATTTGGATTAATTTCAAGACCACCTGTTGAACTCTATGAATTGCTACGCTAACGTGTATGGTTTTGGAAAACCTGTCATTGTAATTTGAAAGCGAAGAACTCGTGTTCAACAAATAAAATTTATACTGAAATGAAAATTTCGGGTCGAACATAGGGAGGCGGACGTTTGATTTAAAAACTACGTGTTTCTTTTTATTTGTCACAAAGTAATTTAATTTAAAACTATCTAATTATTTACAATAAATAGAAGAGAGAGAGAGGGTAAGAGAGAGAGAGAATATTACACGTAGAAATCAAAATGAGATGTAGAATAAATAAAGAATTTATCATTAAGGAGATTGTTCATTACAACTAGAAAGCATAAAACAATTGCACTGGAAAGCGATAAATTTACTCTAGAAAGCATTAAAAGAATGGAGGAAGAAATGTCCTCCTCGACGATCGCTTGGAGGACGAGTAGAACTACTCTAGAAAGCAGTAAATCTATACTAGAAAACAGTAAAAAGAATAGGGAGAGAGAAATCCTCCTCGACGGTTGCTTGGAGGACGAGCCGGACGGGACAACGCTTGGACGAAGGAGGATGAAGTAGGACGAAGGAGAACGAAGCAGAAGAACGGGAACGGAGCAGCACGCCGTCGTTGTCGAGGGATCCACTTCCAAAGGGGGACGAAAATTTGGACTTTATCTCGCGAGAAGCATCCCAGGTGTGGGACAAGCTTCTCTTGAGCTTTGGAGAGGTAGAGAAGAGAAGGAAGGGATGAGAATTTCGTGTGGAGGGAGTCTCCATTTATAGTTACAAGGAGTGGGGGCAAAATGGACATTACATCTTTAAAACATTAAATAAGTGGCCTTTAGTGACGGATAAAACTGTCGCTAAAGCCTCCTTCGTGGGCGTCGTAGGCAGCTCGCGCGCCTGCTGGCCTGCTCGCGCGCGCAACGCCTGTGCACGTCCGCTGAATCTCAGCTGCCCGATCGCGAGATCGGATGGCTTAAGTCCCACCTTCACCCGCTGCGTTGCGCGCCCACCCGCGTGCGATGCCGCGTATTCGCCATGCGTGTAATAGCGCGTCGGCGCTATCTGGCGCACATAGCTGTTGGATCGCAATCTGATGCTCCACGCGCCCGCTCGCCCGTGCCTGATTTGAGGCTCACGGGACTCGATCCTGCGACCTCTGCTTCACCCGTAGCTTTGTCTCCGCTGTGCTACGCAGTCGAGAAGGTCGCACGAACGAATCAGCCAACCGCATCCACAACCGTTGGATCTTGATCCAACGGTGGAGAATCGACGCTCTGATTGAAGAAGAAAAGGTGTAGCGGTGCTGGGGGTCGGTTGGACGGTTGGGATGACGCCACATGGCGCCATCTTGGCCGTCCATCTTCTGGATGATGTAGATGGTGCCACGGGTGTTGGATTGAGTCGATTTTCATGCTGTTAGGCTGCGATCGTCGATTCGAATCCATCCGTGTGGTCGGATTTGTCGTTTGAAGTGCAGATTTACACCATCTGGCCCTTGATCTTCTAGGATTCCCCGGTCACTATCTGATGCTACGGATGCCTGATTAGGGTGATCTTGGAGTTGTTGAACACCAATCGTCGCCCTGATCGCAGCCATATGGTTGGATCTTCGATCCGAGGCCCCGATAAAATGTTTGCCCTATCCAAGCACATAAAAGGAGACAATTAACCTCTATTTTATTCAAACTACTCTAAATGCAAGATGATGCATGTTATGCAATATTTATATCATGAGATGCGATCCTATGCTTAAAACATGCATAAATAGACATCTTAAGTAGTGTAAATGTGTTTACATCATACCCCCATGCTTATCTTTTGCTAGTCCCTAGCAAAAACTATATGCTATTTATAAAAGAATTAGGTTGGATTATTTGGGCATGAGTTATTTTCAATCATTAAGAAACTATCTACTTAGGATCTGAACTTTCAAAGACACAACAGCTCCCGAGTATCTGCCAAAATGCAGACCGCCTCAAGCCCTCACCTTATTCAAAGAAAATTTTCTTTTTTCTCTTTTTTTTTCTAATTTTTTTGGATTTTCAAATTTTAGGGTTTAAGAGTGGCTTTCTACGGCCATTCAACTCACCCAAGATTTGATGAGAACCCTAAGTTTTAAGCATCTTATTGTGATTGTGATAGACTCGTTGACCGGTAATTAAAACGGACTTTGGATTTCTACACCTCTAGGTGACCTCAAAAAGAATTCTGCCTAAAGGTGTATCTTTACAACCGGTAGCTTTCTTCCTATTTTTATTCTTTTTACGGGATCAACACAAGGGTGAATCCAGTGTATATCTCCCTGATTTATTCTACTTCTCCGCTTCTTCCTAAGTGTTTTGGGAATTTCTTTAGTGCATTTACTGAGCTGGGTTCTAGACAACCGGTCGATGAGTTGTTACCATCGATAACTTGCCAGCCATACTCGTGCGGCAAAGTGTGGCTTATTTCTTTTTGTTCTTTTCTCCTTTTCTTTTTGATTGTTTTTTTCTTTTTTTCTTTTAAGTAAATGGCTTCCCTCGTCTAAGATTTACCTAAAGGCAGCAAAAAGAGAAAGATCCAGTGATTGGGCTCTGGACAACCTACCTATGGGCTGTTACCCATGATAACTTGCCAGCCATATCACCCTAGAAGGTTCATTAG
The DNA here is from genome assembly GCA_037157565.1 of Thalassia testudinum. Classification (NCBI taxonomy): domain Eukaryota; kingdom Viridiplantae; phylum Streptophyta; class Magnoliopsida; order Alismatales; family Hydrocharitaceae; genus Thalassia; species Thalassia testudinum. The sequence continues at coordinate 54,546,172 of JAZHRO010000007.1, forward strand.
CTACCCAATTTCCATTAAAATCGCTGAACAACGAGTCAGTGCAAAGAAAGTGTGTAGATGCTTGAAACTCAGAATTTCCTTAAATCAGAGGGCGGGTTGATAAGTCTTGTACTTATCACCCAAACTTATTTACTCCAATTAAAATAAAATTTAGGTTGGCGAGAACTCGAAAAAAAATCCACATTTTAGTGGATACACGGGCTGATTAAGTCCAAAGACCTGAAGGGTCTTTGTGTTCAAATCATAATGTAGTATTTCCTAAGATTGAAAATTTTCTTAAACCCAAATTCTCTTTCCTAATTCCGATTTTTTTTTTTGATAAAAGAAAATCTACGGAGCTGACGAATGAATTCAGAGATGAATATCCACCCCCCATGCCTATCTAATGCAATGTCCTCATTGTATTAAAAAGACATAAAATAGAGTGGAAAAGCGTAGAAAGCACCTGAATTGCGTGAATGTCAGGTCCACTCCGAGATGAAAACTAAAAAGAACTGTATATGTGCTGAATTTAGTGCCTTCAGCTAGGCACACTATACAAAGAAAAGAAATGAAGAATTCATAAGTGCAGGTCAGGATCAGAATAAACAGAAGAATCCTTTGACTTATCAATAGAGGTCCACAGATGTGGACCAGATTGTGGTGCAGACCCATCCGCCATAATCGAGAATATCTTAGGTTCTGGATAAAAATTACCCAAAACCTAAAATCAGAATGCAAGCAGGGTCGGGCCTACGATTTATGAGGATGAGACCCAAGACCAAAAAGTCGGGTTACAGAGAATTGAAGCTCAAAAGGATAATCGTTGAATGTGTGCTTGAGTTTGACATCCTCAAAACAAATGTTGTAAGGGTTCTGATTTGATGGTTTCAGCTTAAAAGGAACCCTTTGACTCAATGTTCTACTTCCTCCGAAACTAACTTCCCAAATCAGAACTTCCCAGCTCCTATCCTCCTCATTTAGCATATCAAATTCCAAGACCTCTTGTATATTAATCACCCCGTCTGAAATCTCCAAGTCTAAATGATGTGGAAGAATGAGAATTGACTTGGGTCTAATTATCTCAGAAACAGAATTATCGATAAGCTCAACGGGGTGTAACTAATAATCAGGGCATTGAATTGATTCCTCTAGAAAATGCGATTCTGGATCCGTAATATGTGCCCTAATAAGATCAGTTTCCTCAGTTATTGGGCTATCAAATGATCTATCAGATTCCTCAGGCCTAATCGTCTCACAGAAATCGTGTTCAGAAAACTCGCGTGAGACTTCACAACTTGAATCTCCACCATCAAAGAAATCAGGATCCGTATCAATGTATGTCCCAAAATCATTTGTCACTTTCTGTTCCAAGGAGACATACGTTTCCTTGTAACCCGGCTCAAGGATCTTAGGTGAAGAAATCAGATCATCCTTAATTGGTTGCTTTAATTCAATCTGGTCAGCCTCATAATACGTGTCCCCCCAACAGGTGCCTGAGCGGGTTCTGTCATTGGCTTTCCTGAAGAGGGTTCATCCTGGGAATCATCCCAAGATTGAATCAAAGCAACCATGAATCTCATCCTCAATTTTGCTAATTTCTCGAGTAGAAACTCACCCGGGTTCTTATCCTTAACATCCTGGAGCCAATCCAACAAGGACTTGTTTAAATCATCAATCATTTCAATCAGAGGCTCCAATCTCTCAATGCAAGGTGTTGGCTGAACTTCTAAAGATTGAATAATACTCCTCAAGTTAGCTAGAACCTTATCTTGAACCTGGTTAACCTGAACCAAATGAGTTGGTTTAGGGTTGGGCGGGTTTGACATCAATGTAGAGGAATTAACAAATTGAGATTCGTTATAGCCTTCCTGATAATAGGTCATTTCAGATTGTTCAAAAGATGGTGATGACCTAAAGGCAATAAAATTAGAGGATGGGTAAAGATTGGTGTATCCTTCTTGATTGTAGATCGTATTAGGTTGTTCATGAAAGGAAGACGATCTATAATCGATGTAGCTCTGAGAAGGATAGAAATCGGAATCAAAGTGTTCAGGGTTAGACCGTAAACACGAAGGTCCGGAGCTGTATCCCCAATCCGAATTATCCCAACTAACTGATGGTTGATTACAGTACGAGTCAGGATAATCGTCATGTTGAGGATAATTCACAACATGAGGGAAAGAGCGGGAATGCATGAAATATGTGGAAGGATTCATGAGATACGAGAGGAAGAAAGGTGCCCTGCAATACAAACAATGAAACTTGTCCTTAAATGGGTTAGGCTAAAGACCTACAAACTCCTAAAACCCGTCTTGAGATAAAGGAACGATTTTATCTACTTCCTTCTGTTCAATCCAACTAGTTTGAAGGAGGGACTGGGAGAAGGTTCTTCCTTTGGCTTGCACCTCCGGTTCCTAGTGTACCCCCCAGCCGCGATCGTTTGATTCTGCTCCCCTAGCTAGACATCAGATTGAACAGTAGAAATAGACTAATCGAAAATAATCTCGTTCTGGGTTCTGAAGAGCGAGTCCAATCCTTAAGGCCAACGTCTACTCTGTTTTAGGGCTAGGTTTGAATGTGCTTTGGAATGTGATGGGCCCTTTAAATGGGTTGTGCCCTTAATGATTGATTGATTTGTGTGTGCGTGCACAATCAATGGTTTTTAAGCAAGACTATTTTTGATGTGGTGAATTTTAAGGTTCAAATCTTGCTTAGTAGCTTTTAGGATTCAACTTTAGGTGTTTTCAAACAAGTTTCGTTGGCACACCAGGTTTTGCAAGCACAGGTGAAGATATTTTCCTTTAAAGCTTAAAAAGAAGGTGGAGTGCCTGGTAAATTCCTAAGAGTTGAACCTAATTGGCAGCTACTTGATGAGTTTATTTTATTTGAAGTGGTGCTGCCCAATCAACTCAAACAATTGGCCTGATGCACCACTTAATTAGGCACACAAATAATTACCTAATCTGATTTCTACTCAATTATGTGTTAGAATGTGTGTACCAGTTCCTAAGATCGGTTTACCGGTTGAGTTAGAAAATCAGATGAGGTTGTGTACCTTTGTGAGATTTTTAAAATTTTTATTTTTTAATGTGGGGGTTGGGGTGAGTATGGGTGTCAAACAATAAACAATCTAACCTTAGAGTTTATAAAAACACTTAGGTTGATTGATGTTTGAATTATTATGTTGTGGAATGAAATCTAATGGTTGGGAGGTGGGGGATAACTCACAGAACCTTCCACAGCACTTTTCTCCGATCTACCACTTTTGCCTATCTCGAAAGAGTACCTGCAATTACAATAAGAAAGGAGAAAAGTGAGGTAAATGATTTGTAAGTTACAAAACGCGAAGAGAAATCAAAGAGCATCGCTTCCCTGGCAACGGCGCCAAAATGTTGAACTCTATGAATTGCTACACTAACGTGTATGGTTTTGGAAAACCTGTCGTTGTAGTTTTAAAGCGAAGAACTCGTGTTCAACAAATAAAATTTATACCGAAATGAAAATTCCGGGTCGAACACAGGGAGGCGGACGTTTGATTTCTTTTTATTTGTCACGAAGTAATTTAATTTAAAACTATCTAATTATTTACAATAAATAGAAGAGAGAGAGAGGGTAAGAGAGAGAGAATATTACACATAGAAATCAAAATGAGATGTAGAATAAACAAAGAATTTATCATTAAGGAGATTGTTCATTACAACTAGAAAGCATAAAACAATTGCACTGGAAAGCGATAAATTTACTCTAGAAAGCATTAAAAGAATGGAGGAAGAAATGTCCTCCTTGACGATCGCTTGGAGGACGAGTATAACTACTCTAGAAAGCAGTAAATCTATACTAGAAAGCAGTAAAAAGAATAGCGAGAGAGAAATCCTCCTCTACGGTCGCTTAGAGGACGAGCCGGACGGGAAGACGCCTGGACGAAGGAGGACGAAGCAGGATGAAGGAGAACGAAGCAGAAGAACGGGAACGGAGCAGCATGCCGTCGTCGTCGCGGGATCCACTTCCGAAGGGGGACGAAAATTTGAACTTTATCTCGCAAGAAGCATCCCGGGTGTGTGACAAGCTTCTCTTGAGCTTTGGAGAGGTAGAGAAGAGAAGGAAGGGATGAGAATTTCGTGTGGAGGGGGTCTCCTTTTATAGTTGCAAGGAGTGGGGGCAAAATGGACATTACATCATTAAAACATTAAATAATGGGTCTTTAGTGATGGATAAAACCGTCGCTAAAGCCTCCTTCATGGGCATCGTGGTCGGCTCGCGGGCGCAACGCTTACGCACGTCCGTTGAATATCAGCCATGCGATCGCGAGATCGTACGGCTTAAGTCGCGCCTTCACCTGCTGTGCTGCGCGCTCGCCCGCGTGCGATGCTGCGTATTCGCCATGGGTGTAATAGCGTGTTGGCGCAATCAGCCATGCGCAACCGTTGGATCACAATTTGACACTCCATGCGCCCGCTCTCCCGCACCTGATTTAAGGCTTGCAGGACTCGATCCCGCGACCTCTGCTTCGCCCGTAGCTTCGTCTCCGCTGCGCTACGCAGTCGAGAAGGTCGTGCAAACGAATCAGCCAGCCGCATCCACAGCTGTTGGATCTTGATCCAACGGCGGAGAATCGATGCTCTGATTGAAGAAGAAAAGGTGCAGCAGTGCTGGGGGCCGGTTGGACGGCTGGGATGATGCCACATGGCGCCATCTTGGCTGTCCACCTTCTGGATGATGTAGATGGTGCCACGGGTGTCGGATTGAGTCGATTATCACGTCGTTAGGCTGCGATCGTCGATCCGAATCCATCCATGCGGTCGGATTTTTCATTTGAAGTGCGAATTTACACCATCTGGCCCTTGATCTTCTAGGTTTCCCCGATCACTATCTGATGCTACGGATGCCTGATTAGGGTGATCTTGGAGTTGTTGAACTCCAATCGTTGCCCTGATCTCATCCATATGGTTGGATCTTCGATCCGAGGCCCCGATAAGATGTTTGTCCTGTCCATGCACATAAAAGGAGACAATTAACCTCCATTTTATTCAAACTACTCTAAATGCAAGATGATGCATGTTATGCAATATTTATATCATGAGATGCGATCCTATGCTTAAGAACATGCATAAATAGACAGCTTAAGTAGTGTAAATGTGTTTACATCACCACCTAATCTATATTGAATAGATCTAACAAGTGATCACATTTAATTTTTTGAAAAAAAGGACTAATTAAAGGAGGGACATTTAAAAACCAAGGACTTGATTTTCAAACTTGGCGTGCGATTCAAAATTCAAAATCTTTTGCGGTGTATGCACATTTGTATCTTGTGCACCAAGGCACGCTTTTAGACACTCCTTAAGTTTGGAACCACTAGGAATAGAGCTTCCTATTACTGGGGTCTAAAGTGACCCAAACTTTAGTTCAGAGGTGAAGTTGCCTTCAAACCTTGCGGATTGAGGGTAGTTAAGAAGCACCGCGAAAGCAATGCTTCAAAGGAAGGGCTTGACCCTACTTGCATCCCTCTTTGCCGTGTTTGGTGGTGATTAAACTTTTTTGGGCTTTAGAGAGGATCACCTAAGTCCCAGTTAGGTCTTCTTAGGTGTATCGTAGGTCAACAAGTAGGCACGTAATTGTTTAGATAACATGATTTGTCACCTACAAGTGGACTTAAATCTCAAAAGCCTAACTGATTAAAGACCTAAAAAGTCCTCTGATTTGTGTTTGATTGGGGAATCCAATTGTGGTGTGAGTTAGAATGGACCATGTTGATTTTCATCCTTTCACATCTTGCCCACACCCTTACCCCCACTCTGCGATCTTTGATCCCATACGCTATGATGGTCCATCTTTTGATGGACAAAATGACGAGTGGGATCCTTTTTACTCCTATTATAGGAGTATTGGCCTGGTTAAGCCCCAAATTAGTGAGCAGAACCTAGGAGCGGGATTTGCCTTGCCCAATATCCCACACACCATACAAATGTTGGTGCTAGAGCACCACGATCGCTTATTTTGATGATAAAAAAACACGTGTCATTTAACATTTGCATTTGAAGTCATAGATTTCAGGTTAATTGCAAATGGAGACTTGTTTAGACGGAGTTTGAGCTCGCATCCATGGTGGATTGGAGGAGCTTGATGGAGAATAAAGGAGCTTCACGGGGAGCGATAGCTTGAAGCAGGAAGGAGATGAAGAATATGATAAATTTCCTTTCCTTTGTACTATGTATTTTCATTTCTTTTGTTACTCTTTATTTTTTGTTTCTTAGATTCATGTTAAAGAGCCTCAAAGAACCCTCACAGTAGTCCTAGGAACACTTGCACAACCCTAGGATACTTAGGTTTTCTGTAGAGAACTTAGAAAACCAAAATAGGGTTCAGACAGCCTCATTAGACGTCTAATATGAAAATCAAACATCTGATAATGACTTTTAAGACATCGTCTGTTGACTCAGACATCCGATGTTATTTAGGCTAGACTTAGTTAGTTCTGTCTGATGAAATCAGATGTCTTAGCAGATGTCTGATGAATTTGCCAGATGTCCAATTAGTGGAACGTTTGCTGCCTTAGTAAACATTGAGAAAATGATTGTTAGCCTCGTATCAGACGTCCGTAGAGGACCTCAGATGTCTGATACATAACTGTTGTGCCTCGGCTGACCAAAAATCTCTTCTCAGAGATTTTCTAGCCATTGCACTCCCTTGGGAATCCATTTTTGCAAAAAACTAGATTTTCAGATCTCCAAACTTAGTGCCAGATGTCCTGTATGTCGTCTGATGACAATTCACTACAACCCTGTTTAGATCTGAGTCAAGTCAGGAAGAAAACTTGCCTAAAATCAGATGTCTGACTTTGTTCCCAGACGTCTTAAACGAGTTTTCCAGACATCTGATGCCAGGACCAGACGTTTGATAACCCTGTCAGAGTCATGATTGATCCTGATTCCAACTTGATTCTCTTGGAGGTTGTACCCAATGGCTATGGAAGCCTTCCAAGGCCTTCCAAAGCCTTCCTAGGCCCTCTATAAATAGAGGAGAACCATTGCCACTCAAATATACACCAAGACACACCAAGCAACATACTTTCCACTCTTTTATGTCAAAAAGAAGATCAAATAGAAGAAAGCTCTTGCTCTCCAAGCCTTGTTCTACACCTAGAGAGCTTCAATCCAATTGCGCACCCGCTCTCCCACCGTAGTTCACGATAGTGCCATTGTAACATTGCATAGTTCATGCATCCGTGTCATCGATGCACTTCAAGCAAAGGGAAGCACCCTAACACCTATAGAAGCTAAGTTTAAGAATTATTTTGTTGGCTCTATAGGACTCTTCTTGTATTTGTTACTTTGTTATTTTGGTTGGGTATTCGCATTGCGAATTCCTGTCTCTTTCGTGAGACAAAATCCTTCTCTTGAAGAGAAGGGGTTTGAGGTACACTACCCTTGTATAAAGTAGTGTAGTTGTAATTGAGGTTGTACTACCCTCTTTTAAGTAGTATGTTAATGGATTTGATCAACTTGGTTGATCGAAAAATTCTAACTCGAGAGGGTTAGGTGGTGGTTTTCACCCGGGTTGGGTTTCCACCTAAAAATACTTGTGTCCTATTATGCGATTGTCATTTTGTGAGATTGTTATATTTTTAATTTCGCATTTTTTACGTCACACTGATCTCATCCCCCTCCAAGTAAGGGAAATTACAATTGGTATCAGAGCAAGTTCTTGCTAGATCGGAGTAACACCCGGCAATAAGATCATGGAGGGGAGTAGTTCCACAATCTAGATCCCCAAGGGGCAGTCCACGACCTGTTTGCCGTTCTTCGACGGGAGCAACTACCCCTACTGGAAGTTGCAGATGAAGACTTGGCTTCAAGCCAATGACTTCACGGTTTGGGATCGTTGCGAAATGCCGTTTGACATCCCAAAGAAACCCGCGGGGGGCTACTCACAACAACAAATTCGTGAGCTCTCTTTGAACGTGAAGACCATGAACGCCCTCTACTGCTCGCTCAGCCTGGAGGAGTTCAATAGAATCTCGCAATGCGCCACTGCATACGAGATCTGGCATATACTTGAGGTAACTCACGAGGGTACCTCTAAGGTAAAGACTTCTAAAATAAATTTACTTTCTCAAGAATTTGAATCTTTTTCTATGAAGTCTAACGAATCTTTAAGTGAGATGAACACTAGGTTCACTCTCATTGTAAATAGTTTAAAAGCTTTAGGTATGACCTTCATCAAGGGGGAGCTTCAAGGAAAGCTACTCCGTTCCCTTAGATCGGAATGGGAGCAGAAGGTCACCACGATCGAGAAGGCAAACGAAGTAGAGGAGCTCAACATGGAAGATCTCCTAGGCAATCTAATGGCCTACGAAACAAAGCTGAAGCAGAAGAAAAAGGATACACCAGAGCTAAAATTGAAAAAGACCCTCGCCTTCAGAGCTACATCAAATAGCGGGGTAATTCCGATGACGAAGATTTCAAGTTTTTACTTAAAAAGTTTTCCAAGTTTTGTAGGGAATCAAAGAAAGAAAAGAAGAAAAGCCTGAGACGTTGCTACCATTGCAACGAGAAAAGGCATCTACGACCAGAATGCCCACTTCTCAAGAAGTAGAAGAAGAAGAAAAAGGAGAAGTCTAAGAAGAAGGTGTTCCAAGTAACTTGGGACGACTCAAGCTTAGAGGAAGAAGAAGAGTAGAACCCCAAGGAAGAAACCGCTTGCTTTGGTTTCATGGCCATAGGAGAAAGCGATAGCGACAACAGTGACAATGAGGTAAATCCCAATTTACAAGATGCTTTCAATGAATTATTTGAGCTTAGTAAATCACTTAAGGTAGAAAATAAAAATATTAAAAGGAATCTTAGTTTTCTTAAAAGTGAAAATGAAAGATTAGAAATAAAACTCAAGGATCTAGAAGCTAGTCCTAAGGATAATAACTTGTTATTAGAAAATAAAGATTTAATCAATGAAAATACTAAATTGATTAAGGAAAATGCTAGTCTAAAATTAGAAATTTCTGATTTAAAGACTAAGATGAATATTATAGAAAAAGAAATTGCATGTCTTAGGGAGAAATCAAATAATTTGATAAATGTGGTAGATAACTTATATAGCCCTAAGATTGAGAAAAGATCTCCGTCAAGGAGACCCGCTAACAAATCGGGATCCAAGCTCACTTGGATACTGAAGAAAAAATTGGAATCTTGCTTTGTAGGTTTCAAGGATGACTATAATACAAGAGATTGGACCTACAAGCTCAAGAACGGTCAACTCGAGTTGGGAGGACCAAAGAGTAGACCAAGAAAAAGAACAAGAAGACCGACGAGATAACGAACAAATGATGGACCTGCCGCATGTCGACCATCAAACTAGAGATCGACGCTAATGCCCGGGCCTCCAAGCTACGGATGGGAGCCCCATTTGATGTGGCATCCACCACCTCCATTTGGGCCATTCTATTGGCCATGGTAGGTGAGGTAAAATCCTTTACCCTATTCTTTTATCATTAGCATATAGATAGGGGGAGTTAAAATTATGAGCTTATTGTCAATCATTAAGGGGGAGATGTAAGTTACCTATATTTCCTTTAGAAAGGGGGAGAAAAATAATAATAGCTATCTTGTTGTTACAAAAAGGGGGTGGACATTACTCTTGTAAAAAGAAATTCAACCCATTTATAGATCATGTTTTAAGGGGGAGTTATAGGAAATTTAAAATCGATTAAACATTTTTGATAATGTCAAAAAGGGGGAGCATTTTCTACATTATTTTTTGTGATTTTGTCATCATCAAAAAGGGGGAGATTGTTGGTGCTAGAGCACCGCGATCATTTATTTTGATGATAACAAAACACGTGTCATTTAACATTTGCATTTGAAGTCTTAGATTTTAGGTTAATTGCAAATAGAGACATGTCTAGACGGAGTTCAAGCTCGCATCCATGGCTGATTGGAGGAGCTTGATGGAGAATAAAGGAGCTTCACGAGAAGCGATAGCTTGAAGTAGGAAGGAGATGAAGAATAAGATATATTTCCTTTCCTTTGTACTATGTATTTCCATTTCTTTTGCTGTTTTTTATTTTTTGTTTCTTAGATTCATGTTAAAGAGCCTCAAAGAACCCTCACAGCAGTCCTAGGAACACTTACACAACCCTAGGATACTTAGGTTTTCTGTAGAGAACTTAGAAAACTAAAACAGGGTTTAGACACCCTTATCAGACATCTAATCTGAAAATCAGACGTCTGATAATTGCTTTTAAGACGTCTGACTATTGACACAGACGTCCGATATTATTTAGGTTGGACTTAGTTAGTTCTGTCTGATGAAATCTGACGTTCAGACCATAGTCCAGACGTCTTAGTAGACGTCTGATGAAATTGCACTAGAGGGGGGTGAATAGTGAAATAATAGAATATTGTAATCCAAAAAATTCAATCACACAATGTACTCAATTATTTTTAAGTGGAAACCCAAGATGGGTGAAAACCACCACCTAAGCCAATCTGTTGACTTAGGATTTTCGATCACAAGGTGATCAATCCACTAACCACACTACTTAAATGAGGGTAGTATACCTCAATTACAAATCCCACCTCCGATCCCTAAACGGAGGTTTCTCCCTTCAAAATGAAGAGATGGGGACCCGACAGGCTGGATACCCAAAGTACAAAAATTAAGAAGTAAAATAACACCTATAGAGCACCCCAATAATTTAGTTGCTTTCTTATCTACTAAGCATGAAAAGAACTCCCTGAGGATTTGTAGAATGGAGTGAGCCGGGAGTATGGATTTGCCCTTTGATTAGAGTATTGGCACAGCACAAGGGCAAGATGGAGCTTAGAGTAGTGAGCAAGAGATTTTTCTAATGGAATTGTATCTCAAGAGGTGTGTGTTGCCTAAGAGGAGTTGTAGTCTATTTATAGGCAAGTTTGGAACCTTCAAGAACACTTGGGAGAGCTCTTCTAGCCGTTGGAGACAAATCCCAAGAGTTTAGGATGAAATCCACACCAAATCAGGGCAATGATGAGTTTGACAGCAATATCAGATGTCTAATTTTAGGATCAAACGTCTTATAGGACGTTTGATTATACTTCTAGTCGTCTAATACTGTAGGACATCCTTAACTGACTCTATTGGATCAAAAGAAGGACGTCTGATATTTTCACATAAGACGTCTGATTAGGTTATTGGACGTCTAATAGAGTGTGGATTCGTTCCTATTTTCATCAGATCCAAACAGGGTTCTAAGTTTAGAGGATCAGACGTCGTTATGGATGTCTGAGGACATCAACAGACGTCTGAAAACTTAAAAACTCTTCACTTCTTCTTCTACCAAAAGATTATGTGGCCGTAAAGAGATACGCACAGAAAATCATGGCCAACGGTTCAAAAGCAGATGTCTGGAAGTGTGTCCAGACGTCTGGAAATTCATTTTTGCCTCAGCTTACTCTAACGATTAGTCTCAGGACGTCTGGGTAAAGAATCGGACGTCTGTGTAAGGTTATCGACGTCTGAAAGTGAAGTGTTTCGACTGATGTTTATGAGTAGACAAACCAAAGGCAGAACTCTTGGAAATTAGATGTCTGAGATACTTGTCAGACGTCTTAAAGTGGAAAATCAGACGTCTGACCATTGTTCTGGATGTCTGATAAAAGTATAAGTGTTGGGTTTTTGTTTCTAATTTTTCCTAAGTGTAGAGAGCCTAAGTTAGCTATTTATAGGTTATGTTTGGGGGCTCTTTACAATATTTCTAGACTCAAATAAAATAAAAATTACAACCTTTGAAAGTTTACATGAAAAAGCCTAAGACCTAATACTTATGCTACTTGTCTTCATGCTTTTAATCTCCTGTCTTGGAAAGCTTTTTGAAATCCTGCAAATATGTTATTATAGAGAGAAAACAATATGCTACGCTTTATTTTTTTATTTCATTTTCTTCATTTTGTAAAATCATCAAAATATTATATACGAGTGGTTGAACTACCAATCTCCCCCTTTTTGATGATTTTCAAAATATAGCTGTATGTTCCTATTTTCTCCACCTAAAGGTTGTACTTGGTAGTCTCTATCTATTTAATAAGTTTATTTTTATATTATTCCCTAAGTTCTTACCTACATTCTTCTCCCCCTTTTGGAATATCATCATGAAGGGTTGTTAAAGGGAATTGAAATCCAAACTACAAGAGTGATATCTACAAAGTGGAGTGCATGAATAAAATTGTATGATTAAAAGATGACAAGGCATTAAGGAAAATTGATTAGGAATAGAAATATTTAAGCACGAAATAGCTATTTGTTCCCAAAAATATTAAGTACAGGGTCAAGGCCCCTTAATACAAACTTGGAATAAAAGAAAGAAAAAATACAGAAAAGTAGAAGCACTAAACTATTCTTCTTGATCTTGGCGGTGACGGCGACGAGTGGGTTCGTGTCCCATCTGCAAGTTTTGAACGTCTGATCTAAGTTCGTCGATGTCGCGGCGCATGCTTCCCATGTAGTACATCTCGCCGATTTGACACAGTAGGAGGGAGATGCCGGAGGAGAGGGAATCTGTGGCTGGATCCCATGCTTCATCAAAGCTCGAGCGGGGAGCTTCTATTTGAAGGGGCTGTGGTTCATGGAAGTCTGGAAAGGGTGGAAGGGGCTCTTCTTCAATGGGCTCGTCGGTGGGCTCAAGATGCTCCCTAAGTATATGCATCTTGGCAGCTGTGGCCCGGTTGTAAGGCTCAATCTTCTTGTCAACTGCTTGGTCAGTTATGAAAATCCGATGGGTTGAAAAGATTTTGGATAGAATAGACCCAAACAGAAGTGATGTCCCATGGTCTTCATTCATGACGCAAACAATGAGGTGGCAATAATTGAAAGGAATATGATGGATGGCTGCAAAAAGGCGTGCCTTGTGTTGGCGCGAGATGTAATCAAAACCTCCCGATTTGTTTAGGAGGTCCCACCCAAAAATGCGAGAGAGTAGACATGGAAGGGGTTTGAGATTTTTGCATGGTAGGGTGCCAAGGTTTTCAACATATTTTTCAGGGAGAACTAACTCTTGATTGATGACTTCTGGGTCGTATTGCCTCAGAATGTCATTGAAGTCACTTCCCTCATTGGGGATGGCTAAAAGGTCGGAAATAGTTTCGGATGTGATGTGTATTTCGCGACCAAATAGGCGGGTATGGAGTTCAAGTTCATCATTGCTGTAGTCCTCAACGATGTTGGCATAAAAGAGACGGCAAAGATCAAGGAACACACCAAGAGTTCCAATGCCGGAGTGGAATTGACGGTCAAAATATTGAAAGAGATGGAGAGTTTGGAAGTGTTACCGAAGGTTCAAATGGGCAAAATCATTCCAAACAATAAAATTAGGCCATTTAACTTTGGCATTCACGAAATGACGAAATCGCTGCCTAGCGATGTCGTCCCGCAGTTGATCTGCCAAATAGGTGGAAGAGGAAGTGGAAGATCCCTCAACTTGCTTCCTATGGGGAGGCATATTTGGTGGAATGGGCAGTTAGGTTTTGGAAAAAATGGGTGGTGTTTTGAGGATAGAATACCTGCAAAAACATCCATACAAAAGCATTCAACCAACCAAACAACATTCATCCAAAATATTTCAACAACACAGATTCAAACAATGCAATCATCATTGAAAAAATATGTGGCAGTATGCCTTGAGGCAATACAACCTGCCATGTAGTTGTGGCAATATACCTTTGGATTCAGGCCACTAAAATGTCGGCTTGAACCTCGTAAGGTAATATCCTTGCCATGGAAGATGCAGCTAGGGCTAACAAGGTTGGCTTGACCGAGGGTTAGGGTTCTAGGGCTGATAATGTCATGAAATGCGAAAGTAGGCTGAGTGAATCAAGAAGGAGAACAAGATGCTACTAGATGCTACATGGTTGTGGGCAAAAGAGCATGGAGATGCCCTAGGAGTTGAGAGGGTATACCCACGGGAGGAGCGAGGCCTCCAAATGTGCGGTCGAGAGGAAGGGAGGATGCACGCAGAGGAGCAGTGGCACCTCCAGTCGTCGAGGAGGCGCAACGATCGTCTGGCGGCGAGCAGAACTTCGCCAACTACAGCTGTGGGCCATCGGGTGTGAGGGAGAGCAGTAGGGATTTGGGAGAGGAGAGTGGGACCTTTGCGAAGGGGATCTTATATCCCAAGGTCACAGAGCAAGTCTCCCCCTGAAGTTGGGGAGATTTGCATTTCAAACCATCCAGAGAACAGTCGTGATTCGTAGATGTTAGACGTCGGGATTTGACTTAGGGATTTTATCCCTTTTGATGGCGACGTCTGTTTTATCCATCAGACGACAAATCAGATGCCTAATTTTAAAATTAGACATCTGATTTCTGCAGGCATCCTTCCCTGGAAAATGATTTATTCTCCAGGTTGTCATCTGATTTTTGTCTCAGATGACACAGAAGACGTCTAAATATAAAATTAGACGTCCGATTTCTACAGACAGACCTTCCTGGATTTTGGCCTAAAGTTACAGGGTCGTCCAATTTTCCTGTTAGACGACCTATGCGATGTCTAGCCATAGATTCAGACGTCTAATTGATAGTATATGTTCTGAATCATAGATAGACATCTGTCAACACATCTGGACGACGCCCCAAACGTCTGTGAAGGATGACAGATGTCTGAGATGACTCTTTTGTCATCACTCTCATTAGATAAAATCATCGTTTGTCCCAGATGTTTAGACGATGAATTTTTATGTATAAGACGTGTGATGGTTTAATCAGATGTCTGATATTGCACAGAATGTGCATTTGGATGTTTGAACTGAGAATGAAGGCTTCTAACTTAGTAAAATCAAGGCTCCATCTATGCTCATTACAAAGGAAGTTCAATTAAATTACTAAATTCTTCAAATATCACGTAGCTTACATATGCCTAGTTTCCTACGTATATAATTAAAGCGATCATAATTCAAAGGTTTAGTGAAAATATCAGCTAATTGCAGTTCAGTACAAATAAATTCAACTTTGATTTCTCCCTTAAGTACATTATCTCTCAAGAAGTGATGTCGAACATCAATATGTTTTGTGCGAGAGTGATGTACGGGATTTTTCGAGAGGTTGATAGCACTAGTATTGTCACATAATATCTTTATCTTATTAAATATCAAGTTAAAATCCTTTAAAGTATTTTTCATCCAAAGCACTTGGGAACATGCTAGTGCGGCGGCTATGTATTCAGCTTCCGCAGTTGATAGAGCTACACTAGATTGTTTCTTTGAGAACCAAGAGACTAGTGATTTACCCAAGAATTGGCACGTCCCACTAGTACTCTTCCTATCGGTGCGGCTACCTGCATAGTCCACATCGCTATATGTAACTAAGTTGAATTGTGGACTCCTAGGGTAGAATAAGCCATAATCAGATGTGTCAACTAGATATCTAAATATTCATTTTACAGCATTTAGGTGTGATTTTTTAGGGTTTGATTGAAACCTAGCGCATAAGCAGGTACTAAACAAAATATCAGGTCTATTGGAAGTTAAATACAGTAAAGATCTAATCATGCTACGATAGAGCTTTTGATCTATGGGCATACCTGATTCGTCCAAGTCTAGGGAAGTTGTAATACTCACAGGAGTGTTCTTCCCTTTACTTTTGTTCATATCAAATTTCTTCAGCATCTCCTTTGTGTATTTTGATTGACACACAAAGGTTCCAATTTCGAGCTGAGTGATTTGCAAGCCCAAGAAAAACTTGAGCTCACCCATCAAACTCATTTCGAATTCTTCCTGCATAATTTCTGAAAACTTTCTACACATAGATTCATTAGTAGCACCAAATATAATATCATCTACATATATTTGAACTAATAAAATGT
The DNA here is from genome assembly GCA_037157565.1 of Thalassia testudinum. Taxonomy (NCBI): domain Eukaryota; kingdom Viridiplantae; phylum Streptophyta; class Magnoliopsida; order Alismatales; family Hydrocharitaceae; genus Thalassia; species Thalassia testudinum. The sequence continues at coordinate 54,561,983 of JAZHRO010000007.1, forward strand.
CTTTTCCTTTTCTTTTAATGAATAATGTGGAATTAGCTTCCCCTATAGAGAATTTTTCATTTAACAAGTACTCTTTGAGCCTTTCATACCAAGCTCTAGGAGCTTGCTTTAGACCATATAGTGCCTTGTTTAGTTTGTAGACAAAATGAGGCTTATCATGAGACTTAAAACTAGGAGGTTGTTTCACAAAAACTTCCTCCTTAATGAATTCGTTAAGAAACACACTCTTAACGTCCATTTGAAAGAGTTTAAAGCCAAGAAAGGCGGCATAAGCAAGAAGCATGCGAATTGATTCAAGTCGAGCTACGGGAGCATAGGTCTCATCAAAATCAATTCCTTTTTCTTGGTTGTACCCTTGTGCTACCAACCAAGCCTTGTTTCGAATAACCATATCGGATTCATTCAACTTATTCTGGAATACTCATTTGGTACCTATTACCGTTTGCCCTTCAGGCTTAGGTACTAGATCCCAAACTTCATTCCTTTGGAATTGGTTGAGTTCCTCCTACATGGCCATCATCCAAGGTTCTTCGGAGCATGCTTCCTCAACACTCTTGGGTTCAACTTGAGATACAAAGGCGGAGAGACCAAAGGAGCAACTAAGACGAGATCAGGTTTTATCGCCATCAGAAACACTTCCAATGACTTGACTTTCAGGATGATCCCTTTGATATATCCAATCTTTTGGAAGATTATGGATATTAGAGTTTGGAATGTTAGACACATCAATAGTAGAATCATCTTCATCATCCATATTGACTCGGTCAATGGAGGAGTGAGGAGATTCATCAAAGGAAACATGGAGTGTTTCCTCCACTATTAATGTGGTCTTGTTAAAAACCCGATATGCCTTACTACATGAGGAATAACTAATAAAGATGGCTTCTTCACCTTTGGCATCAAATTTATCTAAATTAGAGTGGGTATTCAAGACAAAACATCGACATCCAAAAACTTTAAAATAACTAATTTTGGATATTTTCCCATAGTATAGTTCAAAATAAGTTTTTCGCAATCCGGATTGAATTAAGGTGTGATTTAACACATAACAAGCTATGTTAACCGCCTCAGCCCAAAAGTACTTTGGTAACCCCGAGTCTATGAGCAATGTTCGAGCACACTCTTGAAGAGTATAATTTTTTCTCTCAACCACCCCATTTTGTTGAGGTGTTCGAGGAAAAGAAAACTCATGAGCAATACCATGCTCTTGACAAAAATCATCAAACAAGGAATTTTCATACTCGCCCCCATGATCACTACGGATACAAGTGATTTGGTAGCCTTTTTCAGTTTGAACTTTCCTACAAAAAATAGAAAAGACGGAAAACACTCCTTCTTTGGATCTCAAGAAGGAGACCCATGAAAACCTCGAAAAATCATCTACAATTACAAGACAATATTTGCATCCACTGAGGCTCTCATATTTTGTAGGTCCAAACTGATCTAGGTGAAGTAGTTTTAAAGGTCTTGATGTGGATATAACTTCTTTGCTTTTAAAATTAGATTTTATAATCTTAATTTATATGAATCACGAACAGGCTCATTTAAAAATTTTCCTTTAGGAAGACCTCGGACTAGTTCATGTTTAGCTAGTTTTTGAACCAACTTCATATGAACATGTCCTAGTCTTCTATGCCATATACTTAACTCATCATTTGCTATAAGACGTTCATAAGTGTCATTTTTGTCAAATTCTATGACATAAATGTCTTTAAATCTAGTTCCCTTAAGAAGGGTTTCATTGGTTAATGCATGCATAATTTCAAATATTTTAGAAGTAAACACTACTTTAAAGTCCTTATCACATATTTGACTTACACTTAAAAGATTATGCTTTAGTCCTTTAACTAGAGAAACATTTGAGATGGGAGAGAGAGGGTTACCTATTTTACCAAGGCCAATAATATGGCCCTTGTTGTTGTTGCCAAATGTAACTGTTCCTCCATCCGTAGGTTGGAGGTCCGAAAATAGGCATGTGTCTCTCGTCATATGTTTGGAGCATTCGGAGTCCATCACCCATCAGCCTCCTTGGTGGCAGTGGTCTCCTTGTCTTCCTCCTTGTAGACCTTCTTCCTCCTACAAAAGATCTTCGATGGTGACTTGGTGTTTCTATAGGTCTTTCTAATTTGAGTCGTCCATCCTTCATTTTGTATATCCAATTTTTGACATTATGATGTCCTTTCATCCCTATAAAACAAAGTGAGAGTTGTCTTTTCGGTATCCATTGTAATGTGAATCCGTATTTGTTAGTGGTCTCCTTTAGAGGAGGATCCTTTTTCGGCTCACTTTGACTAGGTTCATAAAAGCCTAATCCAAATTTACTTGAGGAAGGTTTTTGATGGGCAATGAGTTTGTCCAAGTTATCTTTCCCCTTTGTAAATTTGGCTAAGTCCTCAAGAAGTTGGTTTGACTTTTCTTTGAGGTGATTTATCTCTATTTTCATCATGTCTAGTTTATCTTCTAATGCCCTAATTTCTACTCTAAGTAAGCTATTTTCATCCTTTTTAAAGGAGTTTGATTTTTCAAGCACATGGATTTTGTCGAGTAATTCTTCTCTATCTAAAAATTTTTGTTCACTCATTGCTGTATACAAATCATTTGTTAATGACTCTTTCTCAATCATTAGATTTCTTATTTTCATATTTAAAGCAGTGGTTTCTTTTGTAAGAATTAGATGCTTTTCTTCAAGATCATTGATTAATCTCTTATTTTCTAAGTTTTCTTCTTTTAAAGCCTTACTTTGGGTTTTTGTTTTCTTAAGATCTACATAAAGTGAATCAAAGGTATCTTGTAATTCATCTAAAGAGTAGGAGTTTACCTCAGGTTCCTTATATTCAGACTCAGAACCATCATTTGTTGCCATTAATCCCAAGCATGCCGTTTCTTCATTTGTTTCCTCCTCCTCTTCTTCTTCGGAGGTGGAGTCATCCCACGTTGCTTGAAATGCCTTTTTCTTGAATCCTTTCAGTTTGGAGAACTTCTTGTAGTCGGAAGGCTTCTTGGGTTTCTTCTCATCATCCCTTTTGAGTAAGGGACAATATTTCCTTATGTGACCTCTCTTTTTGCAATTATAGCAAATTAGAGGTTCTTCCTCTCTTTTCCTTCACTTGATCTCTCTTCTATTTCTAAGAAACTTTTTAAACTTTTTAGCTAATAAAACAAATTCTTCGTCACCGGTACTTACCTTATCATCCGAAGTAGCTTTGAAGACTAAGGTATTATTCTTTGGTTTCGATGAGATTGATTTCTTCTTTTGCTCCATTTTTGATTTGTAAGCCATGAGGTTCCCAAGTAGATTTTCCATGTCTAGATCCTCTACTTGGTTGGCTTCTTCTATTGTCGTTACCTTTTGCTCCCACTCAGGTCCAAGGGAGCGAAGGAGCTTCCCTTGAAGCTCCCCCTTTATAAATGTCTTTCCTAAAGAATTAAGGTTATTCATGATTAACGTGAATCGGGTGTACATGTCCCCAAGTCTTTCATTCTCCTTCATAGAGAAAGCTTCAAATTCCTGCAATAACAAGTTTATCTTTGAGGATTTAACTTTAGATGTACCTTCGTGAGTTACCTCCAAGGTTCTCCAGATCTCGTGGGCGATTTTGCATTGGCTGATGCGATTGAATTGCTCCGAGCTGAGTGCGCAGTAGAGTGAGTTCATTGCCTTGGCATTCAGTCCAAGGTGATGGATTTGCTCCACTGTGTATCCAGTTTCTGGTTTTTCGGGAATGATGTATGCGGATTCGCATTTCTCCCAAATGGAGAAATCGTTGGCTTGAAGCCACATCTTCATTCTCAGCTTCCAGTAAGTGTAGTTGGTTCCTTCAAAGAGTGGTGGTCGAGTGGTGGATTGCCCCTCCAATCTACCTGTGGAAATGACCTTCCCCTCTATGTGATCTTTCCGCGAATGTTACTCCTGTAGGCGGAAAACCTGCTCTGATACCAAATGAAATTGCACTAGAGGGGGGGTGAATAGTGAAATTATAGAATATTGTAATACAAAAAATTCAATCACACAATGTACTCAATTATTTTTAGGTGGAAACCCAAGATGGGTGAAAACCACCACCTAAGCCAATCTCTTGACTTAGGATTTTCGATCACAAGGTGATCAATCCACTAACCACACTACTTAAAAAGGGTAGTGTACGTCAATTACAAATCCCACCTCCGATCCCTAAACGGAGGTTTCTCCCTTCAAAATGAAGAGATGGGGACCCGATAGGCCGGATACCCAAAGTACAAAAATTAAGAAGTAAAATAAAACCTATAGAGCACCCCAATAATTTAGTTGCTTTCTTATCTACTAAGCATGAAAAGAACTCCCTGAGGATTTGCAGAATGGAGTGAGCCGGGAGTATGGATTTGCCCTTTGATTAGAGTATTGGCACAGCACAAGGGCAAGGTGGAGCGTAGAGTAGTGAGCAAGAGATTTTTCTAATGGAATTGTATCTCAAGAGGTGTGTGTTGCCTAAGAGGAGTTGTAGTCTATTTATGGGCAAGTTTGGAACCTTCAAGAACACTTGGGAGAACTCTTCTAGCCGTTGGAGACAAATCCCAAGAGTTTAGGATGAAATCCACACCAAATCAGGGCAATGATGAGTCTGACAGTAATATCAGACGTCTAATTTTAGGATCAGACGTCTTATAGGACGTCTGATTATACTTCTGGTCGTCTAATACTGTAGGACATCCTTAACTGACTCTACTGGATCAAAAGGACGTCTGATATTTTCACATAAGACGTCTGATTAGGTTATTGGACATCTAATAGAGGGTGGATTCATTCCTGTTTTCATCAGATCCAAACAGGGTTCTAGGTTTAGAGGATCAGACGCCGTTATGGATGTCTGAGGACATCAACGGACGTCTGAAAACCTAAAAACTCTTCACTTCTTCTTCTGCCAAAAGATTATGTGGCCATAAAGAGATACGCACATAAAATCATGGCCAACGGTTCAAAAGTAGACGTCTGGAAGTGTGTCCAGACGTCTGGAAATTCATTTTTGCCTCGGCTTACTCTAATGGTTAGTCTCAGGACGTCTGGGTAAAGAATCAGACGTCTGTGTAAGGTTATCGACGTCTAAAAGTGAAGTGCTTTGACTGATGTTTATGAGGAGACAAACCAAAGGCAGAACTCTTGGAAATTAGACATCTGAGATACTTGTCAGACATCTTAAAGTGGAAAATCAGATGTTTGACCATTGTTCTGGACATCTGATAAAAGTATAAGTGTTGGGTTTTTGTTTCTAATTTATCCTAAGTGTAGAGAGCCTAATTTAGCTATTTATAGGTTATGTTTAGGGGCTCTTTACAATATTTCTAGACTCAAATAAAATGAAAATTACAACCTTTGAAAGTTTACATGAAAAAGCCTAAGACCTAATACTTATGCTACTTGTCTTCAAGCTTTTAATCTCCCGTCTTGGAAAGCTTTTTGAAATCCTGCAAATATGTTATTATAGAGAGAAAACAATATGTTACGCTTTATTTTTTTATTTCATTTTATTCATTTTGTAAAATCATCAAAATATTATATACGAGTGGTTGAACTAACAGGCTGCCTTAGTAAACATTGAGAAAATGACCGTTAGCCTCGTATTAGACATTCGTAGATGACCCCAGACGTCTGATACATAACCGTTGTGCCTCGGCTGACCCAAAATCTCTTCTCAGAGATTTTCTAGTCGTTGCACTCCCTTGGGAATCCATTTTCGCAGAAAAGTAGGTTTCCAGATGTCCAAACTTAGTGCTAGACGTCATGTATGTTATCTGATGACAATTCACTAGAACCCTATTTAGATCTGAGTCAAGTCAAGAAGGAAACCAGCCTAAAATCAGACGTCTGACTTTGTTCCCAGACGTCTTAAACGAGTTTTCCAGAAGTCTGATGCCAGGACCAGACGTCTGATAACCCTATCAGAGTCATGATTGATCCTGATTCCAACTTGATTCTCTTGGAGGTTGTACCCTATAGCTATGGAAGCCTTCCAAGGCCTTCCAAAACCTTCCTAGGCCCTCTATAAATAGAGGAGAACCATTGCCACTCAAATATACAGTTAGACATACCAAGCAACATACTTTTCACTCTTTTGTGTCAAAAAGAAGATCAAATAGAAGAAAGCTCTTGCTTTCCAAGCCTTATTCTACACCTAGAGAGCTTCAATCCAATTGTGCACCCGCTCTCTCGCCGTAGTTCACGAGAGCGCCATTGTGCCATTGCGTAGTTCATGCATCCGCGTCGTCGACACACTTCAAGCAAAGGGAAGCATCTTAACACCTGTAGAAGCTAAGTTTAAGAATTATTTTGTTGGCTCTATAGGACTCTTCTTGTATTTGTTACTTTGTTATTTTGGTTGGGTATTTGCATTGCGAATTCCCATCTCCTTCGTGAGACAAAATCCTTCTTGTGAAGAGAAGGGGCTTGAGGTATGCTACCCTCGTATAAAGTAGCGTGATTTTAATTGAGGTTGTACTACCCTCGTTTAAGTAGTACGTTAGTGGATTTGATCAACTTGGTTGATCGGAAAATCCTAACTCGAGAGGGTTAGGTGGTGGTTTTCACCCGGGTTGGGTTTCCACCTAAAAATACTTGTGCCCTATTATGTGATTGTCATTTTGTGAGATTGTTATATTTTTAATTATGCATTTTTTACATCACGCTGATCTCACCCCCCTCCGAGTAAGGGAAATTACAACAAATACCCAACCCACCCTCCTTGAATGATTATAATGGTTGTACAGAAACTCCTAGGAACTATAAGCCTGAGCCTGACTTTTCTCCTCATAGTAATGATGACCTCTCCTCCTTGAGGATGGAAATACAGAAAATGCAAGACGAAATGATTGAATTATTAGGAGAATCTTCGAGAGCAGGCCAACAAGAAAAATAAGAAATTAGCCACCCAATTTACCCCATTGAGGAAGACGTGCACCCCTTTACACTAGATGCATCTCCTGTGGGAGAGCCACTCCCTAAGTTGGAGGGGAATTTTGGGGATTTTGCAAGGGAGAATAGCTACTTTTCGAGGATTGATTTTGAAACCTCCTCGCTAGGTGACACTTCCTTGAGAGGTCCCCGCCTTAAGTGGAAGGAGGATATGTATGAAAGTAGCTATGCATTGGATGAAGAAAGCTGGCAACCTGAGGAAGATGATGATCAGGTTGAGTATCCACCTAAATTATATTGGAGTCAAAAGAAGGGAATGATGGTACCATTGGAAGAACTCGACCCAGATGATAGCATTTTCGTCACATTTGATGAAGTGGGCCGAAGCCAAGTTGTTAATCCTGCCCTCCCTTCTGATCATGAGATGGAACTCAAGCCCACCCTTAGGGAACCTAACCTTAAATAAATTCACCTATCTGAGGAGTCTGATGATACAATTACGAACATTTTACCCCAGATAGAGTGCCCCAAGGGATCTGCGGAAATGTTAGATGAATTAAAACCTCAGGTGAATGATGAAGTGACAATTGAGGAGGATGAATTATGTAAGGAACCTGAACTTAGGATTTGTAGTGACATTAAGGGTGATTATGTCTTATTTGAAGAATTAGCTCCCGAAGATGTGACGAAGTTGATCAAATCAAGTTTTATTAGTACACCCAATGATGATACTCTTCCTCATGAAGATCAAATAATGGAAAATGTGGAAGCAACTTCTGAGATTTATGTGGATTCACATTTAGACTCCGAGGAGGATTTTATTAAAGAACAAGAACCCAAGGATGACATTGATAGGAAAATCCCTAGATCTATTGCTTCCAACCAGTCTTCATTTGATTCAGAGTCACCCTCTGATTTGCCTATGTCTGAAGGCAAAATGTTGACTCCATACGTTGAAATGATCATTGATGAATTGTAGGTAGATACTTGTGATAGTACAAGGGATTGTAGGGATGCAATTGAGGAATTGGAAAGATTGTTAGGGATGGACACTAAACCAACTAAACCCAACCTAGATCTTATGACCATCCTGCAACCTTGAAACTTGGACACCCTAGATGATCCTTGGCTTAAAGACATGCTCACTACTGTTTTGACAAGGGGGCTTAACAGACCAATATCTCTTGTAATGGGGTACCAGGTATGGATTGATGCTTTCTATGGTCAGTCCATCACCCTGGGGGTTTATTTCTACACCATTCCTTCCCCATTCCTTTTAGAGGATCCTTGTCATCCTTCCCGTACCCCTTTGGAGGTTGTTATGCCAGTTTATCCTTTAGAACCTCCTATGGTGACCTGGGAAGATTTTAGTCCCATCATGGTTGGGTGAGCATTTGCTATCGGGATTCATCATCATCTTTCCAACATCCTAGGTTACCTGCTTTCTAGGCTAGCATTACTTTGTTTATTTTTAGGGCCTATTTCTTTGGTTTTGGAACTTGACTTGCAGGTTCTTGGGCTACTCAGCTACTAACAAAATAATGGTATCCCATCTCTGACCCAAGTAATATCCTTCTTTGCAATGGCGACATTATAGATTTTAGGCATGGGGGGTGCACTTGGGGATATACATAGTGCATTCATGCATTTAGTTAAAACATTCTGCATTGCATACATTTACATTGATTTAAAAAAAAAAAAAGAAAAATATTGCATTTAGGCATATAATTAAATTGAGCTTAACTGCCTAGGTTTTGAATTCTTAGGCATAAGACCAGAACTTTAGGTTAGCCTAAGTTGACTCTAGGGTCAGACTTTAGAAGCTAAGATGAGCTATTAGCTTTAGACCTTTAGGGTCCTTTGTGGACTTAGAAACTTAAGTAGGAGTTAAGTTGCAGACCATTCCTACTTAAGTAGGAGTTTTTGCATTGATTTCTTAATTCAAAGGGGAATTTGTCTTGATTTTTTGGGAAAATAAATAGTGAACATTCATTTTTTTATCCTTGCGAGTTTTAATAGGCACGTTCCTCCCTGTGAACACGACCCACTCTTTCGAGTGGTTAATTTTAATTATTTTGATTAGTCGATTTTCCACCAATTAGAAATACAAACGAAAAATCATTTTAATTATCATCTTGTTAATTGAGATTCGACTTGTCAGTAGACTCCTTACCTAATCCTTGGCTCAGGTCTTTAGTCACATACATTCTTTCTGGGGAGCATATCAAGACATCCCCAAGTGGAATGGCGAGTGTGGATTGATGCTTGTACTTTTAGTCTTGCCATTCAATGGTTTGAAATAATTGTGCATATATCTTCTAACACCCTACCTACTTTGGAGGACCCTTGTTATCCTCAACTTATTCTATTTCGGGAGGTCCCTTCTCATGTTCCTTTTGTTATTCCTAGACCTCTATAGGTAGCTTACGAGGTTCTCTATTCTCATGTCTTCTACCAAGCATTTGGAATGACATTGCTTCATCAACTCACCAACATCCGTGGCTACCTGTTTACTAGGCCTGTGCTTTTACACATATTTTTAGGGCCTCGTTCTATATGTTTACAAACTAATTCGTAGGTTCCACCCATTTGGTTGCTAACATAAATGCAGCAGTTGTTAGGAGGCAACCCAACGTATAGAATAATACCTTCATCTGGTGCTTTCCTTCCTTACTCCCCCTGTTTTAATTTTACAATGAGGACATTGTAGGATTTAGGCAGGGGGGTGCATTTTGAATCTTTGATCTTTTTAAACTGTATTCATGCAAAGAAAAAAAAACTCTTTTGTTTTCTTGAGTTGAATAGGTTAGTCCCTAGCAAAATATTTTTATCAACGAGGTTTCATTGAAAATTTTCTTCTTAAATTATTTCTTAGTTTAGAATCCAGTACATATACTTCACTTGCACGTAGACTGAGTAATGGATCTTATAAGAAAACCAATAGACATTTTCAGCTGGTTGAAGAGAAACATTGTTTTTTTTCCTTAACCCTTGGATAGTAGTTAAGGAGTCAGGCAAACTATCTTCTATTAGATCCACCAAACATTTGTAAGGTGAAAGTAGAGTGTCTACTTGTGCTCTAAGTCTAGTGTGAGGACTCTTAAGTTCTGGATAATTAGATGATGATAACTCAGAGTTAGTCATAGTTTCACTTTCTGTTCTTGCATGCGAACACGGTGTGTGAATTCTTGAGAGACACCAAATAAGGCAGATGTGTAAAGATTGAATTCTAATAAAACTATGACTATGGTTGATGGTTACGACCATCCTTCATAGAGTCCTCAGCTGAAGGAGCGTATTAGTGCCAAAGGTCAGAAGTACACTTATCCTATCCATCACTTCCTGGTGCTAAGAGTAGGCACTTCCATCAAACAAGCCACATAATATCCTCTTGAACATTACCATCCCCAATAATGCCTCATGAATAAAAGTTAACGTAGTATTGTGTTGTGTTGGTAGTTATAAAAAAGAGAGAGAGAGAAAGAAAGAAAAAGAAAATAAAGAAAAATATATATATATAGGAAGAAAGAAAAAAAAAGAAAAAAAGAAGAAAGAATACAAACAATAGTGTTCAAGCTTATAGCTATGTCACTGAGGTAACAAAAATACCCACTGCAATCCACCAAATATGACTCATATGTACTTTTTCAGTATTTCTAATCGCCTGAACACTAGCTGAGGATTTCTAACTTAGTTATAGGGTTATTAGAACTCTAATTAAAGTGTGTGTGCCATGTATGACCACTAAATATTGAGTGCATTTACAAAATCTGGTAAGATTGTAAGCTTAGAAAGGAAAGAAGAAGAAAAGAGTGAGTGCAAAGGAATGCTAAGAGAGCACAACTTTTAGCCTGTCTCTAGGTTAACTTGTTTGACAATCTAGAGATTTAGAGTTTGAAGCATTAGACTACATGTAGCACCAGAAAAGTATGAGCTGCCAAATATGAATCCATTTGACTCAGACATCTTCTACCTAAGCTAAAAAGTCAGGGTTAAATCATAGATTATTTTCTACTTTATCCTCAAGGGAAGAAGTTGCCTATCCTAATAGAATTTTTACCAAGGGTTAAGTACGAACTTTAAATGTAAGTTGACTTTTCACTTGGATCAGTTGTTTAAGCTACTATTACTTCATTTTCACATTTTTTTGGATTTTTAAATTTTTGGAATAAGGAAAGAAGAAGTCTTTTATCACTCCCATGATCGCATGCATCATACACCTTGCATTCATTTTTTACTTTTGCTAGAAACTAGCAAAATTTAGGCATGGGGTATTTGATAGGTCTACATTAGTAGACTAATTATTTTCCTAAATACTTGTTAGATGATTGTTGAAGTTAATGAAGAGCTTGGAAACTAATGGAAAATTAGTTTAAGCTCTCAAGAGGGGAATAAGCTATTTTTGTATTTACACATATCCTTCTCTTTGTAGGTTCCAACAAAAAGAAAATGAAGGAGGACCTGAGAAACAATGGGAAGATATACTGGGGGATGTTTACGATTCATTCAAAATATCCATGCTATCTTTGCTTGTGACGAGGGAGTCCACCACCGACCTTTCTTCTTCCAGTTGTCTTTCAAGAGGCCGTGGTGGATAACTTAGTAAGGGATTTAAAATCCCTTAATTCGCATTGGTGAAGAATAGAATCGAGGAGGATAAAATGCATGGGGTATCATCATCCAGGAGGGCCCATCTTCTACCCCTTTAGGGGGCTTCATCCATCATCTTCATTGCCCACACTGTGGCCCATAGCGTACACTGTGAACATGGCAAGCACCGTGGCTTGAAGCATGCACTACGAGTCTCCACCTCTGCCATCGCCACCGGCTGCACAGTGACAGCGTGCGGCCACCCCACCCCACTGTTCCATCTCACCCTCATCCACATCATGTCTGCGATTTTCTTCCTTCTTCTCCCTTCTTCATTCTCCTTCTTTCACCCCCTGCAACATCGCGAAGAACCAACCACCACCTTCACCTTCTCCATCGAACACATCTCAACCACCTGCAACCCACCACGCCTTCCCTCTTCTCTCCCTGACCCATGCACAAACAGACCATGCCATCACCCATCGCTCCCTACTCAACCATCTTCTCCTTTTCTTCCATCCTCTTCCACCTCTTCCTTCCCTGGCCAAGGAACCCATCAGCCACAGACCACCACTCCATGCCGTACGGCCAACCTCAGCCTCCTACCTCATTGCCAACACCACCATCATCCTCCTCGAGCTCAGCCACACCCACGCCATCAACCGGTGGCTCCTCCACCACCAGCAATATCACATGCCACCAGTCACCACTCGTCGTCCGATCACTTCCGAGCACCACCGACTGAGCCGCCACCACCAGAGCACTCCTCTCCTCCTGCGGACCTCCTCTACTAAAGCAAGTGGCTAGCCATTCTCTCTTCCATGCGTGCTACCCATGCCAACGCCCTCCCCTGTTTTGTTACAATGTGGTGGCCATTAGTTGAAATGATTGGGTAAGGAGATGATTGAGAAAGTTTGTTTTAATCTTTATATATTTATATTGATGAATTTTGCTATCACACCCCTGCACTTTATTTTTATCTCTCTCTCAAGGCTATCACACGATCAGCTGGATTGCTATCTATCTTGCAATGAATTTGAAGAAATGTTTTATAGAATGATATCTTGTTAGATTTGTGAGCATAAAATGAGATAATTGTGGGAACTAATCTCTCCATTATTCTTAGAATTGGATCACTTAAAGTTGGAGTGAAAAAAACCTAGGGATGAGGAGATAAGGTGGTAGAGTTGAAGGAGAGGAAGAAGAGGGCTGGAGGGTCTGGAGATCCAAGGGTTGGCGTCAAAGGAACTGAGAGGGGTTGGCCTCATTTGTTCCACATGGGGGATGGGAAGGTGGTGCAGCATGGAGGTACTGGAGAAGAGGGAATGCAAAGATATTGTGTTTTAGGTGTAGAAGAAGGGGCCACATGGCCACTACTTGCAAATCTCCAGTTCTCTGTCTGGCGTGCGGGGGATTGGGCCACAAAAGAGAAGCTTGCAAGAGAGTGGGGTCCACCAAGCCAGGCGGGATAACACCATAGAAGGATCTAGGAAGGAAGAAGATTCACCCCCCCTCCACCATCGCCTGAAGCATTTGATAATATTTTTGATGTGGAGATTCCCCTATCCAAGGACATCAGAGATTCAGAGATGGTTCTACGAGGAGCTCTGATCGGTGAAGCCATGACGGGGACACTATCGCACAGGCAAACCTAGAAGCTGGTGAGTTCCCTATCTCTCTCCTTACAGGGGTGGAAGGTTGCGATGTTGGGCAGATCGCATTTCCTGTTGTTTGGTAAAGGCATGGTAGATGTGGAAAACATCCGCTTCTGCATGAGCGTCTTTGATGGGATAACTATACTGTAGAGGCTTGTTTCACCTTTTGATTGGGCGTTGCAAGAATGTTCTCCTCAAAGAGTAAGGGAGTGAAGGGGAACCCTAGAGATTAGGGGACTTCCGCTGCATTTGAGAGGCAATAGTGTGGTTGCAAGTGTCGTGTCAAGCTTTGTAGTTTTAGCTGAAGAAACAAATGTGCAGTTGCGAGAGGGAGATGGGAGAATAGTATGGGTGGATATAAAGTTGATTCGAGGTGGGCAAGTCCTTGACAAAATAATTATCCGATGTGGAGGAAGCTCTTGGCTTCTCCATGCGAGATTCTCCTACCATTGTGATGAGAGGCCGAAGCAAAAGGCGGAGAGATCATATGCAGAAGTAGTCGCGGCTCAGGGGAGAAGCTCTGGGAACCAACCAAGTTAAGAGGATTGTCCTGAATCGAAGAAGAGGAAGGAGTTCCATGGTTCAGTTCCACATGATGCACTGATGGAAGGGCTTGATCGAAATCAGTAGGGAGGTAAGGAGATGAGAGATGTTGTTGAGGGGGGAGAAATTGTGCCAGCAAGTGTGTCCATGTAGGGGCAGGTAGAGAGACAAGTGATTGACGAAGACAAGGTAGACAAATTCACCTTTGAGGTGCCTGAAGGAGTGAAATATGGGGTCAAATCTTCCTCAACAACCAAGATTGGCCACTCTCCCTATAAGCTAAGAGCAAGAACGGTAGGTGGAGGTCAAAGGATTAGTGAAAAAGCCATCGCAATAGTCCTTAATCTTTAGAGAAGAGTAATAAGGTAGAAGGGGGTAGATCTAATGCATAGATGAAAGTTCTCACGTGGAATGTGCTGGGCTATGCAACGAGGTTCGGAGGGCTTCACTTGCCCATTACCTTCGTGAGTGGGAGGTGGATTGCGCATTACTGCAAGAGACATTTCGAGGAAAGAATCAATTCACTAGTCCAATCACTGCTACAAGGACGACAGATGGACGTCAAGGAAATTGATGCGCAAGGGAGGTCTAGAGGTTTAGCATATGGTGGAACTGCTCAAGATTGCAATTGAAAGAGGTTTGGAAGGAAAAATACTTAATCACTTGTAAATTCAAACAACTGAGCGAAGATTAGGAATTGGTTATGTCATGCATTTATGGCTCATGCGTTGATAATGCGAGGGGTGTTCTCCGACAAGAGCTTACTCAAACTGTAGAAGTGATTGAAGGATGGCCATGGCTTGTGGGAGGGGATTTCAACTGCACATTGACTGATGATGACAGAGGAAGTGGGAGAGTGGATGGTGGCTCCTTAGGTTTTTAGCTGACTGCTTCAACGTTGGGCCTAATTGTTTATCCATCTTTGGGGGCTGAATATACCTGGAGGAATGGAAGTGGGTAGAAGTCAAAGCTAGATTAGTTTCTTGGTAATGCAGAGTTGTTGGAGAGCTTTTAGCTATCCTTGGTAAGGGGGCTTGACCGGCTGTTATTGGACCATACCCATTGCATGGGAAAGTGGGGAGGGATTCTCAGTAGGCACCGATTTCAAATTCAAAATATCGTGGCTTCGGGAAGAGGGGTGCAAGGAGATGATCAGCAAATGGTGGACATCCAAATGAGTTGATAGAACAGCTACTTTCAGACTTGCTGCTAAGCTCAGAGAGCTAAAATCCATGCTGAAGGAATATAGAAACATTATAGAGGTTGTGAGGGACAATAAGAGAATTGAGACCTTAAAAAAAATGTGTTGTTGCTTGATGACAAGGATAATAAAGGGCAGCTAACAGAGGAAGAGAGAAGGCAATGCAGAACTTGGTAGGAGATGGTTCTGGAGGAGGACCTAAAGAGAGAAGTTGACTCGAGGGAAAAATCTAGACAACTATGGCTAAAAGAAGGCAATTCAAATACTAAATTTTTTCACATGGCAGCTAGCTCTAGAAGGAGGGTGAACTTCATTTCTTCCTTGAGGTCGGGTGATCAGGTGTTGACCTCTCCTGGAGACAATAAAAGGGAAATGGTCAGATTTTTCAAAGAAGCCACCAAAGCTGCAGGAAGGGGAAATTGGAGGTTAACTACATCTGATTTTCCTTGGTTAGATGAATTTGAAGCTGAGTATCTGATCATGCCTATTTCAGTCCAAGAGGTAGAGGAAGAGATGGTTGGGTTCAACGCTGAAGGTTCCCCGGGTTCGAATGGATTTCAAGTTTTTTTCTATAAGGAGTTTTGGTCGACGGTGAAGAGAGATGTGATGGAGGTCATTAAGGAGTTTCAAGAGGGCAAATTAGGTTTCAAAAGAATTAACAAATCATATCTTTTCCTACTACCAAAGAAACATGGAGTGGAGAGTTTATAGGAGTTCAGTGTTGGAACCTAGTTCCACTTCTCTTTTATGTTTTGGTGTTAACAAAACCATTTTAAATATATTGAGTTGTTGAAGTATTATTTTCAAGAAATAACAGGATTTAAGGATGGATGAAAGAATTAATGATGGCATGAAGATTGAAGACTTTAGTTTTGTTTAGTTTGTTGTATCTTAGAACTTTTGTATGTCTCCTAACAAGAAAAAGTTAATTTAGGAGTTAAAATCAAAATAGAGATAATTAGGGATCAAAATCACGTTCAATCTGTCGTTTTGAAACTAAAGATCGACTCTTTGAAAATATTATCGTATAGCTAAGATAGAATTTCCTTAAAATTTGGTTTAAACTTAGAAAACAAGGTACTTGTAGCAAGTACTGGTACTAGTAATAAGTATAGGTACATGCTAGGCATAGGTTTAGGCCTAAGTCCCAAACTGTGAACAACAAGTACCGGTACTCATCATGAGTACTGGTATTGAGTGTTCACAGCCTCATTGCCTGTGATTCACAAGTACCGGTACTAGTGATAAGTACCGATACCAAGTGACTTTGTTGGTATTTAACAGAATGCACTGAGTATCGGTACTAATGATCAGTACTGGTACCCCAGGCATTGCTGGGCTGACTGTGAGCAGTCAGTATCGGTACCAACTAGCTATTGTACTTAATTAGAACGACTATACCATTACGATCCACCAAATACAGCCTCGACCTACTTTCTGTATTTCTAACTGCCCGAACACTAGCTGACGATTGCTGACTTAGTTATAGGGTTATCACAACTTAATTAAAGTGTTAATGCCATGAGATACCACCAAATATATTTACAAATCTGGTAAGATTGTAAGCTTGAAAAGAAAAATAAAAGAAAAGAGAAGAAAAGAGAAGGAAAAAGAGAGAGAGAGAGAATGAGTACAAAGAAACTAAAGAGAGCATAGTTTCTTTGCCTCTCTCTGAGTTGATTTATTTGAAGTCTGGAAAGCTAGGTTCTATAGTACTAATCTATATGTAGCACCAAAGGAGTGTGAGTCACCAGATACAAATTCACTTGACCCAGACATCTTTTACCTAACCCAAAAGCTAGGGTTAAAATTACAAATTATTTTATAACCCTGAGGGAAGAAGTTTGCCTATCCTGATAGAATTTTACTAAGGGTCAAGTACGAGCTTTAGATGTAGATTAACCTTTCACTTGGATCCGTTGCATAGGCTACAACGCTACACTTTCACAACTATCTGGATTTCTAAAATTTTGGATGAAAACAAAAGAAATAGGTCTTTAGTCAAACTCTTGATAGAAATTAGTTTTGCATTTGCTAGGGACTAGCAAGATTCTGGCATGAGGGTGTGATTGCGCAGTAACTATAGGACCTAATCTACCTGAATTAAGTTAGATTTTAGCTTAAATTAGGAATAATGCATGCATAAGCAGCATATTTTGTATCATAGTTGATTTGTTAGCTTTATAGATAATAATGCTATTTTATGCTCTAGGTAAGGGTGATATTAATTACAGATGATTTGGGACTATGGATGATAAATCAAATCGTACGTATCTGATCTAGATGATGATTGGAGTCTGACGCTTTCGTAATCATCTTGATCAACTTTCGTAGCATTACATTTAGTTCATGGAAGATCAAAGGCCAAGGGGCAAGATAACATAAATCCAAACCTCAAATGCCAAATCCAACTGCACGGATAGATTCGGATCAACGATTGCAGTCTAATGGCACAAAAATAAACACAATCAAAGCCATGTAGCACCAACTATAAAGGTAGGAAGATGGATGGTCAGGATGGTGCCATGTGTACTATGCCCTCAGCCACTGAAGAGTGAAGCAAGGTCATTGGATCGTCAGTAAACGGCCACGGTTGAGCCACGTCACCCACCTCTCGATGTCTCATCAAGGGAGAAGCCATCTAAGTCATTGGATCATCATCCAATGGCTAAGATCTTGCAAGTAAAAATTTGAGAGTGTAACCATCCGCATGCGTAGCACGTTGGTCAGCACCCTCCCATGATAGCAACTGACATGCATTCAAGGCACGTGGAGCATGAAATCAGATCAAGCGGTGCACTCGGATGAAATTGAGCCGTCAAATGGTGATTGAGCGGTGCACGATGGGCTACGTGGCACGCGATGGCACGTCGGATGAGGTGGTGCAGCGGACGCACGAATGGATGCGTGATTGGACTCATCGATATACACGGGATGTGAGGTGGTGTGACGTGCATCTTAAGTCGTCCAATCATAAGATTGGATGGCTGAAATCAAACACGCGCGCGTGATCGAGTGGTGAGGTGGTGGATCAGATGGTAGTGAGGAGCCATGTGGTGCATTTTGGTGTGTTCGAGCGATGAAGGTGGGATGGAGGGTATTTTGAGGTGCGATTTGATTCGTTGATCTCCCGATCGATGTATTTAATTAAGCCAAGGGTGTTGCACAATTTTAGGGGCCGAAATACCTGCTTTTCCCCTCATTTTAGCAATAAAAAGAGCCTTAGAGCCCCCATTTGAGAGGCAATCCCACCTAGACACATCTCTGGCTCCTCTCTCTCTATAGCATCTTTCTATGGTCTTCTTCCTGACACCTTGGATGTGAAGTGCTGTCGCACTTTGCACAAGCATCCCTTAAGTAGCTTTATTCTTCATCCTTTTCTCTCTCTCTACTCTTTAGTATATTTGTTTTGATTCATAGTTTACAACTTTCTGCAAGAAGCAATAAAAGTGTGATTCAAAGACTATCTTGTCTCTCTTTATATGCTTTCATTAGGCTAGATTAGTTAGTACAAAGGGTTTTAAGAATCTCATTTTGCCTCCCTATGGACGACTCAAGACTTACCATTTCTGATTTATAAATTTATTTTATTTTGACATGATTCGCAACTACAACGATAACGTAGAAATCTTCTTACATGTTTTGCGACGAATAGAAGCCTAAACTTTTTAGAATTGCAAGTAGGTCCTTGTGAATCCAAAAAGAAAACCTACTTGATTTTTTCTACTTCTTTCTTTTCTCTCTATTATAGGTTTTGGAGAGCCCATAGACTAATGACGACTGAAGGACCCAAGAGGGTCTATTTATAGACCCAAATTAAGGTTAGGCTTAGGATTAGTGGAGTGAAATACCTAAAATACCCCTTTGATTATGTTCACCTTACATTTAGGTCCTCTTTGACTTGTTTTGGTCATAAATTGAGCAATACACCTTGAATTCGTGTGAAAGAAGCATCGTTGGAAAGATTACGATGAGAGGAATCCAATGGTATCATATATGGAATCCTTTTTATGAGGTTTGAGTAGGGGTTGACTTGAAATATGCATTTTTTGGCAATTTAAAGAGATGCTTGTACTTGAACTATTTTACACTCTAAATCAGTGTTTTAAGATTGTCGTGTTGTAGTATAGCCAAAATAGCATTTAAACAAATAAATTTTATTACTCGAAAAGGTTTTGAGGTTGAACACAGGGAGCAATATGGAATTTAGATCTCAAGAATTGCAATTTAAACACAATATAAGCAATTTATAATAGAATTCCAAATAATAATGATATATAAATGAAAACAAATATCAATAGTGCAAAAAGAATGGGGTAAAATGGTGACTTGAATCACCAAGTACCCTCACAATAATAGCAAATTTCTCAACAGTATTAATCAAATAAAGCCTAACAATTAAGTATCAGACAGCTGAGTGTTTAATCAAACGGCTTAACTGTCTCGAGCTACAGTGTATAGCCTTTTCTCTCTTCTCAGCCTCTTCTTCTTCTCTTTTCTTCTTTCTTTGCTATGGTTCCTCTTCTCTCCTTCTTTTATTCTTCCTCTTCTACTGAGGGTCCTCTCCTTCTTCTTCTGTTCAACCTTCTTCACACAGGAGGGGGGCTTCTCAAATTGGCTAAGTGTCAGCCAATTCCCTCTGTAGCAAAACCCTCCCCCTTCCCCGCGCAAGCTCTCTTTCTCTCTCTAGGTCATGCTCTCCTAGAGCCTTCAACAGTACTAGGTATACGGGTAATCAGACCTTGAGCGTACCTGAAACTAGGGCTACGGGCGTGGGTCGCAGTCGAGGAGTGCTTAGGGTTAGGTGGGTTATCGAGTGCACCAAGTCCGCAGGGTCAGAGTCGAGGACAAGGCACGTGAGGCGGCCGTGCGGGGACCTCACCCCCTATGGGTACTGAGGCAAACAACCCATGGAAGGAATTCAATTTATTCATCTGCGAGAGCTCCTCAGTTTCTGAGGTGGGACTAATCACACCGCCTTTCTTCTGCGTTCAGCTGTAGATGCTTCTTTGTTCAATTCATGCAAGATGGCACTCAAAGGCTTCAATTACTGGTCCACTCAGACTTCTGGAGTGATTCCGCGCAAACTGGAGTCGACCCATGGAACCTGCAGGCCTGATGAGAGCTTCAAGCTTCGGTCAAAGCTTTGTCAATGGCGGTCAAAGGACCTGCTGCTTGAAACATGAAATACGGGCTAAAAGCCCTGGTTAAAAGGTTCAATAGTGTCACTGTGAGGCGAGGAAGTGAACGGCAGTGCTCGTAAGGTGTGAGAGTGCGTGAGGTGGCAGGACGGTGATGGAAGGTGAAGTGCGAAAGTGTGGTGTTCGGCGGAGGTTGTGGAGGAGCAATCGGCCTAACTAAGTTAGGGGTTTTTTCCTAGGGTTGAGGCGGAGGTGTAGGTATGAACGGCGGCCGATTTGGTGGAGCGTAGTGGCCGTGCGAGCTTGTTGGAGCTACATCGGTGAGGTGGAAGACGGAGGATGGTGGGGCGAGTCGGAGGTCGAAATGAAGTTGCAGATGTGTGGAAACGAAGAGTAGAAGATGAGGAGTCAATTAGGAAAGGAGGCAGACGAAGGGGAGAAGAGTTGGCGCTGGTTGAGGTATGGCTGGTGCCGGAGATGAAGTTGCTCTGATAAGAAGTGGTCGGTGAGGATGAAGGGGGGTAGGAGTGCCGGCAGGTGTTGCGCGATGCTGAAGAGGCAAGGATGAAGAGTCTGCCACAGATATTGTGGTCAGACAACGAGGGGAGGTAGGGAGAATCGCCAGAGCTTGAAGTGCAAATTGGCTGGAGTAGGAGAGAGGAATTTGAGGGTTTCTCTGGTTGAATTCAAGCTTGGAGGATTGGGCAGGCTTGGGGAGTCTTTATATAGGTGTTAGGGGGTCGATTAGAGCTTGGAAGCCAAGCTTTCAAGCTTGGAAGGTCACCAAAGTTGGAAACCCAAATTTCTCATGCATTCGCATGAGAAATTGGGAAATAATTGAAGCACAAGAATCGGTCTGATTGAAAGAGGATTTCAAGAGGAATCTCCGATTCAATTTTGAGGAGGTTTCATCAATCAATTAAGGAGAAATCCTCGATTGATTGTCGCCAGAGTTGTAGGAGTAGGAGTTATGTGCGGTAGGGGCCTTTTTGTGAGAACGACGATAAAGTTGGGGACCTATTTGAAAGAGTTTTGAAAGTTAAGGATAGAAATGTAATTAGACAGGACCAATTTGCAAACTAGGTGAAGACAAACTCATCTTGGGTTCAAATTTTGGTAGAAACCTAATTTAGACCTAGGGAATCCAATGGTGAAGTTGGATTTTGGCTTTGACCATGTTTGACTGGGTAATTTATGCAAAAACCTAAATTAGGGTAAACGTCTGTTTGTGATTCTGTTTTGGGTCAAAATGGGTTCTGATGGTCAAATTGAAGGTTCTAAATCCTAGAGAAAATTTTTATATGAATTTTAGAGGGTTTAGATGGATTTTATTCTGATCAGAACCTCATTTAATTAAGCGGGTCTATTTTTAGTGTTTCAAAAGTCATTTAATTCTCAAAACACATGCAATCCCTTTTCTAATTGTTCTAACCCACTTGTTATCTTTTTAAGACCAATTGACCTTCATTCAACCCCTAAGAAAACCCATGGCTGTACTGAATTCATGATAAGCTGGTTAAATTACAGTTTTAACCCTTGTTTCTTATTTTTCCTTCAGAATGATTATGCAATGACTTGTGACTCTTTAGCCATTATGTAGGAGCATTTACTGACTTAATTGGGTCAAAATGAGATAGTTATGGCTCATGATGGTGTTCCATCATGCACCAAACCACAACCGTATTTATGGGTTCGAAGTGACCCGCACAATGCTAAAATGAAGCAAGACCTGGATTTTGGGATGTTACAGAAAGATATATGGCAAAACAAGTGGGAAAACTGAGAAGAGAAAGGTGCCCTGCAATACAAACAATCCAAACCTGTCCTTAAATGGGTAGCCTAAAGACATACAGAGTCCCAGAACCTATCTTAATATTATAAATGATTTGTTCTACTTTGTCTGGTCAATCCAACCAATTAGATGGAGAAATTAGGGAGAAGGCTCTTCTTTTGGCTTGTGCCTCTGGTTCCTTTGATATCCCCCAACTACTATTATTTGATGGTACTCCCTTAGCTAGACATCAGATGGATTGGTAGATGTAGATTAATCGAAAATAATCTCAGTCTAAGCCCCGAAGAGCGAGTCAATCCTTAAGGTCAACATCCACTCGATTTTAATTAGGCTTAAGTTTGAATGTACTCTTGGAATGTGATGGGCCCTTTTAATGGGTTGTGCCCTTAATAATTAGTTAAATAGTGTATGCATACACAACTAGGGTTTTCAAACAAGATTATTAAATGATGTGTCTTTTAAGGCTTAACCTTATTTAGTTGCTTTTAGGGTTCAATTGTTAAGTTTGTTCAATCAGGTTCAGTGGAACACTCCAAGTTTTGAAAGCACAGATGTATGTATATTCCTTTAAAATCGAAAAATAATGTAGAGTGCCTGGTTTAGTCCTAATAATTGAATCCTAAGGGTCAGCAACTGGATGAATCAATTTTATAGTAAGTACTGCGACCCAGACAACTCAAATAATTGGCCTATTGCACCATTAATCAAGGTACACGGGATGATTACTCTATTCTGATTTCTACTCGATTATGTGTGTAATTTCACATCTACTGGTTCCATAGGTTGGAATACCGGTTGAGTAATGAAATCAAAGAGGTTGTGCACCTCAATTTTGTGGGTGTGTATAATGTGTCTATCAATTAAGTCCCACAATACGATAAGAATTTTTTTTTTGTATTTTTTTTGTAAGCAGGTGGGTGAGGTGGATGGTGTAACAAACAAGCAACCAAGTCTAGCCTAGGGTTTATGCAAGGTCCTAGGTTGATTCGGGTTTGATTTATTAATGTGGCGAAGTGAAATCTAGTGGGTGGGGGTGGGGGAGCACTTACAAATCCTCTACCTGCACTTTGCTCCAATCTTATTGCTTTGGCCCGCCTGGAGAGAGTACCTACAATCACAATAAGAATGGAGACAAGTTCGATAAAAGATAAGTAAGGTGGAAACGTGGAAAAAATCAAAGATCCTTGCCTCCCTGGCAATGATGCCAAAATGATGACTCGAAAAATTCGTGAAGAAAAGAGAGATTAGGGTTTTGGAGAAACCTGCATTGTAGTACGTATGAAAAATCTGAATATCAAATAATTTAACCAAGACTGGATGAGTCTCGAGTCGAATACAGGGAGACTACATTTGATTTTAGAAATCTGCATTTGGTTTTTATTTATTTTTGGTGTTTTATGCTTTTTTTTTTTTGGCATTTTAAATAAGATAGAAATCAGGTCGGAATAATTCTACCTAACTACTCTACTAGAAAAATGAGAGAGAGAGATAGAGAGGGTGAGAAATAGATTTCAATATAAGTAATTCAAATGTCTATTACAAGCTAGTTGCAGAAATTAAAATCTACTTTAGAAATCATTAAAATGGAGAAGAGAGAAAATCCCCCTCATCGGCTGCTTAGGGGATGAGCCGCATTGATGTAACACTTGGAAGAAGGTGATGAGGAGTTGGAGGAGGGAGGACGAATCGGAAGAATAAAGGATGAGGCGAGATGGCGTAGTAGCGGGATCCACTTCTAGAATGAGGGTGAGAAGACGGTCATAGGTGCTCCACGAATGGGGATGAGAGAGAGGGAAAAATAATTATGTTCTAATCTAATGGAACATCTCAGGCTTAGGACTAGCTCTAGAGTGTCTCTTGGAGCTTGGGAGAGGGTGAGAAGAGAGTAGCAAGGGATGGATTGGAAGGAGAGGGTGTAGAGGGGTATTTATAGGGTGAAAGGGGGTGTATCAAATCATTTGGCCATACATGGTGATCAAGACAATGCGTGCAGCGTGCGCGGTGTGCATGTGCACACCACTGTGTGTTGCTATCACAAGGTTGGAGGAGCTATGACCATCCATCTCCCATGAAAGGGCTTAGATCATGCAAGAATCACACCTTCATGTTACGCACAGCGAGCGTGAGTTGGCACGTCATCACGTGCCCTTCCATCCCTTGTGAAGCGTGTCTTCTTTTGTGCCACCTGATCTCAATCTGAGCGCTCATAGCGTACCCCACTGGAATGTTGATGATAAGGAGAATGAGCAAGCGTAGGCGTGGCGCAATCGTAAGCATCCAAGTGAGATTCGATGGTGGAATTCTCTTCCCCACGAGCTTTAGGGGAGGGTACGAATTGGGACTCGATGTAAGCACCTCTGTTTTGATGTACCAAAATTATGTTTATTGCTAGACTAACATTTCAGGACTATCTCAGATTAAAGCATTAAAGCATCTTTCAAGTCAAGTGTAGATAGTTGCTGATGTGTGTCTTTTCATCTTTATTTAAGTCTAGGACATTATTATAAGGAACCTTGAATAAAACTCAAATATGGATTTTTCACGTATCTTTTCAAAACCAAGCTTTTAGGGTTATTAATTGACCAAATTAGTTAATTGATCGACCAACCAACTTCATTAACTGATAAAATCAGCCCATTTTAGGAAGTTGAGAAATATCATTTTGATTGACCAACAAAGTTAATTGATCGATCAATTAGTGATGGACCAACAATCTTAATTGATTGACCAAATTACCTTTTGATCAACCAATTAACCTTAATTGATCAACCAATTTAATTTCCTATTCAGGAAAAACTTTTAGTATAAATAGAGGTCGTACGCAACCCATCTTTTCATAACTTTCAAATAGACATAGCATTCAAAAATAGAGCTTCTCGTGCTTATTCCAAAGGCTTTCACACCCTGTTCTTCACGTTCTTCAAAAGCACGACGCCTCAAATCTCTACGAAAAATCGGTTTGACCTTTTATTGAGGTTCCATAGAAATTATTTCTATTATTCTATTTTGTTGTTTTGATTTACGGATTCCAAGTTTGTTGGGAAGATCCATGGTTGTTTTTGCTTCTCTTCAGGATAAAAAAGGGAAGTGGGTGTAAGAGGTTGTACCACCCTCGTTCAAGTGGTATGTCTAGTGGATTGACTAGCTTGGACTAGTCGAAAAAATCCTAAGCTGGGAGGCTTAAGTAGTGGTTTTCACCTGGATTGGGTTTCCACTATAAATCAGGATTGCTCTATGCATGAATCTCTGGTTCTTTATTTTTTGATATGTGGATATATTTTTAAAGCAATACTATTCACCCCTCCCCTCTAGTATTTAGTTGCGATGCACAGGATATTCTCTTACTCTCATTTGGTATCAGAGCCTAGTTGTCCAGAAGATGTTAAAGTCATCTATCGACACATATGCTAAGGGGCAATCTGTTGTTTGTCCTCCTCTCTTTGATGGGATGAACTATGGATACTAGAAGACTAGGATACAGATCTTCCTAGAATCCATGAACTTCAAGGTATGGGACGTCATCGCCTCCAAGTTCACTCGTCCTGAAATCAAGGAAGGAGTGGCGGTGACAGCAGATCAAAGGAGATGGCAACCCACAATGCTAAAGCTATGAATGCAATCTTGTTTGGGCTTTCAAGAGTAGAATTCAACCGTGTCTCTACTTGCAAGACAACCTACGAGATCTGGAGCATCCTCGAAGTCAGCCATGAGGGGACAACTAAGGTAAAAGAAACTCAAGTAAATTTACTAATGCAGAATTATGAGCTTTTTAAGATGAAGAAAGGTGAGTCAATCAAGGAGATGTTCATGAGGTTTATGGACATCATAAACTCTCTAAGAAACCTAGATTAGGAGATAAAAAATGAAGCCTTGGTGAGAAAGATACTTCGATCACTCACCAGTGATTGGGAGACCAAGGCTACAACCATACAGGAGTCGAAAGATCTGTCTACCCTAAAACTAGACGATCTTATCGGAAGCCTTATGGCCTACGAAGTTCAACTTCAGCACATAAAGGAACATGAAGATGAAGGAATAAAGAAGAAAGCTATAGCCCCTGAATCCATTAAAAAATCTGATGAAACTTCAAGTGGAGAAGAAGAGGAAGATATAGCACTCCTATCCAAAAAATTCAGGAAGTTCCTCAAGGATAAAAAGAACTAGAGGAAGAAGAAAGAAGAAACCAAGAATGATGCAGTCATTTGTTACAACTGCAAGAGAAAGGGACACATCAAGAAGGATTGTCTGCTTCTCAGGAAGGAATTAGATAAGAAGAAGAAGCACTTCAGAAAAGACAGAAAGAAGAAAGCTTTTACTACAACTTGGGATGAATCAGACTCAAGTTCAGAGGAAGAAGAAACCTTGAGGGAAGAAGCACTTCTCGACCTTATGGCACTAGAAGATGAGGTAACCTCCTTTACCCAAGATGAATTATTAGAAGCATTCTTTAAGATGCATGATATAGCAAAATCATTAAAATTAGAAAACAAAAGCCTAGTAAAAGCATTAGGTAAAGAAAAAGCACAAAAAGAAGTACTTGAAATTCAAAACAAAGAGTTATCTGTTGATATCGTTACATTAAAATCACAGATAAACAACTTAAAAGTAGGTATAGACAAACTAAAAGAAAACTTTGCTATTCTATTAAATGTCCTAACTAAATTCACAAATGGAAGTAGAAACTTGCATAAATTGTTAAGAACACAAACCCAAAGTACCACAAAATTTGGGTTAGGCTCTATACCAAAAAATAACCATGAAGCATCTAGTTCTAGCTAGAACAAAGAGAAAGGTAGCTTGCTAAAGCAGGCAACGCAAACTAACCACCATGGACCCAAACAAAAATGGGTACCAAAAAGTATTTTACGATCTTGTTTTGTAGGTTTTGTAGATTATAAGAAGTGGACTTTCCAACGAATCAATGGAATACTAAAGCCACTTTATCAAACAAAGCCTCACAATCACAAACCAATGACAGGAAAGAGAAGAAAGAAGGTGGATAATGGACAACGGCTGCTCCAAGCACATGACCAGCAAGGAAGACCTATTCCTGCAGCTCAACCATCAGGAAGGTGGTAAGGTCACATTTAGGAACAACCATAAGGGCTATATTATTGGTATTGGCCAAATTGGTAACTCTTCTACCACTTTTGATAACGTGCATTTAGTTAAAGGTTTAAAACATAATCTATTAAGTGTAAGCTAAATATGTGATAAAGGGAATAAAATTACATTCACATCAAAAGGTTTTAAAATTCGTAATAAAGAAACAAAACAAATTATTCTTAAAGGAAATAGACATAAAGACATTTACACCGTAAACTTTAACAAATACGACAGTCATGAATGTCTAGTTGTATCTAACGAAGAAGAAACACTTTGGCATAAATGATTAGGTCATGTTCACATGAGCAACATTAATAAACTTGTGAAACATGAACTTGTCAAGGGTCTGACAAAGATCAACTTCAAGAAAAGCAAAGTTTGTGATTCTTGTCAAGTTGGAAAGCAAACCAAAAATCCTTTTAAACCAAAAAGGATGGTTAGCACTTCTCAACCCTTGGAGCTACTTCACTTAGACTTGTTCAGACTAACCAAATCCGAAAGCCTAAGCGAGTGCAGATACTGTTTAGTCATAACTAATGACTTCTCTAGATTTACTTGGGTATCTTTCTTAAAAAGTAAGGACTTAACCATAGATGCCTTTAGCAAACTAGTTAGAAGATTACTGAATGAGAAAGAATCTGAGTTAATTAGGATCAGAAGTGATCATGGTGGAGAATTTGAAAATGAATCTTTTTCGAATTTTTGTGATCAATATGGAATCAAACATGAGTTTGCCTTCCCTAGAGCTACACCTCAGAATGGTGTAATTGAGAGGAAAAATAGGACTTTGCAAGAGTGTGCCCGCACAATATTGTGCGAGTCAAAGCTACCTCGATATTTTTAGGCTGAGGCTATAAACACTGCTTGCTATATCCAAAATGCAACCTTGATCAGACAAATCTTAAAGAAGACACCTTTAGAACTCTATCATGGAAGAACACCTAAAATTTCCTACTTCAAGATTTTCGGATGTTGATGCTTTATACTTTAACACTAAAGATAATCTTGATAAGTTCGATGCTAAAAGCTTGGAAGGGATTTTCTTAGGTTATTCAACCAGATGTAAAGCCTATAGGGTCTTTAATAAGAAGAACTCTATTGTTGAGGAAACCATGCATGTATCATTTGATGAAACATTAGTTCAACCTAAATCTTCTATGATTGATGATGATGACCTAGTAATGATCCATCGAACATTCCAGAAGAGAATATTTCTAATGAACTACCTAAAGATATCACTTTTGTGAAAGATCATCATAAAGAACTAGTAAGAGGAGAATTGTCAAAAGGAGTTCAAACCAGATCTTCCCTTAACACACTAGCCTTTATAGCCTTTGTTTCTCAATTAGAACCTAAAAATGTTAAGGAATCCTTCTCAGACAATTGTTGGATTATTGCTATGGAAGATGAGCTAAATCAATTTAAGAGAAATCAAGTATGGGAAATTGTTTGAAAGCCTAAATCACAAACCGTTATAGGAACCAAGTGGGTTTTTAGGAACAAACTTAATGAAGCAGGAAATGTAGTTAGAAATCAAGCTATACTTGTGGCTCAAGGATACAATCAAGAAGGAATAGATTTTGATGAAACATATGCATCTATTGCTCAACTAGAATCTATTAGAATGTTGCTAGCTTTTGCAGCCCATATGGAATTCAAACTCTTCCAAATGGATGTCAAAAGTGCCTTTCTAGATGGATTCATCAAGGAGGAAGTCTTTTTCAAACAACCTCTAGGATTTGAAGATCCGAATCATCCAGAACACGTATACAAATTAAACAAAGTATTATATGGTCTAAAACAAGCTCTACGAGCTTGGTATGATAGATTAAAAACATATCTAATTGATAATGAATTTAAAATTGATCAAATAGATCCAACCTTATTTACCAAAAGAAAAGAAAATGATCTCTCAATAATTCAAATATATGTTGATGATATTATTTTCGGTGCTACTAATGATCTGTTATGCTAAGACTTTGCAAAGGTAATGTAGGATTAGTTTGAGATGAGTATAATGGGAGAACTTCGATTCTTTCTCAGACTTCAAATTAATCAGCTATCCTCTAGAATCTTCATATCTCAAACAAAATACATAGCAGAGATACTGAAGAAATTCTTGATGGACAAAGTCAAAGATAAAGAAACACCTATGGCAGCTTCTAACCAATTGAAAACTGATGACACAGGTAAATCGGTAAATAAAAAATTATATAGAAGCATGATAGGATCTATATTATATTTAACTACAAGTAGACCTGACGTTCTATTTTGTACTTGTTTGTGTACTCGTTTTCAAGTAAACCCTAAAGAAACACATCTAAATGCTGTTAAAAGAATACTTAAATATCTAAACAACACACAAGACTTAGGACTTTTTTATTCGAAGTCAGACACATTGAAATTATATTCCTTTTGTGATGCTGACTATGCGAGTAGTTTCACAGACCGTAAGAGTACTAGTGGAACTTGTCAATTTCTCGAAAATGACCTAGTCTCTTGGTTCTCTAGAAAATAAAATACTATATCACTATCCACAACTGAAGTAGAATATGTAGCAGCACCTTTAGCTTGTTCACAACTATTGTGGATGAAACAGACATTAGAAGACTTTGGCCTATCTTAAAGGAATAACAAAATTTTGTGTGACAACACAAGTGATATTAACCTATCCAAAAATCCAGTACAACACTCTAAGACTAAACATATAGATGTTAGACAACACTTTCTTAGAAATTATGTCTTAAAAGGGGATATCAATTTAGAATTTCTTAACACAGAAAATCAACTAGCTGATATATTCACAGAGCCATTACAAAAGAAAGGTTTAATCAAATTTGTCATTCACTAGGTTTATCAAGATTAAAAGAACTTAATTAACTAGCCTAATGAATGTATGTTTTTGTTTTGATCGATCAATATACATATAACTTAATTTTGGCATGAATAACTTAATTTTTCTCAAAATATTTATATTATATGCACTGCTTATCTAGACTCCTTATTTATGCATGAAGATTATCTCCTTCAGTTTTATGTTCCTCTTTATCTCTCTTGTATAGCATGATATTTCTGATGCTTGAATTACATGTTTAATGGGGAGTTAAATGTAAAATTAAGAGCAGCATGTTTTACCTTTTGTTGAAATAAAATGGGGGAGATATTATGCAACCTTTTAAATTTAATAATTATGATTTTGTTGTCATATAAAAGGAGGAGAATGTAAGCACCTCTGTTTTGATGCACCAAAATTATGCTTATTGCTAGACTAACATTTCAAGACTATCTCAGATTAAAGCATTAAAGCATCTTTCAAGTCAAGTGCAAATAGTTGCTGATGTGTCTTTTCATCTTTATTTGAGTAGAGGACATTATTGTAAGGAACCTTAAATAAAACTCAAATGTGGATTTTTCATGTATCTTTTCAAAACCAAGCTTTTAGGGTCATTGTTCGACCAAATTAGCTAATTGATCGACCAAATCACCTTGATCGACCAACCAACTTCATTAACCGATCAAATCAGCCCATTTTAGGAAGTTGAGAAATATCCTTTTGATCGACCAACAAAGTTAATTGATCGATCAATTAGTGATCGACTAACCATCTTAATTGATCGACCAAATTATCTTTTGATCGACCAATTAACCTTAATTGATCGACCAATTTAATTTCCTATTCAGGAAAAACTTTTAGTATAAATAGAGGTCGTATGCAGCCCATCTTTTCATAACTTTCAAATAGAAATACCATTCAAAAATAGAGCTTCTCGTGCTTATTCCAAAGGCTTTTGCACCCTGTTCTTCACGTTCTTCAAAAGCACGACGCCACAAACCTCTGCGAAAAATTGGTTTGATCTTCAATTGAGGTTCCATAAAAGTTATTCCTGTTATTCTATTTTGTTGTTTTGATTTACGGATCCCAAGTTTGTTGGGAGGATCCGTGGTTGCTGTTTTTGCTTCTCTTCAGGATAAAAAGGGAAGTGGTTCTAAGAGGTTGTAACACCCTCGTTCAAGTAGTACATCTAGTGGATTGACTAGCTTGGACTAGTCTAAAAAATCCTAAGCTGGGAGGCTTAGGTAGTGGTTTTCACCCAAATTGGGTTTCCACTATAAATTAGGTGTACCTTGTGCATGAATCTCTGGTGCTTTATTTTTTGATCTGTGCATATATTTTTAAAGTAATACTATTCACCCCTCCCCTCTAGTATTTAGTTGCAATCCATAGGATATTCTCCTACTCTCACTCGATCCCACACCTCCCTTTTGAGAGGGGTGCGTGCTGACCACTACGTTGTTGCCTAGATCACCATGCATAGCTAAATGATTTGATACACCCCCTTTCACCCTATAATACCCCTCTACACCCACTCCTTCTAATCCATCCCTTCCTACTCTCTTTTGACCCTCTCCCAAGCTCTAAGAGCCACTTTAGAGATAGTCCTATGCCCGGGATGCTCCATTAGACTAGAAAATAATTATTTTTCCTTCTCTCTCATCCCCATTCGTGGAGCACCCGTGGGAATCTTCTCAATCCCATTTTAGAAGTGGATTTTGCTATGACACTGTCACTCCTCATCCTCAATTCTTCCAGCTTCATCCTCCTTCCTCCAGCTCCTCATCACCTTCTTCTAGGAGTCACGTTAATGCAGCTTGTCCCATAAGCAACCAATGAGGTGGATTTTCTCTCTTCTCCTTTCTACTGCTTTCTAGAGTAGATTTTAATTTCTGCACCTACCTTGTAATAAACATTTGAATTACCTATATTGAAATCTATTTCTCTCTCTATCTCTCTATCTCTTTCTCTCTCTCTTTTATTTTACTAGTAGAATAGTGGTAGAATTATTCTGACCTAATTTTTGTCTTATTTAAAATACTAAAAAAGTTAGAAAAGCATAAAACACCAAAAATAAATAAAAAGCAAATGTGGATTTCTAAAATCAATTATCGTCTCCCTGTGTTCGACTTGGGACTCATCCAGTCTCGGTAAAATTATTTGATAGATGGATTTTTTTCATTTACTACGATGCAGGTTTCTTCGAAACCCTAATCTCTCTTTTCTTCATAAATTTTTTGAGTCATCAATCTCCTCGTATTTCAAATATTCATCAATAAGTTTTGAGGACAAACAACTTAGCTCTTGAGCATCCTTGTTTTGATTTTGAAACAAATATACGGGATAATAACCATACCTCTTAATGTTTCTTCTCCATCTTGGAAGAATATAGGCATCATCAAATGTAGCAACATTTTGACTCTTAAGAACTGCAAAAACATGCGTTCATGGAATCCCAAAAAAATCCATAAACCTACAATCACATCGAAATATGTTGTCACTTCAACATAACACAACCTCATTTTGTTCAGTAGTTGAACCAATAATAAATGTCTTGAATTTGAGACCTGCTTCATCATCAAAAATTTATGCAACATTTAGTATTAAAGATTTGTTTATCTATTTTTGCACTTTGTAAAATAATGTATTCATATAAATGTTGGAAAGTTGCCTCTCAACATTCTATTATTTTAAAAGGAACGGATTGCGAATGGGCATTTCAGTATCCATTGAATTTTCAATCTCCCTCATTCTTTAGATGGAAATTTGCAAACAACCAATGAATTCATACAAAGAATTCTACTTTGTAACTGAGTTACCTAAGAATGAATTGAGGCTTTCACTCCTCTAAGTTGTTTTCATACTAGCAAAAAATCTATTCGGCATATATAGAGTTCAACCACTTGTGATCGTTTAAATCTAATTTCTCAAGTATCAAAGGCCATCGATCTTCAAACTCATTAATTGATTGAGCATGTCATATCAAATCACTAAGTTCAGAAATCACAATGAGTGCATTAGAAGAAACACCAATTTTGGATTTGAACTTGTTCATTATATGCCAAGCATAAAATTTGTGGTTTGTGTTGGAAACATAAGAAGATACAACTGCAGCAATCGATCTGTCTTAGTTAGTGACAATGGACAATGGGTGAGTCCTAATTGCCTTGACAAACGTACTAAACAAACATTCAAATGAATCTCTTGATTGATCATTAAAAATGCGTTAGCAAAGATCGTCGTCTTCTTGTGACGATTAACCCCATAGAATGTCTCAAAAATCAACTTGTACTCACAATAATATTCATATTATAAGTGGTATTGATAGGTCCACTTTAGTGGACTATAATTAAGTCCAAGGACAGGATTATTTGACTCATCCCACAAAAAGTATCTTTTTATTTTCTTTATAAAATGTCGGGTAAGGTGGATGAAGGTGGCAAACAAGACAAACAATTCTATCCTAGGGTTTATGAAAACACCTAAGTAGATTAAGTCTTGGTTATGGGAGAAATGAAACTAGTGGAGGGGGAATGTGGGGGACACTTACAAAACATTCTACTCTTACTTTACTCTGGTCTACCGCAGTTGGATCTCCATGTTAGGGTACCTGCAAGACAGTAGATCAAAGACAAGCGGGGTTAGTGCTATGTAAATGCAAAGAAGCACAAAAAATAATAAAGTAAATTCTGTTGCCTCCCCAGCAATGGCGCCAAAATGATCGCACGAGTTTCACGTGTTTGAAATCAGGGTTATGAGTAACCCATTATCGTAGTTGCAATACTCGTGATCAAATAAAATTTATACCGAAATTCCAAGGGAGTCTTAGGCCGAACACATGGAGGCGACATTTACTTTGTATGAAAATCGCTCTTCGATATGTTTCTTTTTGGTGTTTTAGGGTTTTGTTTTTTTTTGTTTTTGAAATAAGATGATAAACAATCACAAGAGAGATACAGAATTGAATCTGATATATTGCATGAATGTCAATTACAATAATATAGAAAACATAAAAAGAGAGGGAGGTGAGAAGAAATCTCCCAAAGTGACTGTTCAGCGAGACGACAGTGCCTGGTGGAAGCTCGGATGAAGGAGTTGGGAAGCAGGATGATAGAGGTGAGAAGCAGGAGGACATTGGCTAGAGGAAAGCTTCAGTGCAACTCCAGAGTGGAGGTGAGAAGGCAGAGATGATCTGCTACCGGAATGAAGGTGGGAGGACGACTCCAAGATGACCTATGAATGGGGATGGGAAGTTGAAAGAGTATTTGGTGGCGCAGAGTTTCGTTATACTAATAGGTGCCTTGGGAGCTTGAGAGCAAACTCTAACAGAGCATTGGTAGGCTTGCTAGAGCTTCTGAGTAGGTGGGAGTAGAGTAGGTAGAGATGGCTTGGAAGGGAGGGGGTGTTGGTCCTTTTATAGTGGATGAAAAGAGACTAGAATAGGCATGGGACCATTAGTGATCTCCAAAACATCACTGGAAGTGTCGCTGTAGGCAACTTACGCCCACTCACACCCACAGTTGGCTTTGCTGGCGTGCGAAGAATTAGCAATGGCTGTAAGCATCGCTATATGTCCACCAAGCTGTCACTGAAGGCTGGCGCCAACCGAGCATGCACCCGCCCCATGCACGCGGATTGCCCGGCGGCCCTGCTGGTGTGCGCACTGGCATGTGCTGGTGTGTGCTCGTGTGTGCTGCTGGTGCGTGCTGGTGCTGCGCATGCATTGGCTGGATTGAGAATGGGGGGGCTGCGGGGATTCAAACCCTCACCCCTCCCTTGCGAACCGCTGCTCCCATCGTTGCGCTACGTCCGCATGTGCGTTGCAAGGAGGAGTTGTGGCCACATGGTTAGGGCGAGCTCCATGTAGAGGATGACGTGGGTGGCTTTGGGCACTCCATGGTTAGATCGCTTGATGGGCAACCTTTAGAGATGTGGCGGGTGGCTTTGGGCACTCCAGATGGTGCCACATGGCACCATCCTCCTTGTAGAGGATGCCGTGGTGCTTGGATCGAGGTGATTTCTAGGTTGTTGAACTGTAAATGTTGCTCCGGATCCATTCGTATGGTCAGATTTTTCATCCGAAATCCATAAGGATGTCGCATTGCCTCCTGGCCATATAAAATGGAGTTAATATACAAAACATACAACTATCCTAAGTGCCATGCAATGGATGTTATGCGGTATTTATAACATGATATGCAATGCTAAGCCTAGGAACTATCATAAATAAGCATTTTATCATGAATTCATATGTGTTTACCAGTTGATATTTCGATCTAGTCTCTAGAGGTACGGCACAATAAGGCATCTTGACGATAAAATCTAGCTTAAAGAGCTGGTCTGATCCATATGATTTTGCTTAGGACTAGGAAAGCTTAGGCATGGGGATATTTGATAGGTTCACTTTTGTAGACTATAATTGAGCCTAGGGACATGATTATTTGGATGAGAAGTTTGTTTAGAGCATGCATTACATTGATAAATTATTTAAGCTTGAGAATTGTCATTCCTGCAATTTATTTAATGTGTGTTTCATGCATATAATTTTAATACGTAACTGTGTATTGATATATTATTTACATATTTTTGCAGGATTAACTGGGGGCACAAACTTGGAATTTTAATTATCATCAAAAGAAGGAAAGAAGATAAAAGAATCAAAGACCCTCTTCTCTCTTTGGAAAGATGTCAGAAATATATTTCCTTCTTATTGACCAAGAAAGAATGGCTAGCACTCCTCAATTTCCCCTCAATTACCAATTACATATTTGTCTAATCACAACAAAATAAGCCACCAGGGGATATTTTTGGTAGGCCCACAAACGTAGAGAAACTCTCACGTACGCTAATTTGGAAATCACATATTTTTTGGGCTCTCAACTGATCATAACATAATCATGAGCCATAACCAGCTTTAATTAGTCAGGATTAACTAACAAATGCTCCTACATAATCGCCGGAGAGTCGTAATTCACTACATATCCTTTCTGAGAAGAGTACATTAAAATATGGTTAATTCTACAGCTTTAGCAGCATATGATGAATGCAGAATAATCATGAGATTTCTCAGAGGTTAATCTAAGGTCAAATGTTCATTAATGACTGATAAGAAGGTCCATTCAGACAAAAATGAGTTTTCGCACATTTCGAGAATAATACAGCACCCAAAATCCTAATTTCAGACCAGCTTAAAGAACAGAGGTTCTAGTCAGGATAAATTCCATTTAAACCTTCTAAAATTCATATAAAAATATCCCATGAGGTTTGGTACCATTGGTTTGACCATTGGAACCCATTTTGACCTTAAATAGAGTCTCAGACAAAAAGTTACCCTAATTTTAGTTTCTATGCAAATTTTCTAGTCAAACTTCATCAAAACTAAAATCCAACTTCACCATCGGATTCCTTGGGTCCAAATTAGGTTTGTACCAAAAGCTGGACCCAATCAGAGATCATCTTGACCTAGTTTACATTTTGATCCAATTTGACTCTTTCTCTCTCATACACACCCTTAGCTTTGAAATCTTTGCAAAAAGGTCCCTAAGTTTCTCATCATTCTTTATGCATGGGTCCCTACCGCCATTGGTTTGAACACACCAAGATCCATCAAGATTCAAGCGAGGATTTCTCACTCGATTCTCAATCAAACACTCCCAAAATTGAAAGGAAGATTCCTTGAGGAATTCCCTTCCAAATGGATCTGGCCTTGGACCCTAACTCCTTCCTAATCTCTCATGCGAATGCATGAAAGTTTTGGGTACCTTTTGTGCACGAAGCTCTTAAGCTTGAAAGCATCTTTCCAAGCTTAGAAACACCCCCTAAGGCCTATAAAAAGAACCCACGATCATTTCCGCTTCTCCTTAGCTTGGTTTGGCCGCACTTCTTCACCAAAAAACTCCTCCCTCCAACCTCCTCTGACCAGCTCCAACAAGCTCTCTTCCTTGGCTTCATTGCCCTCTTCCACATACCATAGGCAGAGGGAAACACCTACCCTCCTTCCACTTCTCACGACACTGGTAGAAGTCCCCTACACCCTCTCTTTCCTCGTCCCCCTCTCACCAGAGAAGTTCTCTTCCACGAAGCTGACCAATCATAGCCGGTGCAGCTGACGTGCTCCTACCCCTTTCGACCGATAATATTAGGTTCCTTCGCTCCCTCTTCCCCTATACTCTCTTTCCCCCTCTTTCAAACCTAGTTTTGATCACTGTTCACACCACTCCCCCTCCATCTTCCCCAGCTCTGGCGAAGCTCCGGTGATGCCTCCCCGATGCTACACACCACCAAATATGCCCACTCCACTTCCAAAAGATCTGCTTCACCTCACCGCACAAAACCCCTCACCTAATTCCTCAATTCACTCGATTGAATGCTCCACCCGACACGATAGCCACTGCACCACCTTCTCGACCTCATTCGACCACCACACACATGCTCATGCCACGAAACCGCCACTACCACATTCGCCGTCACTTGGCGATTCCCCTGAGGTATTTTAACATGGCCGAGAGGCCTTCTCTTATGTTTCAGGTACTCGCAATGGTTCGCCGTTGCTGCCACCATCTTCGGCTCCAATTGCAGTCCTCCGATGAGCTGCAATTAAGTGGAGGTTCCATCCGCAGCTTTGCGTGAGGAAGCTGTGGTGCTTTAGTGCTATAGCGTGAGATTCTAAAGTAGTAGAAACACATAAGATGAATTTGTGATCAGTGCTTACCACTCAGTAACATGAGGGGTTGGGTCACTCATACCCCTTTCACTTGCTAACCCGACCCATTAGCACTCCTCGATCACCTCCCATGCCAGTGACCCTGGTCCATGCTGTCGACCCAAATACCTGTATCAGGATCCAACTATTCCTTGGGCTTGAGAGAAGAGGAAGAATTGTGAGAGAGCGGGGGAGGGCTTTGCTCTCTGAGACTTGTGCCCCTGTGCGACACTTAGTCGCTGAGGGGAGTTGATTCCCCTGTGCTATGAAGAAGAAAGGGAAGGTTTGTGAAGAAGGAAAGAAGAAGAAGGGAAGCTAAAGAAGGAGAAGAAAGGGAAGGTCTTTGAAGGAGAAGGAAAGAAGAAGAAGAAGAGAAGAGAAGCTTGAGCAAGAAAGAAGCTTTGATGAAGAAGAAGGATCGTGCTTAAGGAAGAAGGAAGGAAGCTGAAGAAGAAAAGAAAAGAAGAAGAAAGGCTCTCTGAGAGCCTCTGCATGAGACACTTAAGCCGTCTGATGATAAATGCCTGTCGACTGATCTGAGTTGATGATAACACTATTGCATTATTTAAGTACTATAGTTTACAATTGAGTAATTGCATGCATGTTTAATTAAAAAGGATAAGTGGTGATTCAAATCACCATTGTTTTAATTCTCTTCTATTTTTGATTCCATGCAACCTTGAGATACATTGATTAATATTAATTCTGATCAATTTCATTCATTATATATCTAATTTGTGATCAATTAATTGTGCTCATTGATTCTGAATGAGATTAATGTTGTGAATTCCATATTTTCTCCTTGTGTTTGACCTCAGACTCTTCTTTGATTCTGAGTTATAAATTTATTTCTTTTGTTGTGCGATTTAGGAGTGAACTACAAAGAACGCATATTTAAATCTCCTCTTGCTTGAAAACATCGGCCTTTTAAAAAGGATAGGAAAAGCAAGGTAGGGGGGACACCCACGCACTCCACCAGCTCCTCTTTCGCAGGCACACCACCATGCCACCACCACCTCACCGCGTGACATCTGCTTTTGCTTCATATGCCGACTGTGACTAGTGGACCTCCATGGGACCACGACACTGCTACTCGCCATTACGTCTCATCCACCCCTCTCTCATCAGCACGACAACCTGCGACTTCCCCCTTGACAACAACATTCCATTAACGTGACCTCTGCCTGGCATTGCACCACCACTCCACCGTGTGCCACATCCAGCAACCACAATCCACCATCTTCTCTCCCAGCAGAGAATCGCCCTCATCCTCTCACTGCGGCCCAAATCTTTCCCACGCAAGAATAGGAGCAAGCTCCCTCCACTGAGCCCTTACTGCGTTCAACCTCTTCCATCTCGACCGACAACTCACCTTCAAGCTTTGCTCCCAACTGTGAACACTGCGCCCATGACCGGCTTCTGCCTACGATCACTACCGTGACATCCATGACCTTCTTCTTGAACTGCCCCTCTTCTTTCTCCCTCTTCTTCTTCATTTTCTCTTGCAACAACCCATCTGCCACCGACCACCACCAACAACAATAGCCCCCTTGAGCCGCCAAACTCATCACCAACGTCGCCATTTTCCTTACCACACCTTACCGTACCTTCCCCCTCATCCATGACTGTCGTCGTCACCTGCATGGTTGCCAATGGAACTCCATGTCGCCAACATCGCAGCTCCATCCGACCGTCGCTGGCCATCTCACACCTCGCTACAACCTCCAGCTGATCAACCTTACTCGATTCTACCTCCGATGAGCTTCTCGACCCTCGCCGAAGCTCCACGAGCACGCACGGTAGCAGGGAAGAAATACTCTGTTTTGGGTCTTAATAGTATTTACATTCAATAACATTGTGGAATTTTTTATTTTGGTTTTTTATTATTTTATTAAGGTGAAATTGTGGCAGAACCCTTACATTCTTGCGCTATCACTGAACTCTTTCTTTTCACCTTATTTTGCATTGGATTTTGATATGTATTTCGCATCTACGACTGGGAATGATACATATCAATTATTTTCTTGCACTTGTGCCTCCCTGTGATATGACCTGAAGTTGTGGTATAATTTCAGTATTTTTTTATTTATTTTTGATTGAGGATTTTCCACCACACTATTTACTGCAACATATTTCCTTGGTATTATTTCTTCAAGCGAAAATCATTCGATCAGGCATCAAAAGAAATTGCATCACCAAATAGTTTGTAATCATCCAATGATATTGGATCCATTCACACACAATGTGTAAGGTGCTTTTCATCATCAACCATATATGAAAAGAAGAACTCCAGCATAACTGACTTGCAATATTCAAGATGATCAATCGACATTAAAGCATCAATTCCATTAGATTTTCTCCTTTCATCCCTCTTCATGTTCTAAATGTCTCTTACAATGTTTGCAACCTTGCCATTCATACAACCTTGTCTTTCTAAGAATGAAACTTGTTTGTTAACCAGAATATTCACATCAGGCATTGTATCCAATATATTTTTGTATGTTTTGTTATCTTCTTAATAGGTTTCAGATACCTCTTCTTACTTGGGAAACATGGAGGATGGTTATGGTTATCTGTAAATTTTTGAACTATCCACTTATTCGTTGATGATAATATTATCATGAGCCATAACTAGCTTTAATTAATTAGAATCAATTGACAAATGCTCCTACATAATCACTCGAGAGTCATAATTCACTGAATATCCTTTCTGAGAAGAGTGCACTAAATCAAGTTTAAATATGCAATTTTAATAGCACATTATGGATGCAGAATAATCATGGGTTTTCTAGGGGTTAACTGAAGGTCAAATGTTCATTAAAGTCTAATAAGAGGGTCCATGTAGACAGGAACGGGTTTTCAGGCACTTCGAGAACTAATTCATAACCCAAAACCCTAATTTCCAACCTGCTTAAATAACAAAGGTTTTGTGATTGCGCAGCAATCATAGGCCATAATTCGCCTGAATTAAGGTAGAACCTAGCTTAACATTCTACATGCATACACATCGTACCTTGCATCCAAGATGATTTATATGTTTTATACATAATAATGTGCTATTTAAGAGGTATTAATAATTGCAGGCAATTTAAGGCTGCGGATGACTAATCCAACCTTATGGATCTGTTTAGAAAGACGATGGGAGTTCAATGCTTCCAAGACTACATCAATCAAACCTTCGTAGCACCCCAGGGAGTTCGCAGAAGAAGCAAGAGCCAAGGGGCAAATTGAAGAATATTCATACCTTAGATGACAAATCCAACCACACGGATGGATCCAGATCGATGTTCGCAGTCCAACGGTGTAAAAATCAACTAAATCGGAGGCCTACATCATCAGATACAAGGAGAAGAAGATGGATGGCCATGATGGTGCCATGTGGTGCCATCGCAGCCACCCCTCACCATGCCCCATTCTTGGAAGGAATGACGTGGGTTGTTGGATCGTCATCCAACGGCCGCGATGCATCCACGCCGCCCGCCTCTAGCTGCTTCATCAGATGAGGATGCGATCTCGACCGTTGGATATCCATCCAACGACTGACAGTGGTCGTGCAGAGATTTAGAAACTTGACACAAACTCATCCACAGCACGTCGGTTAGCACCTTCACGCCTAAGAAACAGACGCGGGTTTGAGAAGTGCCCAATGTGAAATCAGGGAGAGTGGCGAGCGCGGGCGTGATTGACGTAGGATCTTCATCGGGCGGTGGAAGCGCGGATGCGTGGCGGGCACAGGGGCATCAGATGAAGACATGCATGATGACGCGCGCTGTTTATCATGCGAGATTGATGTTTAAAATGAAGCGTTGTAATATAGTCGAAATCACTTTGAAAACAAATACAATTTTTATTACTCGAAAAGGTTCCGAGGTCGAACATAGGGAGCAAATGGAATTCACACACTAATATCAACAATTAATGTAATTTGAACACATAATATTACTCAAAAACTAATTTGCAATGTAGAGCATATGAGTATATGAATGAGTAAAAAGAATTTTAGACAAAATAATGGTGATTTGAATCACCAATTATAAGTCTAATACATAAAATACTTACTCAAATTGACTAAAGGAGAGAGTATGAAATCAGACGTCTGCATGCCTCTTCCTTCTTCTTTCTTTCTCTGATTCTTCCTGTCTTCTTCTTCTACTCTATCTTTGCTTTGCTCCTTCTTCTATTCTTCTCAGGCCTTCAGCTTAGGCCTTCACTTCCTCTTCCTTAGGCCTTCATCTCTTCTTCTTTTCTTCTTTTGCTTTTAACCCTGCGATCCTCCTCTTCTTCTTCTTCTTCACTTCTCTTCTTCCACAACTTTCTTCTTCTCTAGCCTTTCTGCCTTCTGAATTCAGCTAAGTGTCGAAGACAAACTTCTTAGGGAAAAAACCCCCTTTCCCCCACGTAACTCTCCTCTCTTCTCTTTCTATTTCAGTCTCACTCTCCCAGAGCCACAGTTAGTCAGGTAATCGGACCTAACGCATACCTAGGTCCAGGATCACCAGCGTTTGGTGGTGAGCGAGGAGTGCGGGTCAGGCGAGTTACCGGGTCAGCCAAGTCCGCAAGGGCATGTCACGGACGAGACCAGTGAAGGTGTAGGAGGACCTCACCCTCAGCGATTAGAGGCAAATAGCCCCATTCACTTTTTGGTAATATGCGGCTACAGGTGATTCTTCATATCCGAGGTGGGACTAAATGTCCCACCTTTCTTCTGCACAATGCAGCAGAAAGGCACATAGCCAATTTGACAAGGCTGTGGCTATTGAAGCCTTCGTGTGAGGACTTGGACTCTTGCAGGCCTCAATTCCGCACAGCCTGGAGGTATCCCCTAGAGCAGAAGCACCTTGGAGCAGCTTGAAGCTTGCTCGAAGCATGGCATCAATGGCAGTTCTGACTTGACACCTGAAATTCAGGAAAAGGGACCTTATGGCCACGTCAAAATGCTCAGTAGGAACGCCGTGACACAGCGAATGTGACAGTGGCAGTGGCGTGGAGCGAGAGTGGCTATGGTGGCCGGACAGGTGCAGTTATGGCTGGTGAGAGTGGGTTTGTTCAGGAAGGTGTTTGGGTGGATGATGGAGCAAATGGAGTGAGGGGAAATGAGCAGGAAGGTGCAGTGGAGGTTGTAGGGTGGTCGGCGAGGTGGATGGAGGTGTGTAGTGGTGGGAACACCTCGACGGAGGAGTGGCCGGAGCGGAGAACGAAGAGGGTGAACGGTGTAGTCGAGGGGTTGAATTGAGAAATAGAGAGTGGGAAACTAACCTACAAGTCTAACTAAATCTAACTAGCTACTTTAATGGACAAAAGGAAGGAGATTCCCACATTGGTGTGGTTGGCGAAGGTGGGGAAGACGAACCTCTGTAGGAGAGACGGCGGCGAAGATGGGGAAAGGATGGCGATGGCTGGTATTGCACGACGCAGACAGTGAGGAAGGTGAATTCGCCACTGGTTTTGTGGTCGGACGATGAGAGAAGTCAGAGAGAGACCACCGGAGCTTGTGAAGTTTTGCAGCTGAAGGGGAGAGAGGAAGAGGGGGAGTTGCAGCCGAATTTCAAGCTTAGGAGAATGGTTGAACCTTGGGGAGTCTTTTATAGGTCTTGTGCTTGGAAGCCAAGTTCCAAGATAGGAATTCTTGCCGGATTTGGGAGCTTCTTGAGACCCAAATATCTCATGCATTCGCATGAGAGATTGGGAAAGATCTGGAGCACATGGACAGGATTAGATTGGAGGGAATTACTTGATGAATCTCCCTTCCAATTTTGGAAGGGATTCATCAATTAATCAGGGAGATATCTCCTATCAAAGGTCGTTGGAGTAGATTTCCTCCACGATAATGGCGAAGGGACCTAATTGTGAAGACAAAGAGGAAGTTAGGGGGCCGAATGTAAGGGTTTTTGAAAGTTGGGGGTATAAATGTAATCAGACAGGACCTTTTTGCAAAGTAGGTCAAGACAAGTTATCTTTAGGTCTAAATTTTGGTACAAACCTAATTTGGACCTAAGGAATTCAATAGTGAAGTTGGATTTTGGTTTTAACCACATTTGACAAGGTAATTTATGCAAAAACCCAAATTAGGGTAAATATCTATCTGAGACACCATTTTAGGTTAAGATGGGTTCTAATGGCCAAATTGAAGGTAATAAACCCTGGAGAATGTTTTTATATGATTTTTAGAGGGTTTATGTGATTTTTATCTTGACCAGGACCTTAGTTAATTAAGTGGGTCTATTTTTAGGATTTTGAAAGTCATTTAATTCTCAAAACATACGCAAACCCTTTTTCTGTCTGATCTAACCCACTTGTTATCTTATTAAGACCATATGACCTTTATTAAGCCCTTTAGAAAACTCGTGGTTGTACTGCATTCATGATAAGCTTGTAAAATTGCAGTTTTAACCCTAGTTTCTTGGTTTTCCCTCAGAATGCTTATG
This sequence comes from Thalassia testudinum, assembly GCA_037157565.1. Taxonomy (NCBI): domain Eukaryota; kingdom Viridiplantae; phylum Streptophyta; class Magnoliopsida; order Alismatales; family Hydrocharitaceae; genus Thalassia; species Thalassia testudinum. The sequence continues at coordinate 54,605,854 of JAZHRO010000007.1, forward strand.
CAATGAATTATGGTTCTCTGGTGGTTATGTAGGAGCATTTATTGACATGATTAGATTAAAATGAGATAATTATGGCTCATGATGGTGTTCCCGTCACGCGCCTTAGGAATCGAGAGGGTGTTGCGCATGCTGTTTAAGTTGTCCGATCGAAAGATCGGACGGTTGAGAGAGCTTAGGAGTTGAGGTGCGATTAAGTGACGAGCGGCGGGTGAGCAGAGACTGTCAGATGTAGATCCAAGGGCACACATTGTGTCACGTGTCAGCACCAGATTAAAACCATGAATAAAGAAGGATTTGGAAGGCTTAATCAGGACCATTGATCTTCCGATCAACGGATCTGATTAATCTAAAGCTTTTGCACAGAATTAAGGGCTCCAATGCCTTAAATATCCTTCACAAAAGCTATAAAAAGAGGCCTAAGGGTCCCCTTTGAATTGATTCCATGTTTTCTTCTTCCTCCTACAACTCCTCTCCCTTCTTCTTCCCGTCTTCTCTACCTCCATCTTTGCATCTCCGTTTGAAGCGTCCGTCGAGCCACCTCGACGGATCGTTGCTGCTCTCCTCAACCTCTCCAGAAGGCCACCATGAACCACTCGTGGTGCCCTTGTTCTGCTACATAGATAGTTTATGTTTATGTTAGAATTTGTTTAGTTATTTGTATGCATTTCATATTCAAACTCTCTGATTGATATATATATTGTGATTCATTGTCTATGCTATTTAGTAATTAGATTTAGAACAAGAGCATAAAAAAAAAAGCACTTTCTGCCCCCCTGTGATTGATCATGACTCATCAGTTCTGTTAATTTATTTGTTGAGACGTATTTCTCACTATACTACAACGCATTTACCTTTTATGGGATCTACGCCCCAAACATTTTGGTTAGAATAAAATTCATCTAAGCATTATAAAATTCATAGAAAAATATTTCATGAGGTTTGGTACCCTTGATTTGACCATTTGAACCTATTTTGACCTTAAATAGAGTTTCAGACAGAAAGTTGCCCTAATTTAGGTTTCTGAGCAAATTGCCTAGTCAAACTTGGTCAAAATTGAAATCCGACTTCACCATCAGATTCATTAGGTCTAAATTAGATTTGTAGCAACATTTAGGCCCAATCAAAGATCATATTGACCTAGTTTGCATTTTAGTCCAGTCAAACTCTTTTTCTCTCATTTAGCCCTCAACTTTTGAATTATTTACAAATAGGTCCTTGAGCTTCTCATCATCTTTGCAGTTAGGTCCCTATTGCAATTAGTGTGAATAGAAGCTTCACCGTCAAGATTCGAGAGATGATTTCTTATTTGATTCTCAATCAAACTGTCCTAAAATTAAAAGGGAAAGGAAGATTCCTTGAGGAATTCCCTTCCAAATGAACCCGACCATGAATCCTAATCCATTCCCAATCTCCCATGCAAACGAATGGAAGATGTGGGTATCCCATGTAAGCGAAATAGCCAGAGCTTGTAAGCTTGTTTCCAAGCTTGGAACTCCTCTCTAAGGCATATAAAAGAACCCACAATGCATTTTTGCTTCTCCATAGCTAGGTTTAAGGCCAGAAGAACGTCTTCTTCCTCTCCCACGGCCAGCTCCAACCTAAGCTTCGGCGATCTCCTTCTCCCTCGTCCTACGAATGGCCAACGACCAAATTAGATCGTCCAACTTCTTCCTCATGCTCATCCATGCCTCGCTAGCACAGCGAGGGCTGCTTCGCCGTTTCCTCGTCGTAATCTCCCTCAATAGAGAAGTTCTCTTACATGACGCCGGCTATGCTTATCAGAGCCAATGTCCTCCTACCTCTTTCGGCCATTAAAATTAGGTTTCCTTCCTCCTATTCCCCTCTACTCTCTTTCCCCCTCATTAAACTCTCGTTTTGAACACCGACATCGCCGTTCACCCTCTGTCTTCTCCACGTCTACCCAAGCTCCGACGAGGCCTCCACAGCTCCACAAGCCACCACTCACCTCGCCACGACTCCTAAAAGCATCGCCATCCTCCCTACTTCAAAATCGCTCACCTAGTTCCACTAAACACCCTCTCAGACACCCCACCGGACATGATATTAACCACACCACCTTCTCACCTCCGTTTGGCCACCATACACATTCACTCATCACACAGACACCACCATTGCACTCCAGGTTCACCGGCGATGCTTGTGAATTTGTTTAATTGGGGCTACAAGCCCGTACTATGATTCGCAGGTAGTCGTCGTCCTCCAATGCCACCACCATCGTTTCCAACGACATCTGCTACTCTCTGGTCACAATCCACCGCAACTCCACCTCTAGGCTGTGCGGCCCAGCTCCAGGCACTTGCACCACGTCCCCAATTGAAGACCCAAAGCTTCAGTCGCTCTAATCGAAGAAGGCTTTGCTGCAGCTTTGCATGCGAAGAAGGAAGAGTGTCTTTAGTGCCACATCATGAGCAGACGAACGAGCGACCACACATAAATTGAATTTGTGAAGTTAGCTGCTCACCTAAGACACTGAGGTGTTGGGTCCCTCATCCCCTCACACCCGCAAACCTACCTATTAGCACTCCTCGCCTGTGATATCATGCCCGCAGGCTTGGTCCATGCTCTTGACCCGATAACCTGAATCCGACTATGCCCTGGGTTTGAGAGAAGAGAAGGAGGATTTGTGAGAGAGCGGGGGAGGCTTTTGCTCCTACAGGCATGTCCTTATGCGACACTTAGTCACTGAAGGAAAATTGGTCCCTTGTGCTGTGAAGGAGAAGAAAGGGAAGGTCTCTAAAAAAGAAGGGAAGCTTTGAAGAAGAAGAAGAAGGATCGTGCTTAAAGAAGAAGGCAAGGCTTTGTGAAGGAGAAAAGAAGAAGAAGAGAAGAGAAAGGAGAATGAGAAGAAGACCTTTGAAAGAGAAAGGAAGCTTAAAGAAGAAAGAGAAAGAAAGCCTTAAGAAGAAGGGAGAAAGAAGAGAGGCTTCTCAAGAGCCTTGTGCCTTATGCCTACATAAGTCATCTGATCTGGTTCTGACTACTGTTGAATAATTTAAGAACCTAAGTTACAATTGAATTCTGATTGGAATGATTGAAATAATTGAATGCATGAGTAATTAAGAGGATGAGTGGTGATTCAAATCACCATTGTTTTGATTCTATTTTCTTTTTGATCTATGATCTTGTGAGCTTAATCAAATAACAATTTGATTATACTTATTCATTGCATATTTGTTATTATTGTGCTCATTGATTTTGAATGAGATTAGTGTTGTGAATTCCATATTTGCTCCCTGTATTCGACCTTAGACTCCTTTAGAATCTGAGTTATAAATTTAATTATTTTCGAGCGATTGAGGTTTTGCTACAATGAATGCATATTTAAACCTCCTCAATAGCCCATTAACATTTGTGTCCAAATCCAGCTTAATAGATAATTTGGCCTAGCATCCGGTTCTAACAATTCTAAATTTCTTCTTGAAGTTTTCCTTTAGTGGGAGGCATTGAATCTTTCATCAGTTCCAAAAAACTAGAAGTGTTTTTCGTCACTATATCAATAGATCTCTCCGAGAACCCTTTCGAACAGCAAACAAATTTCTTGTATGATAAATTTTTTTCTTTTTTAGCTTGTCAAAGATGTATTTGAAACTGCTCTTACGAATGCTGAATCCACAATAAATTGAGTAGTTCTCATAAAAAATCTTCGCTTTAGTAACAAAGCCAAAACACATACCAACTTCTGGCGTTCACATGTCCTCATCTTCTGGAGATGAACAATCAATCTATTGAATAAATAAGTATTCTTGATTATTAGATGTTATCTACGATGAAACAAATAATTTGCAAAATATTAATGCAATATGAACCATAATAGCATTTTTTTCATATATATTTTTAGTCAAACTACACCGTTACATACCTAAGTTCTTTTGAAAATGATGATCCGTTTGAAAAATGTATGATGAGTCCCCTTTACATAATTTAGATGATGATTGACTAGTAACTGAGGCATGAAAGAAACATAATGTGATTAAAATGTAAGAAAAGAATAATGGATATAGAAGAGTAAATTTAAGGGTGGGAATTATATATAAGTAAAGTTGTGTTATAGACAATCGTTGCATGTCACCTTGTAATGCAGCTTGACAAAACATGTATAACAAAAATTAATTGAATGCTTGTATTACAAAAGTTCGATGCTTGCGAATTTGTAATACAAATAAGAAAACGTGTAATGCAAAACTTAGTTGGTGCTTTTATTGCAGCTTTGTATTACTTCAACAACAAATGAGGATGTTCCAACTGTATGTTTGTAAATACACTTAATTTATAAAATATTGTATTACAAATTCTTATATATTTGTAAATACAAATAATCTGTGCTGATTGTATTACAAATTTTTGAATTATTTGTAACCATAAGTAATCTTGTATTACAAATTTTTGTATTTTAATATATAGTAATTGCATTACAAAATTTTGAATATTTGTAAATACAAGTAGTCTATGGTGATTGTATTGTGAATTTTTGTTAGGCATGATTTTGTAATGTACTTTAAAAGTGTGTACTACAAAACTTACTTCAGTGCTTGCTCAGAAACTTTCTAATGCTTATTCAACAACTTTGTAATTCTTAAATGATTCTATTGGGTAATTTTTGGTGAATAAATTTGAGATTGTAATAGAATGCATCTTATACCCTACAAGTATGCACACAATAATAATAACACATAAATCACAGAACTTAATTAAAGATTTCAATAAATGAATGGAATGCCTACATCTGTAACTACATCTGTACATAATCTTTTGTGTGAAGAAACACATTCCAACAAAGACTCATGTTTGATAACCTCTTCAAAATTAGACTAATCATCATTTGAAACATCCATATGATGATATATACGTACAAACGTATATATGTTCTGCGAAAATAAATCAATATCATCGTGTTATCAAATTGTGTGCAAAAATACTTATAACTTATCTATAAAATAAAAATCCGTACTGCAGATCGTGAAAATAGGGATGAACAATGGCATATGTCCAACCCTCTTGAAAACACAAACTAATTGTGAAAATAGGGAATGAATAATAGCGATGTGAAACCCTCAAAGCAATTTGGACACCGACTCATATAGCTTGAAATGGACATTCCATATTGGCAATTTCCCTAAATTTGTGCAATAATGTTGATTAGTATATTTCCATATATGACTTAATGGTTTCATAAACCATTATAAAATTGAACATGGTGGTTTCATCAATCAATCATGTCATCCTACGGTTGAGGGGGTGTGCTTTTTAAAGGGTTTTATGAGCACAATGCTTATAGGATACTTTTCTTATATATATATATTTTTGATTTTTTATGAATTTGTATAATAAGTACCTATATAAATACGAATAAATCATATAATTCATTCATTTCCTACATTCACTAACTATGCCATCATTATTCACAAGAAAATCCATATCAAGCATGTAAATATCTCATAATCACCATTTAAACAACTACACATGTACAATATATAAACTAAGAATGTATATACAAGTACACTATGCAAACACACCTATACCGCCCATCCCAGGTCCACCCATGTCATTGTCATCTTGACGATGAGTTATGAAGTCAAAGAAAGGATGGTTTACTCCACCCCATCTCATCAAATCCATGAGTTGCTAGAATTGGAAATTCTACTACTCCATCTGAAAACTGATGAGGGACTCATTATGGCTCCTAATTCACTAAAATTAATTAGTTTTCCTAGCTAATTAACTAGTGAATAACATTATAATAGGGTTAATTATATGCTAAGGCAATAATAGCAAGGACCATAATTATATGATAAAATACATAAATTAAGAGTTAATAAGCATTCCTTTATGATTAATTAATAATTAGGATTTAAATCCAATCATTTAGCTACCATAATTATTAACTAGTGAATAACATTATGATAGGGTTAATTATATATTAAGGTAATAATAGCAAGGGCTTAATTATATGATAAAATACCTAAATTAAGAGTTAATAAGCATTCCTTTATGATTAATTAATAATTAGGATTTAAATCCAATCATTTAGCTACCCATAATTATTACATATAAGTCTATATTATTTATAATAACTTAGTAATTAAGGTAATAATATAAATCACTAAATTAAATATAGCTAAAAGGGACAAAAATATAATCTCAAAGCATAAATATATTATTTATCATATTTATAATAATATATAAAAGTTGAATAAGAAATAATTTAATTTACTCATTAAAATAAATAGTTTACATTTTAGTCCTTAGCTTTTAATGCAATTAAGTCCTTTCCATATTGTAAGCAGGTCCCTGTGAACACAACCTTCTTCTCCTCTTCTTCCTTTTGAACAACTGGCAAATGCCGGTCACCAGAACCTCCGGTCACCGTCAATCAGACATTGGAACTCTTCCTCTTTGGCCACCTCTAATCACCACCTCCTTTCCATCCAATGGTTTGGATGCACCGTCAACCAACAAACCTAAGGTGAGTAACCTTACCACCGTTAGAGATGATGATGGTGGTTGTAGTGAACCTAGACCTAATCAGGGCCGGATACATCCCCACCAACCTCCGTATTCGCCTATAGATAGACCCCCAACCCTACGATTACAAGGGTTGGCTCCTTAGCCTCCTTCTCCGCACTGAGCCAGCAATAGGCTATTCTTCCTCGACTTCGGCAACCTATCACCCCCCCTTTTGGAGCAGCTTTGGTGGAGCCACTCGTCTTCCTCACCACCTCTTCCTCTCCAGTGTTGTAACACTGCCAAGAAGTGCCTCACTATCCTTCCTCACCGCTTTCCTTTCTTGCTGGACATGTTTTGTCCTCTGCCTCTAATTTCTTCTTGATTCTGCCCTGCCAACGGTGGAATCCCTCATCATATCATCCAGGTAAATACACTAGACTCTTAGGTATAGATCATAGAGTAGTTTAGAGCAAGTAACTAGGCGTAGTTAGCTGTAATTAGACATCATTTTCCTCGACTCTGACGAGCCAATTCCAGCTCGTTAGACTTCAATTCATGTTGTACACTCCTTGATCACCTTCCTCTTCCTTCCACGAACATTTTCGACTTCTTTAATTCCTTAATTAGACACCTAATTGCTTAACCATACTTCACCTCCACCTGAGACCTTCGTTGTCCATGGCAAACACTCAGATCGCTTTCCACCTCCAATCAGATCCTCCAGCATACTCCACACACTATCAGGGCCTTGTTCCAGTCTTTAATTGTTCCTATTAGCCTATATACACCAAACACCTAATTCACCTCACCTTCTCACCTATGTTGTTAATGGCGGAGTTAAAAAGCACTTCTATCACCTAATTTGTTGATCACTCACCTTCACGATCACATGTAGAGAAAAATGCCTCACTCAATTGAGTGAGAAGATCATTCTTGAGTTCTGGCAAACTCAAGTTACATTTCTGAGAAATCTTTAGTTCAAATCTTTGATTTACTTGATAATCGAGCCAATTAATGAACTTTTGATGATCTTGAGATCATTAGGAGTTTGTTGAGCTACTTGATCAATTTTATGGAAATATATACTCAGGCGTACAAAATTCGACCTTCACCAGAGCTTTAGCGAGCTCCGACGAAGTCAATCAGGTGTTACAGACTATGAAACTTCTTAAGAAGCTCCAGATCACTTTATCTTAGCTTATTGATTAGTTTCCACTCTTTAGTTCTTTGTTTTAATGTTTCTACAACCTTGTTGGCATCTCTAGTAAATATTAGAGCTTTGCGATAGTTTCATTAGCATCTTTAGGATCTAGGAAGTCTAGCTTAGGTCTCAGATTTGAGATTTGATCTTTAGTCTAGTCTAATGACTAAACTCATCTTGGACATTAGGCGACAAACCTAGGATTGGCATATTATAAGTCAAAACTCCATTTTGAGTGGTTAGAAATGGTCCTTAGGATCAGTGGAATTGATCTAGGTAGTTAATCGATGATTAACCTCTTGAAAGTGTAAAGTCAACTCTAAGCATTATGTGGTCAACTTGAGGCCATTCTGAAGCTGTAGGCTTCAGAACTTGATTCTAAGGTCATATATGAGATACTTATGTTATTAGGATTCAGTTAGGATCAAATTTAGTGAGTTTTAATGATGATTTAAGAGAGTTTGATTCTCTATACATTTTGGGTAGAAGATTAGCTCCAGATGATTCCTTTGGTTTCCAGATGAGATTCTAAGCCCAAATTAGCCCAGATTGATCACTCTTTACCTTCTAAACTTATGTAGAAATTCTCCTAAGGTTCTAATCTTTTGATTAAACCTTTTGAATCCTCATTTTACCAGTTCTGATGCCCAGAAAGGAGCTCTAAAGCTCCTTGAGCTTTAGGATCTCCAAACACCTCTATTTTGAGTCCAAAGAGTGCGGAATGCCTTTAGTCACTTTGACAGATACTTAGGTGCAGGTGAGAGAGTGAATTAACAGGTCAATTTCATGAAGCTGGTCTCAAGCTATCGCTGTGCTGTGTTAATGGTGTCGAGCCATTTTTAGGAGATAATCAAAAGTGAGAATGTGATCTAATTGGTAGGATAAAGAGTGGAATCAATACACAAACTAAAAGGCTTCAGATATGTGGTTTTACATTAAAGATTGGATCTATGAGCTATTAGGAATTGATCATGGAATCTAGTGCTGGAAGCACGTGCACCTGAAGAAATGAGGACAACATATTAAACGCGGTAAGATAATTTCTACATTGTAGTAGTTCGCTTATGACATCAAATTTAAAGAAAAATGGAAAGATGAGTACGAGTGTTGCTCTCAGGGATGCACAAAATTGAATCAATTAGTTGCTTATTAGCACATGGTGATTTTGCTTGTTTGAATGAAAGAGAAGAAAGAGGGAGAGAGAGAGAGTGAGAGAAAGAGAATAGGGTTAGAAATTCGTGATAATGGTGATTGCTAACTATGATAGAATAATGTCATATTAGAATTATGGATGGCATGAACAAAATCTATTTTAGATAGATGAGGCAACAATGATAACAATGAGAAACTAATATATTCAGTGAGCAAAATAGTCTTACACTACAAATAATGGTGCTAGATGAATGCTTAAAGAAAACATGGACATAAAGCTAAATAAACTAGAAAATAAGTGCAAAAAATGGAGAGGCAAGGTCGCCATGGTGGTGGAGATGCTTCTGTTAGCGGCTTAGCAACTCTAGGGACCTTGCTTTGAGCTTTAGAAGGTGGTAGGAAACTTAGATTTGAAGATGGAAGACAATGGGGGTCCATAGGGCCTTTTATACGTGAAGAAAGGGCCTTGAACTGGCTTGAACCACCCAAATCGTGCCTTGAACCACGTTGGGCCGGTCGGGCATGTTGGACCAGTGTCCCTAGACCTGCATAAGAGCTAGAACATACAAACATGTGCTTGAAAGGAAGGCCAATTGTAAGCCGTTGGATAGAGAACATGCATCCCATATTTCTCACTAATCATGCGCTCTCGATTGCTCGCAGCGTGCAATTGCAATCAGGTGTTCCCCAGCTGGCCACGTGGTAAGATCTTCGCCTGTGGATTGCTCTCTATTAGTGAGGATTCGATCCTTAAATCATGTGCTTTGCTGGGGGCATTCACCTGCACATCATCGTGCCTATGCAGCATGTGCCTCATCCGTGAAGCCACGTCAACACAATCATGGTCGTCCCTTGATCTGACGATGCAATTTTGTGCTTCTCTTGTGCGAAGATTTGAGGTGCTTGGAGTGACTCGAACTCATGCCTTCACCTTGAGAGCATGCTTCATGACCGCTGTGCCATGCCCATGGATGGTTGCGAGGATGGGCTGATGCACACATGCTCATAGCTATTGGATGAGGATCCAACGACTGTGATTAAAGTTAGCTTTTGGAAGGAGAGGGTAGTGGTGATGTGGATGATCTTTAGCCATTGAATCAAGATCCAACAGTCCATATCGCATCTCACATGCGATCTTCAGGCTGATGGGGTCTCCTGGGCGGCTTTGGGTGGCTAGGATGGTTGTTCATATTTTCAACTCATTATGGGAGCTACAAAGGTTGGATTGAATTGATTTTCACGTCGTTGGGCTACGATCATCAATCCGAATCCATCCATACGGTCGGATTACTCATATGAGACCTGTTTCAATATGCACTTGTACAAGTTACCCATTAAACATTAATTACAAGCAATTTGAATGTAGATATTATACTATATGCATGCATTGCTCCCAAACTCGCTACATTATCAAATTTGCACACCTAAGCCCTCAAAATTGACTCTAATTGATGTAATTAACGCTATTATTTGTGGAGTCATCAAGTCCCACATCAGAAGATGCAGGGCGCTTAAAGGCATATAAAAGAAATGACCTCCATTAGCCACATCGAGCAACATCAATGTGAGCTGCGTGCACTGTGCATGCGTAGGGCCAGTGGGTGCCTATTGACTATTGACTATTTGTTGATGTGGCCTTTGGGCGTCGTGGTCCTGTGACACGTGTCCTTTGTGGGGAGAATCCTAGTAGCAACTAATCCGACTTAATGGGCCCTCAATATTGTGCAAAAAGCCCATCAATATTTTTAAATGAGCCCATACTTATTGTGATGCTAATGTGTGGCTAACACTTAGCCAAATCTGAGAAGCTAAGTATTGAGGGCTAATTAAAGCCTTGTGTTGAGCCTTGTGCTATGTTGAGGCTTGAGAATAAATGTATTGAGACCTAAGTTTGTAATGAAGTAAAAGAGGATTCATGTGTTATAAGATAACATTTTATGCATTTCTTTTTATTCATTGCATATCTTATTTTTTTATGGAATGATTGCCCTGAATTAGTGATCATTTGTTTGTAATTATTCATGTGGTTAACATATTAAAATTATATATTATATTTATAATTAAATAATTAGGTTAATTATATAGTTTAAGTACTTAGGTAAATTATAATATAATTAAGTATATAAATATTAATTAGGTATAATTTAAGTAAGTCATAATATAGATTAAGTTAGTATAATTACAACTAAGTTAAGTAATCTATAATGTCATAGGTTAATTTAAGTTAGTTAATTAAACTTATTTTAAGTTAAGTAACTTAAGTATTTGTTAAGTTATAAGTTATGTTTATAGTCAGTTATGATAGGTGTGTGTATAATAGTAATGTATTTATAGTTAGTAATTAAGTTAAGTAATCTATTATAAGTTATCTAAGTATTATAAGCATAATTTAAGTATATATTATTTACTTAATTAATATAATTAAGAATAAGGGATAATTTAAGAATAATTGGTGAACTAAATGCTTATTTAGCATCCAAGCGAACAACCTAGACTCAAAAAGCCAGTATAAATTATAAAATATGTTAGCTTTTTTTTTCACTATACTATAACTTAACAATGACAAATTAAAAATGTGAGGTAGTTGAACATTAGTAACCCTATAGCATGACCAAGTTAGTAGCTTACTTCAACTAGGAGGTTACATCCTTGAGCTACTTCTACCTCTCCTCATCTCGATAAGTCAGCGTCACCACCTATGGCTTCAACTAGTTGACAACAGTGGAAGATGTCGATGACCCCTTCCTTCCATACTAGTTGCTTACCGTCTTGCTCCTACCCGCCTGACAAAGAAAACCTTTGTGCTAGATTGCGTTACGAACCTGAACGAGTCCTCTAGTGTCATAGGCGATTGCGGACCAATCTCGAAGTTCTCATCCATAATATCAAATGGATAAATCAAGCTCATCATGTGACCCTGCATATATTTCAAATTATACTAAGTTTCTCTAAAGTAGTATCATCTATAAGTTATCATAAAGTTAAAATTAAATGATTTTCATCTAGCTTACATGTCTCTTCTGATATGCCTAATGAACCCATTGTTGGGTGCCCTCAAATGTGACCTTGCTATGAGTCATCTCATAGAACCTAACCCGTTCAAGTTAGGTACCATCATACATATCCAATTACAAATGTGATATAAGTTTTAAGTTACTGTAACTTCTAACATGTGTGTTGTCAAAGTAGATGGTAATGTGTACTTACATATCTAGCCTTCATTGAATCTATACTCATTTGACCCAAACAATGGGTCTGTGGTCGAGTTTGAGCCCTATTGGCCTTATTCTTCTCAGATTGCTCCTACAAGAAAGACATTTAAATTAGTAACCAATTCAATTAGTTATTATGAAATATAAAGAAACATATACACATTTATTTACTTGCATCGATGGTTTTGCCCAATTCTCATAGGCTTGACTCCAAGGGACCAGTTGTATCTTAGGAGGCACATTCCTCAATGCCTCCTCATATTTTCTATTGTTATAATAATAATTTATATGCAGAAAATGTTATCAACACTATAAGAATTTCCTTATTGTATTCTTTATTTGCACTTTCTAATTATGATCCTCCTTGTGGTCTTGAGAATGTTTTTAGGCACCCTTGGATCGATACCTCAATCAAAAATCACATGTATTTGATGATAGTAAATGGTTATAAAACCCAAGTGATATTAAGACAAAAACAAAAGCTAGTTAGGAATTACCATCAATTCTCGAATCAATTGATCCTTGATATTATTTGAGACCTTTCTCCAGTCGATGTAGCAAGTAGGCACGACAACTTTTGTAAGCATTGTGAGCTTGTTGTTGAATCTCAAATAACATACATCTTCCCTAGCAGGATTGATTTTTCCCACGATTTTGGTTCCCTACAATAGTTTGTCTAAGTCCACATTCCATGTTGGACGCCTTTTTTTTTGGTTTTTTACCTTAAAAAAAGTATAACATAATTAGAACCTAATAAAGAATAAACATAATAAATTTAAATTTCATAAAGGATGTGAGTTTTTTTACCACTAGGCCCTACCTCACTTGTTAGGTCCGAATGCTGATTCGGATCATGCTATGTGTTGGCCTCTACTCCTACATGTGTTTAATGCTAAGGCTCGTGCGATGTCTCAACCTGTGACATCTCGAACTATGTCAACAGTTGAGGCTTGCATTGCGATGGGATATGAGGTTTGGTCTCAAGCTAAGTTTACTCAGGGCAGTGGGTGTCAAACTCTATGGAGACACCACCAATTGACTGTTGCTAAGAAGCCCTAGCCTTCTAATGTAAAGGCCCTTCAGCCACCTTCTAGCCCTTCCCAACGCTTCCAGCATGCCTAGAATATTGATGTATTCCTAATTAATTACTTAATTCATGCCTAACTATTGTTGGTTTGAGGGTAATTTAACTCTAAGTGCCTTATATTAGGTCACTTTAGTCATTATGCATCATTTTGTAAATATTGCATTTTTAGGGGTTTAGTTGTAATATTCCTGTAATCTATATCCGATGCCTTGAAAAAGTTTATTTATATCTATGCAGGTACTAGGTTTGGATTCAATTGAAGCTCCACTTCAAGGCTAAATTCAATTGAGCTCACATATCCTAATTGGGCTAACTTAAACCCAAACTCTAGCCCAATTGACCAAACACCTAGCCTAGATCCACACCCAATTTCCTACGCCAAAACCCTAGTTAACCTAACCTATTTAACACCAATGTTGGCTGACCAAGGCACGTTGATTTTTCCACCTTAATTGGCCACCCAACCCTTGGCTAAACCTTAACTATTTGATCCACCAATTGCACAACCCCACCTACTCTAATATACACTCCAACAAGCCCTCCTATTGGCCGTCCCCCTTGCTCTAATAAACATTATATTGGATGACCACTTATTGACCTCTTTTCCTAGCCATTAGATGTAGATCATAGGGTCCTAATTCACCAACCTAAACCTAGACAAAAATTCCTACAACCAATCGTTATGGTTGACCCCCTTATCCACTCCTTTCCAACACTTGGTTGGCCATTATGTGCCTAAATCTCCACCATTAGATCAACATTATAAGGCCTTGATTGACCATTCAAATGCCCTAGCCTAATCCCCATCTAACTCCATCCTAGCTGGCCACCTATGTACATTCAATCCTAGCCCTCCAATCTCCATCCAATGGCCCAAAATCCACCTACCTATGGTTGGACAAGAGCCTTTGAAACCAACCTTGTTGGTCGGCCACATATGCATTGATCTTGGCCTCCATCCTTCCCTTGTTTACATCCAACCCTTCATCCTATGTCCAACAAAACCAAACTTTATCCCTACATCAACTTAGATCCTAGCCCTTGAATTCCTAAGATCTAATACTTGCCATACAACTTCATGATCCAAAGTGATTTGCATCCACTAATCATAACCCTCCAAACTCTCTAGAAAAGAAGACTAAGGCCGACCATGTGGAGAATTATTGTCTCCTAAGTACATCCCCCTTAAGGGCTTCCTCCTCCACCTTTTTCTTGTTGTAGACTTTATCTCCATCTTCGCCTTGCTCTCTGGCTTCTACTTCACCAGGGCAAGTGAACTAGAAGGAACCCTCCACTACATTCTCAGAGCCTCTACACCGGCCAATTTTTCACATCATCTACTTGTTTTCTTTTAGTTCTAGTAGCAATCTATTTCCTAATTCTAATTATTCTTGTTCGTATTTTTATTTCTAGTTCTAGTTGCATACTTATTGAGGATGGCACAAGAGAGGGGTGAATTGTGCACTATAAAGATTATTAAATAAAATTGTAATTAAAAATTAATAATATAGCAAACCACAAAATGAACACAATGATTTAGAGAGGAAATCCTTCAACTGGGAAAAACCTCTAACTTGTCTCCCAACAAGCCCCAAAGACTAATCAATCTTACTCCAAAATGAAACTTTCCTTAAATATAAAATTTTGCACGTAAAAGTAAGAAGTAATAAATTCTTCTTTTCAAATAATCTTTTGATACGTGAAAGTAGTAAGGATAATTTATGATCCATCACGCTTGAGAAAGATTTTGAAAACACTTTGAAGAATGACTTGTAAATATAGATTCAATATCTAAGGTTTACTTCAATAGAACTTTCAATGAAATTGAATAAGCTAAGTGCAAGAAAGTAGGGGGTAGGAAATAATACTTCACGATAAACTTACCTTCGAGATAAGAAATGTTGCATGGGAGTAGAATATCGTAGATCATGCAATTGAGAGCTTGAGGGCTTTTCACGTGAGAGAACTTGAGAGCACTTAAAATGGCATAGGATAGCTTTCTCAAAAATAGATGACCTCTTGAATCACTACAACATATATGCCTTTCACCATCGATTGAAAACTGACGGCAAATCTCAAATAATTGATGGCAATCAATGACACCGTTAATATCGTCGCTGTTTTTCTTTGCCGTCAGTTACAAGGCTAATCCGACGTCAAAATAATGTTTGTCCATCGGATGGATTGGAGATTTTGACGTCATTTCACATTTGACGGCACTTGTTTTTGTCATTGATTCTTAAATAACTGATGACATATGTAAATCAATTTTTCCCATCTTTACGCACCCTTTTTTATTTTCGCCGTCATTTAAGTAACTTTACCATCACTTCTATAATCGACGATAACAATTTTTACCGTCACTTATTCAAATAAGCGATGACGGATATGTAATGGTAAAAATAATTTAGCCGTCTCTTATTCATCAAACTGACGGCATAAAATGGGAATAGTGATTTTATCGAACCTTTTATGCCGTTGGTTATTATATAACGACGGTAAAAATATTTTTACCGTCACCTATATGTCGTCGCTTATTTAAATAAGCGACGACAAATGTATGGGTTTTTTTTTATTACCAAATGATGGAAACTACCTACTAACCTACTTAAAAGTCTTGCTTTTATAGTAAAACAAGTAATGAAAATGAACAAAAATTTATATTTCATAAATATAAAATCTAGTACATTAAAAGTTTGAAAATGAAATATTTACATAAAAAAGGTTACATGAAAAACATAAGAAAAAAAATGGATATAAATCAAGATATAGCTGCCCCAATGCCACCAGCTCCACCTGCACCACCCATGGAGTCATCGTTGTCTCATTTGTAGATGTTGGGATCTATGGAAGACGGATGCCCTAACTGACCCTTGTTCTGAATAAGGACTATAAGCATTTGAAGCTTATCATCCATGGCATTCATCTTATTCTTCATCTCTACCTCTCTCTTCTCCCTCTCCTCCACTTGTCTCTATAGTATGTCAATTTTTTGATGCAGCTAATCGACAAAACTAGATGAGGCGACACCTTTCCTTTTATACCAGGTGGATAACGAGTATGCCCCCCCGCACTAAGAATGAAACCACTGTAGTGAGTTGTCAGCATGAACTGGGGACGTACTCCTCACCATCTCATCCTCCGCCTCCTTACCCTCCTCCTCTCCCTCCTCTCCTGCCTCCTCCCCCTCCTCCTCCCCCTCAACCTCCTCTGATCCTCCATAATATTAATCATCCTCTACTCGGTCTGGGAAGGTCTGAGCAATCTCTTTCCCCTTTCCCTTCCCCCTGCATGTAGTAAACATGCCATCTCCCCGGGTCGTACGAAACATGACTGGGGGAGTGGCTGAACCGGCTGCCAAAGAGGTGGCTGAGCCTGCAGTGGGGGGGGGTGGTTGAGCCTAAGGAGATGAATTGGGCTGCGTAAGGGCTGTGATTTTCCTCCTTCACGTTGTCTGTAGTGTAAGGAGGGGGATCAATTAGGGTTTCTAGGATCTAAAGACTCCTAATATAAGTTGGATTGAATTCTAGATACATCACAGATTATTTGCGACAAGTTAGAATGGAGATTTACTGCTTTGAATCAGAACTGGGATGAACACTTTCATCACCTAGGTCTGAGGCGATTTATGTATTTCAAGCATTTGTTTAAATGTTTAAGGTGTTGATTAAGGTTCAAAAATGGTTTAGAAGCTCAGATGAAGTTTCTAAATGGACTTTGAATTAATTTGATTGGAGATTGCAACTGGTTTTGATTAATCATACACATGAAATGGATTTTCTGGGATTAATTTTTTGTAGATTAACATCTCAAATGCGTGTAGGTGTCCATTTACTTCAAATTTGAAAAATCATGGCTTACGGAATCGAGCTTTAAGGACCTAGTCCAAGAAAAATGGAAGAAAGCACCACCTGGACTGACAACTACGAGGGCAACTTCCACCACCGCCCCTTCACCCCCATCCCCCTTCAAACCTCCCTCCTTCGCCCCTCCTACCTACCCCCTCACCAAAGCCCTAGCAGGGACACCTCCACCCTCCAACCCCTTCCACCCACCCCCTCACTAGAGCCCTAATAGGGACACCTCCACCCTCCGACCCCTCCCCCACGGCCGCAGTAGCGGCGACTCCTCCCACCAGCACCACCCCTCCTCAGACCCGACTGCCTCCTCGCCATCCGCATCACTGTCGTTGTCTCCCTCTTAGAGTGTGTCCTTTCTCCACCGTCGACTTTACCGCTCTCCTCTGCAAGCTTGAGGATGACCACTCCTCCACCACCCCTGCTAAGAGTGCTTTGGCTGGTAGATTGTAGCACTTGAGAGCGTAGCTGATAAAATATAATGACTTGCAGCGAAGAAGGGAAGCAACTGGAGAAGAGGCTCTCACGAGCATCTCTCCTTGACATAAGATCCTCGACATCATAGCACTAACATGTTCACTTCTCTCCCTCGTTGTCATTCACTCCCTCGTTGATGTCTCTCCCTCTTTAACTCTCCCTCCTTCTCCTTTGACATCTCCACCAAGCTCCAATTCCTCTCCCTCCCTTTCCCCCCTTCCCTTCCCCTCCCCACATGATGACGACATCTGCCTCGATGCCTTTCGCCCCACCATCCACCTTAACAACAACTCGCGAGACAGAAATGGCAAAAGAGATCCCCTTCGTGACAATAAGGATGGTGGTGCAAGGGGTGCATGGCATAGTGGAAACTGGAGCTATGCACATAACCTAACCAAATCCTAACATAACCTAACCAAAGCCCAACCTATCCCTAAATCCCCAACCAACCAATACATTTAACATTAAAGAATTTTAAAATTTTGACAGAGTTTCCCCTTAAATTTAAGTTTTTTCATAAACCTACATATCAAAATAATAGACATAATAAAAGTGGGTGCACCCTACAATAATAGTGCATCACACAAAAACATAAAATGCATAAAAGTGGGCACACCCCACCATACATTCAAACAAACGAAATTATGTGGGCACACCCCACCATACATTCACACAAATGACATTATGTGGGTAGACCCCATATCTAATATAGTCCTAAAATATCATAAAAATAAATTTAAAGAAAAAAAATTATACCTTCGATGTACTATAGCCTCTGAGCATGATCATCACCAACAATCTGTAAATTCAATAACACACAATAAATTAAATAATAAATCATTATGTTATTAATAACTTAACATATTATTAATGGCCATATTTGTGGGAGATTTTTAAGAGGAGGGGTTTCTCTCCCTTGTGGGGATGAAGAGATGTATTGTCACGCCTTCCTTCTCTCCTCTTGTGAATGGGAAGCCATGTGGAGTATGGATTCAGCCACAATGTGGGGTGCGGCAAGGATGCCCTTTGGCCCCACTTGTGTTTAACTTGGTAGTGGACACCATTGCACAGTTCAGCTTCAAGTTGGCAGTTGTGGGTGCAGTTAGGGGTTACTCATTGACAAATTCTCGAGCTCTGGCACCCGTTCTACAATACGCTGATGACACCATGATTTTTGTAAAAGGTGGGCTCAGTGAGGTGGAGTCTCTTTTTATTATGATTAGTATCTTCAGTGAGATATCAGGCTTGCAATTAAATGGCGCAAAGTCTTCTTTGATCCCTTTCGGTATGACAGCTAGGAAGACTGAAGCAATGTCAGCCATCTTGCATACTTCTTCATCCACACTGCTAGTGAGATACTTGGGCTTACCCTTGACAGACAAGAAGCTGAAGAAGAATGATTGGGCTCCTCTCTTTGAGAAGGCAAATGCAAGATTGGAGTCATGGAGCAGTAGGTTTTCTTCGAAGGGTGGACGGCTGATCTTGCTAAATTCAGTTATCACTTCAAGTCCAGTTTTTTTCTTCTGGAAGTCTATTTGGAAGAGGTTGCATGTGTTGCGAAAATGCTTCTTCTGGAAGGGTGTGAAGATGGTAGGCAATTTCCTACATCCGGTGAAATGGCAGCACCTCTGTAGGCCTCGGTCAAAGGGAGGGTTGGGCATTCGTTCATTGCAAGAGTTCAATGATGCTTTTATTCTCAAATGGGCAATCAAATTAACTGTGGAAGATGGCAAGCTATGGTCCCAGCTAATTAAGGAGTCGTATGGCCCGACACAGGTGGAGCTGTGGAGTAAGACCCCTTACAGGCCTTCATCGTTTTGGCAATCAGTGAGGAGGGCTGTCTGTGATCATTGGTTAGAGTTTGTAGCTGCATTAGGGGATGGTAGAAACTTTGCATTCTAGGAAGATGTGTGGTCAGATCTGGGCAGGATTAGTGAGAAATACTCAAGGATGTTTGCTGCTGCAGCGGATAACAGGGCATCGGTTAAGGAGTGCTGGGATGAGGCGTTTGGTAGGTGGGTTCTGAATGTAGCTGCTGGGCATGAGGGGGGTAGGATTAGAATAGAACAGGAGTGGCTGCTTGCTGATCTGGCCGCTTTCCAGCCGACAGAAGGCTAGGATGGCTACCGATGGATACATGGTCAGTTCACATCTGCCAAAGCATACAAGAGGATGGTGGTTAACATGGCTAGTGCTCCCACATCTGCATATTCTGATTGTGCCAAGGTGTGTAAATAGAGAATTCCTCTCAAGCTTAAAATCTTCCTTTAGTTGTCTAGGCAGGATGGGCTTGTAACCGGCGAGATGAGAAGTAGGAGGTTGGGTGCTCCACAGCAGAATTGTCCATTGTGTGTGTTTGATTTAGATAACAGGATGCATCTTTTCACCTCTTGTTTGGTGACAGATCAAATATGGAGGGGAGCATGTAGGGAACCTTTACCAACGTGGGATGACCTTTGGAGGAAAGTGTTGACGACGGGGAACTTGCAGATGAAGATGGTGGCTGTTATGTGGTGTACTTGGCATGCTCGTAATGAGTGTCTGTTTAAGGGGGGTTCTTGTAATGTGGGAGCTATTATGAGGGATTGCTGGGCGCATGTGAATGAGTGGAATGAATCTTTGTAATGACTCTTTTTGCTTATGAATAAAAGATTTCTGGTCTGCTATCATTTTCGATAGCATTCCTCATCCTTTCAAAAAAAAAAAAAAACTTAACATATTAATTTGATATAAGGAAAGTATGATGAGAAGGGGATGAAGAGGAGGGTGGCAGTAAGAAGGAGAGGAGGATGGGGGAAGGCATAGTAGCAGGAGGAGGAGGAGGAGGAGGAGGAGGAGGGAGGACAGGGGCGTTCCCTACAAGATGAGGAGGGTGGAAAGGATGAGGAGGAGGATGGTAGGAAGGGGAGGAGGAGGAGGGGCAGTAGGAGGGGGTGGCAGGAGGGGAGTAGGGTGGAGAAGGAGGCCAACAGGAGGGGCTTGGGTTGGAGGAGGAGGAGGAGGAAGGGGTGGTAGGAGGAGGTCGAGGAGGAGGAGGATGGCAGGAGGGGGAGGGGGAGGAGGAGGAGGAAGGGGTCAGGGAGGAGGAGGGGCGGCAAGGTTTTGTGAGTTTTGTGGGGAGGAGAGGACTCTACGCATAAGTATGATGAACAGATCTTTACCATCGGTTATGTAAGTGACCGACAACAAAGGATCAATTAAATCCCTCCTCCTTCACACCCAAATTTTGGCTAAAAATTTTAACTGACCTTTCGTTATTGCTTCTTCCTCTAAACGATGACAAAGCTTCACTTATAAGACATCTGAGATAAATGTCAGACGACTAATCCTAAGATGCTTTCCTTCCTATTTTCACATGATCGAAACAAGGTTCTAGGATAAGTAGGGCAGATGGCAGGCCGGAGTCTGACAATATGTCCGGATGTCTAAGAAGACAAAAATACATTCGTTGTCATTTCTCTAAACAAATGACAGCCAAAACACAATAAAACTCTATCGCTCTTCGAGGAGTTAGTGAGGAGGGAAGGGGTACGAAATTGTACACTACTCCTTGGTCGTTGCTTACTACTCTAACTGATGGTAAAAATATATTTGTCATCGCGTATTCTACCAACTGATGGTAAAAAAATATTTGCCGTTGCTTACTACAACGCGAGGTGAGCCCCGAGTCAAATGCAGGGAGGCGACGTTTGATTCTTTGAAAACCATGCTTTTCTTTATTTCTTTTTGGTATTTTGTATTTCCGAATTTTTTTGTATTTTGTGATAGCGAGAGGGAAAATGAGGATATTATCTACACTAAGCTATTCTAGAAAGAAGGAAAACCTATGCTACTTGCAAATTATGAAGAGAGAGAAAAATACTACTAGATGTATGCTTAAAGATAGAATGTCTATTACAATAAAATCTACACTAAGAAAGCTGAAAAAGATAAAGATGGGAGAAATCCTCCTTGTCGACTGCTTGGAGGACGAGGCTACATTGACGGGGCCCAAGGCGAAGAGGATGAAGAGCTAGAGGAAGGGGAATGGCATCAGAAGATGAGATGAGGAAGGGTGACGTCATGGCATGATCCGCTTCCCATATGGGGTTGAGAAGACGGCCGATGAAAGCTCCACGAATGGTGGTGAGATGGTGGAAAGTTATTTTCTTTTCTCTACTTGAGCATCCCAAGGACTTGGGACACAAGCTCAAGATGTATTTGGAGCTCTAGAGTAGATGAAGATAGTTGTTGAAACGTCGAAGTACTACGCTATCGAATTTGGTTTTGAAAACCTGTCGTTGTAGTTTTGAATAGCGAAGAACTCGGTTCAATAAATAAAATTTATACCAAAATAGAAATCCCAGGTCGAACTCAGGGAGGCTACGTCGATCCAAATTTGCAATTATATTTTTTTCATGTTTTTGTTAAAAGGTGGAGTAAGACAATGAAATGAAGCACTATAAACAATCAGAGAAAGAGAGAGAGAGAGAAAACATCCACTTGATACTTCAAAATTTTTATACAACTAAGTAAGCGAGAAATTACACTAGAAAGTAGGAAAATTATTATAACTAGAAAGCAGGAAAAAGGAATAGGAGAGAGATGTCATCCTCCTCGATGATCGCTTGGAGGACAACCCAGAAGAGACGATGCCTGGAAGATGAGGAACAGAGCTGGAAGAAGGAGGTCGAAGCAAGAAGAACGGGAATGAGGCAGTACGTCGTCGTCGTCGCGGGATCTGCTTCTGAAATGGGGGAGAAAAATTGACTTTATCTCTTGAGGAGTATCTCGGGTGTGGGACAAACTTCTCTTGAGCTTTGGAGAGGGAGAGAAGAGAAGGAAGGGATGAGAAATTCGTATGGAGGGGGTCTCCTTTTATAGTTGCAAGGAGTGAGGGCATTTTGGTCATTACATGTTGAAAAAATTAATTCAAGACCTTTAATGACGGATAAATCCATCACTAAAGGCATGAACATGGCCTTCGTGGGTGGCCCTTGCATGCCCGCTTGCCTTCTACGCCTCAATGCGTGCCCCATGTCTTTCAAATCTTAGCCATCCGATCGAGAGATCGGACAGCTGAGAGCTCTCCTCGCCTCAACCGAGCACCTTGCGCGTGAGATTTCGCATTACATAGCGTGTCAGATAGCACGTGGGCGCTATCGGTCGCACGGCAACATTGGATCTTGATCGCGCCCGTGTGCTTGCTCCAATTTGAGGCGTGCGGGGGCTCAATCTCGCGCCTCCTCGTTTGGATGAGGCCCTCAACCAACGTGCTATGGGCGCATTTGTGTCGACCACACAACTCAAGCGCACATGCCTGACAGCCGTTGGATCTTGATCCAACGGCGGAGAAGCACTGGCCAAAAGAGCTTCAGCGGGTGTGTACGGCTGAGATGGTACCACGTGGCACCATCTGAGTGATGTAGATGGTGCCACGGGTATTGGATTGGATTGATTTTGCATTGTTAGGCTGAAATTGTCGATCTGAACCCATCCATGTAGTCAGATTTGTCTTCTGAAGTGTGGGTTAACACCACCTTGGCCCTTGATCTTCTAGGGTTCCTTGGTCTCTATCTGATGCTATAGATATCCAATTAAGGTGATCTTGGAGTCGTTGAACTCCAATCGTCGCCCTGATCAGATCCGTACGGTTGGATCTTCGATCGGAGGCCCCGATAAAAAGTCACCCTGTCCCAGACCATAAAAGGAGATAATTGACCTACATTTTATTCAGACTAATCTAAATGCAAGATGATGCATGCTATGAAATATTTATAGTATGTAATGCAATTCTATGCTTAAGAATATGCATAAATAGACATTTTATGTAATATAAACATGTTTACATCACACCCCCATGCCTATCTTTTGCTAGTAAAAACTACATGCTATTTATAAAAGAATTATGTTGGATTATTTGGGCATAAGTTATTTTCAACATTAAGAAAATTTTTACTTAGGATATGAACTTCCAAAGATACAACAGCGCCCAGGTATCTGCCAAAATGCAAACCGCCTCAAGCCCTAACCTTATTCAATGAAAAATTTCTTTTTCTCTTTTTCTTCTTTTTAAATTTTTTTTTTTGGATTTTTGAGTTTAGGATTAAAAAGTGGCTTTCTACGGCCATTCAACTCACTCAAGATTTGATAACCCTAAATTCTAAGATCTTATTGTGAATGTGATAGACTCGTTGATCAGCAATTAGAACGGACTTCGGGTTTCTACACCTTTAGGTGACCTTCAAAAGAGAGTTCTACCTAAAGGTGTATCTTTACGACCGGTAGCTTTCTCCCTACTTTTATTTTATGGGGTCAACACAAGGGTGAATCTAGTATATATCTCCCTGATTTATTCTACTTCTCCACTTCTTCCTAAGTGTTTTGGGAATTTTAAGTGCATTTCTTGAGCTGGGTTCTAGACAACCAGTCGATGAGCTGTTACCACCGACAACTTGCCAGCCATACTCGTGCGGCAAAGTGTAGCCTATTTCTTTTTTTTTTTTTTTCTTTTCTCCTTTTTTTCTTTTCTTTTGACTTTCTTTTTTTTTTTAAAGTAGGTGGCTTCCCTGGTCTAAGATTTACCTAAAGGCAACAAGAAGAGAATGGTCCAGTGACTGGGCTCTGGATAACCTACCTATAGGCTGTTACTCACGATAACTTGCCAGCCATATCGCCCTAGAAGGTTCATTACCTACCCAATTTCCATTAAAATCGCCGATCAACAAGTCAGTGAAAAGAAAGTGTGTAGGTGCTTTAGACTTAAAGTTCCCTGAAATCAGAGAGTGGGTTGATAAGTCGTGTACTTATCACCCAAACTTATTTAATCAAATTACAATAGAATTAAGATGGCGATGACTCGAAAAACAAATCTACATTTTAGTAGATACATGGGCCGACTAAGCCCAAAGACCTGAAGGGTCTTTGTGTTCAGATCCTAATGTAATATTTCCTAAGATTGAAAAGTCCTAATGTCCAAGTATTCCTTCCTAATTCAAATTTTTTTTTATGTATATATAAGAAGAGAAATACAATTTACAAGAATTTCACAGAGCTGACAAAATGATTAAAAAATGAATCCACCCCCCCATGCCTAGCTGATGCAATGTCCACATTGAGAAAAAGAGACATGAAAGATATCACCTGAATATGAAGCTTGGGTCAGTTTGTGTCATATGTACAATTGATAAGTTTAATGCTGTCAGCTAGGCGAAGTCCAGCCAAAGAAGTCACAATATGGCTAGAGCAACCATGCCTGAGATGGTTCTAGAAGAGTACGGTCAATAACAGGCTTCAGACATTGACCGTTGACTTTAAATGTGTTACCCATCTTTGGGTCAAAGATCTGAACAACTCCATTTGGAAAAATCTGGTCGATAATGAACCGACCATTCCATTTCGATCTAAGTTTGCCGAGAAAGTGCTTAAGTCGAGAATCGAATAACCAGACCTTCTAGTTCGGCTCAAAGCTCTTGCAGGAAATCAATTGATCTTGTAGAGCTTTGGTCCAAGCCTTATAGATCTTGGCATTCTCATATGCATCATTTCTAAGCTCTTCCAACTCAGATAGTTGGAGTTTCCTGGTCTTCTTAGCTAAACTCAGATCTAAATTGCATTGCTTGATTGCCCAGAATGCCCTATGTTCAATCTCTACAGGTAAATGGCACATCTTTCCATACACCAGATGAAACGGAGACATGCCGATGGATGTTTTATATGCCGTACGGTAGTCCCAAAGAGCATCCTCAAGCTTTTGAGTCCAGTCCTTGCGATCAGGCTTAACCATTTTCTGCAGAATACTCTTGATCTCCCGATTGGAGATCTCGACCTATCCATTCGTCTGGGGATGGTAAGGTGTGGAGATTCAGTTATTAACCCTGTATTTAGCTAGCAAATTACAAAACTGGGCATTAGTAAAATGAGTGCCACCATCACCGATGATGGCCCTCGGAATCCCGAACCTGCTGAAGATGTTTTTCTTGACAAAATCAATGACCAACTTGTGGTCATTGGTTCGGGTGGGAATCGTCTCAATCCATTTGGGCACGTAATCAACAGCGACAAGAATGTACTGATGCCCAAATGAAGGGAGAAAAGGTCCCATTAAATCAATGCCCCAAACGTCGAATATTTCGATAGGAAGAATTGCGTTTAGGGGCATCATATCTCTCTTAGTTATGCTCCCGAGTGCTTGACATCAGAAACACGTCCTTGAGAAATCCTAGGCATCCTTGAATAAAGACGACAAATAGAAGCCAGATTGCAAAATCTTTGCAGCCGTCTATTTCCTAGAGAAATGTCCACCACACGTAGATGCATGGCAGAACTCGAGTATACTATTGAATTCGTTCTCCAGAACACATCGACGAATAATCTGATCAGAGTCGATGTGGTACAGTTCAGGGTCCTCCCAGAAGTAGTATTTGGCCTCAGATTTGAGTCTATCCCATTGTTGCTTAGTCCAATCCTGGAGGATTTGACCAATGGCCAAATAATTAACAATGTCAGCAAACCACAAGGTTTGGACACTTGAAACTATAAGGATGGTTTCGTCTGGAAAAGTATCAGCAATCGGGATGTCTGAACGAGAAGAATCACTTAGAAGTCTCGACAAATGATCCACCATCACATTTTGTACCCCAGATTTATCCTTGATTTCAAGATCAAATTCTTGAAGCAAAAGAATCCAACGAATAAGCTAAGGTTTGGCATCCTTTTTGGCCAAGAGATGTCTCAAGGCTGAGTGGTTGGTATAAATGATGACATGAGACCCTAAAAGATAAGCCCTAAATTTTTCCAAAGTAAATACTACGGCTAGTAATTCCTTTTCAGTAACAGTGTAATTTCTCTAGGCTTCATCCAGAGTTTTACTAGCGTAGTAGATGACAGAGGGCTTCCTGTCAACTTTCTGACCCAAAACAGCCCCGACCGCGTAATCAGAAGCATCGGTCATGATCTCAAAAGGGGTTGTCCAGACCGGTGGTTGCAACACCGAAGCACAAGTGACTGTCATTTTAAGGTAATCAAATGCCTTACGACATGATTCATCGAAAACAAATGGCTTTTCTTTGGTGAGAAGATTGCTCAGAGGTCGAGCAACCTTCGAGAAATCCTTGATGAATCTTCTGTAGAATCCCACATGACCAAGAAATGATCGAATTTGTTTAACCGATGTGGGAGAAGTTTAGCGATAGCATCAACCTTAGCTTTATCCACTTCAATTCCCCATTCAGAGATTACATGGCCCAAGACGATGCCTTCTTGTGTCATGAAATGACTCTTTTCCCAGCTAAGGACCAATCGTGTTTTGACGCATCATTTAAGAATAATTTCTAGATTAGTCAGACAAGAGTCGAACGATTCTCCAAAAATAGAGAAATCGTCCATGAAGACTTTCATAAACTCTCCCACTATGTCAGAGAATATGGCTAACATACACTTTTGAAAAGTCGCAGGTGCATTGCATAAACCAAATGGTATCCTACAGAAAGCAAAGGTTTCGTAGGGACAGGTGAAAGTAGTTTTTTCCTGATCCTCAGGATGAATAGGAACTTGGTTGTATCCTGAGTAGCCATCAAGAAAACAGAAGTACTTCTGCCTGGCTAATCTTTCCAAGATTTGATCAATGAAAGGTAGAGGGAAATGATCCTTTTTTATGGCCGTGTTCAGCTTCCTGTAATTGATGCAAACCCTCCAAGAGGAAGTTGGATGAGTTGTGACAGATTCTCCTCTCTTGTTAGTCACAACGGTAATCACAGCTTTCTTGGGAACAATATGCACGGGACTTACCCAGGGACTATAAGAGATCGGATAAATAATTCTTGCATCGAGCCACTTAATGATTTGCTTCTTGACCACTTCTCTCATATTTGGATTTAATCTCCTCTACATCTAGCGAGAAGGGCAGGATCCATCTTCCAAGAATATTCTATGATTGCAGTAACATGGCTCGATCCCCCTAAGGTCATGAATGGTCCAACCAATTGAATCCTTGTGTTCCTTCAGGACCTTAATCAATTTAATCTCTTGCTTCTTTGTTAATTTAGCACTGATAATCATAGGGAGCATCTTCTGTGGTCCTAAAAACTGATATTTCAAAATCTCAGGCAATGGTTTCAGTTCAAGCTGGGGGGTTGATGATTGAAGGAAAGGACGATGCTGATGACTCATCAAGAGGAAGAGGTTGAGAGTGAACAAAATCAATAACCTCTTCAGAAGATGGCGAGTTTGCCATAGAGGGTTGCGAGTCCAATTCATCAATAAAGGAGGAACTTTCAATTGCAGAAACCATCAAACAAGTTTCAATGTTCACATTATCCTCCTCAAGTTCCTAAATAAATCCACAATCCTCAAATTTATTAATCGCCTTAAAAATATCCAATTTCATTTGTTGATCCCCAAAGGCAATTTCCATGCTACTGCTTTCACAGTTAATGTTGGCCTTAGCGGTAGCCAAGAACGGACGCCCCAGAATGATGGGTGTGTTCCTCAGATTTTCAAGTACATCCATGTTAAGGACAAGGAAATCTATAGGAAAATAGAAATCCTTAACCTTAACAATAACATCTTCAATAACACCTCACGGATTTGTGATCGAACGATCCGTTAATTGCAGCATTATTGAAATCGGTCGAAGTTCACCTAATCCAAACTTCTCGTAAAGAGAAGTCGGAATTAGGTTGATGGATGCACCTAGATCTAGAAGTGCTCTATCAAAAGTGTAATCTCCGATGACACAAGAAATCAACGGAGCACCTGGATCTCTCTTTTTCTGAGGGAGGTGGTGCAGGATAGCAGAACTAGCTTGCTCAGAGAGTACCACCTTCCACGGAACAGCTTCTCTCGACTTTCGCTTTTGTGTACATAAATCCCTTAAAAATCTCGCGTAAGCCGGTATATGCTTGATAGCGTTGAGGAGCGGGATATTGATCTCAACATTCTTGAAAATATTTAGAAGCTCCTCATTGCTATCAACAGACTTCTTTGATCTGATCAAGGCTTCAAAAAAAGGAACATGAGTCAGATCTTTGGAATCAGGTTCCTGAGCCTTGATTTCTTCTCCAGAATTCTCCTTTCTCTCAGATTCTTTAGGATTTGAAAAATCAGAACAGTGTGGTTGTCGATCCTGAGTTTGTTTACCACTCCTCAAGGTAACAGAATTTTTGGATGCATACAAGTTTGGGTCTTGGGGAGGGTTAGGAAAGATTGGAGGGGCTTGATTAGCCAAGAATTGTTGATGTGCAGAAGAAGAAGAGGAAGGACCTTGCTCAACCACCTGAGCATGTGCGTGTGAGTCCCTCTAATTTCCGTACCCATGGGCTTGGTTGCCCGAATTCAGGATATTTCGCGGGTTCGGTACCGGTTGGGATGGTAGAGATCTGGGTTGATGAGAGTTAGCTATGAGCCCGGTTTGCAAGTTGTCCAGCGAGGTTTCATTTGCTACATGAGCTGGAGCATGGATCCTTGCATCTCTACCATTTGTCAGTTCAAATCAGCCTACCTTATGGGTTGATGGACATTCCAAGATGGCTGATTGACCTGATTTGGGGGCAACTGAGTATACACATGACCCTGACCCATTGGTCATTGCGAAGCATAGTTGCTAGGTCAGAATTGGGTTTGTTGCTCCGGGTTTTTCCAGGAGAAGTTAGGGTGATTTCTCCAACCTGGATTATAAGCATTAGAGTAGGGGTTAGATCTAACGTTCTCCTGTACAGCACTGACATCCTCATAGGGTGAGGATGGAGAGAAAGAAAGGGAAGGATCAGAAAAATTGGGATCAAAGGCCCCAGTTTGGAACCTGTGGGGTTCCGAACAATGCTGACTCATAGGTTAAGCCGAATCGAGTTGATTCACGAACTCCCATCCAAAAGGAGCTCACAACGAATGGAATCCTGAATTTTGGGATTGAGTGGATCGAGAGTTCATTGAATTTCCAGCCATCCACTCTTCCATTCCCTTAGCAACCAAGTCCACCTTATCAAGTTTGTTACAAATCAATTCCATATCGAATGAATGAGAGTCATGGACTTCATTAACATTCGATCTGTGTTGCTGGGATCGGTTAAAAGTATCCATCGAGGCATGATGAGAGCCTCATCATGAGCCATAACTAGCTCATTTTGACCCAATAAAGAAGATAAAAGCTCTTACATAACCTAGAAGAAGGCTTAATTGAAGGAATAAGTGCTCTGAGAAGAAAACACGAAATAAAGGTTAAAACTGCAAATTTACCATTGCAATACATAAACGGGATTTCTCATAGGCAAAACATAGGTCAAATGGTATAAATGGGATAAAAAGTGGGTTGAGTCAATCAGAAATAGGTTTATGTGCAATCTAAGAATTAAATGACACTTGGTAACCCTAAACTAGACCCGCTTAAATTAACAAGGTTTTGATCAGAATAAAAATCAATTAAATCCTCTAAAAATCATGAAAAAACATCCTCTAGGGTTTAGAACACTTAATTTGGCCTTTAGAACCCAGTTTGACCTAGATTAGGGTCCTAGCTCTTCAATTAACCTAATTTGGGTTTTTACGCAAAATGTCCAGTCAAACGTGGTCAAACCTAAAATCCAACTTCACCATTGGATTCCCTAGGTCCAAATTAGGTTTATACCAAAATTTGGACCTAAGGGGAGGTCATCTTGACCTACTTTGCAATTTAGTACACCAAAATCACAAATTAGTCCCTATCTTTTGAATATCTTTGCAGAGCGCCCCCTAAGTTCTTCGCCCCCTTTGCAATCTGGTCCTTCCACCATTGTTAGGGCAAAATCGAGCTCCGGTGAGGTTTAGAGAGGGATTACTCTCTAATCCCTCAGAGATTCCCTCCCAGAAATGGAAGGGGGATTCTCTGAGGAATTCCCTTCCATCTAAAGCAGATCACGATCCCTGGTGTGAACCCAATCTCTCGTGCGAACGCACGAGAGATTTGGGTATCCACCCTCCTTCCATCTCCGGTGAGCCGGCAGAGTTAATTGCGCGGTCTCCACGTGCTAGAAGGTGCGGCCAGCACCTATAAAAGACTCCCCTGACCCTACCGCAGATCCTAAGCTTGAATTTGACGGAGATCTCCTCAAATTTCCTCTCCCATCTCCGGCCAAAAGACCCACACGCTCCGGTGACCTCCTCCCCTCCTTCTCGTCTCTCTGCTGCCATACCAGCAGTAGAGTCAACTCCGCCGCTTCCTCCCACGTCGCGCTGTACCAAGCGCACGTGCCCCTGCCCTCATCCTCGTGCCGCTTCCTCCCTCAGGGTCCTTCTTCCCCGACGACGGCAGTTACGCGTCGTCCACTCCACTGCCTCCCTTCCTTCCAGATCACCCCAGATACCCTCTCCATCCTCTCCTCTCTCTTTTCCCCCTGCTATTTTATCCAATTATCCCCCGACAGTGCCTAACCACCTCCATCGTCCTGGCCTCCGACCGCCCTCTGGCGAGCTGTCCACACCACTCCGCCCCTCCACACGGCCCGCCAACCCTCTCGTGAGCTCCGCCTCACCACCAGGAACTCAGTCCACCCCTCCACTGCCACTCCAGACCTCCACAATCACCCCCTGATCAACCCCACACCTCCGACCACAGGTTGACCTAGGCACGCACTCCTAGGCCAACCTGCGGCCTGCAGCACTGCGCATCATCTTCGTCGTGCTACGGCGAAGGTTTCTAGCTAATCTGATTAGGCCAATAGGCCGTTCTTGTGTATGACAGGTTGCAACTCTTGCCGCCATTGACGGCCGAAGCAGCAAGGAGCTCGTAGCAACTTCAGGCACCAGGGATCCCAGGCTACAGGTGCAGCAGACTCACGCGAGTGTCGCGAAGCGAGTGAGGCCAGCAAGTCGCACTGCGAGGCCAGCAGCTAGGGCAATTGCACGATGGAAGCTCTGCGGGCGTGCATGAAATCGGGACTGATCAGATAGTCCCACATCGTGGAATCGCGAAACACAGGTATAATATAAATTGTTTTTGTGTTTTAAGCTCACTGCCTCCGTAAGCACAGGGGTGAGGTCCCTCACCTGCCCTCACACCCTCCTCGTCCGCGGTTTGACCTCGCGGATCTGGCAGGATCCGACCCGACCCTAACCTTGAGCACTCGCGCATCACCACCTACCGGTGCGCCTGGTCCCAGGTGCGAAGCCGACCCAATTACCCGTGTGGCTCTGGGAGGGCGTCCTTGAGCGAATTGCAGAGAAAGAGGGAGACATTTGGGTAGAGGGACGGGGGTAGGTTTTGCCTTGGCTGTTCTGTGCGCAGGAAAGAAGAAGCAAAGGAAGAAGCGAACACTTAGCAGCTGCAGAAAAGGAAGAGAAGAAAGAAGAAGAGGCTGTGTAGCAGAAAAAGAAGGAGAAGCTTTCGTAGAGAACCAAAGAGCAGGAAGAAGGAAGGCAAGGCAAAAGAAAGAGAAGAACGAAGAGAGGCCAAGTGAAGACTCTGCAAAGATCAGAAGAAGAAGAAGAAAGAAGGAAGGCAAGGCAGGAGAAGAAATAAGAGACAAGAAGCAAAGGCAGAAAGAGAAAGAAGCAGAAAGGAGAAGAAGAGAGAAAGGGGATTACATTTAAGACGTCTGATACAGAAATCAGACATCCAATTCTATTTTCTTTTACAAATCCTTTTTAAAATTCTCTCTTTGAATCACTCATTTTCACTTAACAAGTTGTATTCTTTGGTTTTAAAAAGTACTGAGATTGCTCCCTGTGTTCGACCTCGGATACTCTAGTTTTTCGAGTAATAAAATTCTTTATATTTGTTTAAACGTTTTGTCGGTTATACTACAACGTGATACACTTTAAACCCGCACAAAAATGCGAGAACATTTTGTAACAACAAATTCTCCAAGGAACAGGTAATTTCCATAAGCCCTCTCTCTTAACCCTCTCAAAATCTAAAAAGGAAAAAAAAAGAAAAATCAACTTAGGGCTACCTGTTTCATAATTAGTAACTCATCAAGTTGCCTAATTTTCATTTCAACACATTTTTATCTGTTCATCCAACTAAGGCAACTAGGGCTAAACTTTCTTGATTGAGCCCTAGGTGCTAATTTCTAAGGCAACTAAATTGGACCGACTAGAGCCAAGTTAGGGATTGCAAAGCTAGGGTTTTTAGAGACACATCTTCTCTTAAAACAAAGAAACAAATTGTCCAAAAAGAGGTGTGCCTAAACCATGTTTGAAAAGATCTATACAAAAGGAACCCTAAGCAAATCAGGCTGTTAATCCATTTGAACCATAAAATAAAGGACCTAAAAGCTCTCAAAGGAACAAGAGGTGAAGTTGATCCCTTGGGTCAACCAACCTTAAAATTAGGTCACTTTTGCACTCAAAATACTTAAAAATTCAAGTGGAACATTAAGCACCTTGATCTTAAAAAAGGTAGACTTAAGAGGTCAAGGTCTCCATTCTGGTCTACCTGAAACCGCAGTGACAAGAGAGGTCGGGTGGGGGAAACCCTGTAACCCATGGGGATGCTCTACCGTGTAGGGGTCTTTGCGAGACTCTCCCTCTCTAGCTGCCCAGGTATTTCTCAGGTGGACGATCTTCTGATCCAGGGGTCCATCTGCCCCGAACCTCTACAGTCACCCAACAATTTTTGGGTGTCTTGATTGGGTCTAGCACCTTCTAATCTCATCACATCCTTCGGTGCATGTTCGGTAGGAGGTCCTTAAGACCACCCTTGAGACCTCCTTTAGAAATTCACTCTCGTCGAGGCGAAGCCTCAACGCCCTTATTTGTGCAGCAACCCCACCTCATAAATCATTCATCTGATTCAGATCCTGATTCTCCTTCTTCTCCCATCATGGCACAACCCATTGAAGAGGAGAATAACCTTGAACACCAACTTCAACGCCTTAATAATCTCTTTCAGAACTTTGTAAACCCACCGCAGTGACTTATGATGCGAGATCACTATAATCCCGCTGCAGTGGCAATTGAACCCCGAGTACGAATCCCAATTGGAGGACCTGATTTTGAACTGAAGCCCAATATGATTCATGCCATACCGAAGTTCCATGGGCTTAACTCTGAGGATCCATTCCAACACATCAAACAACTTAAGCATCTGGCCCAAACCTTCGGGTTAGATGTACAAAACCGGGATATCCTACTCATGAAAATGTTTTCGTTCTCCCTCTTGGACAAGGCCGCACATTGGTATCAAACTCAAACCCGTCCGATCAACACATGGGAGGAACTGCAGTCCGAATTTTTTTGAAAAAATTCTTCCCCGTTGGCCGGACGAATGCCTTGTGCCACCAGATCACTCATTTCACTCAACAACCGGGAGAACCTCTTCACAAAGCTTGGGATCGATTCCTAGATCATATGCGAAAGTGCCCCCATCACGGAGTTCCTAAGTGGGAAAAAGTCCAGTCTTTTTACCAGGAACTCCATGAGGATATTCGTTTATTCGTCAATGCAACGTGCAGAGGAAACATCATGGGTCAACACGAGGACACGGTGTGGGAGATTCTCGAAAACATGTGCGAGAACTCCATAAATAATGACTCCATGGGCTTATTCGACAGGACGAATGCCCGCACATCGACGAACCTAAGAGGGACACATGAGATGCAGGACCTGTCCACTTTCGTCGACTAGGAACTGATGGCCAGTCGGTTGGACAAGGTTTCTATCATAGAAAAGAAGGTGGACGAGCTAACTCGACATTTGCAGCAAGCCACCTCTGCGCAAAACTCTTTTGCACGACCTCCTCTGGTAAGGGAAACTGTGCAAAACATATATCACCAATTTGCCAAGGGGATGGACCCATATCCACCCCCGTCTACCTCTCAGACCGGAGTGACCTCCGATCCATTCTACTCGAGTTGGGGGAACTCTGAACCCTCGTATTCTGACTTTCCTGAGGTTCCTCAGAACTGCGAGGACCTCAACGCCATCCAGAATGACCCATTCTCCAATACCTACAACCCTGGATGGCGAAATCATCCTAACTTTCAGTGGGCGGGAAATTCTCAAAGACCACTATATCAACCCCGTCCACAAGCCCCTTGTCCATATCAGCCGCCTCAGCCTCGGCCCAATCCCACCTACCAATCTAGGCAAAACCAGGATCAACTGACTCTTATCCTTCAAACACTGGCTGACATTCAAAAGACGAATGCGGCAATGCAAAAACAGTACAAGGACGAGATCACAGAGGTTCGCAACCAACTGTCCCAGATGGCAAATTCTCGCCAACCTGGCACCCTTCCTTCGCAACCTCTGCCCAACCCAAATAACGTGCCGACCCAGAGGCACATTATGAATCCAAATCCAGGCCACGCACATTTGATTTATCAGGCCCCTGCTACTCCATCACCAGATGGGATGGAGGCTTCAACATCTTATGCGGGATTTCAGCAGCAGCCACCCCTCCTACCTAACCCAAACCAAAATCAGGCTGGATTGAACTCTGGAACAACACGTAGTGGTAAAATAACCCAAGATCCACATTATCCGAACCACTCCAAGCCTGATAATAGCCAAGACCCTAGGATAGATATCCAAGATACTACTGTCTCAGATCAAGAACCTGGACCTATCCTAGAGGAACCAGCTAGGATCCCATTCTTGACCAAAGGAAAAAGGACAACCAAACCTGTGGCTCCTGAGGAGGATCTGGTCAAGCTCTTTGAACAGGTCCAGATAAACATCCCGTTGATGGATGCAATCCGCCACATACCGGCTTACGCAAGATTCTTGAAAGACATATGTACACCTAAACGTAAGTCGCGAACCAAGGATGGGAATCCAATCGTACTATCAGAGCAAGCCAGCTCTGTCATCTTGAGCAAACTCCCACCCAAGGCTAAAGACCCAGGAACTCCCTTGATTTCTTGTAAAATTGGTGAAACCCAATTTGATAGAGCCCTACTAGATCTAGGTGCCTCCATAAATTTAATACCTACATCCCTCCTTGACCACCTTGAAGAATCTGAACTTAAACCCACTGAGGTGACATTGCAGTTAGCCGATCGATCCATCAAGTCACCCAAAGGAATACTCGAGGATGTCATTGTTAGGGTACGAGATTTTTATTTCCCAATGTACTTCATAGTACTGGATATGGATGCACCTAAGAACCCAAGGGACACACCAATCATATTAGGGAGACCCTTTTTGGCTACTGCTAGGGCCAATATAAACTACGAAGAGGGCCAGATAGAATTGAAATTTGGGAATCAAAATCTGAAGATTGACATTTTCAAGGCCCAACAAGGGATTAATTCTGGGGTTATAGAGGAAATATGTGATGTCAAAGCTGTGGTTGATGAATTGCATATAGAGGACAACCTGATTATTCCTGATCAACCACTAGAGAATCAAAAACTGCTAACAGAGGAGTGCGAACATGATCTAGACACACCTATGACTCCTACCATTGCTCCTGATACAAACCCCGAACCACCCGCTGCTGTTGACAACCCTGTCATGGAACTAAAACCCCTTCCCGAACATCTGAAGTACATCTTTTTGGATTCAAATCAGACGTTTCCTGTGATTATCAATTCTCGACTCACACCTGACCAGGAACTCCATTTGATTTCTGTTCTCCAGCAACATCGTAGAGCCATTGGATGGACTCTCGATGATTTGACTGGTATAAGCCCTTCATACTACACACATCGAATCTACACAGAAGAAGGCGCACGACCTTCAAGAGAAATGCAAAGATGCCTAAACCCTAACCTGCAGGAGGTCGTAAAAAAGGAGATCATAAAGTGGTTAGATGCAAGGATCATCTACCCGATCTCTGACAGTCGTTGGGTGAGTCCAATACAAGTGGTGCCTAAGAAGGCAGGACTTACCGTCATCACAACTGAAACTGGAGAAGTCATTCCTACCCGAATAGCTAACTCGTGGAGAGTCTGCATTGATTACAGAAGACTCAATTCCTCCACGAAGAAGGATCATTTCCCACTACCGTTTATTGATCAGATCCTCGAGAAACTAGTGGGAAATAGGTTCTTCTGCTTTCTTGACGGGTATTCCGGTTACAACCAGGTGGCAATCCATCCAGAGGACCAAGAAAAGACCACATTCACCTACCCCTTCGGGACGTACACGTTTCGAAGGATGCCGTTCGGTCTCTGCAATTCACCTGCAACTTTTCAGCGGTGCATGCTTGCCATATTCTCAGATATGGTAGGTGATTATCTGGAAGTCTTCATGGATGACTTTTCAGTTTTTGGACAATCATTTGACGATTGCCTCCAACACTTGGTCCAAATACTCACGCGGTGCATCGAGGTGAATTTGGTTCTTTCCTGGGAAAAGAGCCATTTCATGGTGCCTGAGGGAATTGTCCTGGGACATCTAATCTCGGAGAAAGGCATCCAAGTGGATCGAGCTAAGGTTAACCTGATTTCCAAGCTCCCTATGCCTAGCTCGATTAAGGACATCCGATCTTTTTTGGGGCATGTCGGTTTCTACCATCGACTCATCCTTGATTTCTCCAAAATCGCGCGCCCCCTGACCAATCTTCTCTCTAAGGATGTGCCTTTCAAAATTTCCAAGGAATGCACTCAAGCATTTGAGATCCTACATGACCGAGTCACCTAAGCCCCGATCCTACAGTCCCCTGATTGGTCTCAACCCTTTGAGATCATGTGCGATGCATCTGACTTTGCTGTAGGAGCGGTTTTGGGGCAAAAAATTGACGGGAAACCTGTGGTCATTTACTACGCCAGCAAAACACTGGATGAGGCTCAGCGTAACTATACGGTTACTGAGAAAGAGCTGCTGGCCGTAGTATTTGCCTTGGAAAAATTCAGATCATACCTTTTGGGTTCCCATGTTATCATATACTCGGATCACACAGCTGTGAGGCATCTCCTTGCTAAGAAGGATGCGAAACCTCGATTAATCCGATGGATCTTGCTGTTGCAAGAATTTGACCTCGAGATTCGCGACAAGGCGGGAAAGCAAAATGTGGTAGCCGATCACTTGTCCCGCCTTCCTTCTGAAATTATTGATCCTTCCGGACCTATTACAGAACACTTTCCTGATGAGCACCTCCTAACTATCAGTACAAGTCTTCCATGGTTCGCTGATATAGTTAATTACCTGGCATCACATCAGATTCCGTCCGATTGGCCGAAGGCCAAAAAGGACAAATTGCGTTCCGATGCCAAGTATTACCTATGGGAAGACCCGTATCTATTCCGCATTGGTGCTGATCAGATAATCCGATGGTGTGTCGCGGAAGTGGAAATCAAAGACATACTCTCATTCTGCCATGAACAGGCGTGCGGTGGACATTTTTCAGGACATAAAACCGCATCAAAAGTCCTCCAGTGTGGCTTTTACTGGCCCACAATTTTCAAGGATGCATACGATCACTGTAAGGCATGTTCCCGTTGCCAGACTCTGGGCAACATGAGCCATCGAGACATGATGCCTCTACAGCCGATCCTGGTATGCGAAATTTTTGATATTTGGGGGATTGATTTCATGGGACCCTTCCCGATCTCGGATGGCTTCGAATATATCTTACTCGCAGTTGACTACATTTCCAAGTGGACAGAAGCCATTCCGACCCGAACCAACAATCATAAAGTCATTATAAAATTCCTCCATCAAAACATTTTCTCTAGGTTTAGGATTCCGCGTGCTATAATTTCCGACGGAAGGACCCATTTTACAAACGCTCAGTTCAGGTCACTGATGACCAAGTACGGGGTGTCACACCGAATCTCTACTCCTTACCACCCCCAAACTAATGGTCTAGCTGAGCTATCTAACCGAGAGATCAAGAAGATCCTTCAGGTTACTGTTCGACCTGATAGAAAAGATTGGTCTTCTCGGCTTCCGGAAGCATTGTGGGCCTATAGGACCACCCACAAGACCCAATTAGGAATGTCTCCCTTCAGACTAGTGTACGGGAAGGCATGTCACCTCCCCGTCGAGTTGGAGCATAAAGCCTATTGGGCAGTACGGACCTGTAATCTTGACCTTTCCAAGGCTGGAACCCACAGAAGACTTCAAATGAGCGAGATCGATGAGTTACGCCACGACGCATATGAGAACTCACGAATTTACAAAGAGCGGGTTAAAGCTTTTCACGACAAACACATTTCTAGAAAGGTCTTTCATCCTGGTTAAAAGGTTTTACTCTTTGATGCCCGACTCAAATTATTCCCAGGAAAGCTAAGATCCAAGTGGGTCGGACCCTACTTAGTCCGACAAATCTTCGGAAATGGAGCCATTGAAATCAGCCCACTCAGCCACGATTCTGAACCTTTTGTCGTGAACGGTCAGAGACTCAAGCTGTTCATTGACATGACCGATATAGATTTGGCTGAGTCATCCTTTACCCTCCATTCCTCTTGAGCTCATTGCGCCCAGCCGATGGTGTAAAACTCAACGCTTAACGGGAGGCAACCTATCATTCTTTGAAAAAAAAAAAACCGAAACCTTTTCTGACATCTCTATGTGGAATTCATATTACACTTTAAGGTTCACCCATTAGAACAGCCGACTTCACCTCAGGTCTCCCTACCCGATATTAGAAATCGTTCACAACAAGTCATTTCAACCCATTCACTCACCACACACCTGTCCTAATGAATTTGCTAAGCTGAA
Source organism: Thalassia testudinum (assembly GCA_037157565.1). NCBI lineage: Eukaryota > Viridiplantae > Streptophyta > Magnoliopsida > Alismatales > Hydrocharitaceae > Thalassia > Thalassia testudinum. The sequence goes on from JAZHRO010000007.1 coordinate 54,644,869, forward strand.
TTCGAACCCACCTAATTTACAATGGGGACATTGCAAATCTTAGGCATGGGGGGGTATGAAAGTGCAAAATGTCAGGAAATTCATATCAAGAAAGGGTTTCAATAAAAAAAAAAAGACTTGATAGAGGGGAGGAATAATTCAGGGTCATACAAATGAGAAAAGGAAAAGAGTAAAATGACAAAAAGGAGCACAAAAGGAAAATGAAAAGAAATAGTCATTAGTAAAAGATTAAGGGGTTAACTGAAGTTCTAGACCGAATCAAGAAAAAGAAAAGAAAAGTGCTACGGAGATATAACAAGAGGTTAGCAGGAACGCTGGTCTTAGGCCTCTTAGGCTAGTATCTTTAGCTTAAAAATTCACGTATCCGTCAAAATCTGGATAGTCCTCAAGAGGTTGAGGAAAATACGAAGCTTGAGTATTAGGTCTAAGGCTTAGGAAGTATTCGGCCTCGTTAACTAACACCTGATTTGCGGGATTCGGTAACCTAGGCACCCCAAATTCACACACAGTCCGGTTCAGTGCGCATAAACATCCAAATCACGCGAAAAGCGTTTAATGTTATGAAAAATTCACCTAGATTAGGAGCGACCAATCAACACAAATTGATTTAGACGAGTTCCCAGCGCGGAGAGGCGGGAAATTCCCCTCGAAGATGCGTAACAACATATCGTCTCCTCGGTGCTTGTCTCTTAGGATATTTAAATATCCTACTGGGGGCATGTAAGCACTCAGCTGGTTCAGATACCATGGGCGGCATTATCACGAAATGTCGATCGCCAAGGTCTGGATTCGGCCACGGAATGCCATGGGCGGGATTACCTCGAAATCTCGAAACCCAGGGTTCCGGGGGTTGCCATGGGCGGGATTATCTCAAAATCTCGAAAGCCAGGGACCCTTGAGGATTGATGATGGGGACGAGGAATCCGATACAGACAGTGTTGAGAAGCTAATCCGAAGCTAGAAATAAAAAGAAAAGAGAGAGAAAAGCTCTCCAAACAAATAAATCTTCTATCTCTCTCTTACAAAATAAAAACACACTGCAAACTGAACTTAGGCTAAAAATTTCTCAAGCACGGGTGCTTTAACCGCGGAGTCCAACAAACCCTAGGTAAGTTTTTGTGGCCCGTAGAAACCTTTGTGGAAGAGTGAGGCTAAAGCGGAACAGGTCCGGATTTTGGTTGGTACTTGAGTACCTCTAGGCCTATTATTGGCATTCCTACCTAATCACAAAAGAAAAGGAGAAGCACCTATCATGATTGTTGATAGACATTCAGTTTCTAGAACGGAAGTTAAAACTTTGAAATTTTGCTAAGGGACTAGCAAAAGCTAGGCATGGGGGTATGATAAGAGCCTCATCATGAGCCATAACTAGCTCATTTTGACCCAATAAAGAAGATAAAAGCTCCTACATAACCTAGAAGAAGGCTTAACTGAAGGAACAAGTGCTCTGAGAAGAAAACACGAAATAAAGGTTAAAACTGCAAATTTACCATTGCAGTACATAAATGGGATTTCTCAGAGGCAAAACATAGGTCAAATGGTCTAAATGGGATAAAAAGTGGGTTGAGTCAATCAGAAATGGGTTTATGTGCAATCTAAGAATTAAATGACACTTGGTAACCCTAAAACAGACCCGCTTAAATTAAGAAGGTTTCGGTCAGAATAAAAATCAATTAAACCCTCTAAAAATCATGGAAAAACATCCTCTAGGGTTTAGAACACTTAATTTGGCTTTAGAACCCAGTTTGACCAAGATTAGGGTCCTAGCTCTTCAATTAACCTAATTTGGGTTTTTACGCAAAATGTCCAGTCAAACGTGGTCAAACCTAAAATCCAACTTCACAATTAAATTCCCTAGGTCCAAATTAGGTTTATACCAGAATTTGGACCTAAGGGGAGGTCATCTTGACCTACTTTGCAATTTAGTACACCGAAATCACAAATAGGTCCCTATCTTTTGAATATCTTTGCAGAGAGCCCCCTAAGTTCTTCGCCCCTTTGCAATCTGGTCCTGCCGCCATTGTTAGGGCAGAACCGAGCTCCAGCGAGTTTTAGAGAGGGATTGCTCTCGAATCCCTCAGAGATTCCCTCCCAGAAATGGAAGGGGGATTCTCTGAGGAATTCCCTTCCATCTAAAGCACCACAAATTCACACGCAGTCTGGTTCAGTGCGCATAAACATCCAGATCACGCGAAAAGCGTTTAATGTTCTGAAAAATTCACCTAGATTAGGAGCGGCCAACCAACACAAATTGATTTGGACGAGTTCCCAGCGCGGAGAGGCGGGAAATTCCCCTCGAAGATGCGTAACAACATATCGTCTCCTCGGTGCTTGTCTCTTAGGATATTTAAATATCCTACTGGGGGCATGTACGCACTCTGCTGGTTTAGATACCATGGGCGGCATTATCACGAAATGTCGATCGCCAAGGTCTGGATTCGGCCACGGAATGCCATGGACGGGATTACCTCGAAATCTCGAAAGCCAGGGTTCCGGGGGTTGCCATGGGTAGGATTATCTCGAAATCTCGAAAGTCGGGGACCCTTGAGGATTGATGATGGGGACGAGGAATCCGATACAGACAGTGTTGAGAAGCTAATCCGAAGTTAGAAATAAAAAGGAAAGAGAGAGAAAAGCTCTCCAAACAAATAAATCTTCTATCTCTCTCTTACAAAATAAAAACGCACTGCAAACTGAACTTAGGCTAAAAATTTCTCAAGCACGGGTGCTTTAACCGCGGAGTCCAACAAACCCTAGGTTAGTTTTTGTGGCCCGTAGAAACCTTTGTGGAAGAGTGAGGCTAAAGCGGAACAGGTCCGGATTTTGGTTGGTACTTGAGTACCTCTAGGCCTATTATCGGCATTCCTACCTAATCACAAAAGAAAAGGAGAAGCACCTATCATGATTGTTGATAGACATTCAGTTTCTAGAACGGAAGTTAAAACTTTGAAATTTTGCTAAGGGACTAGCAAAAGCTAGGCATGGGGGTATGATAAGAGCCTCATCATGAGCCATAACTAGCTCATTTTGACCCAATAAAGAAGATAAAAGCTCCTACATAACCTAGAAGAAGGCTTAACTGAAGGAACAAGTGCTCTGAGAAGAAAACACGAAATAAAGGTTAAAACTGCAAATTTACCATTGCAGCACATAAATGGGATTTCTCAGAGGCAAAACATAGGTCAAATGGTCGAAATGGGATAAAAAGTGGGTTGAGTCAATTAGAAATGGGTTTATGTGCAATCTAAGAATTAAATGACACTTGGTAACCCTAAAACAGACCCGCTTAAATTAAGAAGGTTTCGGTCAGAATAAAAATCAATTAAACCCTCTAAAAATCATGGAAAAACATCCTCTAGGGTTTAGAACACTTAATTTGGCTTTAGAACCCAGTTTGACCAAGATTAGGGTCCTAGCTCTTCAATTAACCTAATTTGGGTTTTTACGCAAAATGTCCAGTCAAACGTGGTCAAACCTAAAATCCAACTTCACAATTAAATTCCCTAGGTCCAAATTAGGTTTATACCAGAATTTGGACCTAAGGGGAGGTCATCTTGACCTACTTTGCAATTTAGTACACCGAAATCACAAATAGGTCCCTATCTTTTGAATATCTTTGCAGAGAGCCCCCTAAGTTCTTCGCCCCTTTGCAATCTGGTCCTGCCGCCATTGTTAGGGCAGAACCGAGCTCCAGCGAGTTTTAGAGAGGGATTGCTCTCGAATCCCTCAGAGATTCCCTCCCAGAAATGGAAGGGGGATTCTCTGAGGAATTCCCTTCCATCTAAAGCACCACAAATTCACACGCAGTCTGGTTCAGTGCGCATAAACATCCAGATCACGCGAAAAGCGTTTAATGTTCTGAAAAATTCACCTAGATTAGGAGCGGCCAACCAACACAAATTGATTTGGACGAGTTCCCAGCGCGGAGAGGCGGGAAATTCCCCTCGAAGATGCGTAACAACATATCGTCTCCTCGGTGCTTGTCTCTTAGGATATTTAAATATCCTACTGGGGGCATGTAAGCACTCTGCTGGTTCAGATACCATGGGCGTCATTATCACGAAATGTCGATCGCCAAGGTCTGGATTCGGCCACGGAATGCCATGGGCGGGATTACCTCGAAATCTCGAAAGCCAGGGTTCCGGGGGTTGCCATGGGCGGGATTATCTCGAAATCTTGAAAGCCAGGGACCCTTGAGGATTGATGATGGGGACGAGGAATCCGATACAGACAGTGTTGAGAAGCTAATCCGAAGCTAGAAATAAAAAGAAAAGAGAGAGAAAAGCTCTCCAAACAAATAAATCTTCTATCTCTCTCTTACAAAATAAAAACGCACTGCAAACTGAACTTAGGCTAAAAATTTCTCAAGCACGGGTGCTTTAACCGCGGAGTCCAACAAACCCTAGGTTAGTTTTTGTGGCCCGTAGAAACCTTTGCGGAAGAGTGAGGCTAAAGCGGAACAGGTCCGGATTTTGGTTGGTACTTGAGTACCTCTAGGCCTATTATCGGCATTCCTACCTAATCACAAAAGAAAAGGAGAAGCACCTATCATGATTGTTGATAGACATTCAGTTTCTAGAACGGAAGTTAAAACTTTGAAATTTTGCTAAGGGACTAGCAAAAGCTAGGCATGGGGGTATGATAAGAGCCTCATCATGAGCCATAACTAGCTCATTTTGACCCAATAAAGAAGATAAAAGCTCCTACATAACCTAGAAGAAGGCTTAACTGAAGGAACAAGTGCTCTGAGAAGAAAACACGAAATAAAGGTTAAAACTTAAAATTACCATTGCAGTACATAAATGGGATTTCTCAGAGGCAAAACATAGGTCAAATGGTCTAAATGGGATAAAAAGTGGGTTGAGTCAATCAGAAATGGGTTTATGTGCAATCTAAGAATTAAATGACACTTGGTAACCCTAAAACAGACCCGCTTAAATTAACAAGGTTTCGGTCAGAATAAAAATCAATTAAACCCTCTAAAAATCATGGAAAAACATCCTCTAGGGTTTAGAACATTAATTTGGCTTTAGAACCCAGTTTGACCAAGATTAGGGTCCTAGCTCTTCAATTAACCTAATTTGGGTTTTCACGCAAAATGTCCAGTCAAAAGTGGTCAAACCTAAAATCCAACTTCACAATTGGATTCCCTAGGTCCAAATTAGGTTTATACCAAAATTTGGACCTAAGGGGAGGTCATCTTGACCAACTTTGCAATTTAGTACACCGAAATCACAAATTGGTCCCTATCTTTTGAATATCTTTGCAGAGAGCCCCCTAAGTTCTTCGCCCCCTTTGCAATCTGGTCCTGCCGCCATTGTTAGGGCAGAACCGAGCTCCAGCAAGGTTTAGAGAGGGATTGCTCTCGAATCCCTCAGAGATTCCGTCCCAAAAATGGAAGGGGGATTCTCTGAGGAATTCCCTTCCATCTAAAGCACCCCAAATTCACACCCAGTCTGGTTCGGTGCGTATAAACATCCAAATCACGCGAAAAGCGTTTAATGTTCTGAAAAATTCACCTAGATTAGGAGCGGCCAACCAACACAAATTGATTTGGACGAGTTCCCAGCGCGGAGAGGCGGGAAATTCCCCTCGAAGATGCGTAACAACATATCGTCTCCTCGGTGCTTGTCTCTTAGGATATTTAAATATCCTACTGCGGGGATGTAAGCACTCTGCTGGTTCAGATACCATGGGCGGCATTATCACGAAATGTCGATCGCCAAGGTCTGGATTCGGCCACGGAATGCCATGGGCGGGATTACCTCGAAATCTCGAAAGCCAGGGTTTCGGGGGTTGCCATGGGCGGGATTATCTCAAAATCTCGAAAGCCAGGGACCCTTGAGGATTGATGATGGGGACGAGGAATCCGATACAGACAGTGTTGAGAAGCTAATCCGAAGCTAGAAATAAAAAGAAAAGAGAGAGAAAAGCTCTCCAAACAAATAAATCTTCTATCTCTCTCTTACAAAATAAAAATGCACTGCAAGCTGAACTTAGGCTAAAAATTTCTCAAGCACGGGTGCTTTAGCCGCGGAGTCCAACAAACCCTAGGTTAGTTTTTGTGGCCCGTAGAAACCTTTGCGGAAGACTGAGGCTAAAGCGGAACAGGTCCGGATTTTGGTTGGTACTTGAGTACCTCTAGGCCTATTATCGGCATTCCTACCTAATCACAAAAGAAAAGGAGAAGCACCTATCATGATTGTTGATAGACATTCAGTTTCTAGAATGGAAGTTAAAACTTTGAAATTTTGCTAAGGGACTAGCAAAAGCTAGGCATGGGGGTATGATAAGAGCCTCATCATGAGCCATAACTTGCCCATTTTGACCCAACAAAGAAGATAAAAGCTCCTACATAACCTAGAAGAAGGCTTAACTGAAGGAACAAGTGCTCTGAGAAGAAAACACGAAATAAAGGTTAAAACAGCAAATTTACCATTGCAGTACATAAATGGGATTTCTCAGAGGCAAAACATAGGTCAAATGGTCTAAATGGGATAAAAAGTGGGTTGAGTCAATCAGAAATGGGTTTATGTGCAATCTAAGAATTAAATGACACTTGGTAACCCTAAAACAGACCCGCTTAAATTAACAAGGTGTCGGTCAGAATAAAAATCAATTAAACCCTCTAAAAATCATGGAAAAACATCCTCTAGGGTTTAGAACACTTAATTTGGCTTTAGAACCCAGTTTGACCAAGATTAGGGTCCTAGCTCTTCAATTAACCCAATTTGGGTTTTTACGCAAAATGTCCAGTCAAACGTGGTCAAACTTAAAATCCAACTTCATAATTGGATTCCCTAGGTCCAAATTAGGTTTATACCAAAATTTGGACCGAAGGGGAGGTCATCTTGACCTACTTTGCAATTTAGTACACCGAAATCACAAATTGGTCCCTATCTTTTGAATATCTTTGCAGAGAGCCCCCTAAGTTCTTCCCCCCTTTGCAATCTGGTCCTGCCGCCATTGTTAGGGCAGAACCGGGCTCCAGCGAAATTTAGAGAGGGATTGCACTCTAATCCCTCAGAGATTCCCTCCTAGAAATGGAAGGGGGATTCTCTGAGGAATTCCCATCCATCTAAAGCACCCCAAATTCACACACAGTCTGGTTCGGTGCGCATAAACATCCAAATCACGCGAAAAGCGTTTAATGTTCTGTAAAAGTCACCTAGATTAGGAGCGGCCAACCAACACAAATTGATTTGACGAGTTCCCAGCGCGGAGAGGCGGGAAATTCCCCTCGAAGATGCGTAACAACATATCGTCTCCTCGGTGCTTGTCTCTTAGGATATTTAAATATCCTACTGGGGGCATGTAAGCACTCTGCTGGTTCAGATACCATGGGCGGCATTATCACGAAATGTCGATCGCCAAGGCTGGATTCGGCCACGGAATGCCATGGGCGGGATTACCTCGAAATCTTGAAAGCCAGGGTTCCGGGGGTTGCCATGGGCGGGATTATCTCAAAATCTCGAAAGCCAGGGACCCTTGAGGATTGATGATGGGGACGAGGAATCCGATACAGACAGTGTTCAGAAGCTAATCCGAAGCTAGAAATAAAAAGAAAAGAGAGAGAAAAGCTCTCCAAACAAATAAATCTTCTATCTCTCTCTTACAAAATAAAAACGCACTGCAAACTGAACTTAGGCTAAAAATTTCTCAAGCACGGGTGCTTTAACCGCGGAGTCCAACAAACCCTAGGTTAGTTTTTGCGGCCCGTAGAAACCTTTGCGGAAGAGTGAGGCTAAAGCGGAACAGGTCCGGATTTTGGTTGGTACTTGAGTACCTCTAGGCCTATTATCGGCATTCCTACCTAATCACAAAAGAAAAGGAGAAGCACCTATCATGATTGTTGATAGACATTCAGTTTCTAGAACGGAAGTTAAAACTTTGGAATTTTGCTAAGGGACTAGCAAAAGCTAGGCATGGGGGTATGATAAGAGCCTCATCATGAGCCATAACTAGCTCATTTTGACCCAATAAAGAAGATAAAAGCTCCTACATAACCTAGAAGAAGGCTTAACTGAAGGAACAAGTGCTCTGAGAAGAAAACACGAAATAAAGGTTAAAACTGCAAATTTACCATTGCAGTACATAAATGGGATTTCTCAGAGGCAAAACATAGGTCAAATGGTCTAAATGGGATAAAAAGTGGGTTGAGTCAATCAGAAATGGGTATATGTGCAATCTAAGAATTAAATGACACTTGGTAACCCTAAAACAGACCCGCTTAAATTAACAAGGTTTCGGTCAGAATAAAAATCAATTAAACCCTCTAAAAAGCATGGAAAAACATCCTCTAGGGTTTAGAACACTTAATTTGGCTTTAGAACCCAGTTTGACCAAGATTAGGGTCCTAGCTCTTCAATTAATCTAATTTGGGTTTTTACGCAAAATGTCCAGTCAAACGTGGTCAAACCTAAAATCCAACTTCACAATTGGATTCCCTAGGTCCAAATTAGGTTTATACCAAAATTTGGACCTAAGGGGAGGTCATCTTGACCTACTTTGCAATTTAGTACACCGAAATCACAAATTGGTCCCTATCTTTTGAATATCTTTGCAGAGAGCCCCCTAAGTTCTTCCCCGCTTTGCAATCTCGTCCTGCCGCCATTGTTAGGGCAGAACCGACCTCCAGCGAAATTTAGAGAGGGATTGCTCTCTAATCCCTCAGAGATTCCCTCCCAGAAATGGAAGGGGGATTCTCTGAGGAATTCCCTTCCATCTAAAGCACCCCAAATTCACACAAAGTCTGGTTCGGTGCGTATAAACATCCAAATCACGCGAAAAGCGTTTAATGTTCTGAAAAAGTCACCAAGATTAGGAGCGGCCAACCAACACAAATTGATTTGGATGAGTTCCCAGCGCGGAGAGGCGGGAAATTCCCCTCGAAGATGCGTAACAACATATCGTCTCCTCGGTGCTTGTCTCTTAGGATATTTAAATATCCTACAGGGGGCATGTAAGCACTCTGCTGGTTCAGATACCATGGGTGGCATTATCACGAAATGTCGATCGCCAAGGCTGGATTCGGCCACGGAATGCCATGGGCGGGATTACCTCGAAATCTCGAAAGCCAGGGTTCCGGGGGTTGCCATGGGCAGGATTATCTCGAAATCTCGAAAGCCAGGGACCCTTGAGGATTGATGATGGGGACGAGGAATCCGATACAGACAGTGTTCAGAAGCTAATCCGAAGCTAGAAATAAAAAGAAAAGAGAGAGAAAAGCTCTCCAAACAAATAAATCTTCTATCTCTCTCTTACAAAATAAAAACGTACTGCAAACTGAACTTAGGCTAAAAATTTCTCAAGCACGGGTGCTTTAACCGCGGAGTCCAACAAACCCTAGGTTAGTTTTTGTGGCCCGTAGAAACCTTTGCGAAAGAGTGAGGCTAAAGCGGAACAGGTCCGGATTTTGGTTGGTACTTGAGTACCTCTAGGCCTATTATCGGCATTCCTACCTAATCACAAAAGAAAAGGAGAAGCACCTATCATGATTGTTGATAGACATTCAGTTTCTAGAACGGAAGTTAAAACTTTGAAATTTTGCTAAGGGACTAGCAAAAGCTAGGCATGGGGGTATGATAAGAGCCTCATCATGAGCCATAACTAGCTCATTTTGACCCAATAAAGAAGATAAAAGCTCCTACATAACCTAGAAGAAGGCTTAACTGAAGGAACAAGTGCTCTGAGAAGAAAACACGAAATAAAGGTTAAAACTGCAAATTTACCATTGCAGCACATAAATGGGATTTCTCAGAGGCAAAACATAGGTCAAATGGTCGAAATGGGATAAAAAGTGGGTTGAGTCAATTAGAAATGGGTTTATGTGCAATCTAAGAATTAAATAACACTTGGTAACCCTAAAACAGACCCTCTTAAATTAAGAAGGTTTCGGTCAGAATAAAAATCAATTAAACCCTCTAAAAATCATGGAAAAACATCCTCTGGGGTTTAGAACACTTAATTTGGCTTTAGAACCCAGTTTGACCAAGATTAGGGTCCTAGCTCTTCAATTAACCTAATTTGGGTTTTTACGCAAAATGTCCCGTCAAACGTGGTCAAACCTAAAATCCAACTTCACAATTGGATTCCTTAGGTCCAAATTAGGTTTATACCAAAATTTGGACCTAAGGGGAGGTCATCTTGACCTACTTTGCAATTTAGTACACCGAAATCACAAATTGGTCCCTATCTTTTGAATATATTTGCAGAGAGCCCCCTAAGTTCTTCGCCCCCTTTGCAATCTGGTCCTGCCGCCATTGTTAGGGCAGAACCGAGCTCCAGCGAGTTTTAGAGAGGGATTGCTCTCGAATCCCTCAGAGATTCCCTCCTAGAAATGGAAGGGGGATTCTCTGAGGAATTCCCTTCCATCTAAAGCACCACAAATTCACACGCAGTCTGGTTCAGTGCGCATAAACATCCAGATCACGCGAAAAGCGTTTAATGTTCTGAAAAATTCACCTAGATTAGGAGCGGCCAACCAACACAAATTGATTTGGATGAGTTCCCAGCGCGGAGAGGCGGGAAATTCCCCTCGAAGATGCGTAACAACATATCGTCTCCTCGGTGCTTGTCTCTTAGGATATTTAAATATCCTACTGGGGGCATGTAAGCACTCTGCTGGTTCAGATACCATGGGCGTCATTATCACGAAATGTCGATCGCCAAGGTCTGGATTCGGCCACGGAATGCCATGGGCGGGATTACCTCGAAATCTCGAAAGCCAGGGTTCCAGGGGTTGCCATGGGCGGGATTATCTCGAAATCTTGAAAGCCAGGGACCCTTGAGGATTGATGATGGGGACGAGGAATCCGATACAGACAGTGTTGAGAAGCTAATCCGAAGCTAGAAATAAAAAGAAAAGAGAGAGAAAAGCTCTCCAAACAAATAAATCTTCTATCTCTCTCTTACAAAATAAAAACGCACTGCAAACTGAACTTAGGCTAAAAATTTCTCAAGCACGGGTGCTTTAACCGCGGAGTCCAACAAACCCTAGGTTAGTTTTTGTGGCCCGTAGAAACCTTTGCGGAAGAGTGAGGCTAAAGCGGAACAGGTCCGGATTTTGGTTGGTACTTGAGTACCTCTAGGCCTATTATCGGCATTCCTACCTAATCACAAAAGAAAAGGAGAAGCACCTATCATGATTGTTGATAGACATTCAGTTTCTAGAACGGAAGTTAAAACTTTGAAATTTTGCTAAGGGACTAGCAAAAGCTAGGCATGGGGGTATGATAAGAGCCTCATCATGAGCCATAACTAGCTCATTTTGACCCAATAAAGAAGATAAAAGCTCCTACATAACCTAGAAGAAGGCTTAACTGAAGGAACAAGTGCTCTGAGAAGAAAACACGAAATAAAGGTTAAAACTGCAAATTTACCATTGCAGTACATAAATGGGATTTCTCAGAGGCAAAACATAGGTCAAATGGTCTAAATGGGATAAAAAGTGGGTTGAGTCAATCAGAAATGGGTTTATGTGCAATCTAAGAATTAAATGACACTTGGTAACCCTAAAACAGACCCGCTTAAATTAACAAGGTTTCGGTCAGAATAAAAATCAATTAAACCCTCTAAAAATCATGGAAAAACATCCTCTAGGGTTTAGAACATTAATTTGGCTTTAGAACCCAGTTTGACCAAGATTAGGGTCCTAGCTCTTCAATTAACCTAATTTGGGTTTTCACGCAAAATGTCCAGTCAAACGTGGTCAAACCTAAAATCCAACTTCACAATTAGATTCCCTAGGTCCAAATTAGGTTTATACCAAAATTTGGACCTAAGGGGAGGTCATCTTGACCTACTTTGCAATTTAGTACACCGAAATCACAAATTTGTCCCTATCTTTTGAATATCTTTGCAGAGAGCCCCCTAAGTTCTTCGCCCCCTTTGCAATCTGGTCCTGCCGCCATTGTTAGGGCAGAACCGAGCTCCAGCGAGGTTTAGAGAGGGATTGCTCTCGAATCCCTCAGAGATTCCGTCCCAAAAATGGAAGGGGGATTCTCTGAGGAATTCCCTTCCATCTAAAGCACCCCAAACTAACACACAGTCTGGTTCGGTGCGTATAAACATCCAAATCACGCGAAAAGCGTTTAATGTTCTGAAAAATTCACCTAGATTAGGAGCGGCCAACCAACACAAATTGATTTGGACGAGTTCCCAGCGCGGAGAGGCGGGAAATTCCCCTCGAAGATGCGTAACAACATATCGTCTCCTCGGTGCTTGTCTCTTAGGATATTTAAATATCCTACTGGGGGGATGTAAGCACTCTGCTGGTTCAGATACCATGGGCGGCATTATCACGAAATGTCGATCGCCAAGGTCTGGATTCGGCCACGGAATGCCATGGGTGGGATTACCTCGAAATCTCGAAAGCCAGGGTTCCGGGGGTTGCCATGGGCGGGATTATCTCGAAATCTCGAAAGCCAGGGACCCTTGAGGATTGATGATGGGGACGAGGAATCCGATACAGACAGTGTTCAGAAGCTAATCCGAAGCTAGAAATAAAAAGAAAAGAGAGAGAAAAGCTCTCCAAACAAATAAATCTTCTATCTCTCTCTTACAAAATAAAAACGCACTGCAAACTGAACTTAGGCTAAAAATTTCTCAAGCACGGGTGCTTTAGCCGCGGAGTCCAACAAACCCTAGGTTAGTTTTTGTGGCCCGTAGAAACCTTTGCGGAAGACTGAGGCTAAAGCGGAACAGGTCCGGATTTTGGTTGGTACTTGAGTACCTCTAGGCCTATTATCGGCATTCCTACCTAATCACAAAAGAAAAGGAGAAGCACCTATCATGATTGTTGATAGACATTCAGTTTCTAGAATGGAAGTTAAAACTTTGAAATTTTGCTAAGGGACTAGCAAAAGCTAGGCATGGGGGTATGATAAGAGCCTCATCATGAGCCATAACTTGCTCATTTTGACCCAACAAAGAAGATAAAAGCTCCTACATAACCTAGAAGAAGGCTTAACTGAAGGAACAAGTGCTCTGAGAAGAAAACACGAAATAAAGGTTAAAACAGCAAATTTACCATTGCAGTACATAAATGGGATTTCTCAGAGGCAAAACATAGGTCAAATGGTCTAAATGGGATAAAAAGTGGGTTGAGTCAATCAGAAATGGGTTTATGTGCAATCTAAGAATTAAATGACACTTGGTAACCCTAAAACAGACCCGCTTAAATTAACAAGGTGTCGGTCAGAATAAAAATCAATTAAACCCTCTAAAAATCATGGAAAAACATCCTCTAGGGTTTAGAACACTTAATTTGGCTTTAGAACCCAGTTTGACCAAGATTAGGGTCCTAGCTCTTCAATTAACCCAATTTGGGTTTTTACGCAAAATGTCCAGTCAAACGTGGTCAAACTTAAAATCCAACTTCACAATTGGATTCCCTAGGTCCAAATTAGGTTTATACCAAAATTTGGACCTAAGGGGAGGTCATCTTGACCTACTTTGCAATTTAGTACACCGAAATCATAAATTGGTCCCTATCTTTTGAATATCTTTGCAGAGAGCCCCCTAAGTTCTTCCCCCCTTTGCAATATGGTCCTGCCGCCATTGTTAGGGCAGAACCGAGCTCCAGCGAAATTTAGAGAGGGATTGCTCTCTAATCCCTCAGAGATTCCTTCCCAGAAATGGAAGGGGGATTCTCTGAGGAATTCCCTTCCATCTAAAGCACCGCAAATTCACACACAGTCTGGTTCGGTGCGCATAAACATCCAAATCACGCGAAAAGCGTTTAATGTTCTGTAAAAGTCACCTAGATTAGGAGCGGCCAACCAACACAAATTGATTTGACAAGTTCCCAGCGCGGAGAGGCGGGAAATTCCCCTCGAAGATGCGTAACAACATATCGTCTCCTCGGTGCTTGTCTCTTAGGATATTTAAATATCCTACTGGGGGAATGTAAGCACTCTGCTGGTTCAGATACCATGGGCGGCATTATCACGAAATGTCGATCGCCAAGGCTGGATTCGGCCACGGAATGCCATGGGCGGGATTACCTCGAAATCTCGAAAGCCAGGGTTCCGGGGGTTGCCATGGGCGGGATTATCTCGAAATCTCGAAAGCCAGGGACCCTTGAGGATTGATGATGGGGACGAGGAATCCGATACAGACAGTGTTCAGAAGCTAATCCGAAGCTAGAAATAAAAAGAAAAGAGAGAGAAAAGCTCTCCAAACAAATAAATCTTCTATCTCTCTCTTACAAAATAAAAACGCACTGCAAACTGAACTTAGGCTAAAAATTTCTCAAGCACGGGTGCTTTAACCGCGGAGTCCAACAAACCCTAGGTTAGTTTTTGTGGCCCGTAGAAACCTTTGCGGAAGACTGAGGCTAAAGCGGAACAGGTCCGGATTTTGGTTGGTACTTGAGTACCTCTAGGCCTATTATCGGCATTCCTACCTAATCACAAAAGAAAAGGAGAAGCACCTATCATGATTGTTGATAGACATTTAGTTTCTAGAATGGAAGTTAAAACTTTGAAATTTTGCTAAGGGACTAGCAAAAGCTAGGCATGGGGGTATGATAAGAGCCTCATCGTGAGCCATAACTTGCTCATTTTGACCCAACAATGAAGATAAAAGCTCCTACATAACCTAGAAGAAGGCTTAACTGAAGGAACAAGTGCTCTGAGAAGAAAACACGAAATAAAGGTTAAAACAGCAAATTTACCATTGGAGTACATAAATGGGATTTCTCAGAGGCAAAACATAGGTCAAATGGTCTAAATGGGATAAAAAGTGGGTTGAGTCAATCAGAAATGGGTTTATGTGCAATCTAAGAATTAAATGACACTTGGTAACCCTAAAACAGACCCGCTTAAATTAACAAGGTTTCGGTCAGAATAAAAATCAATTAAACCCTCTAAAAATCATGGAAAAACATCCTCTAGGGTTTAGAACACTTAATTTGGCTTTAGAACCCAGTTTGACCAAGATTAGGGTCCTAGCTCTTCAATTAACCTAATTTGGGTTTTTACGCAAAATGTCCAGTCAAACGTGGTCAAACCTAAAATCCAACTTCACAATTGGATTCCGTAGGTCCAAATTAGGTTTATACCAAAATTTGGACCTAAGGGGAGGTCATCTTGACCTACTTTGCAATTTAGTACACCGAAATCATAAATTGGTCCCTATCTTTTGAATATCTTTGCAGAGAGCCCCCTAAGTTCTTCCCCCCTTTGCAATCTGGTCCTGCCGCCATTGTTAGGGCAGAACCGAGCTCCAGCGAAATTTAGAGAGGGATTGCTCTCTAATCCCTCAGAGATTCCCTCCCAGAAATGGAAGGGGGATTCTCTGAGGAATTCCCTTCCATCTAAAGCACCCCAAATTCACACACAGTCTGGTTCGGTGCGCATAAACATCCAAATCACGCGAAAAGCGTTTAATGTTCTGAAAAAGTCACCTAGATTAGGAGCGGCCAACCAACACAAATTGATTTGGACGAGTTCCCAGCGCGGAGAGGCGGGAAATTCCCCTCGAAGATGCGTAACAACATATCGTCTCCTCGGTGCTTGTCTCTTAGGATATTTAAATATCCTACTGGGGGCATGTAAGCACTCTGCTGGTTCAGATACCATGGGCGGCATTATCACGAAATGTCGATCGCCAAGGCTGGATTCGGCCACGGAATGCCATGGGCGGGATTAACTCTAAATCTCGAAAGCCAGGGTTCCGGGGGTTGCCATGGGCGGGATTATCTCGAAATCTCGAAAGCCAGGGACCCTTGAGGATTGATGATGGGGACGAGGAATCCGATACAGACAGTGTTCAGAAGCTAATCCGAAGCTAGAAATAAAAAGAAAAGAGAGAGACAAGCTCTCCAAACAAATAAATCTTCTATCTCTCTCTTACAAAATAAAAACGCACTGCAAACTGAACTTAGGCTAAAAATTTCTCAAGCATGAGTGCTTTAACCGCGGAGTCCAACAAACCCTAGGTTAGTTTTTGTGGCCCGTAGAAACCTTTGCGGAAGACTGAGGCTAAAGCGGAACAGGTCCGGATTTTGGTTGGTACTTGAGTACCTCTAGGCCTATTATCGGCATTCCTACCTAATCACAAAAGAAAAGGAGAAGCACCTATCATGATTGTTGATAGACATTCAGTTTCTAGAATGGAAGTTAAAACTTTGAAATTTTGCTAAGGGACTAGCAAAAGCTAGGCATGGGGGTATGATAAGAGCCTCATCATGAGCCATAACTTGCTCATTTTGACCCAACAAAGAAGATAAAAGCTCCTACATAACCTAGAAGAAGGCTTAACTGAAGGAACAAGTGCTCTGAGAAGAAAACACGAAATAAAGGTTAAAACAGCAAATTTACCATTGGAGTACATAAATGGGATTTCTTAGAGGCAAAACATAGGTCAAATGGTCTAAATGGGATAAAAAGTGGGTTGAGTCAATCAGAAATGGGTTTATGTGCAATCTAAGAATTAAATGACACTTGGCAACCCTAAAACAGACCCGCTTAAATTAACAAGGTTTCGGTTAGAATAAAAATCAATTAAACCCTCTAAAAATCATGGAAAAACATCCTCTAGGGTTTAGAACACTTAATTTGGCTTTAGAACCCAGTTTGACCAAGATTAGGGTCCTAGCTCCTCAATTAACCTAATTTGGGTTTTTACGCAAAATTTCCAGTCAAACGTGGTCAAACCTAAAATGCAACTTCACAATTGGATTCCCTAGGTCCAAATTAGGTTTATACCAAAATTTGGACCTAAGGGGAGGTCATCTTGACCTACTTTGCAATTTAGTACACCCAAATCACAAATTGGTCCCTATCTTTTGAATATTTTTGCAGAGAGCCCCCTAAGTTCTTCGCCCCCTTTGCAGTCTGGTCCTGCTGCCATTGTTAGGGCAGAACCGAGCTCCAGCGAGGTATAGAGAGGGATTACTCTCTAATCCCTCAGAGATTCCTTCCCAGAAATGGAAGTGGGATTCTCTGAGGAATTCCCTTCCATCTAAAGCACCCCAAATTCACACACAGTCTGGTTCGGTGCGCATAAACATCCAAATCACGCGAAAAGCGTTTAATGTTCTGAAAAAGTCACCTAGATTAGGAGCGGCCAACCAACACAAATTGATTTGGACGAGTTCCCAGCGCGGAGAGGCGGGAAATTCCCCTCGAAGATGCGTAACAACATATCGTCTCCTCGGTGCTTGTCTCTTAGGATATTTAAATATCCTACTGGGGGCATGTAAGCACTCTGCTGGTTCAGATACCATGGGCGGCATTATCACGAAATGTCGATCGCCAAGGCTGGATTCGGCCACGGAATGCCATGGGCGGGATTACCTCGAAATCTCGAAAGCCAGGGTTCCGGGGGTTGCCATGGGCGGGATTATCTCGAAATCTCGAAAGCCAGGGACCCTTGAGGATTGATGATGGGGACGAGGAATCCGATACAGACAGTGTTGAGAAGCTAATCCGAAGTTAGAAATAAAAAGAAAAGAGAGAGAAAAGCTCTCCAAACAAATAAATCTTCTATCTCTCTCTTACAAAATAAAAACGCACTGCAAACTGAACTTAGGCTAAAAATTTCTCAAGCACGGGTGCTTTGACTGCGGAGTCCAACAAACCCTAGGTTAGTTTTTGTGGCCCGTAGAAACCTTTGCGGAAGAGTGAGGCTAAAGCGGAACAGGTCCGGATTTTGGTTGGTACTTGAGTACCTCTAGGCCTATTATCGGCATTCCTACCTAATCACAAAAGAAAAGGAGAAGCACCTATCATGATTGTTGATAGACATTCAGTTTCTAGAACGGAAGTTAAAACTTTGAAATTTTGCTAAGGGACTAGCAAAAGCTAGGCATGGGGGTATGATAAGAGCCTCATCATGAGCCATAACTAGCTCATTTTGACCCAATAAAGAAGATAAAAGCTCCTACATAACCTAGAAGAAGGCTTAACTGAAGGAACAAGTGCTCTGAGAAGAAAACACGAAATAAAGGTTAAAACTGCAAATTTACCATTGCAGTACATAAATGGGATTTCTCAGAGGCAAAACATAGGTCAAATGGTCTAAATGGGATAAAAAGTGGGTTGAGTCAATCAGAAATGGGTTTATGTGCAATCTAAGAATTAAATGACACTTGGTAACCCTAAAACAGACCCGCTTAAATTAACAAGGTTTCGGTCAGAATAAAAATCAATTAAACCCTCTAAAAATCATGGAAAAACATCCTCTAGGGTTTAGAACATTAATTTGGCTTTAGAACCCAGTTTGACCAAGATTAGGGTCCTAGCTCTTCAATTAACCTAATTTGGGTTTTCACGCAAAATGTCCAGTCAAACGTGGTCAAACCTAAAATCCAACTTCACAATTAGATTCCCTAGGTCCAAATTAGGTTTATACCAAAATTTGGACCTAAGGGGAGGTCATCTTGACCTACTTTGCAATTTAGTACACCGAAATCACAAATTTGTCCCTATCTTTTGAATATCTTTGCAGAGAGCCCCCTAAGTTCTTCGCCCCCTTTGCAATCTGGTCCTGCCGCCATTGTTAGGGCAGAACCGAGCTCCAACGAGGTTTAGAGAGGGATTGCTCTCGAATCCCTCAGAGATTCCGTCCCAAAAATGGAAGGGGGATTCTCTGAGGAATTCCCTTCCATCTAAAGCACCCCAAATTAACACACAGTCTGGTTCGGTGCGTATAAACATCCAAATCACGCGAAAAGCGTTTAATGTTCTGAAAAATTCACCTAGATTAGGAGCGGCCAACCAACACAAATTGATTTGGACGAGTTCCCAGCGCGGAGAGGCGGGAAATTCCCCTCGAAGATGCGTAACAACATATCGTCTCCTCGGTGCTTGTCTCTTAGGATATTTAAATATCCTACTGGGGGGATGTAAGCACTCTGCTGGTTCAGATACCATGGGCGGCATTATCACGAAATGTCGATCGCCAAGGTCTGGATTCGGCCAAAGAATGCCATGGGCGGGATTACCTCGAAATCTCGAAAGCCAGGGTTCCGGGGGTTGCCATGGGCGGGATTATCTCGAAATCTCGAAAGCCAGGGACCCTTGAGGATTGATGATGGGGACGAGGAATCCGATACAGACAGTGTTCAGAAGCTAATCCGAAGCTAGAAATAAAAAGAAAAGCGAGAGAAAAGCTCTCCAAACAAATAAATCTTCTATCTCTCTCTTACAAAATAAAAACGCACTGCAAACTGAACTTAGGCTAAAAATTTCTCAAGCACGGGTGCTTTAACCGCGGAGTCCAACAAACCCTAGGTTAGTTTTTGTGGCCCGTAGAAACCTTTGCGGAAGGCTGAGGCTAAAGCGGAACAGGTCCGGATTTTGGTTGGTACTTGAGTACCTCTAGGCCTATTATCGGCATTCCTACCTAATCACAAAAGAAAAGGAGAAGCACCTATCATGATTGTTGATAGACATTCAGTTTCTAGAATGGAAGTTAAAACTTTGAAATTTTGCTAAGGGACTAGCAAAAGCTAGGCATGGGGGTATGATAAGAGCCTCATCATGAGCCATAACTTGCTCATTTTGACCCAACAAAGAAGATAAAAGCTCCTACATAACCTAGAAGAAGGCTTAACTGAAGGAACAAGTGCTCTGAGAAGAAAACATGAAATAAAGGTTAAAACAGCAAATTTACCATTGCAGTACATAAATGGGATTTCTCAGAGGCAAAACATAGGTCAAATGGTCTAAATGGGATAAAAAGTGGGTTGAGTCAATCAAAAATGGGTTTATGTGCAATCTAAGAATTAAATGACACTTGGTAACCCTAAAACAGACCCGCTTAAATTAACAAGGTTTCGGTCAGAATAAAAATCAATTAAACCCTCTAAAAATCATGGAAAAACATCCTCTAGGGTTTAGAACACTTAATTTGGCTTTAGAACCCAGTTTGACCAAGATTAGGGTCCTAGCTCTTCAATTAATCTAATTTGGGTTTTTACGCAAAATGTCCAGTCAAACGTGGTCAAACCTAAAATCCAACTTCACAATTGGATTCCCTAGGTCCAAATTAGGTTTTTACCAAAATTTGGACCTAAGGGGAGGTCATCTTGACCTACTTTGCAATTTAGTACACCGAAATCACAAATTGGTCCCTATCTTTTGAATATCTTTGCAGAGAGCCCCCTAAGTTCTTCCCCGCTTTGCAATCTGGTCCTGCCGCCATTGTTAGGGCAGAACCGACCTCCAGCGAAATTTAGAGAGGGATTGCTCTCTAATCCCTCAGAGATTCCCTCCCAGAAATGGAAGGGGGATTCTCTGAGGAATTCCCTTCCATCTAAAGCACCCCAAATTCACACAAAGTCTGGTTCGGTGCGTATAAACATCCAAATCATGCGAAAAGCGTTTAATGTTCTGAAAAAGTCACCTAGATTAGGAGCGGCCAACCAACACAAATTGATTTGGACGAGTTCCCAGCGCGGAGAGGCGGGAAATTCCCCTCGAAGATGCGTAACAACATATCGTCTCCTCGGTGCTTGTCTCTTAGGATATTTAAATATCCTACTGGGGGCATGTAAGCACTCTGCTGGTTCAGATACCATGGGCGGCATTATCACGAAATGTCGATCGCCAAGGCTGGATTCGGCCACGGAATGCCATGGGCGGGATTACCTCGAAATCTCGAAAGCCAGGGTTCCGGGGGTTGCCATGGGCAGGATTATCTCGAAATCTCGAAAGCCAGGGACCCTTGAGGATTGATGATGGGGACGAGGAATCCGATACAGACAGTGTTCAGAAGCTAATCCGAAGCTAGAAATAAAAAGAAAAGAGAGAGAAATGCTCTCCAAACAAATAAATCTTCTATCTCTCTCTTACAAAATAAAAACGCACTGCAAACTGAACTTAGGCTAAAAATTTCTCAAGCACGGGTGCTTTAACCGCGGAGTCCAACAAACCCTAGGTTCATTTTTGTGGCCCGTAGAAACCTTTGCGGAAGAGTGAGGCTAAAGCGGAACAGGTCCAGATTTTGGTTGGTACTTGAGTACCTCTAGGCCTATTATCGGCATTCCTACCTAATCACAAAAGAAAAGGAGAAGCACCTATCATGATTGTTGATAGACATTTAGTTTCTAGAACGGAAGTTAAAACTTTGAAATTTTGCTAAGGGACTAGCAAAAGCTAGGCATGGGGGTATGATAAGAGCCTCATCATGAGCCATAACTAGCTCATTTTGACCCAATAAAGAAGATAAAAGCTCCTACATAACCTAGAAGAAGGCTTAACTGAAGGAACAAGTGCTCTGAGAAGAAAACACGAAATAAAGGTTAAAACTGCAAATTTACCATTGCAGTACATAAATGGGATTTCTCAGAGGCAAAACATAAGTCAAATGGTCTAAATGGGATAAAAAGTGGGTTGAGTCAATCAGAAATGGGTTTATGTGCAATCTAAGAATTAAATGACACTTGGTAACCCTAAAACAGACCCGCTTAAATTAACAAGGTTTCGGTCAGAATAAAAATCAATTAAACCCTCTAAAAATCATGGAAAAACATCCTTTAGGGTTTAGAACACTTAATTTGGCTTTAGAACCCAGTTTGACCAAGATTAGGGTCCTAGCTCTTCAATTAACCTAATTTGGGTTTTTTCGCAAAATGTCCAGTCAAACGTGGTCAAACCTAAAATCCAACTTCACAATTGGATTCCTTAGGTCCAAATTAGGTTTATACCAAAATTTGGACCTAAGGGGAGGTCATCTTGACCTACTTTGCAATTTAGTACACCGAAATCACAAATTGGTCCCTATCTTTTGAATATCTTTGCAGAAAGCCCCCTAAGTTCTTCTCCCCCTTTGCAATCTGGTCCTGCCGCCATTGTTAGGGCAGAACCGAGCTCCAGCGAGGTTTAGAGAGGGATTGCTCTCTATTCCCTCAGAGATTCCCTCCCAAAGATGGAAGGAGGATTCTCTGAGGAATTCCCTTCCATCTAAAGTACCCCAAATTCACACACAGTCTGGTTCAGTGCGCATAAACATCCAAATCACGCGAAAAGCGTTTAGTGTTCTGAAAAATTCACCTAGATTAGGAGCGGCCAACCAACACAAATTGATTTGGACGAGTTCCCAGCGCGGAGAGGCGGGAAATTCCCCTCGAAGATGCGTAACAACATATCGTCTCCTCGGTGCTTGTCTCTTAGGATATTTAAATATCCTACTGGGGGCATGTAAGCACTCTGCTGGTTCAGATACCATGGGCGGCATTATCACGAAATGTCGATCGCCAAGGCTGGATTCGGCCACGGAATGCCATGGGCGGGATTACCTCGAAATCTCGAAAGCCAGGGTTCCGGGGGTTGCCATGGGCGGGATTATCTCGAAATCTCGAAAGCCAGGGACCCTTGAGGATTGATGATGGGGACGAGGAATCCAATACAGACAGTGTTCAGAAGCTAATCCGAAGCTAGAAATAAAAAGAAAAGAGAGAGAAAAGCTCTCCAAACAAATAAATCTTCTATCTCTCTCTTACAAAATAAAAACGCACTGCAAACTGAACTTAGGCTAAAAATTTCTCAAGCACGGGTGCTTTAACCGCGGAGTCCAACAAACCCTAGGTTAGTTTTTGTGGCCCGTAGAAACCTTTGCGGAAGAGTGAGGCTAAAGCAGAATAGGTCCGGCTTTTGGTTGGTACTTGAGTACCTCTAGGCCTATTATCGGCATTCCTACCTAATCACAAAAGAAAAGGAGAAGCACCTATCATGATTGTTGATAGACATTCAGTTTCTAGAACGGAAGTTAAAACTTTGAAATTTTGCTAAGGGACTAGCAAAAGCTAGGCATGGGGGTATGATAAGAGCCTCATCATGAGCCATAACTAGCTCATTTTGACCCAATAAAGAAGATAAAAGCTCCTACATAACCTAGAAGAAGGCTTAACTGAAGGAACAAGTGCTCTGAGAAGAAAACACGAAATAAAGGTTAAAACTGCAAATTTACCATTGCAGTACATAAATGGGATTTCTCAGAGGCAAAACATAGGTCAAATGGTCTAAATGGGATAAAAAGTGGGTTGAGTCAATCATAAATGGGTTTATGTGCAATCTAAGAATTAAATGACACTTGGTAACCCTAAAACAGTCCCGCTTAAATTAAGAAGGTTTCGGTCAGAATAAAAATCAATTAAACCCTCTAAAAATCATGGAAAAACATCCTCTAGGGTTTAGAACACTTAATTTGGCTTTAGAACCCAGTTTGACCAAGATTAGGGTCCTAGCTCTTCAATTAACCTAATTTGGGTTTTTACGCAAAATGTCCAGTCAAACGTGGTCAAACCTAAAATCCAACTTCACAATTAAATTCCCTAGGTCCAAATTAGGTTTATACCAGAATTTGGACCTAAGGGGAGGTCATCTTGACCTACTTTGCAATTTAGTACACCGAAATCACAAATTGGTCCCTATCTTTTGAATATCTTTGCAGAGAGCCCCCTAAGTTCTTCGCCCCCTTTGCAATCTAGTCCTGCCACCATTGTTAGGGCAGAACCGAGCTCCAGCGAGGTTTAGAGAGGGATTGCTCTCTAATCCCTCAGAGATTCCCTCCTAGAAATGGAAGGGGGATTCTCTGAGGAATTCCCTTCCATCTAAAGCACCCCAAATTCACACACAGTCTGGTTCAGTGCGCATAAACATCCAAATCACGCGAAAAGCGATTAATGTTCTGAAAAAGTCACCTAGACGAGGAGCGGCCAACCAACACAAATTGATTTGGACGAGTTCCCTGCGCGGAGAGGCGGGAAATTCCCCTCGAAGATGCGTAACAACATATCGTCTCCTCGGTGCTTGTCTCTTAGGATATTTAAATATCCTACTGGGGGCATGTAAGCACTCTGCTGGTTCAGATACCATGGGCGGCATTATCACGAAATGTCGATCGCCAAGGTCTGGATTCGGCCACGAAATGCCATGGGCGGGATTAGCTCGAAATCTCGAAAGCCAGGGTTCCGGGGGTTGCCATGGGCGGGATTATCTCGAAATCTCGAAAGCCAGGGACCCTTGAGGATTGATGGTGGGGACGAGGAATCCGATACAGACAGTGTTGAGAAGCTAATCCGAAGCTAGAAATAAAAAGAAAAGAGAGAGAAAAGCTCTCCAAACAAATAAATCTTCTATCTCTCTCTTACAAAATAAAAACGCACTGCAAACTGAACTTAGGCTAAAAATTTCTCAAGCACGGGTGCTTTAA
Source organism: Thalassia testudinum (assembly GCA_037157565.1). NCBI lineage: Eukaryota > Viridiplantae > Streptophyta > Magnoliopsida > Alismatales > Hydrocharitaceae > Thalassia > Thalassia testudinum. The sequence continues at coordinate 54,669,034 of JAZHRO010000007.1, forward strand.
CCGTGGAGTCCAACAAACCCTAGGTTAGTTTTTGTGGCCCGTAGAAACCTTTGCGGAAGACTGAGGCTAAAGCGGAACAGGTCCGGACTTTGGTTGGTACTTGAGTACCTCTAGGCCTATTATCGGCATTCCTACCTAATCACAAAAGAAAAGGAGAAGCACCTATCATGATTGTTGATAGACATTCAGTTTCTAGAACGGAAGTTAAAACTTTGAAATTTTGCTAAGGGACTAGCAAAAGCTAGGCGTGGGGGTATGATAAGATCCTCATCATGAGCCATAGCTAGCTCATTTTGACCCAATAAAGAAGATAAAAGCTCCTACATAACCTAGAAGAAGGCTTAACTGAAGGAACAAGTGCTCTGAGAAGAAAACACGAAATAAAGGTTAAAACTGCAAATTTACCATTGCAGTACATAAATGGGATTTCTCAGAGGCAAAACATAGGTCAAATGGTCTAAATGGGATAAAAAGTGGGTTGAGTCAATCAGAAATGGGTTTATGTGCAATCTAAGAATTAAATGACACTTGGTAACCCTAAAACCGACCCGCTTAAATTAACAAGGTTTCGGTCAGAATAAAAATCAATTAAACCCTCTAAAAATCATGGAAAAACATCCTCTAGGGTTTAGAACACTTAATTTGGCTTTAGAACCCAGTTTGACCAAGATTAGGGTCCTAGCCCTTCAATTAACCTAATTTGGGTTTTTACGCAAAATGTCTAGTCAAACGTGGTCAAACCTAAAATCCAACTTCACAATTGGATTCCCTAGGTCCAAATTAGGTTTATACCAAAATTTGGACCTAAGGGGAGGTCATCTTGACCTACTTTGCAATTTAGTACACCCAAATCACAAATTGGTCCCTATCTTTTGAATATTTTTGCAGAGAGCCCCCTAAGTTCTTCGCCCCCTTTGCAGTCTGGTCCTGCTGCCATTGTTAGGGCAGAACCGAGCTCCAGCGAGTTATAGAGAGGGATTACTCTCTAATCCCTCAGAGATTCCTTCCCAGAAATGGAAGTGGGATTCTCTGAGGAATTCCCTTCCATCTAAAGCAGATCATGATCCCTGGTGTGAACCCAATCTCTCATGCGAACGCACGAGAGGTTTGGGTATCCACCCTCCTTCCATCTCTGGTGAGTCGGCAGAGTTAATTGCGCGGTCTCCACGCGCTAGAAGGTGCGGCCAGCACCTATAAAAGACTCCCCCGACCCTGCCGCAGATCCTAAGCTTGAATTTGACGGAGATCTCCTCAAATTTCCTCTCTCCCATCTCCGGCCAAAAGACCCACACGCTCCAGCGACCTCCTCCCCTCCTTCTCGTCGCTCTGCTGCCATACTAGCAGCAGAGTAAACTCCGCTGCTTCCTCCCACGTCGCGCCGTACCAAGCGCACGTGCCCTTGCCCTCATCCTCGTCGCCGCTTCCTCCCTCAGGGTCCTTCTTCCCCGACGACGGCAGTTAAGCGCCGTCCACTCCGCTTCCTCCCTTCCTTCCAGATCACCCCAGATACCCTCTCCATCCTCTCCTCTCTCTTTTCCCCCTGCTATTTTATCCAATTACCCCCCGACAGTGCCAAACCACCTCCATCGTCCTCTCCTCCGACCGCCGTCCGGCGAGCCGCCCACACCACTCCGCCCCTCCACACGGCCCGCCAACCCTCTCGTGAGCTCCGCCTCACCACCAGGAACTCAGTCCACCCCTCCACTGCCACTCCAGACCTCCACAATCGCTCCCCCATCAACCCCACACCTCCGACCACAGGTTGACCTTGGCACGCACGCCTAGGCCAACTTGTGTCCTGCAGCACTGCGCATCATCTTCGCCGTGCTACGGCGAAGGTTTCTAGCTAATATGATTAGGCCAATAGGCCGTTCTTGTGTATGACAGGTTGCAGCTCTTGCCGCCATTGACGGCCGAAGCAGCGAGGAGCTCGTAGCAGCTTTAGGCACCAGGGATCCCAGGCTGCAGGTGCAGCAGACTCACGCGATTGTCGCGAAGCGAGTGAGGCCAGCAAGTCGCACTGCAAGGCCAGCAGCTGGGGCAATTGCACGACGGAAGCTCTGCGGGCGTGCGTGAAATCGGGACTAATCAGATAGTCCCACATCGTGGAATCGCGAAACACAGGTATAATATAAATTGTTTTTGTGTTTTAAGCTCACTGCCTCCATAAGCACAGGGGTGAGGTCCCTCACCTGCCCTCACACCCGCCTCGTCCGCGGCTTGACCTCGCGGATCTGGCAGGATCCGACCCGACCCTAACCTTGAGCACTCCTCGCGCATCACCACCTACCGGTGCGCCTGGTCCCAGGTGCGAAGCCGACCCAATTACCCGTGTGGCTCTGGGAGAGCGTCCTTGAGCGAATTGTAGAGAAAGAGGGAGACGTTTGGGTAGAGGGACAGGGGTAGGTTTTGCCTTGGCTGTGGTGTGTGCAGGAAAGAAGAAGCAAAGGAAGAAGCGAACACTTAGCAGCTGCAGAAAAGGAAGAGATGAAAGAAGAGGCTGTGTAGCAGAGAAAGGAGAAGCTTTCATAGAGAACTAAAGAGCAGGAAGAAGGAAGGCAAGGCAAAAGAAAGAGAAGAACGAAGAGAGGCCAAGTGAAGACTCTGCAAAGATCAGAAGAAGAAGAAGAAAGAAGGAAGGCAAGGCAGGAGAAGAAATAAAATACAAGAAGCAAAGGCAGAAAGAGAAAGAAGCAGAAAGGAGAAGAAGAGAGAAAGGGAATTACATTTAAGACGTCTAATACAGAAATCAGATGTCCAATTCTATTTTCTTTTACAAATCCTTTTTAAAATTCTCTCTTTGAATCACTCATTTTCACTTAACAAGATGTATTCTTTGGTTTTAAAAAGTACTGAGATTCCTCCCCGTGTTCGACCTCGGATACTCTAGTTTTTCAAGTAATAAAATTCTTTATATTTGTTTAAACGTTTTGTCGGTTATACTACAACGTGATACACTTTAAACCCGCACAAAAACGCGAGAACAAGGCATGATTGATTGAATTCTCGCTCATTTCCTCAAACAAATCGTGCGCGCTATCTGCATCTTTGTTGAGGAAATTGCCTCCTCAAGAAGCGTCCACATGATTTTTGAGTTGCTCAGTCAACTCGTGGTAGAAGATCTACACGAGTTGCCATTTCGGCACCTCATGGTATGGACACCTCCGCAATAGGTCCTGGAATCGCTCCCAGGCCACATGAAACTACTCCCCCGGCCACTGGGTAAAGGTAGTGATTGCCCGTCTCAAAGCATTGGTACATCCAACAGGGAAGAATTTCTTCAGAAAGGCTGATTTCAACTCATTCCAAGTTGCAATTGGTCTTCCTATTGTCCTGTACCAATGAGCGACTTTATTCCTAAGAGAGTGGGGGAAGAGCTTCATGATCATTTGCTCCTCATTCATGTTTCGTGCCTTGGTGGTCTGGATCAAAGTGGTCAAGTCCTCCAAGTGTTGAAATGGGTCTTCAGAGCCAAGCCCATGGTAATGTTTGATCAAGCTTAACACCTGGGGCTTGATTTCTACATCTCTGGCTGGAACCTGGATGCCAGGACATTCCTCATAATTTGAAGGATCATAAAAATCCTTCAAGGGCTGAGCACCCTGCATTCTCCGGAACCATTCCTGCATTCTCTGCATTTATTCCAGCTACCTTCGGAATTCCTCCTGTGGATCCCGGGGCAAAGGAGGTTGTTGATCGGCCATGGGATCAATTTGACCAAAATCCAATTTATTCCTCCTAGAATACTCTAATTGTCCTTCCAATCAGGGATTCAATGACCGTCTTCCCAGCATAAACTAGGAAAAGGTCGGAAGGACTGGGGATAAGGATCCTACAGCACAACAAAATAAGCTTGTCCTTAGGTGGGGTAGCCTAAGGATCTACAGACTCCCAAAACCTGCCTTAAGATTATAAATGATTTACTCTACTTGTGTCTGCTCAATCCAACCAGTTAGGAGGGACTGGAGAGAAGGTTCTTCCTTCGGCTTGCACCTCTGATTCCTAGTGTACCCCTCAGTCGCGATCATTTGATACTACTCCCCAAGCTAGACATTAGATTAATCAGTACAAGTAGGTTAATCATAAACAATCTCAGACTAGGCCCCAAAGAGCGAATCAGACCTTAAGGCCAACGTCTACTCGATTTTATTGAGACCTAGGATTGTAGTGCTTATAGAATGTGATGGGCCCTTAAAATGGGTTGTGCCCTTAATGATTGATTATGTATAAGTGCGTGCACAACCAGGGTTTTCAAGTAAGATTATTTGTGATGTGTAGATTTTAATGTTCAAATCTTGCTTAAGTAGCTTTTAGGGTTTAGAATTAGGTTGATTTCAATCAAGTTTGAGGCAAACCAAGTTTTCAAGCATGGGTGAAGATTACTTTCCTTTAAAACTAGAAATAAAGTGGAGTGCCTGGTATGAACCTAGATTGAAAACCCTAAGAAGAAGCTACTTGATGAGTTTATTTAGGTTGAGTGGTGCAGCCCAAAACAACTCAAACAACTGACTACAATTGCACCACTATGTTAGGCACACAGAAATGGTTAACCTAGAATGATTTCTACTCTTTTATGTGTTGATTTGTGTGTACCGGTTCCACAGATCAGAACCCGATTGAGTAGAAGCAAATCAAGTAGGTTAAGTGCCTTGAATGTGGGTATATATTGTGTGTATGTTGAAAATTACCCCACAAAATTATCTTTTTATTTTATTTTATATAAGCGAGGGTGAAATGAGTGTGAGTGGAAATCCAAACAACCAAACTAATCTTAGGATTTATGCAAACACCTAGGTTAATTGGAATTTGAATTTAATGTGACAAATGAAATCTATGGAGGGGGAAGAATGGGGAGCACTTATAGTTGTCTTCAACTGCACTTTATTCCAGTTTACCGCTTGACGATTCCTTGATGGAGGTCTCTGCAAAATAATAGACACAAGAGAAAGGAAGTTAGAAGACAATAAAGTGCGTGAAATGCGAAAAGAAGATCGAAAATCATTGCCTCCCTGGCAACGGTGCCAAAATGTTGAAACGTTGAAGCACTACGCTATCGAATTTGGTTTTGAAAATCTATCGTTGTAGTTTTGAAGAGCGAAGAACTCGATTCAACAAATAAAATTTATACTGAAATAGAAATCCTAAGTCAAACTTAGGGAGGCTACATCAATCCAAATTCGCAATTATATTTTTTTCATGTTTTTGTTAAAAAGCAGAGTAATTACAATGAAATGAAGCACTACAAACAATCAGAGAAAGAGAGAGAGAGAGAGAAAAGATCCACTTGATACTTCAAAATGTTTATACAACTAAGCAGAAATTACACTAGAAAGCAGGAAAACTATTACAACTAGAAAGCAAGAAAATTCTACTCTAGAAAGCAGGAAAAAAGAATGGGAGAGAGAAGTTATCCTCCTCGACGATCGCTTGGAGGATAGGCCGGACGAGATGATGCCTGGAGGACGAGGAACGGATCGAGAAGAAGGAGGTCGAGGTAGGAAGAACGGGAACGAGGTAGCACATCGTCATCGTCGCGGGATCTGCTTCCAAAATGGGGGTGAAAAATTGACTTTATCTCATGAGGAGCATCCCGGGTGTGGGGCAAGCTTCTCTTGAGCTTTGGAGAGGGAGTAAAGAGAAGAAAAGGATGAGAAATTCATATGGAGGGGGTCTCCTTTTATAGTTGCAAGGAGTGGGGGCATTTTGGTCATTACATGTTGAAAAACATTAATTCAGGACCTTTAGTGACAGATAAATCCATCACTAAAGGCCTGAACGTGGCCTTCGTGGGCGGTGCTTGCGTGCCTGCTCGCCTTCTGCACCTCAATGTGCACCCCACGTCCTTCAAATCTTGGTCGTCTGATCGTGAGATCGGATGACTGAGAGCTCTCCTCACTGCGCCTCAACCACGCGCCTTGCGTGTGAGATCCCACGTCACGTGGGGCATCAGATAGCGCATGGGCGCTATCGGTCACGCGGCGCCGTTGGATCTTGATCATGTGGCTGATCGCGCCCGCGCGCCCGCTCCAATTTGAGGCATGTGGGGGCTCGATCCCACGCCTCCTCGTCTGGATGAGGCGTTCGACCAACGTGCTACGAGCGCGTTTGTGTCGACTGCACAACTCAAGTGCATGCGCCTCATAGCCATTGGATATTTATCCAACAGTGGAGAAGCACTGACCAGAAGAGCTTCAGCGGGTGCGTGCGGCCGGTTGGGCGGCTGAGATGGTGCCATGTGGCGCCATCTTGGCCATCCATCTTCTAAGTGATGTAGATGGTGCCACAGGTATCGAATTGGATCGGTTTTCGAATCGTTAGGCTGTAATCGTCGATCTGAACCCATCTGTGTGGTCAAATTTGTCGTCTGAAGTGCAGATTAACACCATCTTGGCCCTTGATCTTCTAGGGTTCCTCGGTCTCCATCTGATGCTACGGATATCCGATTAAGGCGATCTTGGAGTTGTTGAACTCCAATCATCGCCCTAATCAGATCCATACGGTTGGATCTTCGATCCTAGACCCTGATAAAAAGCCGCCCATTCCCTGACCATAAAAAGGAGATAATTAACCTACATTTTATTCAGACTAATCTAAATGCAAGATGATGCATGCTATGCAATATTTATAGTATGTAATGCAATTCTATGCTTAAGAACATGCATAAATAGACATTTTATGTAATATAAACATGTTTACATCAATAGCATAGGAAAGGATGATGAGAAATGGGAGGGGTGTAGGGCTTTATATAGTGGTGGGAGGAGGGTGTATTTCGGATACGGGTCAACAGCAACATTTAAAACGTCGCTGAAGACCCACCTTGGCATCGATGAAGCCATCGCACCCACTGCTGGCGCTTGCTTGCAAAGCTACCAAGGCATGGTCGACGCATAGCCGTTGGATCATCATCTCACGGCTGAGGATCACATAGAGATCATGCCCTTTGAGTGCGTCAAATGCCACATGGGATCATGTGTCAAATAGCACGTAATCTCGCCTTGCGCCATCTGTGCAGCCACGTAGCGCCATAGGCGCCGCTTGATCATTATCGAACGACGATGGTTGCACACGCTGCTTGCCTTGCTACAGTAAAGTACCCGATGGAGGCGACGTGGCTCGATCAGGCACATGCACCCGCGATCGCATGGCTCAATTTATTCCGTGCTTTAGTTGAGGGGGTGCGAATTGGGTTTCTAATGCTGGTCGCTATTTTGGGAGTGCCTTTGCCCACCGTATGCCAAAGAAACCTGAGTGTCGCGTTTATGAATTTCCCACAGCCGATGGTCATGTGATCTTAGCCATTGGATTTTCATCCAATGACTAGGATCTCACATAGGGGTCACCTTTGAGGAAGAAGGGCAGCTACATTAGGCAATCTGGATGGTGCCATGTGGCACCATCCGAACGTCCATCTTCATTTTCTTGTAAAGGATGCCACAGTGCTTAGATCAAGATGATTTTTGCATTGTCGGACTGCGATCATCGCTTCGAATCCATTCGTATGATCAGATTTTTCATTTGAAGCTTCAAAATTTATCACCCTGTCTCCTAGCCACAATAATACATGAATTAATATACAATTTATACAAATCATCCTAAATGCAAAATGATGCATGCTATGCAATATTTATACTATGGAATACATTTATAAACTTAGGAACATGCATAAATAAGCATTTTAACCTAAATGGATTTGTATACATCATGCCCTCATGCCTTTCTTTTGCTAGTCCCTAGCAAAACTAAACCATATGCTATGTATAAAAGCAGAATTAGGACACGATCACTTGAGCATAAGTTGTTTATTAACAAGAAGAAATTTCAACTGTCCTAAACTACAAAGACTCAATAGTGCCCGGGTATCTGTTAAAATGCTGACCTCCCAAGTCCTCGCCTTATTTTCAAAAGGGAAGATACATTTTTTTCTATTTTTTTCCTACTTTTATAATTTTTTCGGATTTTTTAATTTAGAGTTTTAGGGCAACTTTCTACGGCTACCCATCCCACCCAAGACTCGAAAAGAACTTTAAGTTTTAAGCATCTTAATGTGAAAATGTAATAGAATCACTAGGTGGATGTTAAAACAGGCTTCAAGTTTCTACGACTGATGATAACATCATCATCAACCATATCTAGCTTTAATCCATTGATAAATGTTCCTACATAACCGCCAAAAGACCGTAATTCATTGCATATCCTTTCTGAGAGAAATGCATTAAAATAGGGGTAAATTTGCAGTTTTAATGGAATATCCTAAATGCAGAGCAAACACGGGGTTTCCCAGGGGTTAAATGATGGTCAAATGATCATACATGTCTAATAAAAGGATCCGTGCAGACAAAATTGCGTTTTCACATGTTTCAAGAATTAATGGACTTCTAAAACCCTAAAAACAGGTTGAGGGCACGGCTACCTTCAAGTTGGCTTCCAAAATTTTGGCTATGAGAGTGATGTTAAAGGAATATGCTAATGTTGTTTCTATCTTAAGGCATCAAAGATGCAGAGATGCCTTGATGAAGGTTCAGGAATTGGACTCCAAGGAAGAGAATGATCGGCTATCTGAGCAGGATATCCTTGACAGAAAAAAATGGTAGGGGGTGGTGCTGAAGAAGATCTGAAGCTGGAGATGGATTGGAGGGAATGGTCAAGACAACTGTGGTTAAAAGAGGGGGATGCAAACTCTAAGTTCTTCCATTTGGCTGCCAACTCTCAAAGAAGAATCAATCTGATTTCCTTTATTGTTAAAGATGGGCAGAGAATTACCTCCATCTCTGATATCAGAGCTGAGGCTGTCAGGTACTTCAAGGAGTCTTCAAGATCTACTGGTAGGGGCTGTTGGAGGATGGCAGCATGTGACATTCCCAGAATCACTGAGAATCAGGGGTCCAACCTGACTGCTAGTGTATCTGAAGCTGAAGTCTTCAAGGCCATCAAGGATCTCAACTGTGAAGGTTCACCTGGTCCTGATGGAATTCAAGTTTTCTTCTACAAAGAGTTGTGGGATATTGTGGGCACTGAGGTGATGGAGGTGATCAGAGAATTTGAGATTGGCAACTTTGGCTTTGAAAGAATCAATAAATCCTTTCTATTTCTTTTGCCAAAGACTTTGGGAGCTGAATCCTTTTAGGAATTCAGACCAATTGCCCTCTATAACTCTATTTATTTGGTGATTAGCAAGGTCTTGGCCAATAGATTGAGGCCTATTTTGCAAGAGCTGATCCACCCTGTTCAATCAGCCTTCTTTCCTGACAGATCTCTACATGAGTCTTTTATCATGGCCCAGGAGATGGTTTTTGGTTGGCACTAGAGGAAGTGTAAGGCTTTTTTATAGAAGGTTGACTTCCGCAAAGCTTATGACTCCATCAGTTGGCCCTATCTTTGGGAAGTACTTAAAAGAAGAGGTTTTCCCACTATTTGGATTCAATAGGTGAAAAGGTGTATCACAGCTGCCTCTTTCGCTCCTTTGATAATTGGGAAACCCTGTGGTGCTTGGATTCAGCCCCAATGTGGGATCAGACAAGGATGTCCTCTGGCACCTTTGGTTTTCAACCTGGCAGTTGACAACTTGGCCTGGTGTTCTTGTAAACTTGCTGAAGCAGGTCTTATTAGAGGATATTCCTTATCTTGCAGGAGTACTTTGGCTCCTATACTTCAGTATGCGGATGATACTTTTTTTTTTGTGGAAGGATCTATGAATGAAGCACTAGCTTTGTGTCATATGGTCAACATCTTTGGAGAGCTTTCAGGCCTTAGGCTGAACAGAGAAAAGTCAAGTTTGGTCTATTTTGGCTTACCTGAGGCTGAGCAAGGTGATATTGCTGTTGTTTTGGGGACCCCCCACATCAGCCTTCCTATCAAATATTTGGGGCTGCCACTGAGATGTTCTAGAATGAAGAAAAAAGATTGGATTTGTCTCTTTGATAAATTTTCAGTGAAGCTGGATGGATGGCATAGCAGCTTTCTTTCAAAGGGTGGAAGACTCATTTTGCTCAACTCAGTGATCACCTCTATCCCTATTTTCTACTTTTCCATCTTTAATGCCCCTAAGTCCATATGAAAATGGTTGGATGTATTGAGAAAAAGGTTCTTTTGGAGGGGAGCCAAGCATGAGGGCAGATTTTTGCAGCCACTAAAGTGGGAGTAGATTTGCCAGCCTAAGGACAGGGGAGGACTTGGGATTAAATCTCTGAAACAGTTCAATGATGCTTTATTGCTTAAGTGGGCAATTAAGCTCTTGCAAGGAGAGTTGAAACCTTGGACTGCCTTGATTAGGGATAGTTATGGAGCTTCAAACAGTATGCCCTCTAGGCTGCAGCCCAACAGACCCTCTCCCTTCTGGAATTCAGTGATCAGAGCTTTGGCTGATAACCTGCATCTACTGCAACCGGCTCTTGGGGATGGTAGGACCTTTAGCTTCTTGAAGGAAGGTTGGTCCCTGCTGGGTGTTCTGAAGGAGGTCTATCCAAGGACCTTTGCTACAGCATCTGATAAGGAGGGAACTGTTAGCAGATTCTGGTCTAGCAATAGCTGCAACTGGAATTTGAATGAAGAAGAATCCACCAGAAGGGGCACCTGGCTGTGGGATGAAAGGAGGAATCTACTCTCAGATCTTGATAGCTTTAGGCCAAGTCTTAGAGTGGAGGATAAATACATCTGGGAGGGGCTCTACATTGTGCAGTGTGGTTACAATAGAATCATGGAAAATGGAAGTGGGTGGAGATGCGATTTCATTGACAAGAAAATTTGGCTCCTGAAAATCCCCTTTAAGGTACAAATATTTCTTTGGCTGTGTAGGAGAGATGGTTTGATTACAGGTAATCTGCGACACAAGAGGATGGGAGCTGCTCATCATGAATGTTACTTATGTGGTATGCACACTGACAATGTGAATCACATCTTCTCATCTTGCCTGGTCACTGATGCTATTTGGAGGAGGACTTGCCAGGAGCCACTACCAACATGGGATTCCATCTGGCATGGGTTTGGTGTGAGAGAGAAGCCACATGTGCGTATGACTGTCACTCTCTGGTGTGTGGAAGGCGAGAAATGTGAGGCTTTTTCAGGAGAAACCGATGTGTTGTGAAAAAATTGTAAGAGAGTGCTGGTCCCTCATACATACGTGGGGATTTGTTTTGTAATTCCTCTTACTTGTTTATATAATATACCTCTCTAGATTGCTATCATAAGACGATAGCTTTCCTTTTTGTTTCAAAAAAAAATCCTAAAAATAGACTCGCTTGATTAACTGAGGTTTTGATCAGGATAAAATTTACCTAAGCCTTCTAAAAATTATACAAAAATATTCTCTAAGGTTTGGTATCCTTGAATTAACCATCTGAACCCAATTTGACCTAAAATAGAGTCTCAGATAGATAATTGCCCTAATTTGGGTTTCTACGCAAATTACCTAGTCAAACTTGGTTAAAACCTAAATCTAACTTCACCATCAGATTCCTTGGGTCAAAATTAGGTTTGTTCCAGAATTTGGGCCCAATTAGAGATCACCTTGACCTAGTTTACATTACAATCCTGTTCTGACTCTTTTCCTTACACATATGCCAAGCCGTGCACAACCTTACCTCCTTAGCTTGTTTTGGCCGAAAAATCCCCTTCTTCCCTCCTCTCCAGCCAAATGCTCCATAAGCTTTGGCGACCTTCTCTGACCCCCTTCCCCATCCACCCTTACAGACCAAAGCGGGTGGATTCCTCTTCCTCAAGTTCCTTCGCACGTCACAATACCAGTGGCCATCGTCTCCGCTTCTTCGTCATCGTCACTTCTTTCACCGGAGTTTTCATCTTCCTCACATCTGATGTACCACTGACATGGGAAATCCCCCCTTTCATCCAATTAGAGTAGGTTAGTTAAGTTCCCTTAGGTTATTAGTTTAATTTCCATTATCCAAAATCCAAAAAGAACCCCTCAACACCGTCACCAACCACCTTCTTCCTCCGCTCTGGCCACACCTCCAGTGAGGTTTTCCGCTCACCACACATGTCCAACCACCTCGCCACCTACTCCACAACCTCCACCACATCACCACGAACAAAACCCCTCTCCTATTTCATCCTTTTGACCACCCAAATCACCCATCGACCAGCCCACCAACGCACCTTCATTTCCATCACCGTCCACCCTCATCCACGCACAAAACACCCTATGGATGCCGCCATCACATTCCACGCCCTACAGTGATCCTCCTGAGACTTTTAACTGGGGCTTTTAGCCCATACTTTGTGTTTTAGGTATCACATCGGAGCTCCACCGCTACGTCATCCCTTCGATGTTGTTCTTCGTGTTCAAGGCCACACAAGCCCCAAGTTGCACCTCCAAGTAGTGCGGAGTAGTCCCAAGATGGCTTCCAAGTCTTTGATTGAAGCCTTCACCTCAGTTGCTGCCACAATTGGAAAGCACCTCACCACAACAGAACGCGAGAAGAAGGGGTGGGATTTAGTCCCACATCATTCGTGGAGAGAGGACCGTGCACGCATAAAGTGATTTTCTGCTTGTGGCTTGTTGCCTCCAAGCACATGGGGTAAGGTCCCTTCACTCACACTCGACCCAACCTACCTAACCTATACACTCGTCTCTCATCACCACCCCCGATGAGCCTGGACCCGGTTACTATTCAACCCGAATACCCGATTAATACCAGTTATCTGAGGAAAGGAAAGGAAGGGAAGAAAGAGAGAGAGGGGGAGGGGTAGGTTTTGCTCCTGAAGGCTTTGAGCGACACTTAGTTGCTGAGAGGGGGAGTTCCCCTTGTGTGTGAGAAGGAGCTAAAGGCAAAAGAAGGAGAAGACTTGAAAAGAAGAAGAGGCTGAAGGAAGAGGAGAACAAAAGAAAGCCTTGAAGGAAAGCACTGCAGTAGGAGACATTTAAGTCATCTGACTTGAGAGGAAGACATCTGATTACTGTTGAATTATTTGATTTAATTGTGATATTGGTGATGCATACTTAGAGGGCTCAATTGGTGATTTAAATCACCACTTTTGGCTTTTTCTTTTTATCTCGAGATATATTGAGCCTTATTGAATATTTAATGTGACAAATTAGTATTCATTGAAATATCTTTATAGTACTTCATTCATTGTGCTTATTTATATTTTAATTGAAGATTAGCGTGTGAATTCCATATTTGCTCCTTGCCTTCGACCTCAGACTTCATTTTTAGATATTAGAGTTATAAATATTATTTGTTGAGAGAGCTATTTAGGAGACTTTACTACAACGAGACGCACTTAAAACTCCTCGATAGATCCCATCCAACATTTTGGTGCCATTGTCGGGGAGTAATGCGCAATTCACTGCTATTCTTTATTTTATCTGATTATATCTAATCACTAACATGCCCTGTTTGATTTCTTGTGATTTTGCGAGGTACATCACGAGGCGATCTTCCACGCAAATTAGCCACTCCCAGGGTAGGTAATCTCTCTTCTTCCCTAATCTCCTAATCTTTAGAAGAGAGAAAAGGAAACAAAAACTAATTAGGAATCACCTACCTTATTTTTCTAGTAATTATCATTAAAGAGGAAAGTTTCCTGATTTGAGAAAAATTATTCACATCTGATTGAAGCATGAGATGATTCTGATTAGATATTCCCCATTCCTAATTTCCTCTACCCACTAGGGATTACGCTTAATTTCTAATCTTCTTGGACTACGCACTTCTTGTTTGAAGTCCAAGAGAATAGCTTGAAATTTAATTGGACTTCAAATAGAGCCAATTAGGGTTTTCAGCATCTAGGGTTTGAAGTGTTAGTTCACATTTTTCCTGCATTAAAGAGAATTAACCCTCCCACGTTTGTGCGCTACCCAAACCCGTGATTGAAAAGATTTAATCAAGATGAACCCTAAAACCAAGCTCTAATTTCACTTGAACCTTAAAAATCTTGGACCTAATAACCTGAGAGTCAATTCAGGGTGATTTCTAGGTCTTGACCAAGATTTCATTCTGCCATCTTTAGGGTAGGTCAGGCGAAGTTGGTCGACATTGTAGGCCAACCAACCTCCAAGTTAGGTCACAAGTCAAATCAATTTCTAATCAAGTGAAACTCAAGGCACAAACTAGGCTAAAATTGGTAGACTTAAGGTCTTAAGTTCATACATTCTGGTCTACTTGGAATCGCAATGACAAGGAAGGTTGGGTGGGGGAACCATGTAACCCGTGGGGATGCTCTACCATGTAGGGGTCTTTACGGGCTACTCCCTCCCTGGCTACCCAGGTATTTCTCAGCTGTGAGAATTTCTGATTCAGAGGTATCATCCGCCTCGAAATAGCTTTAGTTATCTAAAAATCTTTGGGTGCTTTGATTGGGTTCAAATAATATCTATCCCCTCATCCTTTCTCTAGAACACATACAAGAAGGTCATTAGGTTTTTAACCTAAGATACCTCATTAGATCTTCTTAGGAATTTCTTTCAGATCTAAACAGTTCCAATTTGAACCTGAGTTTGATTCTACATCTTAATTCCACTACCTGATTTTTACAACCTAACAACTTGGGAAAAACCAATTAGGAAACCAGAATCCCAAAATGATCATAAAAGACAAAGTGATTGAGGCTGCCATTAGATATTTTGAAGGTTATCCAGCTAGCATGATTCAGGTTAATGTCCTAGAAACAACAAAATTCATTATGAACCATGTTAAACTGTTGCTTACTCAACTAAGAAATGGTTCAACCCAGGAGACCCTCATACCAGAATTCAATGAAGTTTACGAATTGCATAGAATGAAGGGTTTACATTGCTTTGCAAATCCATCACTCTAGGAGATACACCAAGATATCATTGAGCAACATGCACATGTTCTAAGTCTATTATGAGAAGCCATTGATGAGGCATCTTGGAGTGATTCTAAAGCTTCTCCAGAGACTAGGTTAGACATTCAAAATCGTTGTGGACCCCCAACCCAAATGAATTTAGATTCAAACTTCATAGCAATTGACATACCTGATCTTGAGATGGGTTGGGAGGATCCAATTACAGGTGTTCACAATTCCAAACCAACCCTAGGAAACCAAGAAGCTAGTCCATTAAGCTTAGATTTCCCTGACACCTATGATGATGAGCTTAAAACAGAACCTCTCGAGAGTGTAAATTCTACCCCTTATTCTGATAAGGTGACTCTCGAGAGCAATTCTGACATCCTTGTAGAGCCTAGCCTAGATCGTAGTGACCCAATGCCTACCTTTAACCTAGAATCTATATCTGAGCCTAATTGGGCTGATTATGAGGCCCAATGTGATGAGAATCAAATTTTAAATCTAGAATACAATTCTGGGCCTGTATTTGATGAATACACCTCTCTAACCTCCTCTGAGACACAAATTGAATTCTCGGAAGTCACACCAATTTATGATACAAAAATCGAGGGGTTGGAAGAGCTGGGACTTGATTGGGTCTATCCTAAAAGCCAAGAACCTGAGCCTATACCTAATAAGGACACTTTTTGAGCTCAGAATCTAAAACTAGGTTTGATCCAAGTTAGGTTGCTGATTCTACATATCTTGATCCTTTCTGTGGTGGAACCTTTGATCTAGAATCAAGTTCAAAATATGATCTTCGTAAGTTCTCTGATAATTTTGAATCTTACTCTGATTTCAGAGAACTGTTGTTTCCTAATGACTCCAAACCAATTTATGACCTCAACAATCACGACCCATCCTTTGATTCTGACACTGAGGTCAATGATTTGAAAGAAACCACCTCTTCTGTAGAACATATAGAACCTTCTCGAATCTAATTCCAAGCCTGACCTGCCACTGGAATCAGATTTTCCTATCGATGATCCGGTCGCACATGATTTTTCTCCATTTTCTGAACATGATTCAAATATCGATCAGACTACTAATCACATCCCATCCTTTTCTGATCACTCTTGTAGGGTTACTACATCCTCCACTAACTCTTTTTCATTTGAGGATCCCTACTATGACCAGGCTGATTTGATTCAGCCAAACCTGCGTTTCGCACTGCCACATATTTTTAAATCACAAAGCATATGGTGGGCTCAGTATCTTGATCCAGGTCCATCAACCTACCAAATTTATTAGGTTTGGGCTGCATCATCAACTTGTTGATTTGAAAAAGCACCTTGTGGGACCAACTAGGCTATTGATCAAGGTGCTTGTTTTACAAAAGTCTACTGATTTGACCACTCCTCCATGATCATCTCCTGATTGCCTGAAGGTATTGAATTTAGCACTTAATGGGAGGCAACCCGTCATTCCAAAAACCTGAGACCCTTCTAATCATCTTTTGAGCTACACCCTTATTGCACTTAGAGTTCAGCGTTAGAATAGCCAACTCCACCTTTGGTACACGTATCAAAGCTTGAAATAGTCTGCAACAGTCAATCCTGACCCATTCACCCATTCGTTAACTTTGTTCTAACCTTTTAACTAAGCTGACTTCATACCCTCCGATTTACAAGGAGGACATTGCAAAACTTAGGCATAGGGAGTGTTAAAGTGCAAACACATAGAAATTAAAACTTCTGAGGGGTTCTCACAAAAAAATACATATTCAAAAAATAAAAAAAATGAAAAAAAAAAATGGAGAAAGGGGAGAAAATTTTGAGAAATCATTGCATATCATTCTTGAAAGGAAAAGTGGAGGTGATTTAAATGTCAAAAAGGAGCCACAATTTGAAATAAGAAGTGTTAGTCTTAAGTAAATGATTATCGAATCTACTTAAAGTTCTAGACCAAATCAAAAGAAAGAAATAAAAGTCAAAAAGAGCTAAAGAGACAAAGATTAATATGAGTGCTGATCTTAGGCCTCTTAGGCTTGCTTTTAGGCCTAAACATTCATGTATCTGTTAAGATCTGGATAGTCCTCAAGAGGTTGAGGAAAATGAGAAACTTATGTATTAGGTCTAAGGCTTAGGGATTATTTGGCCTCGTTAATTGACCTCAGGTTTGCAGGACTCGGTAACCTAAGCACCCTAATCCACACACAAATTTGGTGCAATGCGCGTAATCAATAAAATCACACAAAAGCGTTTATTCTATTCTAAAAAAGCTACCTAGATTAGGAGCGGCTTATCAACACAAGTTGATTTGGATGAGTTCCTGGCGTAGAGAGGCTAGAAATTCCCCTCGAAGATGTGCAATAACATATCGTCACATCGGTGCTTGTCTCCTAGGATATCTAAATATCCTACCAAGGGCATGTATGCACCTTGTGCTGGTTCAGGTGCAATGGGCGGGATTATCCCAAAATGTCGATCATCAGAGCTTGAATTTAGCTACAGAATGCCATGGGCAGCACTATCTCGAAGTGTCGAAAGCTAGGGTTCTGGGGGTTGCCATGGGCGATGCTATCTCAAAGCATCGATTGCCAAGAACCCTACGAGGATTGATGGTGGGAACCAGGAATCTGATACAGACCATGTTTTTGAGCCAATCTGAAGCTAGAAATAAAGAAAAGAAAAAGAGAGAGAAAGCTCTGCAAAAATGAAAAAAATTCTTCTATCTCTCTCACAAAAATACACTGCAAACTGAACCTGGGCTAACTATGTTACAAGCGCGGGTGCTTTAACTGCTGGGTTCAATGATCCTTAGTATAGTTTCTATGAGCTTTATAAACCTTCACGGCAAACTAGGACAAAGGTTGTCCAGGTCTAGATCTTGGTTGGTACTTGAGTACCTTTAGGCCTACTATTAACATTCCGACCTAATTTCTAAAAAGAAGAATAAATCATAACTCTGAACATCAAAGCATGGTCTAGAACTCTAGTTCTTTTCATAAGATTTTGCTAAGGGACTAGCAAAAGTTAGGCATGGGGGTATGATGATAATGTCATCATCAGCCATATCTAGCTTTAATTAGTCATAATCCATTGATAAATGCTCCTACATAACTGCCAGAAGACCGTAATTCATTGCATATCCTTTCTGAGAGAAATGCATTAAAATAAGGGTAAATATGCAATTTTAACAGAATATCCTAAATGCAGAGCAAACATGGGGTTTCCCAGGGGTTAAATGAAGGTCAAATGGTCATACATGTCTAATAAGAGGGTCCGTGTAGATAGAAATGAGTTTTCACGCGTTTCAAGAATTAAT
The DNA here is from genome assembly GCA_037157565.1 of Thalassia testudinum. Lineage (NCBI taxonomy): Eukaryota > Viridiplantae > Streptophyta > Magnoliopsida > Alismatales > Hydrocharitaceae > Thalassia > Thalassia testudinum. The sequence goes on from JAZHRO010000007.1 coordinate 54,687,109, forward strand.
GGACATCTGAGATCCTAAAAGAAGACTCGCTTAATTAACTGAGGTTTTGGTTACGATAAAATTTACCTAAACCTTCTAAAAATCATAGAAAATATTCTATAAGGTTTGGTATCCTTGAATTGATCATCTGAACCCAATTTGACTTAAAATAGCCTCAGATTGACAGTTGCCTTAATTTAGGTTTCTGTACAAATTACCCAATCAAAATTGGTCAAAACCTAAATCCAACTTCACCATCAAATTCCTTGGGTCCATATTAGATTTGTACCAAAATTTGGGCCCAATCAGAGATCACCTTGAATTAATTTGCATTCCAATCCTATTCTGACTCTTTTCCTTACACATATAGCCCTAACTTTTGAAATCCTTGCAAATACCCCCTAACTTCATCATCTTCTTCGTACAAAAGCCCCTACCACCATTGAGGTCAAACCCGACCTCCAAGCAACCTTTGACCGACCTGAATCCTACTCAAATGGCAATCAAATCCCACCAAAATTGGTGGGATTGATGTTCACACAAACGAATCATCTGAGATTATTTTGGAGTTCCAAGTCACCATAGATTGCTCGTGCGAATACACGATAATCATGGTTTCTATTCCTTCAAGCACAAGTCATGGAAATCCTTCTTTTCTAATCCAAAGCTCTCTTTAAAGCTCTATAAAGCCAGGTCGTGCACAGCCTTACCTCCTTAACTTATTTTTGGCCAGAAAATCCCCTTCTTCCCTCCTCTTCGACCGAATGCTCCACGAGCTCTGGCAACCTTCTCTAACCACCTTCCTCGTCCACCCTCACAGACCATAGCAGGTGGATTCCTCTTCCTGAAGTTCCTTCACGCGTCGCAATACCAGCAGTTGCTGTCTCTGCCTCTTCGTCATCATCGATTCTATCATCAGAGTTTTCATCTTCCTCACATTCGACATACCACCGGTGTGGGAAATCCCCCCTTTCATCCAATTAAAGTAGGTTAGTTAGGTTTCCTTAGGTTATTAGTTTAATTTCCTTTATCCAAAACCCAAAAAGAACCCCTCGACGTCGTCGCCAACCACCTTCTTCCTCCGCTCTGACCACACCTCCGGTGAGGTTTTTCACTCACCACACACGTCCAACCACCTCGTCACCCACTCCACAACCTCCAGCACATCACCATGAACAAAACCCCTCTCCTATTTCATCCTTTCGACCACCCAAATCACCCATCAACCAACCCACCTACGCACCTTCATTTCAGTCACCATCCACCCTCATCCACAAAAAAAACATCCCACAGATGCCACCATCACATTCCATGCCCTACAGCGATCCTCTTAAGCCTTTTAACTGGGGTTTTAGCCCATACTTTGTGTTTCAGGTATAATGTCGGAGCTCCACCTAAGCGTCATCCCTCCGATGTTGCTTTTCGATTTCAAGGCCATGTAAGCCCCAGGTTGCACCTCTAGGTAGCGTGGAGTAGTCCCAAGATCACTTCCAGGTCTTTGATTGAAGCCTTCACCTTAGTTGCTACCATAATTAGAAAGCACCTCACCACAGCAGAACGTGAGAAGCGGTGGGATTTAGTCCCACATCATTCATGGAAAGAGGATCGTGCACGCATAAAGTGATTTTTTGTTTGTGGCTTGTTGCCTCCAAACACATGGGGTGAGGTCCCTTCACCCGCACTCAACCCGACCTGCCTAACCTATACACTCCTCGCTCATCACCACCCCTGGTGAGCCTGGACTCGGTTACTGTTCAACTCAAATACCCGATTAAGAGCGGTTATCTAAGGAAAGGAAAGGAAGGAAAGAAAGAGAGAGTGGGGGGGGCAAGGGTTTTTCTCCTGAGCTTTGAATGACACTTAGTCACTGAGAAGGTGAGTTCCCCTTATGCGTGAGGAGCTAAAGGCCAAAGAAGAAGGAGAAGACATGAGAAGAAGAAGAGGTTGAAGGAAGAGGAGAACAGAAGAAAGCCTTGAAGAAAAACACTGTAGCAGGCGACATTTAAGTTGTCTGACTTGAGAGGCAGACGTCTGATTACTATTGAATTATTTGGTTTAATTGTCATATTTGTGATGCATACTTAGAGGGCTTAGTTGGTTATTTAAATCACCACTTTTGGGTTTTTCTTTTTATCTTGAGATACATTGAGCTTCATTGAATATTTAATGTGACAGATTAGTATTCATTGAAATATCTTTATAGTGCTTCATTCATTGTGCTCATTTATATTTTACTTGAAGATTAGCGCGTGAATCCCATGTTTGCTCCTTGTGTTCGACCTCGAACTTCATTTTTAGATATTCGACTTATAAATATTATTTCTTGAGAGCTATTTAGGAGACTTTACTACAATGAGATGCACTTAAAACTCCTCAATAGATCCCATCGAACAATGACCCTAGGTGACCTTAAGAAGAATTTCTACTTAAAGGTGTATCTGTTCAATTGATAGCTTTCTCCCTACCTTTTTCAATTTTTATATGGGGTCAACACAAGGGCGAACCCAGTGTATATCTCCCTAATTTATTCTACTTCCCTGCTTCTTCCCTAAGTATTTTTGAAATTATTTGTTCATTTTTTTGTGAGTTGGGCTCTGGACAAACTACCAATGAGTTGTTACACATGATAACTTTCCAGCCATATTTGTGCAGTGAAGTGTGTCTTTATTATTATTTTTTTCTTCTTTTCCTAATTTTTGTTTTCTTTTTTAGTATATATATACTATATTTTTTTTTCTAAGTAGGTGGCTTCCCTGATCTATGATTTACCTAAAGGCAGTAGAAAGAGAATGGTCATGTAGCTGAGCTTTGGACAACCAGCCAATGGGTTGTTACCTACGACAACTTGCTAGCCATACTACCCTATAAAGTTCATTAGCTATCTAATTTCCATAAAAATTGCTGAAAAGTGAGTCACAATAAATAGTGTGTAGATACTTTAGATTCAAAGTCCCCTCAAATCGAAAGGCGGATTGATAAGTCGTATACTTACCACCCCAATTTATTAGACAAATTAAAATAAAGCTAACATGGCGAGGACTCAAGAAATAGGTCCACATTTTAGTGGACACCCAGGTTGATTAAGTCCGAAGACCTGAAGAGTCTAGGTGTTCAGGTCCTGAGGTATCGTTTCCTAAAGTTAACAACTCCTAAGGCCTATGTTCTCTTTTCCTAATTCTTTTTCTTTTTCTTATTTTTTAAGAGAGAAAATAACATGAAACTACTGTTACAAAATTGACAAAACAATCATATCATAAAGTATCCACCCCCCCATGCCTAGCTAATGCAATGTCCTCATTATAAAATAAGGTATGAAATAGGGCAGAATAGGAAAAATATCACCAGTATTCTATGAAAATCTGAGTAGTTCCGAAACAAACTGCACTAATATTGAGTTTATTGGCTTCAGCTAGGCATAGTCCCTAGATAAAAATTATAGACAATGAGGCTGCAAGAGCAAAGTTTCCAAGCCCCAAGATATGGGTCCTGGATGGTGAGAGTGGGCTTGGCAAAGAGATGATCTATGAAAGTGGCAACCTAGTGATGTAGAGAGAGCCCTAATGGTCACCAATAGGAGTTTTGCTGACACAGTATAGAGGAGGTTTAGTTGGGTGTGGGATTTGTGTGATGGTTGGGCAAAAAAGGATTATGAGGTTTCTGTGAGGTGATGGGGGTTTGTAAGCCAAGCTTCCTAGTAGTTTCTCCCCAAATTTCAATTTCATCCTCAATATCTGGGTGCCTGTTGACGTCAAAAAATGCATTTAAATAATTCATTCGTTGTAGCAAGCATTGACGACATCAATTTTAATAAGAAAAGTGAACGGTGAGTCCGAATGTTGATCTCAGGGAGGCGTGGAATCGGATCGATTGGTTGTTTAATGTCACAAGTTATTTTGTTTGCTCATGAAAAGAGAAGAAAGGGAGAGAACGAGAGGGAGAGAGAGAGAGAGCGTATAGGGTTAGAAAATGATTCACGGTAAAGCGGAGTTCATTAGTTACATTTTAGTGAAATCATGCATCATGGAAATGAACATAATATTGTGACATGGACTAAGTAGAAAATCACTTTGAGGGCATCAAAACATCATGGAAGATCACTTCTTGAATTATGAAGTAAATGTACTATAAATACAAATAGATAAATGATTGAGGAAATGTAAACTATAGTTAAGGAGAAGCAAGTGCGGAAAGAGTATCGAGGCAGCAATGGTGATGGAGGGACTTCCATCAACGGCACTACAACTCTGGGGGCACCCTTTGAAGCTCTATGGAGTGGTAGTGTTTCTTGGTAAAAGATGAAAAAAGATTGATTGTAATTAAGGTCCATAGGTCTCTTTATAGTGGAAGAAAGAGAGCTAGACAAGGCATCGCATCAATAGCAACGGCAAGGATGTCATTGTAGGCCAGCTGCAATCGTTGCTACAGGTAGCTCACGCACCTGCTGTCCTCTGTGCACGCGTGAACAATAGCCGCTCGAGGTGATTCATGTGTGCACTTTGTAAACCATCCAATCAAGGATCGACAGCTGAGATCGTGCCTCTCTCGCCCTTCAGATCGTGCCCCGCCGCACATAGGATTGCGCATTGGATCAGGCGTCCGATCACACGTCACTGGTTGCATGCATCCAACGCGTGGGATCGTGCCACGTTGCAACTATCAAAACCACACGATGGGGATCCAGCGGCCCAATTTCGTCACCTCTTTGCATGAAGCGGATTTGGCCTCGTGCGAAGTCTCGAATGTGGGCCTTCGCCATGTGGGCACTTATCTCCACCGATGCGCTATGCTCGCGATTTGTCACAGAGAAGAGTTGTTGCCCATGCCTCCTCAACCATTGGATGAGAAATGTGCAACTAATATCACACGTTGTGCGATGAAGAGAAGGAAAACGAGTGCTATTGGGCATACGGATGAGTGACATGTGGCACATTGTTGGCCATTGATCATTAAATCAATGGTCATAACTTTTGGGTCTTGTTGTGGGAGCTACGGAGGTCAAATTGAGGTGATTTTGAGTTCGTTGGACTTCGTTTGTCGATCCAGATCTATCCGTACAGTCAAATTGCTCATCTGAGACCTGTTTCAATCTGCACTTGTATAGCAGGTCATTGAACATTAATTCTAAGCAATCTTATCATAAAATAATGCAAAATGCATGCAATGCCCCCAAACCAACTATAATATGACATTAATGCACATGTTCCCTCGAAATTGACTCTAATTAATATAATTAGCACTAATAATTGTAGAGTCATCATACCCCCATGCCTACCCCTTGCTAGTCTATAGCAAAGTTAACCTAAATGCTATTCACAACTAGAATCAAGAATTGATCGCTCAGGCATCAATTACTTGTCAACAAGAGGAGATTTCTACTAAGAACCTAACCCATAGAGACTCAACAACACCCAAGTGCTTGCCAAAATGCAGATTGCCCAAGTCCTCGCCTTATTCTATATAGAAGCAAATATATTTTTTTTCTTTTTCATTTTTTCTATATATATATATATACATATATTTGGATTTTGGAGTTGAGAATTTCGGGGTAACTTTTTATGGCTACCCAACCCACCCAAGACTTGAAAAGGACTCTAAGTGTTAAGCATTTTATCATGAAAATTGTGATAAACTCACTAAACGGCAATTAAAATGGACTTCGGGTTTCTACGCCTCTAAGTGACTTGAAAAAGAAAATGTTGCCTAAAGGTGTATCTATCTTATCGATAGCTTTCTCCCTACTTTTACTTTTGTGGGGTCAACATAAGGGCGAACCCAATGTATATCTCCCTAGATTATGCTACTTCCCTGCTTCTTCCTTAAGTGTTTTGGAATTCTTGTATATTTTATGAGCTGGGATATGGACAACTGGTCAATGGGTTGTTACCCACGACAACTTGCCAGCCATACTCGTGCAATGAAGTGCGGTTTATTTCTTTTTTTTTTCCCTTTTTCTTCTTTTTCTATTTTTCTATTTCTTTTCTTTTCTTTTTTTAAAGTAGGTGGTTTCTCTGAACTAAGATTTACCTAAAGGTAATAATAAAAGAGAATGGTCTTGTGGCTAGGCTTTGGATAGCTGGCCAATGGGATGTTACCCACGACAACTTTCCAGTCATACCACCCTAGAAGGTTCATTAGCTATCCAATTTTTGTTAGAACCGCTGAGGAGTGAGTCAATGTAAAACGTGTGTAGATGCTTAGACTAAAAGTCCCCCTAAATTAGAGGGCAGGTTGATAAGTCACATACTTATCACCCTACTTTATTGACCAGATTAATATAAATTAAGGTGGCGAAGACTCAAGAACAAGTCCACATTTTAGTGGACACTCGGACTGATTAAGCCAGAAGATCTAAAGAGTCTAAGTGTTCAGGTCCTTAACATATCATTTCCTAAAGTTGACAAGCTCCTAATGTTTAAGTTTTCTTTTCATAGTTCTCTCTCTATTTTTTTTTAATTCAAGCTAACAGTATATACTCAGAACATATGAATTACCACCCCCTATGCCTAAGTTGGACAATGTCATCAATGGAAGATAAATATATGCAAGGAAGTAAGTAAAGAAATCACCTGAGTTTATTGCTTGGGTTGCCTCCCAAGAAGTGCTAAGTTTATTGCCTCCAGCTAGGCGAAGCTCCAGATTAATCCTCAATGAGGGTTACAACTTCCTTCAGGGGAACCTGGGCAAGAAAGTGTTTAATCTTTGACCATTAACTGTAATGGTTTGCCCAATCATGAGATTAGCAATTTCTACCGCCCCATTTAAAAATAGTTTGATCACTTGGTAAGGTCTTGTCCACTTGGATCTCAACTTCCCAGGAAAGAGTTTAAGTCTCGCATCAAAAACCAGACTTGCTGATTTGGCTCGAAGGTTTTTCTATTAATGTGTTTGTCATGGACAACTTTCATTTTTTCCTCATAAAGTTTACTATTCTCATAAGCATCCTGACGAATCTCCTCGAGCTCGGAGAGTTGGAGCTTCCTTTGAGTTACGACCGTATGGGAATCCATATTACATTGCCTAATGGCCCAGTGTGCCAGATGCTCCAACTCGACCTGAAGGTGGCAAGCTTTTCCAAAGACCAATCGATATGGTGACATATCTGTCGGGGTCTTATAAGCGGTTCTATATGCCCAAAGGGCATCATCCAATCGTGTAGATCATTCCTTTCGGTTAGATCTCACAATCTTTTGCAGAATATTTTTAATCTGCCTATTTGAGACCTCAATTTGCCTGCTCGTTTGTGGGTGATACAGGGTGGCAATGCGATGAGTGACCCCATATTTGTTAAGTAAGGCACGAAACTAGGCATTGATGAAGTGGCTCCCACCATCACTGATTATGGCCTTAGGTATCCCAAATTGGGAAAAGATGTTCTTCACAAAGTCCATGATGACCTTATGATCACATTTCCAAGTAGGCATGGCTTCGATCCATTTTGAGACGTAGTCCACTGAGACTAGTATGTATTCGAAGCCATTTGATGGTGGGAAGGGACCCATGAAATCGATGCCCCAGACATTGAATATTTTGATGATGAGAATGGGTTGTAGAGGCATCATATCTTTCATGGTTTGTCATCTAGTGCAGGTTTTAGCAAAATTGTGTGCGTCCTTGAATAGTGATGGCTAGTAAAAATCAGACTACAAAACTTTTGTAGTCGTATGCTTCCCAGAGAAGTGGCCACCACATGCTTGATCATGACAAAAGGATAGCACACTTTGAACCTCCACTTTAGGGATACACCTCCTAATGATTTGATCAGCACAAAGTCTAAACATCATAGGATCATCTCAAAAATAATGTTTGGCCTTAGCCAAGAACTTGCCCTACTACTGTCTAGACCAGCTGTGTGGAATCTGCCCTACCACTAAATAATTAACTAAGTTTGCATACCAAGGGCGACTCTTTCCATCCATAGCTTGAATTTGTTCATCAGGAAATGTGTCAGTTAGGGGTAGTGAAGGGCCAATGTGTTCTGGGTGAAGTCTGGATAGGTGGTCGGCTACAACATTCCTGGATCCAACTTTGTCACGTATTTCCAGGTCAAATTCCTGTAGGAGCAGGATCCATCTGATCAGCCTGGGTTTAGCATCTTTTTTGGCTAACAAATGCTGGATAGCTGAGTGGTTAGTGTAAATGATCATGTGAGATCCTAGAAGGTATGATTTGAACTTTTCTAATCCAAAAACTACAACGAGTAGCTCCTTTTCTGTGACAGTGTAATTCCATTGAGCCTCGTCCAAGGTTTTGCTCGTGTAGTAGATCACCATGGGTTTCTTCTCTCGTCTTTGTCTTAGGACTACTCCAATAGCAAGGTTTGATGCATCACACATTATTTCAAAGGCTTGGGACCAGTCTGGGGTTGTAAAATAGGTGTAGTCGAGATGGTGTCCCTTAGAATGGTGTAGGCTTTGATGCACTCAAGTATAATGTCAAAATGCATATCATTGGCTAGAAGGTTGGAAGTCTTTTATGAACCTTTTATAGAAGCCAACATGTCCTAGGAAAGACCTGATTTGTTTGATCAAGCTAGGAGGTGCTAGGAGGTGGAAGTTTGGAGATTAAATCAACTTTAGCTCAGTCAACTTCTATGCCCCTATGTGAGATGATGTGACTAAGGACAATCCCTTCTTGAACCATAAAATGGCTCTTTTCCTAGCTTAAAATAAGGTTGACCTCGATACATTGTTTTAGGATTTTATCCAGGTTTCTAAGGTAATGGTCAAATGAGCCTCCAAAAATGGAGAAATCATCTATAAAGACCTCTAAGTATAAACCTACCATCTTCAAGAAGATGGCTAACATGCAATGCTGAAAGGTAGCAGGTGCATTGCACAACCCGAATGGCATACGATGGAATGCAAACGTGCCATACGAGCAAGTGAATGTGGTCTTCCCTTGGTCCTCAGGTGCAATAGCAACCTGGTTATATCCTTAATATCCATCCAAGAAGAAAAAATATTTCTACCCTACCAATCGTTCGAGAATCTGGTCAATGAATGGCAGGGGAAAATGATTCTTCTTAGTAGCTTCATTAAGCTTCCTATAGTCAATACACACTTGCCATGCGATGGTGGTGCGGGTGGGGATGGATTCTCCTTGGTCGTTTGTGACCATGGTGAGCTCGGCCTTCTTTGGTACTACTTGAGTAGGGCTCACCCAGGGGCTATCGGAAATCGGATAGATGATTTCCTCATTGAACCATTTAATTATTTATTTTTTAACAACCTCTCGCATGCTCGAGTTCAGTCACCTTTGCATCTGGAGAGACGGTCGAGCCCCATCTTCCAAATAGATCTTGTGAGTACAATAGGTAGGGCTAATTCCTCTTAAATCATAAATGTCCACCCAATTGTTGCCCGATGTTCAGAAAGAGTTTTAGTCAACCTATGTTTTTGGACCCTGGTTAGGTGTGCATTGATAATCACAGGGAAAGTATGATCGGGTCCTAGGAAGACATACTTAAGGTTATTGGGCAGAGGTTTCAGTTTAGGTGTAGGTGGTACAATGTTTGACAAGTAAGGGAAGGGAGGGAGTTGAGTGACATCAATCCCCTCAAATGGAGGTTGCCAATGGTAATTAGTTCTGTAAAGTTCTGCAACCTCTAGAGATTGGGATGGGTCAAGGTAGTCTACAGCTGCTTGAATCAGATGGTCCTCTAAAGAGCTTACTGTTAAGCATTCTTTAACCAAGGTTTCCATGGGATTGCATTCCTCGACCCAACCACAATCAAAAGACTTAGTTGCCTTGAAGATATCCAATTGCATCTTCTTATCTCCAAAGGCAATTTCTATACATCCCGTGTCACAGTCAATGTTAGCCTTGGCCGTAGCCAACAAGGGTCTGCCTAGAATGGTGGGTGTGTTTTGTAATTATTCGAGGACTTCCATGTCAAGGACTAAGAAGTCAGTTGAGAAGTAGAAGTCTTTAACCCAAACAATTACATCCTCAACTACCCCTTTTGGGGTTTTCACAGATTGGTTAGCCAGTTGGATGGTCACAGGTGTAGGCTTTAATTCTCCAAATCCAAACTGGTGATAAAGGGTAGTCGGGATCAAGTTAATTGAAGCACCTAAGTCTAGGAGTGCTCTATCAAAAGTTAAGTCACCAATATTACATGAGATCAAAGGTGCTCTAGGGTCAGTCCTTTTAGGAGATAGGCTACTCAATATCATCAAACTAACCTTCTTAGATAGCACTACCTTCCTAGGTGCTTGGGTTCTTGGCTTACTCTTGGGTGTGTAAACATCCTTCAAAAACTTCACGTAAGTAGGGATATGCCTGATTACTTCAAGGAGGGGTATATTGATTTGTACTTGTTTGAAAATTTCTAACAACTCATCATTCTCATCCACATTTCTCTTCTTCTTAACCTTATCCAAGGATTCAGGGTATAGGATTTGGGTTTGAACTAAGTCAAGTTCCTAATCCTTGGGTCCCTCTCGCTCATCCTCAGAATCAATTATCTCGGGTAGTGAGGTCACGGAAGGGGTCAGCCATTTAGGGTCCTAGGTATGAGTGCCACTTCTCAAGTTAACTACATTGGTTGAGGCGTTGGAGCTAGGGTTAGGTCCTTGAGAAGAAGAAGACGCAACAAACCTAGGGGGTGTCTATGGGGCTTGTGAAATCATATGGGCTTGCCCCTGATTTTGTTGGAACCCTTGAGGATTGTGGCCTCTGTCCATTACATTCCTTGGGTTCGGTTGTGGCTGAGATGGAAGGGACCCCTGTTGTTTGGTATCCAACAGCTGGCTCAATTGTCCCTTCACTAAAGCCATCTCCTCCTGATGTTTCTGATTCATATCAGCCATCATCTTTGTCATGGTGTCCATTTGGTTTTGTTGTGTAGGAGTTGCCCTATTCTACTTATAAGGTGGTCTAGTAGGTGGACCTTACTGATAGGAGGGAGGGTTTGGCCTGGGTTGGTTCTAGAATTGGTTTGGCTTTTCGTTCGACCAAGCAAAATTAGGGTGGTTGCACCATCCAAGGTTGTAAGTGTTGGAGAAAGGGTTAGGCTTAGAGTATCCCTGAATGGCATGGGCATCTTCAAAGGTAGAAGGTGCTGAAGGGGAGGGGAAAGAATAATCAGGGTTTGAGGGAGCAAAGGTCCCTCCCTAGAACATGGTTAGGGGTTATTCCAGGTGCACTTAGTTCATAGACTGAACTAGGTCAACATTGTGAGCTCCCTTCGTGAGGGAGAAGGTCTACAATGGGGTTCGGGATTGGTTCAAGAGCTCATCAATTTTCTTGTCCACCAACTCAACCTAATCCAATTTCTTTGTTATAATGTCCATGTCAACCATCCCTGAATTAGTTTACACCTCATAAATCTCACCACGGGGTTGACTGGATCAATTAATTGGGTCATGGAGGCATTATTAAGTGAGTTCTCACTCATTGACTCAAAGAGGTCGAATGCACTTTCTTCATCTATGTTCAGAAAATTTCCTCCACATCAGGCATCAATGAAATGTCTAAGGTTGCTATCCAAACCATGGTAGAAAATTTGGGATAATGCCACCTTGGAACCTTGTGGTGTGGGAATTTCCTCAATAACTCGTTAAATCGTTCCTATGCCTCATGGAATTTCTCTCCACTTTGTAAGGTAAATGTATTGATGGCTCTTCTAAGGGCATTAGTCTTTCCTATGGGGAAAAGCTTCTTAAGGAATGCATGCCTAAATTCTTCTCAACTGGAGACGGGTCTCCCTAAGGTTCTAAGCCAATGAGAAGCTTTGTCCCTCAGGGAGAATGGGGACATCTTAATCAAAAGAATATCAAAGCTAATGTTCCTCGATTTCAGAGTCCAGGCGATTCGGTCTAGGTCCTCCAGGTGTTGGAAAGGGTCCTCATTTGAGCTCCCATGAAAGTAGCTTTGAATTAAACTCAGAACATTGGGTTTTAGCTCAAAATCATCTCCCCCTTCGGGGACCCTAAGATGTGGCTCGATCCAAATAGTAGACGAATCGTAGAAATCATGGAGAGGCCTTAGTTGGCCCTCAGGGGGTTATGGTGGATTAGGTGGGGGTTGCCCTTGAGGGTTTTGTAGTCGATGTATGGCCTACATGATGGTTTGGATCTATTGTTGTTGGAGTTGTTGGTTGGTGGTGATTTGAGCTTGGATAATGGCCATAGCATCGGGTTGAGGTTGGTCCTCAATCTCCTCAACTCTTGAGTCGACCATTTCCTTAGTCCTATCCCTTGAAGAATCAATTCTTCTCCTAATCTCTCTCTCTTTAAGGCGACCAACTCAGAATGAAGTGACCATCTTTCTTGCATACACTAGAGAAGAACAGGGAGAGATGCGAAGGGAAACAGATGTGTGAATAGTGTGTGCACAACCAAGCAAACAAATCTAAGCCCTATAGTGTAGCCCTAAGTAACCTATGCTTCAGAAATACACTCCGACCACACGACGAATTCGGTGTTGTCCTTACTCCCAAAGGTGGTAAAGTTGGGTAGGCAAAGCAGGGAGAGCATGTCCCAAGGGTCGCTAATTATGGCAAACCCCTACTTTCTTAAGTCATTTGACAATCAGGCCTCCCAACTTAGCACCTTTTGAAGCAAGCAGAAGTCACTAATTGGTAATGTGTTCAGAAGAGTAACCTGAAATTGACTCAATGAATCCCAGGGCCAACATCTACTCAATTTTATTGAGGGCTAGGTTAATGCTTGTGCTCAAGGTATATGATGAGGCATTGTTGAGGGTTGTGCCTCTTGATTAATCCAATTGAGCGTGTGTGTGCACTCAACAAAACATGGTTTTCAGGCAAGGCTTTTTTTAGATGTGGTGGCTTTTAATGGTTCATCCTTGCTTTAGTGCTTTTTTTAGGGTTGAAATTTCTTAATGCTTTCAGAAAATGTTTAAGTGAGCACATAAGGTTTTACACAAAACAAGTGTTGATCAATTTCCTTTAAGATCAATGTGTCCCTAGAAATAAGCAACCCTAATGTATTCACCCCTGAAGCTCATGCAATTCTAGTTGGTGAATTAATTTTAATTGCAGTGGTGCGGCCAAATACAAAGCACGAGTGACTTCACAAACACCACTCAAAAGGAAAAGAGCACTCAAAAAAGATTTTTTTCTTTAAGAATAATATAGTGCATTTTTTTTTGTTTGGATGATAGATTTGAGATGTGGGTCAAGTAGTCATTCACCATGCCAATTTTTTAAAAAATTTTTTAGATTTTTTTTTGGATTTTTATTAAGCAAGAAAACAATCAAGCTATCCTAAGGTTCATGCACAATCCTAAATGCAATTTTCTTTTTAAAAATAAAGATGAAGCTACGCTAGGGTGGAGTGATACTCACAAGAGTCTTCATCGCAGTTTTCTCCCAATCTACAGTCTTTGATTGCACTCCTCCCATCGCCTAGGTGTTGAGTTCCTGCAACCAATGATTAGAGAGAAAGAAAAGTGAGTTAGAAAATGTGAGTACCGATGCAAGGATAAAAGTGACTAAAAGCTCCGTTGCCTTCCTGGCAATGACGCCAAAAAATGACGTCGAAAGACACATTTAAATAATTCATTGTAGCAAGCGTTTAGGACATCAATTTTAATAATAAAAGTGAATGGTGAGTCCAAATATCGATCTCAGGGAGGCGTGGAATCGGATCGATTGGTCGCTTATTGTCACAAGTTATTTTGTTTGCTCGTGAAAAGAGAAGAAAGGGAGAGAGTGAGAGGGAGAGAGAGAGCATATAGGGTCAGAAAATGATTCATGGTAGAGCGAAGTTCACTAGTTACACTTTAGCGAAATCATGCATCATGGAAATGAACATAATATTGTGACATGGACTATGTAGAAAATCACTTTGACGGCATTAAAACATCATGGAAAATCACTTCTTGAATTATGGAGTAAATGTACTACAAATACAAACAGATAAATGATTAAGGAAATGCAAACTATAGTTAAGGAGAAGCAAGTGCGAAGAGAGCGTCGAGGCAGCCACGGTAGTGGAGGGACTTCCGTCAGTGACTTGGCGACTACGGGGGCACCCTTTGAAGCTCTATGGAGTGGTAGTATTGCTTGGTAAAAGATGAAAAAAGATGGATTGCAATGGAGGTCCATAGGTCACATTAAAGTGGAAGAAAGAGAGCTAGAAAAGGCATCGCATCAATAGCCACAGCAAGGATGTCATTGTAGGCCAACTACAATCGTCATTGTAGGTAGCTCACCCACCCACTATCCTCTGTGCATGCATGAACAATAGTTGTTCAAGGGTGATCTGTGTGCACTTTGCCACCCATCCAATCAAGGATCAAAGGCTGAGATCGCACCTTGCCCACCCTTTAGATCGTGTCCTGCTGCGCGTATGATTGTGCATTGGATCAAGCATCAGATCGTGCATTGCCGGTTGCACGCATCTGGCGCACAAGATCGTGCCACATCGCCACCATCAGAATCGCACGATGCATATGCAATAGCCCAATTTCACCGCCTCTTCGCATGAAGCGGATTTGGCCTCACACGAAGTCTTGAACGTGCGGCTTCACGATGCGAGCACTCGTCTCCACCAATGCGTTATGCCCGTGGTTTGTTGCAAAGAGGAGTTGTTACCTGCACCTCCTCCACCATTGGATGAGAAACGTGTAGCTGAGATCACACGTTGTGCCATGAGGAGAAGGGAGATCGGTGCTGCTGGGCGTGCGGATGAGTGACATATGGCACATTGTTGGTCGTTCATTAGATCGACGATTAGAACTTCTAGGTCTTATTGTGGGAGCTACGGAGGTCAGATTGAGGTGATTTTGAGTCCATTGGACTTCGTTTGTCGATCCAGATTTATCCATACAGTCTGATTGCTCATCTAAGACCTGTTTCAATATGGACTTGTACAGCTAGTCATTGAACATTAATTCTAAGCAATCTTATCATAAATAATGTAGAATGCATGCAATGCCCCCAAACCCACTATAATATGACATTAATGCACATGTGCCCTCGAAATTGACTCTAATTGATATAATTAATACTAATAATTATAGAGTCATCACTTGTTCCAACCATTCTTATCTTGTTTTCCACCTACTATTTGAACTTCAAACTCAAAAAATTTGGGATAATGGTCTTGTTGGGTTTTGAATTGATCAAGTGAATCTTCCAACAAGTCTCCAATTTCAAGAGTATTTTCCTTATCCTGGTTTCCCACGGTTGGTTACATGTCATTATTGTCCTCAATTATCCTTGCAACCTTATGATTTTCTTCCTGAGATTGGGTTGGGTTAGCCATTAGGGGTTGTCAAATGTGTGTATGGCCATTACCTCCTCTATTCTACCAAGCTCCTCAATCAAGCCATGCATAACTTTATTCTTCTTTGAGTCCTCAAAAATATTAAATCGATTCATTTTATTCCTAAGGTAATCTTTATATTTCCCGATTCACAATCAATCCTTGCCTTGGTAGTGGCCAAAAAGGTCTTCCCAAAATAATCAGGGTATGGTTGAGCTATTTTGGTGCTTCCATGTCAAGGACCATGAAATCAACAAGATAATGCAGATCATTAACCTTGACTAGAACATCTTCCAAAAGACCCCTTGGTTTTGTAATTGATCTATCGGCCAACTGCAAGGTTATGTTAGTATGTTTCAGGTGGCCTAGACCCAATTTCCTATGAAGTGAGGTAGGGATCGCATTAATGGAAGCACCCAAGTCGAGGAGGGCCTAGTCAGAAGTAATGTTTCCTATTGTGCAAGAAATCAGCGAGGCTCCCGGGTCCTACTACTTAGGAGGTAGCTTGTTTAGGATTAATGTACTTGTGTTATCTGACAAAACTACCCTCCTAGTGTTTACAACTTTTGCTCTACACTTCTCTTTGTATGAATTCAATAAAAATCTAGCATAGGTAGGAATTGATCCAATAGCCACGAGGAGTAAAATGATTGTCAATTTAAAATCCTGCAGCAAAGATATTCTTTCCTCCAATTTCTCCTTCAACTTGTTGCATTTGCCCTTACAACAACATACTCCCAAATTAGATTATGATTTTTTGTTGATCACATTCTTAGTTGGAAGTTTAAAATTCTTGTTATGGGTCCTAATGGAATTTACTTGGGAATGAATGGGACCCTTGTGTCTACTGCCACTCCTCAAGGTAATTGTGTTTGCGGTGGGAAAGTGCTCTTTGTTCGTGCCTTGGGGTGGATTAGGCAAAACAGGAGCCTCCCAGAAGGTATTGGGTAGCCTTATAGATAGCATGAGCTTGAGCATGCAGCTCCCCACCATTTCCAAACCCTTCGACCCAATGCCTCGGTTCTGACATTCCTTGGGTTTGGTACAGGTTGTAATGGTAGAGATCCAGGTTGTCGGTTGTTTGCACTAAGTCCGGATTGCAAGGTGTCCAATGAAGTTTCCATTTGTTGCATGAGATGGAGCATTGACCCTTTCATTTCTACCATCTTTAGGTTTAAATCAACCTGCCTGGTGGGTTGTTGGGCATTCCACATGGACTGATTAACCTAATTCGGGGGCAGCTGAGTATATACATGACCCTGATCCATTGGTTTTTGTAGTACATAGTTGTTGGGACGATATTGGGTCTGCTGCCCCTGATCATTCCAAGAGAGGTTAGGGTGATTTTTCCAATGAGAATTATAGGAATTCAAGCAAGGGTTGGACCTAACGCTCTCTTATACAGCATAAACATCCTCATAAGATGAGGATGAAGAGTAAGAAGGATAAAAAAAGCCTAGGATCAAAGGCCTTAGTTTGGAACCCATCAGGTTTCGAGAAGTGCTGGCTCAAAGGATAAGTCGACTTGAGTTGGTTCACAAATTCCTGTCCCGTAGGAGCTTGCGAAGAATGGAATCTTGAGCTCTGGGATTGAGTGGATCTAGAAATATTAGAGTTTCTGGACATCCACTCTTCCAATCATTTAGCAACAAGATCCACCTTATCTAATTTGTTACAGATTAATTCCATATCAAATGTATGAGAATCTTGGACCTCATTGGCATTTGATCTAGTTTGTTGGGATCGATTGAAGCTTTCCATGGAGGCATGGTTTATGGAGTTTTCACTTATTTCCTCGAACAAATCGTACACACTATTTATGTCTTTGTTGAGGAAATTGCCTCTGTAAGAAGCATCCACATGAGTACGTAGTTGATCATTCAACCCATGATAAAAAATCTTCACAAGTTGCCATTTAGGCACCTTGTGGTGTGGACACTTCCACAACAGTTCCTAGAATCATTCCCAGGCCCCATGAAATAGTTCCCCTGGCCGCTGGGCGAAAGTGGTAATTGCCCGTCGCAAAGCATTGGTTCATCCAATTGGGATGAATTTCTTTAGGAAGGTCGATTTCAAAGTTGTCTAGGTAGCAATTGGTCTTCTAATGGTGCAGTACTAATGTGCGGCCTTACCTTGAGTGAATGGGGGAAAAGCCTCATGAGCATCTGTTCTTCACTCACATTCCGTGATTTGGTGGTCTGAACCAGAGTGATCAGATCCTCCAAATGTTGGAATGGGTCCTCTAAGCCAAGCCTGTGAAAGTGCTTAATCAAACTCAAAACCTGAGGCTTGATTTCAACATCGCCAGTGGGGATCACAATGCTGGGATGATCCCGTAATTTGAAGGTTCAAGGGCCGAACGCCCTGACCATTCATTTGTTGGAACCATTCCTGCATCTGTTGCAGTTGGTCCAACTGCCTCTGAATCATCTCCTGCTAGTTCGAGAGCAGGGCAGGTGGTTGCTGATTAGCCATGGGATCTAATTGGCTAAAACTCAACCTCTGCCTCTGAGAATGGTTTAAAGGTCCTTCCAATCGAGGATTTATTGACCTCCGTCCAAGCATGCACTGGAAGGAAGTCGAAAGGACAGGAAAAATGGAGCCTTGCAGTACAAAAAATGCAAGCCTGTCCTTAAATTGGGTAGCTTAAGGACCTATGCTTCAGAAATAAACTTTGACCACACAACAAATTTCTGATAGCCCTGCCCTCCGTCCTCGACCCTCTGTCCTCCCCGTGTTTGACCCAGGACTCACTTTTGGAGTTTTGATTATAAATTTTTTCTGATAGATGCATTTTGCGAGCTATGACGACAGGTCCTCCAAACCCCAATTTTAATTCGCGAAGCACGCCGTACATCATTCTGGTGCCATTGCCGGGGCAGCAATGCTCTTTGTTTTTTTTCCATGCTTTTCTGTCTTACCTAACTTTTATCTCACTTTTTCTCTGATCTTACTGTGATTGCAGGTACTCATCCGAGGTGGGCCAGAGTGGTTAGATCGAAGAAAAGTGCAAATGAAGGTTTTGTAAGTTCATCCCCACCACCCTCACCCACTGGTTCATTTCACAACACTTATAACTCAAACCCAAATCAACTTAGGTGGTTTTTATAAGCCCTTGGATAGATTTGATTGTTTGTTTGCCACCTCCACTCATCTCACCCTCGCATATATAAATATATAAATATACTCTTCTCTTGTGGGATTTTCTAAAAGCTACACACTTAACACCCACAACTTCTCACCTTAAGGTGCACAATCACATCGATTCTACCACTTAACCAGGATTTGACTTGTGGACCCGGTACACTTAACTCAACACACAAATAAGTGAGTAGAAATCTAATTAGGTTAAGACTTTTTATGTGCCTTAATCAAGTGGTGCAATAGGCCAATTGCTTGAACTATTTGGGCTGCACCACTCAATCTAAAACTGATCCATCAAGTAGCTTGCCACTTAGGGTTGATTCTTAGGGCTGAACCAGTCACTCCACATTATTTTTTATTTTTAAAGGAACATATCATCACCCATGTTTTCAAAACTTGGAGTGTTCTACTAAACCTTGATTGAACCAACCTGAGAATTAAACCCTAAAAGCTACTAAACAAGGTTAAACCCTAAAAGAAACACCATCAAATAACCTTGTTTGCAAACCCTGGTTATGCACGCACATACATTTGAATCAATCATTTAGGGCACAACCCATCTAAAGGGCCCATCACATTCCAAGAGCACAATCATCCCAAGCCTAATTAAAACTGAGTAGACGTTGGCCTTAAGGATTGATTCGCTCTTCGGGGTTCAGATTGAGATTTTTTTCGATTAATATGATTCTGCTGGTCCATCTGATGTCTAGATAGGGGAGTAGCATCAAATGACCATGGCTAGGGGGTACACTAGGAACCGGAGGTGCAAGCCAAAGGAAGAACCTTCTCCCCAGTCCCTCCTAACTGGTTGGATTGACCCGATAAAAGTAGACCAAATCGTTTATAATCTCAAGATGGGTCATGGGAGTCTATAGGACTTTAGGCTAACCCACCTAAGGACAGGGTTGATTGCTTGTATTACAGGGCTCCTTTCTATCTTCTGATTTCCCTCCTATTCTACCATGTATCCTTCCACATCTTACATGCATTTCCCATCCTACCCTCCTACCAACACTTATCCCCAAGATGATTACTATTCTGACTTGACTTGTAATTACCCATCCACTAGCCGAGATGACTTTGATTGGGGATATGAATACGGACCTCAGTGTCCAGGGCCTAACCCTGGACAACAAGACTATGATTACTATCCTTCCCAAAGCTACAACGATTATAGATCTTCATCCTTTGATCACTAAACCAACCCGATCTACAATCAAGAAGGATATGATGATTATAACACTTACCCTCCCTAGAATTATGTTGAATATGGGTCACCACCATTCTTTGAACAACCTGAGATGACCTACTATTAGGGAGGGACCCGAGAACCTCGACATCTTCACTCCCTTAGATTTAACCCAAACCTACCCAAACTTGAATTGAACCAGTCGATTCAGGTGAACCAAATCCAGGATAGGGTGTTGGCTAATTTGAGGAACACTATACAATCTTTAGAAGCTCAACCAACACCATGCTCTGAATCATTGGAGTCTATGATCAAATGATTGATGAACTTAATAGTTTTCTTTTGGATTTGCTCCAAAATGTTAGCGATAGGGGCCTGGGTGAGTTTCTTCTTGGAAATTATCGAGGTTAAGGAAGAAATTTGTGGTTGCCTTGGTCAAACCTTGGGATGATTCTCAATATGAACCCCCTTCAGGAGAGCCAATGTCAAAACCCGCTCAGGTGCCTGTTGGGGGGGATACATATTCTGAGATTGGAGATGATCAAGTTGGGCTAGAGCAACCCATTGAGGATGAACTGATTGATTCACCCAAGATCCTCGAGCCAGGGAGCGAGGAAAAATATGTCTCTTTGAACCAAGAAATGACAATCGATTTTGAGACATATATACATGAGGATTATGAATTCTTTGACTTTGAGGGTGAAGAATCTTTTGGTGAAGTCTCACTTGAACTAAGGAAGACGATTTTAATGAGACAAATGGTCTTGAGGAATTTGACGAACCAGTTGATAACCCAATTATTGAAGATTTGGATTCGATTGGGGCTAACTTGGAGGATTTGAATCCTCATTTACTAGAAGATTCAATCAATAGCCCCATTCCTCATCCGCACCCTGAAGAGCTGACTTCTAAGATCATTGTGCCTAAGTCAATCTTGATTCAGACATGATTTCTGGACTTGGGAGAATCATATGGGGTAAATGATGTGCTACAGGTCCCAGAGCCTAAGCTCTTGAAGTTGGAGGATAGAATTGTTGAAATAAAAATTTGGGAGGTTAATTCTGAGTGAACTACGATTTTGGATCTAAGGATACCTATTGACCTGAAACCACCTACCTTCAATCAGGACCCTTATGATATCTTTCACGTGCGACCCAAGTCTGGAATAATTGACTATCTTCCTGAGCTGAACTATAAGTGGATACCCGATTTTAATGAATCAGATCAACCCATTGTCCGACACTTTGGCCATGGGTTGCACACCACAAAGCCGTAGGCCTAGCCCCGCAAACACAATAATATTAGGTTCTGGGTGATTTTCATCCAAAACCTTAGAACCACTCAACCCTAGGGCATGGGTCTGCACCATAATCTGGTCCACATCTGTGGACATCTACTGATGGATTTTTGGATCAACCTTTTGATTTTGATTCTGATCCGTACTTATGAATTCTCAATTTCTTCCTTATATGTATATTATGGCTAGCTGAAGGCATTAAATTTAGCATGTGTTTATATTTCACGTTCTCTGTGGAGTTAACCAGATTTCTCAAGATGTTGAGGTAATATTCTATTTACTCCACCCTTTTCATGTCTTTATTTTTACAATGAGGACATTGCATCATTTAGGCATGGGGGGGTGGATAATCGATTCCTGAAATCATTTTGTTAGCTCCGTAGAATTTCTTGTAGTTTCTTTTTTAAAAAAATAAAAAAGATAAAAAAAATGAAAATAGAATTAGGAGAAGAGAACTTAGGCTTTTAGGTGTTATTAACTTTAGGAAATGATACGAGAAAACCTAAACACTTAGACTCTTCAGGTCTTCAGGCTTAATTAGCCTGGGTGTCTACTCGAATGTGGACTTAGTCTCAAGTCCTCACCAAATAATCTTATCTTAAAATGGTCAACAATTTGGGGTGATAACTATACGACTTATGAACCTGCCCTCTGATTTGAGGGGACTTTAAGCTTAAGCATCTACACACTTTTTTGCATTGACCCACTTTTCGGCAGTTTCTTCGAAAATTGGGTAGCTAATGAACTATCTAAGGAGGTATGGTTGGCAAGTTGTCAGTGGTAACAACTCATTGGTCGGTTGTCCAGAGCCCAACTACAAGACCATTTTCGTTGTACTTCCTTTATGTAAATCTTAGATCAGGGAAGCCACCTACTTAGAAAAGAAAGAAAGAAAAAAGAAAAAGAAAAAAATAGAAAAAGGAGAAAATAAAAAAAATAATAAACAAATAAAATCATACTTCACTGCACGAGTATGTCCGACAAGTTGTCGTGGGTAACAGCTCATTGGCCGATTCTCCAGAGCCCAGCTCACATAAATGCATAATAATTCCCAAAACACTTAGGGAAGAAGTAGGGAAGTAAAATAAACCGAGGAGATATATAGTGGGTTTGCCCTTGTGTTGACCCCATAAATAAAAGTAGGGAGAAAGACATCGTTCGAAAATATAAACCTCTAGGCAAGGTCACCTAGTGTCGTAGAAACCTGAAGTCTGTTTTAATGACCGCCTATTGAGTCTTTCACTCTTTCACTAGATGCTTAGCACTTAGAGTCCTTTTTGAGTCTTGGGCGGGTCGGGTAGCCGTAAAAAGATATCCCAACACTCTCAAGCTCCAAAAGTCCAAAAAAATAAGAAAAGAAGAAAAAAAAAATGTATCGTCCCATTACTAATAAGGCGAGGACTTGGGTAGTCTGCATTCTGGTAAACACCTGGGTACTATTGAGTTTTTGTTATTTAAGACCTTAGTTGAAATTTTCTATTGTTAATAAACAACTTAGGCCTAAGCGATCTAATCCTAATTTTGATTTTATACATAGCATGTAGTTTAATTTTGCTAGGGACTAGCAAAAAATAGGCATGGAGGTATGATGTAGACACAATTATTTAGGGTAAATGACTATTCATGCATGTTCCTAGGCTTAGACTTACATTTCATGTTATAAATATTGCATAGCATGCATCGTTCTGCATTTAAAGTAGCTGTATATAATTTAGGTTAATTGCATCCTTTTTGTGGTCAGGAGAGAAGGATATTCATTTTGGAGCCTTAGATTGATGATTCGACCGTACGGATCTGATCAAGACGACAATCGGAGTTGCCTCGATCGGAGTCTTGTAGCATCATATGAAATCCAAGGAAGATCAATGACTGAGGGACTAGGTGACACAATCTGGAGCATCAAACGACAAATCCGATCGCACGGATGGATTTGGGTCGACGATCACAGCCCAACAGCGTGAAAATCGACTCAATTTGACCTCTATAGCATCCCCTACAAAGGAAAGAAGATGAACGACCTAGATTACATCACGTGGCACAACCCAGGCTGCCCATGCACACTCACGCACCACCACACATGCACAACAGCATTGGTGTGCGCACGCGTGCGGAGGTGCGTGACATAGGCACGCGGAGCACGTGCCAGTGTAGCGGTGGGTGGGCACGTGGGCTATCCTAAGTGACGTTTGCGGTGGATCTTCAGCGACGTTTATGACCGTCACTAAATGTCCTGTATACGATTTTGATTCTTTCCTCCACTATAAAAGGACCCCTACCCCTCCCATTTTTCTTCATCTCTTCCTTTCTTCCTCTCACCACCTCAAAGGCTCTAGAGAGAGCTTGTCCCAATCCCAGGATGCTCCTCTAGAGTAGAAATCAAATAGTTTTCCCACATCTCATCCCCATTCGTGGAGCATCTCGTGGTTGTCCTCTCACCACCCTTTGGGAAGAAGATGCTTGCCGTGACACTGTCCTGCCCCACCCTCCGTCCTCCGTCTTCGTCCTCCTTCGTCCCACTCCTCACCACCTTCCTCTAAGCGACGTTAGAGTGAGTCGTCCTCCGAGCAATCATCGAGGGGGATTTTCTCATCTCCATCTATCTTTATTTCTTTCTAGTGTAGTTTTTCCCACTTTCTTAGTTGTAGAAAACACTGGATTCAGAAATACATGTGATTGTTCCTCTCTCTCTCTCTTTTCTTTCTATTTTGCAAGTAGATTAGGTAGATTTCATCGACATGATCTCTTGACTATTAAAAATGCCAAAAAAATTAGAAAAGACAAAAATGACCAAAAACAAATAAAAGTGAAGCACGGATTTTTATAAAATCAAACATTTGCCTCCCTGTGTTCAACTCAGGACTCACTTTTCGAGCTTTAGTTATAAATTATTTTTGATAGATGCATTTTGCGAGCTACGACGACGGGTCCTTTGAACCCCAATTTTAATTCGTGAAGTGCGCCTCCATCAACCAGATACGACCAGACATTCAAGACAATCGCATTTGTCGAAGTTTACAGTATAAATGTCTTTATGTCTATTTCCTTTAAGAATAATTTGTTTTGTTTCTTTATTATGAATTTTAAGACCTTTTAATTTGAAACTAATTTTTTAACCTTTATCACATATTTGACTAACACTTAAAAGGTTATGTTTTAAGCCACTAACTAAGTGCGCATTATCAAAGGAGGTTGAAGAGTTACCAATTTGGCCAGTATCAATAATACAACCCTTGTGGTTGTTCCCAAACGTGACCGTACCACCTTCCTAATGATTGAGCTGTAGGAATAGGTCTTCTTCGCCAGTATGTGCTTGGAACAGCTACTGTCCATTATCCATCTTCTTTCTTCTCTTTCCTATCATTCATTTGTGTTTGTGAGGCTTTATTTGATCAAGTGGCTTCAGTGTTCCATTTGTTTGTTGGAAAATCCACTTCTTATAATCTACACAACCTACAAAACAAGATTGTAATATACTTTTTGGTACCCATTTTTGTTTGGGTCCACGGTGATTAGCTTGTGTTGCTTGTTTTGGCAAGCTACCTTTCCCTTTGCTAGAACTAGATTCTTCATGATCATTTTTAGGTATATAACCTAACCCAAATTTTGTGGTGCTTTGTGTTTGTGTTCCTAACAATTTATGTAGGTTTCTAATTCCATTTGTGAACTTAGCTATATCATTTAATAGAATAGCAGAGTTTTCTTTTAGTTTGTCCATATCTACTTTTAAGTTGTTTATCTGTGATTTTAATGCAGTGATCTCAATAGATAACTCTTTGTTTTGATTAACAAGTACGTCTTTTTGTACTTTTTCTTCACCTAATGTTTTTGCTAGGTTTTTATTTTCTAGTTTTAATGATTTAGTTATATCATGCATCTCAAAGAATGCTTCTAATAATTCATCTTGAGTAAAGGAGGTTACCTCATCTTCTAGAGCCATAAGACTGAGAAGAGCTTCTTCTCTCGAGGTTTCTTCTTCCTCTGAACTTAAGTCCGACTCATCCCAAGTTGCTGTGAAGTCTTTCTTCTTTCCATCTTTTCTGAAGGGTTTCTTCTTCTTATCTAACTCCTTTTTGAGAAGCGGACACTCCTTCTTGATGTGTCCCTTTCTCTTACAGTTGTAACAGGTGATTGCATCGTTCTTGATTTCTTCTTTCTTCTTCCTCCAGTTCTCTAGAGAGGGGGGCTATGTCTTCCTCTTCTTCTCTACTTGAAGTTTCTTTGGATTCTTGAATAGCTTCAAGAGCTATAGTCTTCTTCTTGGATCCTTCTCCTTCTTGATCCCTCATGTGTTGGAGTTGAACCTCATATGCCATTAGACTTCCAATAAGATCATCCAGTTTTAGGGTGGATAGATCTTTTGACTCTTGAATGGTAGTAGTCTTGGTTTCCCAGTTGCTGGTGAGTGAGCGAAGGATTTTTCTGACAAGGGCTTTGTTCTTGATGTCTTGATCAAGATTCCACAAAGAGTTTATGATGTCCATGAATCTTATGATCTCCTTTATCGGCTCCCCTTTCTTTACCCTTATTTCTTTTACCTTAGAAGTTCCCTCGTGGGTAACTTCAAGAATGCTTCATATCTCGTGTGTGGTTTTGCATGTAGAGACTGTTAAATTTTGCTATGGAGAGACTATAGAATATGTCATTCATGTCTTTCACGTTGTGTGTAGTCATCTTCTTTTGGTCTGGAGTGATTACAATGCCGTCCTTGATCTCTGGGCATGTGTATTTCGAGGCGATGAGATTCCATACCTCATAGTCCATTGACTCCAGGAAGATCTGCATCCTGGTCATCCAATAGCCAAAGTTCGTTACATCAAATAGAGGTCGAACCATAGACTGACCCTCAGCATATGTGTAAACATTTGACTTTGACATCTCCTGGACAACGCTTGCTCTAATACCAAATGAGAGTAGGAGAATATCCTACGGATCGCAACATATAGTAAAGGCGAGGGGTGAATAGTATTGCCTAAAAATATATATAGACATAGATCAAAAATAAATCACAAGAGATTCAAGCACAGAGTACACCTGATTTATAGTGAAAACCCAAATCGAGTGAAAATCACTACCTAAGCCTCTCAGCTTAGGATTTTTCTGACTAGTCCAAGCTAGTCAATCCACTAATCGTACCACTTGAACAAGGGTGGCACAACCTCTTACAAGCACTTCTCATTTTATCCTGAAGAGAAACAAGAACAACAACCATAGATCTTCCCAACAATCTTGGGATCCGTAAATCAAAGCAACAAGATAGAATAATAGAAATAACTTCTATGGAACCTCAATGAAACACCAAACGAATTTTTCGTAGAGGTTCAAGACATCATGCTTTTGAAGAACGTGAAGAACAGCACATGGAGGCTTTTGGAATAAGCATGAGAATGTCTACTTTCTTGAAAGGTATTTCTCTTTTAAAGTTGTATTGTGATGGGCTAAATACAACCTCAATTTATACTAAAAGTTTTGCCTAAATAGGAAGTTAAATTAGTTTGTCAATTAAGGTTGATTGGTAGATCAAAAGGCAATTTGGTCAATCAATTAAGGTGGTTTGTCGATCACTAATTGATCGGTCAATTTACTTGGCTGGTCGATCAAAAGGATATTATCAACTTCCTAAAATGGGCTGATTTGACCGGTTAGTGAAGTTGGTTGGTCGATCAATCAACTATTTTGGTCAATCAATAATCCTAAAAACTTGGTTTTGAAAAGATACGCGAAAATCCATTTTTGAGTTTTATTTGAGGTTCCTTACAATAATGTCCTAGACACAAATAAAGATAAAAAGACACACATCAACAACTATCTGCACTTAGCTTGAACGACCCTTTAATTCGAGATAATCCTGAAATGTTAGTCTAGCAATAAGCATAATTTTGGTGCATCGAAACAGAGGTGCTTACAAATACAAGAAAAATTTGTATGCAACAAGATCTCAAAGGAGTGATGATGCCATGAGGGGGGTTGCTGATTTAGATGTGAAAGAAGAATCAAGGTCGTTGAATGAGGTGGAGAGGCAGCACAAAAGAGAGATTCAGATGATCTTTTCCAAGGAAGATGCACAGATTGAGATTGATTGGAGAGAAAAATCTAGGCAGTTGTAGTTAAAGGAAGGAGATGCCAACATAAAATTTTTCCATGCAGCCGCCTGATAAGTGAATATTTTGTGCGAGAAAAAGTGATTTAGAGTTGTTGCATTGCAAAAAATTTGCTATCAAATAATTTAATCAAAACTCTAGTGAGTCTCAGGTCGAACACAGGGAGGCTACATTTGATTTTGGAAATCCATGTTAGTTTTTTTTTTTTTTGCATTTTCTATCGAAGAAATCAGACCAGAATATTTCTAACCACTCTATTCTATTCTACTTGTAGAAGAATAGAGGAGGGAGAGAAATTACTTCTATATAAATCTAATCAAATATTTATTACAAACTATTTGCTACAAAACTACTGTGGGAAATTGAAAACTAAACTAGAAAGCAGTAAAGAGATAGGGAAAGAGAAGTTATCATCCTCGATGGCTGCTTGGAGGATGAGCCGGTCAAATGATGCATGGAAAGCGAGGATCAGAGATGAAGGAGGATGAAGCTGGATGAATTGGGGATGAGGTAGGACGTCGTCATCGTGGGATCCGCTTCTGCAATGGGGGAGAGAAGGCAACTGGCGAGAGCTCTATGAAGGGGATGAGATGCACGAATTCCAAAATTTTTGTTTTTACTCTAACAGAGCAACCCGTAGCTTAGGAGCACTAGATTGAGTTTTATAACACTTGTTCTTAGCTCTTAGGAGAGGTGAGAAGAGAAACAAGGGATGAAGAACATGGAGGGGGTGTAGGGGTCCTTTTATAGTGATGGAAAAGGTGAAATTTACTCATGGATTTAATAGCCATAGGTTTAATGTCGCATGCATCCATTGGTAAAGGCACATGTAGCCATTTGTGCAAGGAGGAGGGAGAGCTCTTTGATCTTGATCTTATGGCTGCAGATCAGGCGCTTACAGATGTTTTAGATTGTGCACACATTTCAGATCATGTGCCCACACACAATCGTTCAATTGTGAAGACTGAGATTGCATGCCCATCATGCTGCTGAGAACGCTCGTCAGATCACATGTTGAATTGCATGTGATCACCACATGACACCATCCTGGCCGTTCATCTTCTTCTGCTCGCAGATGATGCCACGGATGTTGGATTAGATCGATTTTTGCACCGTAGGGCTGGGATCACTGATCTGAATCCATTTGTGCAGTTGGATTTATCATCTAAGGTTTGAATTTGTGCCACCTTGTCCCTTGGCCTCCAATCTTGCTCAGACTGAATATAATGCTACAGAAGTTCGATTAAGGTGATTTCGTCGGCGTTGGACTCCAAACGTTGTCCTGATCAGATCCATATGGTTGGATCTTCAATCTAAGGCCTAGAAATGAATCCCCTTCTCCCGTAACTACAAAATAGGCTAATTAATACATATTTTATAGAATTTAATCTAAATGCATGATGATGCATGCTATGTGATATTTATAATGCTAGATGCAATTATAAGCTTAGGAACACACATAAATAGGCATTTTATATGAAATATTTATGTATTCATCACCACCTGTGACAGGAGGAGATTTAACTTTATTTCTTCCCTTCACATGGGAGAGGTGGAGTTAGTAATACCTTAGGAGATTAAAGAGGAAGTCAATAATCATTTTACTTCAATGGTAAGAGTGAGTCAAAGAGGTGACTATCGTCTCTCTTCTTCTGATATGTCCAAGATTAGTGAAGAGGAAGCAGCGTCCTTAATCCATCCAATTAAGGAGATGGAAGTGTCAAGGGCTTTGAAGGAATTAAAGGCAGAGGGTTCACCAGGTCCAGATAGATTTTAGGTGTTATTCTACAAAGAATTTTGGCCACTGGTTAAATTTAATGTGATGGCGGTCATCTAAAAATTTCAACATGGCAAGTTTGGGTTTGAAAAATTAAACAGATCACTTCTTTTTCTATTTCCAAAGAAACAGGGCTATATACACTTGGTGACTTTTGACCAATCTAACTTTCAAGTTCTATTTATTTATTGATTGGGAAGATTCTGGCAAACAGAATGAGGGAGGTGATGGGTAATCTCATCAGTCCTAAATAGTCTACCTTCTTGAAGGGGCATTCTCTACAGGAATCCTTGATCTTAGCGCAGGAGATGGTTTTTGGCAGGAAGAGACAGAAGAAAAGAGCTTTTATGTGGAAAGTTGACTTCTCCAAGGCCTATGATTTGGTTTCATGGAAATATCTATTGGAGATCTTCAGTAGGAGAGGACTCTCAGAAACCTAGGTTCAGTGGATGAAAAAATGTATTACAACATCATCCTTCTCTCCACTGGTTAATGGTAGTCCAACAGGCAAGTGGATTTAGCCACAAAAGGGGGTGCAATAAGGATGCCCGATATCTCCACTTATTTTTATTTTAGTGGTGGATATGTTGGCTGATTTCTCCTTTATGGTGTGTAATGGGGGACTGATTCATGGGTATACTCTATCCTCACGTAGGGCTTTGACCCTCTTATTACAGTATGCAGATGACACAATTTTATCGAAGGTGGGGACAGATAGGCAGAATGTGTGAAGTATATTGTTGATATTTTTGGAGAAATATCAGGCCTTAATGTTAATGGTGCTAAGTCTAGTCTGATATGCTGTGGGTCAACTATCTAGGAGAGGGAGTCTATTTCTAATATTCTTCAAACGTCGGTTGGCTCCCTTCCAATGTGCTACTTGGGGCTTCCTATGTTGGGGAAAAAAATGAAGAGCTCAGATTGGACACGTCTTTTTCAAAAGATATCTACTCGTTTGGCCAGTTGGTGTGGGAGATTCCTATCTAAAGGGGGTAGATTGATCTTGCTCGATACAGTTATTTCTTCTATTCCAGTTTTTTCCTCTCTATGTTTCGGCCATCTACGAAGATTTTGAAGAAGTTAGATGTAGTGAGGAAGAGATCTTTTTGGAAGGGAGTAAAATATGAAGGGAGATCCATGCAACTTGTTAAGTGGAGATATCTTTGTAAACCAAAGAAAAAATGTGGGCTAGGTATCTGATCCCTTAGAGAGTTTGGCGACTACTTGTTCCTCAAATGGGGAGTCATCATTCTCCAGGGGGACAAGGGCCTTTGGCAGGACATTGTTAAAGACTCATACTCCTCGAGTGGGTCTTCTAGCGAGGTGATATAGATGATGCAAGCCTCACATTTTTGGGCGTCTGTCTCAAAGGCTATGGAGGAGAGATGGGACTTGTTTTCACCTTGTATTGGTGATGGGAAGGGGTTTAGTTTCTAGAATGATGATTGGATAGGTAATCGCACCTTCATAAATTTATTCCTTTGATCATATGATCCATCCCCCTCAAGCATGCCAAAAGTCGCTAACATGTGTAGCTCTAGTGATAATGCTTGGCAGGTACCTAGGCCACTGGGTACATATATTAGCTGAACACAAGAAGAATTTAGTCAAATGAAGGATATGCTTCAAGCATTCAGACGCTTGGAGGGCATAGATGGCTTCAAGTGGCGTGAAGGGCTTTACTCTCCCAAGAAGCAGTATGACAAACTTATTAACATTGATGGTGAAGACACACATGCATCTATGTGTTTGTCTATATGGAAGCTGAAGGTGCCACTCAAAGTTTAGATCTTCTTATGGTTAGCCAAATAGGATGGGTTAATATCAGGTGCAATGAGATCTCAGGTGATGAATGTGCCCCTTATATTGTGCCCCCTGTGCAAATTCGTGAAGGATGATGTTAAACATCTTTTTAGCTCCTGTCTAGTAATAGATGAAGCCTAGCAGAAGTGTTGTGGGCCCTCCTTATCATCTTTGGATGGACTATGGGCCACTATAGCTAAGGGCAATGACCTTGCATTGAATATGGTTGTTGTCCTATGGAATGTATGTTGGGCGATGAACGATGTTTGCTTTAATGATGGGTATGGGTGGGTGGAAAACATCTGTAATGGGGTAAATTATATCGCTAGGCAATGGCAATGTACATTGTAACGCTACTTCTTTATAATTAATAATATGTTGGATAGGGCATAAAAGAATTTGTGATCATTATTGGAATGTATCAATGATGGGAATTTCTAAAGAGGCTGGAAAGAAAGAAAGAATTAAATAGAAATATCTACCATACTTGGGATAGAACAAATGATGAAATTACAAGCAAAAATTGCTGATTGAGTATGGGAAATTATAAACGGATATTGGTTGATTGACTTGAAACCTTAAGGATAATTTGTAAACTCATTACTTGATTCTGGCATCAAAGGAAAGGCTAACTATACTTGTTAGGGGCAGATATTGGCTGAGGGGTTGAGCTACCCTCACCACAACATGTTTAATTGGCTGTTTTGGCCAACTGGGTAGCGGGGTGTTGGGTAAGCTTTGCCAATATGAGAGATTAAATTGTGTGTTCTTATACCTTGTAGGAGAAAGGACTAGCTATGCGCCAGTGTAGGGTAGCTCCTTACATGTTTATCATGCAGACTATAGTCAGCACTTCACCTCGTTAGCTAGGACCCCAGGGTGATTAACTAGACAATGGAGTGGATATGAGTTGCCCTCTCAACCAAGGGAGTGAGTTGTGTGCAATCTATCGATAGGTCCACCGTAGTGGATTATAATTATGCCTAAGAGCATTCAATTTGGAGATGAAAGTCAATTTTGAGTATGAATTACATCGAAAAATTAGTTAAGCTCGTGTTTTGAGTTTTTACATCTTTATTTAATTGATGGAGTACTCTACATGCGTATATTTCGTTAATTAATTGTATATTGATCACGTATATATGTTTTTGCAGGAAATTAGTGAGGACCAAACTGGGAATACCACCTAGACATTTTAAATTGGCAACAAAAAGCTTGGTTTGAGACTGATTGGAGAGCAATTCTACAAAGACCCTATCCGATCTTCTAGAAGGCCCCATAGATCTTATACCACCTATTATTCCCTCCAAAAAAATTTCATGCTAAATCACCAATCCTATTTAGATTCTAACCAAATCCATTTCCTAAATTAGGCCCCCACCTTCCTAATATCCCTTCCTAAATCAACTTCCAACCTTCCTAATCCATCTCTTGCACTTTCCTAATTCCCTCCTCGTCATTTTTGCTGAGAATCATGGACTAACCCCCTTCATCATTTTTCTCTAATGACCACTAAACATAGACAAAGAGGGGAGGACTCATGCCCACACTGAGGGACAAAAGAAAGTTGCTGCCCCCTCATTTCTTCTCTCTGAAGTTCTCTACCTCTCTCTCATGGTTAGCCTCTCCCTACTTACTGACCAAAGGCTAAAGACGACTCTTGTCACTCTCACCCTCTCTCTTGTTTCACTGCTAAAACCCACTACACCCCTCTGCATTCTCATCCCTCCACTCCCTCCCTCCTCAGACATCCACACTCATCCCAAACCGAGACCCACCTATGTCCCTCTTTGCATGCACTACACTCCCACACCCGACGCCCCTTATCTCTCCACCGAATACAGAGACCATCACATGTCCCCTCCACTCTATTTTGTTGATGGCTATGCCCTTTGTTCCTCCTCTCTGCACACGCCTAACAGAAACCACACACGCCTATGCTAAGAAAGCACATCACCACTGGATATAGACCATCACTGCCCCTACGACCATCTTCGTTGACAGCGACTTTGGCTCTCTTGTTAACTACGCAAGCATGTTAGACGCTCGCTCTCCACCTTCGACAGCCTCTCGGCACCTCCTCCCTCTATCGTTGTTGGCTCAAAAATCATCGTACTTTAGAAAAATGCATTATAGTATAGCAACAAAAATAGAATCAACATTTAAAATTTATAAGTGCTCAAAAAACAGAGTTCCGAGGTCATTCGTAGGGAGCAAATATAACAATTCAATTCACTAATCACACAATCAAAAATAATGATGCAATTAATATTCAATCACAAATATGGGAATAATCAATTAATGCTCAGAATTGCATCTCAGAATAAAAATAAAGAGAATAAAAATGATGGTTGGAACCACCAATCATCCCCAACAACTAAGCATAAATCCCAATTAGGTCAATAGTACTATTAGCAATCTCAAAACACAGTCAAAGCCATAATCAGAATCAATTTCCTTCTCAGATCAGATGTCCGAGAGGAGCCCCAGACGCCTTAAGTGTCAAGCCCAAATCACCTCAAGAATGTGTCTAAGTGTTAGGCATGAATCCCAATACAACACAGTGTAAAACCCTCCCTCCTTCCCTTAGAATTTCCCTTTTCTCTCTCTCTTCAAAATTGGGTAACGGGTATATGGGTAATCAAATTCGGACTGGGGATCAGGCTCGCCCGGGTGTGGGCAATGGGCAAGGTGTGAATAGGGTTGGTGAGAGGGACCTCACCTCATGATTGGAGGCAATGAGGCTATGCACCAAAATCCTTATATATCAATTTCAAATTCAAAATCTAATGATGTGGCTCTATTGGAGCTTAAGTTTTCCTCACGTGTGAAGCCATGAAGCTTCCTCTGATTTCTACTGTTGTTGCTTTACCTTCCTCCAGTTGAAGGCTTGGAAGCCTTCGTGGATGTAATGCACTACTCCAGGAGGTGGAATTGAGTGTTATGATCCACGGACGACGGTGGAGAGTGGTGGAGAATCGATGGCGATGGCGTCGATGGCGAGATGACCTGAAACAAGTAGCACGGGCTGTAGGCCCCAATTAGATTACTTAGAGGGATCTCCAGAGTGCAAAGAACGTGATGGTGGTGGTTATGAGGTGTTTCATGGTGTGTGGAGTGTGTACGGTGATGGTGAGGGTGTCCGGTGGTGGATGTGTTCAGTAGGGAGTGTGCGTGATCAAAAGCCCCAATAATGTTGGGGCTTTTGATAGGTGGAAGGAGAGGAAGCTGTGGGTGGTCTTGGCGAGTTGGTTGGTGGTGTGGAGCGTTGGCACGAGCTCGCTAGAGCTCTCACCAGATGTGGAGAAGATGAGGGGGAAGACCACTTTCGGTAGTGGTTGAAACCTGACTCCAAGGACCTAAGATGATGCTAGAGAGGGAGAGAGAGAGGTTAAGATGCCTAGGGCGGTGAGAGAGGGCAAGACCACTTTCGGCATTAGCAGGCTAGACGTGGGGAAGATGAAGTCGTTGGCAAGGGAAACAGCGAGGAAGAAGAGGTCAGCGGTGCCCTTGCTTTGGCTGGCAAGGTGCACGAGGAGGAAGGGAAGAGGCTAAGCCTTCCAAGTTGGCAGTTGGTTGGCCATAAGAGGGGGCAGAGGAGCTTGCCGGAGCCGAAGAGGACTGTGGTCGAAAGAGGAAGAGGATTCTCAGCCTATTCTTGGCTGGTTTGGACCATGGAACCTCATGGAGCTTATATAGAGCTCAATTGCAGCTCAACTAGGAGGAAATCGCATGATTAGGTTACAAATTTGGAAAATTGAAACCTTAATTTTTGTGAGCTCACTAGGGTTCTAGGATCAATATTAGGATTCGTGGGCTGCTCAATAGATTCCTCATGGTCTGAACACCAATCCCTCCAAATTTAGAGGGATTTGGTGTTGATTTGAGAGAGATCTTCTCTCTTGACGTGTGGCACTATTGGGTTTGAGGGTTCTGCTCATACGACAATGGCACCAAGGGCATATATGAGAAAACGATGAGAAGTTAGGAGCCTGTTGGTAAGGAACATGAAAGTTAGGGGTCTAAGTGTGAGAAATAGAGTTTTTAGGGCAAAAATGCAAACTAGGTTAAGATGGACTCTGATTGGGTCCAAATTAAGATGTAAACCTAATTTTGACCCAAGGAATCTAATGGTGAACTTGGATTTGAGTTTTGACAATGTTTGACTTGGTAATTTACATAAAAGCCCAAATAAGGATAAATTCCCGTCTGAAACTCTGTTCTTAGTCCAAATGGGTTTAAATGGTCAAAGTGATGGTACAAAACCTCTTAAAATTTTTTCAATGAATTTTAGGAGGTTTAAAGTGAATTTATCTTGACTAGAACCCTTTCAATTTAAGTGTCGCTGATAATTAGAATTTTTAGTGATATTTTAATCCCCAAAATACGTAAAACCCTGATTTAGTCAATGTGAGCCTACATTTTACCCTTTTGAGTTCATTTGACCTTAAATTCACCCCTTGATTAATCTGCAATAATGGTGGAATGGAAAAATAGCAGAATTAACCCTATTTTTCTGACTTCTCGGAATAGTTCAGTGCGGAATTGTAACCCTCAAACAACCATTTAGGAGCATTTATCATTTGAATTTGACTAATTTTGGTTAGTTAGTACTCATGAAAGTATTACCATCATACCTCCATGCCTAGCTTTTGCTAGTCCTTAGCAAAATCCTATGGACTAAACTAGTTCCTTAAGTTGGATTTTAACTATCAAGATGCCTTATTGAGCCGCATCTCTAGAAATTAGATCAAAATATCAACAATAGGCCTAGAGGTACTCAAGCACAAGACAAGATCCAGACCTGACCAGCTTCAGCCTTGGGTCTACCAGGAATGTTTCTAAGGCCCGCAAAAACTGCTAAGAGGTTCATTGACCCCAACGATTAAAGCACCCGTGCGTATACGTAGCAAGTCCAGGTTTAGTTTACTAGTGCATTTTTTATAAGAGGTAGAGAGGGATATTTATTTTGAGAATTTTCTCTCTTTTCTTTTTATATTACTAAATACAACATCAGATTGGCTATAAACATGGTCTATATTGGATTCCTTATCCCCACCATCAATCCTCGAAGGGTCCCTGGCTTTCGATGCTTTAAGATAACACCACCCATGGAGACCCTCGGAACTCTTGGCTTTCGACACTTCATGATAATGCCACCTATGGTGTTCTATAGCTAAATTCAGGCCCTAGCAATCAACATTTCAGGATAATCCTGCTCATGGCACCTGAACCAGCACAAGGTGCTTACATGCCCTCGATAGGATATTTAGATATCCTAGGAAATAAGCACCGAGGAGACGATATATTATTACACATCTTTGAGGGGAGTATTTTTCATTTCACCTCTTCGTGTTGGGAACTTGTCCAATCAACTTGTGTCTTCGAGCTGCTCCTAAGCCAGATCTTCGGGAAAACATTTTCAAAATAGAACACTTTTGGCATTATTTTTCATTAAGCGCACTGAACTAGACTGGTGTGTGATTTTTGGGTGCCTAGGTTACTAAGTCCCATAAACCAAAAAGGTAGGCAACAAGGCCGAATAATCCCTAAGCCTTAGACTTAATACATCAGCCTCACACTTTCCTCAACCTCTTGAGGATTAATCCAAATCTTAACAAATACATGAGTGTTTAAGCCCTAGAATAGGCCCAAGAGGCCTAAGGTCGGTATCCGTCACTTATCTCCTAAGATTTAACCTTGCAAGTCTTAATTCATCATCTGATCCAGCTTAGAATTTAGGTAAGTTCCATACTCAATTACAGGGACTAACACCATTTTTTCTTTGTTTCTTTGCTCCATTTTTCTATTTTTCTTTTCTCCTCTTCTTCCTCCTTAATTAAGATTTTTCAATTTAGTTCTCTTTTCATCTCTTTTTTTTCTTTTTTTTTTAATGAAATCCCTCCATGAATCGAATTTCAAAGCATTTTGCACTTTAATACCCCCCCATGCTTATGATTTACAATGTCCTCATTGTAAATTAAGTGGGTTTGAGTTTAATTTAGATCTTAAATTATAACAGGCTTGGGTGGGTGATGAGGCATGTTTCGCGTGGTAAAAATTGAGGTTTCAAGAACCCATCATCATAGCTCGCAAAATGCATCTATCAAATACAACTTATAACCGAAACTCCAAAGGAGTCCCAGGTCAAACACAGGGAGGTGACATTTACTTTGTTTGAAATCTGCACTTCATTTTGTTTCTTTTTTGTGTTTTGGGGTTTTTTTTCTTTTATTTTTATAGAAAAAGCAAGCAAGATAGATCACAAGAGAGATGAAACAACTATGATATATCAAGCAAATGTTTGTTACAATAATTTATGAAAGCATAAAAGAGATAGGGGTGAGAGGAAATCTCTCGAATTGGTTGTTCGGCAAGACGATGGTGCCTGGGGGTAGCTTGGATGAAGGAGGTGAGATGCAGGGTGACGGAGGTGAGATGCAGGAGGACGTCGGGTAGAGGAGTGCTTCACCGAGGCTTTGGAATAGAGGTGAGGAGATAAAGGCAATCTTCTACCAGAATGGAGGTGGAAGGATGGCTCCAAGGAAACCTATGAAGGTGCTGGGATGAAGGATGAATATTTGGTGGGAAATAGAAAACTTACACTAATAGGAGGCCTTTAGAGCTTGAGAGTAAGCTCTAATGGAGCTTTGGTGGGCTACTAGAGCTTATGAGTAGGTGGGAGTAGAGTAGGTAGAGATGAAGAGGAATGGGGGGTATAGGGGTGTTTATATAGAGGAGGGAAGAAGAAATTCATGTAGAGGGTTGTAATGACAGCTGCAAGCATCACTAAAGACCCCTGTAGCTATCACTGAAGATCGCGCAACCACCGCTCACGCTCGCACCTATCCTTGCACCTACAAGCAATTAGTGACGACTGTAAGTGCCACTAAAGGTCTGCCCAGGCTATTGCTGTTGCCTCCAACTCACGCTCATGCACGCATGCTCATGGCTGGATTAAGCATGGACCATTGGTAGCTGTTGGATTAGAGGCGAACGGTTGAGATGGCGTGGGGATCATGCATTCAGATCGCGTTCTCGTTGGCACATCAAATTTGGTGTCGGTCAGCACATGATCGTACGCATGTAGATTGCACGGGTCTGATTATGCCACGTTGCCTCCATCTCTACTGCTTGATGGCCATCCAACGAATTGCGCCCACGCTCGCGAGATCGCCTCCCCACTGCGACTCAAACTCGCGCTCACGGTTTGAGAATGCTTGTCTTCACCATTGCACCAAAGCCACGGTTTGTGAAGTGGAGGATGGTGAGGTCATGCGCACCTTGACCGTTGGATGAAGATCCAACAGTTGAGGTGAATCCTTACTTAAGGTTGGGCGCCCTTCAGCCGTGGGAGCATGTGTCTCAGCCATTGGATTAAGATCCAACGGCTAGGATCTCTTCTTGCGGCAAGGCTAGGGATGCGATAGCTCAGGTGGGGTGGCCTGGATGGCGCCACGTGGCATCATCTGGGCCATCCATCTTCTTCTTTTTGTAGAGGGTGTTACAGAGATCTGATCGAGCTGATTTTAGCGTTGACGGACTACGATCATCGCTCTGGATTCATCCGTACGATCAGATTTTTCATCCAAAACCTGTAAAGATGTCACACTACTTCCTGGCCATAGAAGATGGAAGAATTAATGTACATAATACACAACTATCCTGAATGCCATGCAATGGATGTTATGCAGTATTTATAACATGATATGCAATGCTAAGCCTAGGAACTATCATAAATAAGCATGTTATCATGAATTAATGTGTGTTTATCAATGGGTGGTCAACGGATCGAAATGACTGTTACAGACGCTTTCAACCTTTGATACGAATATTGGAGGTGGAGTCGGCTGTTCTAATGGACGAACCCTAAAGTACAATATGACTTCAGTTTAGAGATAGGTTAGAAGGGTCTCAAGCTTTTCAAAATGATGGGTTGCCTCCCGTTAAGCGCTAAGTTTAAAGCCATTAGCTAGGTGCAATGTGGCTCAGGGAGAATGGAGATCAAAAGATACCGTTGCCAGATTTGAATCGGTGAGTTTGAGGATCAATTTCAGTCTTTGATCATTCACAACAAATGGTTCTGAGTCATGGCTGAGTTCACTGATTTTGACAACTCCATTTTCGAAGATTCATCTGACGAGAAAGGGTCCAATCCATTTCGATCTTAGCTTTCATGGGAAGAGCTTGAGCTTGTTATCAAAGAGGAGCACTTTCTGACCAGGATGGAATGATTTTCACGATATGTGCTTGTCATGGAAGACTTTGACATGCTCTTTGTAAATACGCGAGTTCTCGTACATATCATTGCATAACTTCTTGTTCTCGCTCATTTGCAATCGGCAGTGGTTTCCAGCCTCCAGCCTTCATGAGATCTACATTGCACTTCTGTATTGCCCAGTAGGCCTTATGCTCCATTTCTACAGGGAGGTGACATGACTTCCCATACACGAGCCTAAATGGAGACATCCTTAACTAGGTCTTATGGGTGGTCCTATAGGTCCACAAGGCTTTTGGAAGTCGAGTGGACCAATCTTTTCTATCAGGTTGAACACTGACCTAAAGTATTTTCTTAATCTCTCGATTGGATAGCTCAGCCAATCCATTGGTCTGGGGGTGATAAGGAATCAAGATACGATACGACACCCCATGCATTTTCATCAGCAACTGGAAGTGCACATTTGCGAAATGAGACCCACCATCGCTGATAATGGCTTTAGGAACCCTAAATCTGGAAAAGATGTTCTCCTGAATGAACCAGAGAACAACTTTATGATCATTTGTTCTTGTGGGCACGACTTCGATCCATTTCCAAACGTAGTCAATAGCAAGTAAGATGTACTCAATTGTTGCTGCAGTGAGGCTTCTTTCATCAAACTGGGGCTGCATCTAGGCTCATGGATGTAGTCCGCAGCACCAATAGTTAGAGTCGAAGCCAAAGATGGTCGGAAAGTGGCTGTTGGAGCTGGAGACGATGGCAGCGGTGGTGATTCTCCGATCAAACACCTGAAGTACAAAATACAACCTATCAGCCTAATTAAAAGTGCTCAGGGGAATCGCCATGCGGCGTGGAGTGTGGTGGTGGTGATTTGAGGGCGTTTGGTGGTTGGTGTGGGTTTGTTGAAGGTGGACATGGTGATTAGAAGTGGGTTTGGTTGATGGAAACTTCCAAGGATTGAGAGCTCCAATAACATTGGGGCTTTTGATCCCTGAGGCGAGAGGGAGGTTGTGGTGGTGTTGATTAGCCGTATGGTGGCGTGAAGCCATCGCAGGGCCTTGCCAGAGGCGTGGCCGACATTAGAGAAGACGGAAAGGGAGGCTATGTGCGTTGGTCAAAATAAGAGGGGAAAGGGTTAGGAAAGATCTAGAAAGGAAGAAGAGTAGCTTAAACCTAAATTAGGGATGAAAAGAGGAGGATTTGGCACCGACTTTGATTGGTCGACGCTAG
Organism: Thalassia testudinum; assembly: GCA_037157565.1. Lineage (NCBI taxonomy): Eukaryota > Viridiplantae > Streptophyta > Magnoliopsida > Alismatales > Hydrocharitaceae > Thalassia > Thalassia testudinum. The sequence goes on from JAZHRO010000007.1 coordinate 54,727,080, forward strand.
AGAAGGTGAAGTCTCCAGACATTAGGACGACAATGAGGAGAGGGAGAAGCAGCTCCTGAGTTGGCTATTGAGAAATAGACGAAGTCAAGGAAGAAGGAGAACACTTGATTTGTCCATCTAGTGGCCGAAGGGAGGAAGTCGAGGAGGCTCGTCGGAGCTCGATTGGAGAAAGCTGAGGAAGGAGTTGAAGGATTTTGGGCCTAAACCTTGCTAAGGAGCACGGTGGAAGCTAGGGGGGTTCTTATAGAGGTGCTGGGCCTCTAATCAACATGAAATTAGTGTGATTCCCTTGCAAAATTTGTAAGGAATTCACACTTGAAATCATGGTTTGCTAGGATTTTAGGAGGCGAATTAGGGTTTGGGATTAGGTCCATCAGATTGGGAAACTCCTCAAGAGCAATCCCTCCAAATTTGGAAGGGATTGGCTTCGATTTGAGGGAGGAAATCTCCCTCGATACCTACTGCAGATGCGTTCCTACCGCCAATGGCTATAGGGACCAAAATGCAAGGAAAATGACAAAGTTGGGGACATATTTGCAAGAAATTTTGAAAGTTAGGGGCTTGATGCAGGAAATAGAGATCTTAGGGATTGAAATGCAAACTAGGTCGAGATGGACTCTGATTGAGCACAAATTTTGGCCTCAGCCTAATTTGGACTCAAGGAATCTGACGATGAAGTTGGATTTGAGTTTTAACTAAGTTTGACTAGGAAATTTGCACAAAAGCCCAAATTAGGGCAAAATACCGTCTGAAGCTCTATCCAAGGTCAAAATGGGTTCAAATGGTCGAAGCAAGGGTACCAAGACTCTTAGAATATTTTTATATGAATTTTCGAAGGTTTAGATGAATTTTATCCTAACCAGAATCTCTTTAATTTAATCAGGTCTGAAATTAGGGCTTTGTATGTTGTTTTGGTTCTCGGAATGCGTGAAACCCTATTTCTGTTTGTGTGAACCCACTCTTTGGAATTTAATGCTCAATTGAGCTTTAATTAACCCTTAGCAAACCTCGTGGTTACTCTGCATTCATGGTGTGATAAAACTACAGAATTAACCCTTTTTAATGTTTTCTTCTCAAAATGGATTTGCATGGAATTATGATCCTCAAGCGAACATTTAAGAGCATTTATTACTTGATTTTCACTAATTTAAGTTAGCTATGGCTAATGATGGCGTTACCATCATACCCCCATGCCTAACCTTTTCTAGTCCCTAGCAAAATCCTATGGAAAGGACTAGATCTCTAGACCATGCTTTGATGCTCAGATGCATGATTTGTGCCTCTTAAGAAATCAAATTAGAATGCCAACAATAGGCCTAGAGGTACTCAAGTACCAGTCAAGATCCAGACCCGACTAGCTTCAACCTGGGTCTGCCACGAAGGTTTCTACGGCTCACAAAAACTACTCAGAGGTTTGTTGACCCCAGCAGGTAAAGCACCCGTGCATAGGCGTATTGTGTCCAGGTTCAGTTTGCCAATGCATTTTTGTAAGAGAGAGATAAAGAAAGATTTTTCATTTTGAGACTTTTCTCCCTTTTCCTTTTATACTTCCTTAGATCCAGCCTTAAATTAGCCCTCAACATGGTCTGTATCGGATTCCTTATCCCCACCATTAATCCTCGAAGGGCCCTTGGCTTTCAATGCTTTGAGATAGCATCACCCATGGCAACCCCAGAACTCCTAGCTTTCGACACTTCAAGATAGTGCTGCCCATGGTGTTCTGTAGCTAAATTTAGGCCCTTGCGATCAACATTTCGGGATAATCTCACCCATGGCACCTGAACCAGCACAAGGTGCTTACATGCCCCTAGTAGGATATTTAGATATCCTAAGAGACAAGCATAGAGGAGACGATATGTTATATGTATCTTCGAGGGGAATTTTCCACCTCTCCGCATCGGGAACTCATCTAATCAACTTGTGCTATCGAGCCACTCCTAAGATAGACCTTCGAGATGGCTTTTCAGAACACACTTTTGGCATGTTTTCTTTATTAAGCACACTGAACCAGACTAGTGTGTGATTTTTGGTCTTAGGTTACCAATTCCCGTAAACCAAATGGTAGGCAATGGGGCCGAATACTCCCTAAGCCTTGACCTACTACATTAGCATCACACTTTCCTCAACCTCTTGAGGACTAATTCAAATCTTAATGAATACTTGAGTTTTTAGGCCCAAAAATAAGCCCAAGAGGCCTAAGATCAGACTCTTACTAATCTCCTTGTCTCTAGCATTTCAAGACTTAATCTTTCTTTTGATTTGGTCTAGAACTTCAGTAAATCCCATAATCAATTCCTATGACTCGACGTCGTTAGATCCGAGAAAGGGTCCCATAAAATCAATTCCCCATATGTCAAAGATCTCGCACACGATAATCAGATTCAAGGGCATCATATCGCATGGCCCCTTGTTGCCAAGCGTCTGACAATGGGCACATACCCTACAGTAGGATTGTGCGTCTTTGAATCATAGTGGACCAAAAGAACCCACATTGGAGCATCTTCGCTATGGTTTTACATCCAGAGTAATGGCCACCACAGGCCTGGTCATGACAGAAAGAGATGACATCATGGACCTCGTCGTCGAGAATACATCTTTGGATTACGTAGTCATTACCAATATGAATAGATAAGGATCTTCCTAAACATAGTACTTGGCATCGGAAATTAGCTTGTCCTGCCGAGAGGTCGTCCAATCAGGCAGACCTTTCCCTGTAATCAAATAATTCATGATATCTGCGAACCAGGAAAGTCCATCAATGGCAAAGAGATGTTCATCCAGAAAATGCTCGGTGATAGGTCTTGATGGGTCAATGATCGAAGAACGAAGGTGAGACAAATGGTCAGCTACCACATTCTACTTTCCCACCCTGTCACAATATTGAGATTGAATTCTTACAACAACAAGATCCATCAGACTAATCTAGGTTTCACATCCTTTGTAAGCAAGTGCCTCACCATAGTGTGATTCAAGTAGATGATGACATGGGATCCCAAGAGGTATGGTATGAATTTCTCCAGACCAAATACTACAACTAGCAGCTCTTTCTCTGTAATCGTGTAATTACGCTGAGCCTCATCCAATGTCTTGCTGGCATAATATATTACCATCGATTTCTCATCGATTTTCTGCCCCAGCACCACTCTTACTACGTAGTCAGACGCATCGTACATGATCTCGAAGGGTTGAGACCAGTGAGGGGATTATAGGATTGGAGCTTAGGTAACTCGATCATGCAGTATTTCAAATGTGTGAATGCACTCACTTGTCATCTCGAAAGGCGTGTCCTTTGAAAGAAGATTTGCTAAGGGACACATGATCTTGGAAATATAAAATATGAATCAGCAATAGAAGTCGACATGCCCCAAAAATGATCTGATGTCTTTGATTAAAGAAGGCACAGGTAATTTTGAAATCAAATTCGCCTTAGCTCGGAAAACTTGGATACCTCTCTCAGATACCTGGTGTCCAAGCACAATGCCCTCAGAAGCCATAAAGTCGCTCTTTTCCCAGGAGAGAACCAGGTTCACTTTGATCCATCTTCAGAGGATCTGGACCAAGTGTAGGAGACAATCATCGAAAGATTCACTAAAAATCGAGAAGTCATCCACGAAGAGCTAAAGGTATTTACTACCATATCAGAGAATATGGCTAGCATGCACTGCTAAAAGGTGGCAAATGCATTGCAAAGCCCAAATGGCATCTTGTGGAATGCATACGTACTGTAGGGATAGGTCAAGGTGGTCTTTTCCTGATCTTTGAGATTGATTGCCACCTGGTTATATCCTAAGTATCCATCTAGAAAATAGAAAAATCGATTTCCTACTAGTTTCTTGAGAATCTGATCAATGAACGGTAGTAGGAAATGGTCGTTCTTCATGGAGGCATTCGATTTTCAATAGTCTATGTAGACTCTCCACGAATTCGCAATTCGAGTCGAGATGGTTTCTCTAGATTCGGTTGTAATCACGGTAAGCCTTTCCTTTTTAGGCACAACTTGGATGGGGCTCACCCAGCACTTGTCAAAGATCGGGTAGATGATTCCTACATCGAACCACTTGATAATATCCTTTTTCATGACCTCCTGTAAGTTCAAGTTTAGTCTTCTCTGCATTTCTTGAGATGGTCGTGAGCCTTCTTCGGTATTAATATGGTGGGTGCAATACGAGGGACTTCTTCCAGTCAGGTCATCTAGAGTCCATCCAATGGCTCTTCGATGCTTCTGGAGGATAGAAATTAGCTTCATTTCCTGATCAAAAGTGAGTCAATGTTGATAATCACAGGAAATGTTTGATTCGAACCAAAAAATATGTATTTCAGATGATTCAGGAGGGGCTTTAATTCAAGCATCAGGTTATCAGGAGTGGGTGGTGGTTCGAGATTAGCCTCAGAAGACAGGGTAGAGTTAAGGATAGATCTAGATCAGCTTCGGGCTTTTCGATTAATGGGTCAAGATCTTCTTGTGGTTGTGGTTCTAGGAGAATCAAGTTTTCCTCTGTAATCGGGTCCTCAACGAAGGAACTAATGTTGCAAACTTCTTCTATCACCCCACAATTTATTCCGTTCTGGGCCTTAAAGATAACGATCCTCAATGTCTTATTCTCAAATTTCAACTCAATCTGGCCCTCTTCGTAATTGATATTCACCCTAGCTGTGGATAGGAATGGTCTCCCTGAGATGATTGGTGTGTCTCTCAGATTTTCAGGAGTATCCATTCTAATACAATAAAGTCCACCGGGAAGTAGAAATCTCGTATCCTAACTAGAACATCCTTGAGAACTCTTGGTGACTTTATTGATCTATCAGCTATCTGTAGAGTCACCTCAATCAGTTTAAGCTCGGTTTCCTCAAAATGATCTAGTAGGGATGTGGGGATCAAATTTATCGAGGCTTCTAAATCCAATAAAGCTTGGTCAAAGTCTAGGTTGCCTATCTTACAGAAGGTTAGAGGGTTGCCAGGATCTTTCACTTTCTGCGGGAGTTTATTCAAGATTATAGAGCTGGCTTGCTTAAACAACACGATCGCACTTTCATCTTTATTTCACAGCTTACACTTTGATGTACATAAGTCCTTCAGCAATCGAACTTAAGCTGGGACATGGCGAATCGCATCCATCAAGGGGATGTTTATTTAAACTTGTTCAAAGAGCTTGACCAAGTCTTCCTTGAGTGCCATGGGTTTGGGTTTCCTGTTTCCTTTGGTTAAGGCCTTGGGAAATGGAACCTCTGTTGGTTTCTCCATGATTGGTTCAAGCTCAGGATCTGGGATAGGTATGCCTTGGATGACCATTCTAAGGGCAGGCTCTAAAGTACCAGGGCTAGAGTAGCTAGGATAAGGTTGATCCTGAGTCATTTTGCCGTTACGTGTAGTAATAGTGTTTAGGCCAGCTTGGTTTGGGTTCAGAGTTGCCAGGACTGATGGTTGCTGCTGATATCCCGCATATGATGTGGAAGCCTCCATCCCATCGTGTGATGGTGCACAAGGGGCCTGATAGACATAGTGAGCCTGGCCCTGATTTGGGTTTATAACGTGACTCTGGTTCGCCACATTATTCGGATTTGGCAGAGGTTGGGAAGGGAGTGCACCCAGCTGGCGAGTCCCAGCCATCTATGCGAGTTGATTTTGAACCTCTGTGATCTCTTCCTTGTGCTGCTTCTGCATAGCTACATTAGTCTTCTGGATGTCAGCCAGGGCCTGCAAAATCAAACTCATTTGATCTTCCTTGGTAAGCCTGGATTGGAAATTCGAGTTGGGCCTAGGCTAAGCGAGCTGATATGGTCGCGAAGCTTGTGGTCGAGGATGGAATTGAGGTCTCAAGTTCTGATTATTTCTTGACCACGTGAAATTCGAATGATTGCACCATCCAGGGTTATATGAGTTAGAGAATGGGTCATTCTGGATGGCATGGAGATCCTTGCAGGTCTGAGGAACTCCAGAGTAATCAGAGTACGAGGGTTCCATGCCATCCAGAATGAAACATTCTCCAACTTACATAACCCTGGATGGCGCAATCATTTGAATTTTGCGTGGTTGATAAATAATTAGAACTCGAGACCTCAATTCCAACCCTGACCACAAGCTCTATATCAACTCGTTCAGCCTAGGCCCAGCCTGAATTTCCAATTTGGACCTACTAAGTTGAATATTATTCTCATATTTGTGATTGAATATTAATTGCATCATTATTTTTTATTGTGTGATTAGTGGATTGAATTGCTATATTTGCCCCTGTGAATGACATTGGAACTCACGATTTTTCAAGCACTTATAAATTTTAAATGTCAATTCGATTTTCGTCGCTATACTAGGATGCATTTTACTAAACTACAATGATATTCAAGCCAACATTTTGGCACCATTGCCAATGAAGGAGGAAAAAGAGGATTCTCGACCTATTCTTGGCTGGTTTGGACTGTGGAACCTTGCAGAGCTTATATAGAGCTCAATTGCGAGCTTAATTAGGAGGAAATCACATGATTTGGTTGCATATTTGTAAACTTCAAACTTGATTTTTGTGAATTCACTGGGGTTCTAGGATCAATATTAGAATTCGTGGACTTACTCAATGGATTCCTCATGGTCTAAACACCAATCCCTCCAAATTTTGAGGGAATTGGTGTTGATTTACGAGAGATCTTCTCTTTTGAAGTTTGACACTATTGGATTTGAGGGTTCTGTCCATACAATAATGGCGACAGGGGCATTTCTAGGAAAATGATGAGAAGTTAGGGGCCTGTTGGTAAGGAACTTGAAAGTTAGGGGTTAAAGTATGAGAAATAAAGTTTTTAAGGCCCAAAATGTAAACTAGGTCAAGATGGACTTTGATTGGGTCCAAATTTTGGTGTTGACCTAATTTTGACCCAAGGAATCTAATGGTGAAGTTTGATTTAATTTTTGATTATGTTTGACTGGGTAATTTTCATAGAAGCCCAAATCAAGATAAATTCCAATCTGAAACTCAGTTCTTGGTCCAAATGGGTTCAAATGGTCAAAGTGAAGGTACCAAACCCCTTGGAATATTTTTAAATGAATTTTAGGAGGTTTAGATTGAATTTATCTTGACCATAACCCTTTCAATTTAAGTATGGCTAATAATTAGGGTTTTTAGTGATATATTAATCCTTGAAATGTGTGAAACCATGATTTAGTCAATGTGAGCCCAATTTTTAGCCTTTTGAGTTCATTTAACCTTAAATGAACCCCTTCATTAATATGCATTAATGGTGGAATGGTAAAATAACAAAATTAACCCTATTTTTCTAACTTCATGGAACAGTTCAGTGCGGAATTGTAACCCTCAGACAATCATTTAGGTGCATTTATCATTGAATCTAACTAATTTTGGCTAGTTAGGACTCATGATGGTGTTGCCATCAATCGTGATTTCAGGAAACTCACCACTACTCCATCACCTTCCCTACGCTCTCTAGCATCATGACGACCTTGCTCTTCTTAGTCGGGCACCCTTTGCACCTTCCCACAACTGTGAGTAGCCATTATTCTGATTACACTCTCGACCGCGATGTCCATGACCATACCTCCTTCGCATCAATGAGTGTGGTGATAGCAAGCTCATCTCTTTCATTGCACCGACTTTCGCTACTGCATGCTTCCATGACGACCGCACTTCGATTCCGACTTACAGAGCTTGAATTCACTATCATACTCATTTATTTCTGTTATAATTGGAATTACTATTTTTGCATCATTATATTCAAATCTTGAATCTATATGCGAATTTGCCTCCCTGTGGAGATGACATTATTCTATTTGTGGTTATTTAATATGATATATGTTTGAGTTGATTACATCTTTGACACGAGCAGATCTGATGATTATTTCATTGGAGATTAACGATATTTCAGTGATTCATTAGCTCGTGCATATAAAGTCTAATACTAGTTTTGATTGTGATTTTTCCACCATAATTTATGATGGTAACACCATCATTCTCCATAACTAGCCTGAATTAGTTGAAATCAAGAGACAAATGCTCCTGAATAATCACCTGAAGATAGTAATTCCACTCAAATCTATTTTGAGGAGAACATTAAAATATGGTTAAATCTACAATTTTAACATCAAAACATGAACACAAATTAACCATGGGGTCACTATGGGGTTAAATGAAAGTCAAATGAGCTCAAAAGTCCAAAAAGTGGGTCAACACTAATAGAAATGGGGTTTCATGCAATTCGAGAATCGAATCAGTGCACCAAAACCCTAATTATCAAACCCACTTGAATTGAAGAGGTTCTAGTCAGGATAAAATTCATCTAAACCTCCTAAAATTCATAGAAAAATATTTTAAGAGGTTTAGTACCCTTGGTTTGACCATCTGAACCTATTTTGTCCTAGAAGAGAGTTTCAGATAGGATTTTGCCTTAATTTGGGCTTCTATGCAAATTACCTAGTTAAACATGGTCAAAAATCAAATCCAAGTTCACCATTAGATTCATTGCATCCAAATTAGGTTAAGGCCAAAATTTGAGCCCAACCAAAGTCCATCTTCACCTAGTTTGCAATTTAGTCCTTAAAATCTCTATTTCTTACATTCAAGCCCATAGGTTTCAAGATTTTTAACAAAAGGCCCCTAACTTCTCATTATCTTTGCATTTTTGTCCCTATCTCTATTAGAGGTGTGAACAAAACCTCAACCCAAACCACACGTATTCACTCTTTGATTTCTTAATCAAATCCCTCCAAATTTGAAGGGATTGATCAGGAAGAAAATCCCTTTCCAATGAAACTTATCTTAGATCCTAACTCTCACCATAGAACCCTCAGGAGCTTCGAGAATCAAGGAATCGAAATTTCCTATTTTAGAGCAGATTCGAGCTCTATATAAGATCGTGCATCTCTTAGCGACTTTTTCAGCTCGGTTTCAGGCCAAAAAGCTTCTTCTTCTTCCTTAGCCACCTCCAACCGTAGCTCCAGCGAACTCAATTCTCCTTTGTCGCCCTCTACCATGTACGATATGCAGAGAGAACTTCTTCCTCAGCTTCCTCCACTTCTCACCAGCCATAGCAGGAGTTGCCTTGACCGCTTCCTCCTCCCCGTCTCTCCCACCAGAGATTTCATCCCCTCCGACGTCACCTAATCAAAGCTGGCGTTGAGCTCCCTCCCCTTCATCGGTAATTAGGTCTCCTCACTTCCTCTCCTCCTCTAGATAATTCATAGCCCCTTTTCCTCCTAATTCATCCTACATATCATCTCCTTCCCCTTCGTCTTCTTCACGGCCGGCGACACCTCCGGTCAAGTCGCCTGACCACTACTAGCCACCAATCACTCTGCCAACACCACCACATCCTTCCTCACCACACAAAGACTAAAAGCCTAACCTAATTAGGACTAATAGCTACTCTACACCCCCACCAAACAAAGCCATAAACCTCTGCCATCTCCAACTTCATTCCACTACCACAGCTCACGAAACTCCTCAAAACCTCTGTCATCACCTTCCTCGCCTCACGACGATCCACAGGAGCGTTTTAATTGAGGAAATTATCACGTATTCTTCTTCACAAGAGTTTGCCAAATCACCACCATACGCCATTGCTATTCGTCATCATCGTCCAATCATCACCTTCCCCGTTACCACCTCCAAGTAGCGTGGATGGACATCAGGGAGAGCTCCAAGCTATCAATCGAGGTGCACGACAGCTACAGCAATGTCAATTTGATGGAAGATCTCCTCAACACGTGTGCGAAGGAAACCTACACTCTTTAGTGCCACATTGTGCACTGCTATTTTGGAAATGCATATATAAGGCATTTTTGGTCTATGCTGCTTGCCTCTTACAGTGGGGTTGAGGTCCCCACCTCACATGCCGCACACTCCTCACTCATCACCCACTCGCGATGAGCCTGGACACTGTACATGACCCGATAACCCATTACTGCTCACCCGTTTTCCCGATTAAAGGAGGAAAATCTGAGGAGGGTAGGGGTAGGTTTGCATTGGGATTTATGCCTGGTGCTTTGGGATGTGTGCACACACTTAACATCTCTGAGACTTGGCATCCTTATGCCTGTTCTGAGGCTTGAACATTTAAGGCATCTGATTTACATGCCCAACGTCTGATTGTGGCCTTGATTGAGGTACTGTGGAGTTATTTGAGGCTAGTGCTGACATGGATAGTTGCATAAGTGGTTTTAAGACCACTGTAGGAATATTTGAGTTAAGAAATTGAGATATGTGCTTAATGTGGGAGATTAATTAGTAATCTACATCACCATTTTTAGAGTTTTTCTATTCTCTTTATCCCAGCAACTTCTGAGATATAATTCGTTTATCTTTGAATATATTGTTGAAGTGAATTATTCATTCTATATCTTTTTATGCTTAATTAATTGTGCTCATTATTTTAAATGTGATTAGTGTTGTGAATTCCAATTTGCTCCCTACAACCTCAGACTCAATTCCTTATTTTTGAGCACATTATAAATTTAAATGTTGTAATGATTTTCATCCTATACTACAACGCTATACATAAAACAATGATTCTCATGCAACAACAATTTAAACTACGTTTACTATTATCATTAATGGTATTATTATTATCATTGTCATCATTGATATTATTTACCAAAGTGAAATTTCCCATATCAAATGGTGCCGTTGCTGGAGTGGCAACGAACACAATAGGTTTGCTTGATTATATTTCTAATTTATTCTGTGGTGAAATTTATCTTGACTCATACATATTTGTATGCAAGGAAATCGACGAATTACGACGACAGGTGCAATTGAGCCACAAAGTCAACCTTAAGCGACAGCCACAAGAGACATGAAGAGAAGGAAGGAGACTTGGATCCCACGACCAACATGGATTCTCCTTCATCATTGACTCAATTACTAGAGTAAATCTTAAATTTTAGATCTTAGATTACTAGTTTACTTAATTGCTTTCTTGCCCTTGTAGCATCAAGGCTGGTTTTCAGGGTTTGTTCGCCAAGTTGTTGGTAAGCCCTTATTATGGGGCTATTTTGGGACTCTGTTCCCACATCTTTAGTGATTAGGATTTTATTGGCTGTCATGTGGTTTGACGTTGCATGTGGTTAGCTTAGTCTAGATAATTGCTTACTTGCTTTATTAAAAAAGAAAACTCTCGAGCTACCTACTTAGAAGTTGCATATCCTTAGGTGCACCCATTTTAGGGGTGATTGAGTAGCACATTAGATCTACTTTACCTGCATTGCAGACATTACTTGCATGAAAATTACTCGAGTCAAGTTTATTCTCATATCTTTCCATCCAATGCCTGATCTCACATTGCAATCTGGGCTAAATTCAGAGACCACCTAATTTTGATTGAATTTACCTAATTAAGTGGTTGCCTAACTTAATTTGGGATTGCTAATCAAATTAGGCCCTAAAAGCAAAATCATACTTGACTTGATTAAAGGACTTAGGTGCGATTCTTTTAAAATCAAATTGATTTTTGGTGTAATACACACAAGCACCATGGAGTACTTCAGTAAGGGACACTAGAGACTTCTTTCTACCTCATCTTCTTGAACCATAATGGGAGTTAGCCAACGATCAACAAGTCTATCACATCACACAACCTCGGAGAGTTTGTGGTGAGTGATCTCAATTAGAGGTAAAAAGTCTTTTTGAGTAGGTCTTAAGGCACTAATGAAGATTGGCTTAGGATGTGTAATTGATTGTGTAACTTATTTGGCCACCAAGAGATAACATAATTGACCTCCTTTCTTCTCCAAAGAGCCTATCAGGGATTTCAAGTTACATTCACCCTCTTATACTACTAAAGTGGGAACGGATAGGCCCAAACTTGACCCTATTTGACAACTTTGATGGGTAGGTTGGAAGTTGGCTTAAAGACCTAATCTACTTAAGAAAAAGAAGTCCCTTTGACTGGTGTTTGTTGTAATTGATTTGTGTATGCTTGGTAGATGCTCTCTTAAGGGTAGTTTAGTGTTTGATCCTAAGCCTGAGTGAATCATTAAGAGAGTCCACCAAAGAGAAAGGAGAGAAGAGATGACTAATCAAGGAGCAAATCAACATAGAACTTTGAGACACTATTTCATCCCGACCAGCCAATCCACTCATGCACCAAGGAGACTGGGAGGGGACAATTTGATTGCTTCAAATCGCCATAAAACTAAATAAATTATTGTGGGAGCGTGAAGCAAATCAAAACAAACATAAACCCACGTATAGACGAGTGTTGATCAATAGGGAAAGCAAAAGAACACCAAAATGTTTTTATTCAATCTCAAGAGTTTGAGTACATGTCATGAGAAACAAGAAAAACAAAATAAACTGGAGAAGAAAAGAGGTAGCCTAGATGGAGGGCATCCCCTCCCTTGGTGGTGTGGAGCACTATGATCAAAAGCCCGGTCACGATGTGGGGGCTTGACACTGTCACCACCGAGCTGGTGGAGATGGAGAGTGTGGAGGAAACATCCACAATGTAGTACACACAATGAGAACGCAGTGATGCACGGTGTATGAGGTAGAGCATGGTGTTCGCGGTGGTTGTAGAGGAGGTTACGCCATGGTGATGGAGAGGAGGAAGAAGAGGGCACGCCCTCCCTCTCCACTTCTCTTTTCTTACATGTGGGAGATGATGGCTTCTGTCTAATGGTGTTCCCCTTGAAATGTGGATCTTGGGTCCATATTTTAAGGATGTGTTAATGGATTTCCAAAAAAATGTCACGCCGCATTTGAAATATTCTCTTCAAATGGAAAGCACAACAAGGATGATTGACCACTTATGGTGGAATCCTACCAAAGGTGGCAACCACCATATTTAGAGAGGGAAGAATTGCGCTTGTGTCCAGGCGACTTCACCATTTTCTTGGTGATGTGCATTATTTGCTCCACCTAGGTCCTACGTAAAAGAAATAGAAAAGTTAATTCAAAGTCTAATAGATTGCTATCATGCCAAAAAATATAGATATATAATTATTCCTTGTGCATAAATATTTGAGGTGCATAAGACTATGCATACTGTAAGGAGATGCATGCAACTCAAATTCCCTACTTATGCAATTATTTATATCTAAATGCATCCTAATGTGCGAGAACTTACAACCTTAGGCTTAATTATAGTCCACCGAAGTGTACTCATCACAATCCATATGAGATCAAGAGCAGTACCATGTCTTGTTGCCCTCCTTTTATGGTACTACTAGAGAGGACTATGATTGCATAGTAATCATAGGACATAAATTGACTAAATAAAGCTAATAACCTAGCCTACATTGTGTAAATAGAGCATCCATCCAATGCATTTCATTATCATATGTATATTCTTCATCTAATTCCATCATTTCATGGGCCTATTGATATACTGTAATTTCATATGTATAGGACCATGATGGAGAGCTACATTTGGATTGAAAAAATGCAAAGAAGCTATTCCCGCATTCAGATGATAGAGATGAGAAGCCAAGAATTGAAGGAAAGGAAGGAGACAGGCTCATGTAGAATCAGGACAAGCATGGCCCCATCAGGACAAGGTCATGCAAGCCCATGCAATCTAGCCTCCACGACCACTCAACACCTATCCTACACACCCATGCACACCTATTTAAACACACACTCACTTGAGCACACAAATCAAAGTCACCTACAATTCACATGCAATTGGGAACATATGCTACACATGCATATCATTACATATTTTATTTATTTAGTCACACTAGAATGTGGGCCATAGGATGTCATTTCATGTTTTAATATCTTTTATTTTTACTTACAGGTTACCTAGGCCCACCAACACTCTACACAACACAAGCCCAATACACACCCTTAATCACCCCCACCTAGCTTATTCCCACCTTATTCCCACACCAACATAAGCACCACCTAAACCCCTCCACTAAGCCCCACTTATCCCCACGCCAAGACACCCTTATCCACTCCCATTTGAGCACCCTTGACCTATGCCCTCACCTTAGGCTATACCCCATACTAGAACCTTCCAACCCTTAGGATGTACCCCTTAAGCTATGCCCTACACACCTCTCTAGGAACACCATACCTAGGAGGCCTCTCAATAAAACAGAGGACCCCCATAGGATCCCCTTCGCCCCCCCCCCCCCCCCCCCCCCTCTTCCATTTTCTCTCATCTCCTTCACCTTCCAAGCTTCACTCTCAAGTGCTCTCCCTACCAAGGCCAATGACTACAGTAGTGGCCCCTTGGTCTTGGTCTTTTCTAGGTGAAGAAGAGTAGGCTACACACCGACCCCTTCCCCTCCCAATAGGTCTAGTACCCACATTGGGAGGACACCTATCCCTCTCTATATTCTCTCTTTTGCATTTTTTTTAACTAGTGTACTTCCGTGCTGATGAGATGTGGCTCATCATAGGTAAAATACCAAAATTAAGCTAGAAACTAAGTTAAACACTATCAAATTAACATAAGAAATGGGTTATGTGTGAGAATTAAGGAAAATGACCTAAAACATCAAATTTGTGTTAAAAATGTAGAATTAGGTCAAATTTGAAAGATTATATATTTAAATATGTAAATGGATGAATTAAATGTCAAATTGAATACAATTGAGCTTACTTTCACAAATCAATGGTTGGAATAATGTCTAAAATGTTCAAAATACATGCCATAAAAATCTCATTGCATTTTGATCTCATTAGGACCTAGAAACACGTGCATTACATTTAGGTCCTCCCATATCAATTAATCTTAACATTCTATGCACGAAAATATGTTAGGGACTCTTATGTAAGCTTTTAAGGACCTTTTGGTATCACTAAGGGGTTCTTGTGTAAATTTTCTACCATTTCAAGAATAAAGGCTCTCTAGTAATTTGCCTAGAAGACCTGGGCATGTGCAGCTACCCTCTTACTCCAGCAAGATGAACCCAAGCCTTATCTACCGTACATCTTCCGATCTCTAATCCAGCGGTGGATCTTTCATCAACCTCCTATCCCTAGTTCGCAAATTTTCCTGCCACTGTTTAGATCACATCTAACTAGTCTTCAATCACTTGCATCGCGCGCACTCTAGATCTCTTATGAACCCTTGATCTCTAACGTCAGCTGCCTGTCATTACAAGTGACCTCGAGCCCCATAGCCTACATAAGCACTACCCCTATGGCCTACACAACCTTACCAGCTCCCCCCTACTCTGTTAAGGCGGTTGCTTCATCTCCTCCAATTCCCTTCCTCCTCCCACAACCTATGACAGAGGCTGTGATGTAAACATATTTATATCACATAAATCATCTATTTTTGTGAGTTAAACATATAGTTGCATCATACATTATAAATATTGCATAACATGTATCATCTTGCATTTAGTTTAGATTGTATAAAGTTTAGGTTAATTTTCTCTTTTTGTGGTCAGGGTATAGGAAAATACTTAATCGAAGCCTCGGATTGAAGTTCAAACCGTACGAATTTGATCAGGGCAACGATTGGAGTTCAATGACTCCAAGATCGCCCTGCTATGACTTCTGTAGCATCAAATGCAGTCTGAGAAAGATCAGAGGTCAAGGGACCAGGTGGTGCAAATAAGTACTTCAGATGACAAATTCAATCACATAGATGGGTTCAGATTGATGATCGCAGCCCAACGGAGTGAAAATCGGTCCAATCCGTCATTCGTGGCACCATCTACAAGTTGGAGAAGATGGACGGCCAAGATGGCACCACGTGGTGCCATCTCAGCTGCCTAAACTGCCCAAGGGTGGCTGCTGCTCTTTCTCTCTTCAACCAGCCATTAGATCTGGGACAGCCATGGTCACGTGTGCCTTAAAGCGTGCGCACTCCTCAAATGCAGACGCAACGTGTTGGGCGAGCACTTCTTCGCGAGGTAGAGGCATGGGTATGAACCTCGCTTCACCTCAAATCAAGGAGTGAGTGCGAGAACGGTCAACTTAGGCCGTCGAATGCAAATCGGACGGTCGAAGAGAAGGCAACATGGCTGCACGAGATTGCATGAGCATTGCACATGCAATCAAACGTGCATGCGAATGCCCGATCGCATGCACAGGCACGCGATGAAGGCGTGGGCGCAATGTGTTTTAAGTTGTCCAATCTTGCAATTAGACGACTGAGAGCCCACAAATGTGCATAAGGCATTTTGTGCACAGAAGGAGAGGAGGCGGGGGTGTGCGCACATTCTTTAGCGAGGTGGGGTCTTTAGTGACATTTATATTCGTCACTAAAGACCCCCTCATTTAATGTTTTAGGATGAAATGACCTTTGTGCCCCCTCCAAAATTCACCTATAAAAGGCTCTACAACCCCCACACATCCTTGATCCCTTCATCTCTTCTCTCACCCCCTTAAAGGCTCTACAAGCTTGTCCCAAACCCAGGATGCTACATTAGAGTTAAAATTAGAATTTTTCCACCTTCTCGCCTCCTTCGTGGAGAATCCTGCGATTGTCTTCTCATCGACGTTCGGCAAGCGGATCCCACTATGACGTCGCCCTGCCCCATCCTCCGATGTCCGTCGTCGTTCTCCTTCATCTTGCATCTCACCACCGTCGTCCGGGCGCTCCATCAACACGGCTCATCCTTGAAGCAACCATCGAAGAGGATAATTCTCACCTCCCTTCTCTTTACTGCTTTCTAGAGTAGATTCATCACTTTCTAGTTGTAATATTTCCATCTTTATAGTGTAGTGATTAGTTGTAATGAACATTACTCTGTGGTTATGAAATCCATGTTTATTCTATCTCTATTTTATCTTTATTTGTATGATTCTCTTTCTCTCTCTTCTATTAATTATTCTTTAAGTAGATAGCTAGTTTAGATTTAATTTTTCCAGCTTTTCTGCTTCATGACAACAAAACAAACATGATTTTTGATCAAACGTCCACCTCCCTATGTTCGACTCGGAATTCCTTTTGAGCTTCGATTAAAATTATCTATTGACGGATTTTTCTCGCAAATTACGAAACAATGACGGGTTTTCCAAACTCAACTCTTTTCGTGATGACTTCTCTGAAACAACATTTTGGCGCCGTTGCTGGGGAGGCGACGTCCTTTGATTTTTTGCATTTTCTGACTTACTGATCATTTACCTTACTTCTCTCCTTTCTTATTGTGATTACAGGTACTCTCACGAGGTGGGCAAAAGCGATAGATTTGAGTAAAGTGCTATTGAAGGGTCTGTAAGTAACCCCACCTCCCCACCCACTAGATTTCATTCCACCACCTAATAGCACAAACCCTAATTAACCTAGGAGCTTGCATAAACTCTAAGGTTAGTTCTAATTGTTTCTTTGACACTTCTACCCTTCTCACCCTCTACATATAAAGGAAAAATTTTTTAAAAATCTCACAAAGGTACACAACCTCTTCTAATTCTTCATACTCAACCGGTAACCCAATCTTTGGGACCGGTATACTCATCAACACATATTGAGTAGAAATCAGATTAGATAATCATTTGTGTACCTAATTAAGTGGTGCATCAGGCCAATTGTTTGAGTTCTTTGGGTCGCAACACTTCAACTTAAAACAACTCATCAAGTAGCTACCAAATAGGTTCAACTTTTAGGACTAAACCAGGCACTCCACATTTTAGCTTGATTTCAAAGGAAAACATCTTCACCTATGTTTCCAAAACCTGGTGTGCCAACTGAACTTGATTGAATATACCTAATGTTGAATTCTAAAAGCTACTAAGCAAGATTTCAACCCTAAAATTCACTACATCCAAAAATAATCTTGCTTGAAAACCACTGGTTGTGCATACTCACACATATCAATCAATCATTAAGGGCATAACCCAGATAAATAGCCCATCACATTACAAAGCACATTCACACCTAACCCCATTTAAAATAGAGTAGACGTTGGCCTTAAGGATTGGATTCGCTCTTTGGAGCCCAGATCGAGATTATTTTCAATTAGTCTATTTCTACCATTCAATCTGATGTTTAGCTAGGGGAGCACAATCAAACGATCGCAGTTGGGGGGTATCAAAGGAACCTGAGGCGAAAGCCAAGGGAAGAACCTTCTCCCCAGCCCCTCCCTCTAACTGGTTGGGTTGACTGGAAAGAAGTAGATCAAATCATTTCTTCATCTCAAGATGGGTTCTAGGAGTCTGTAGGTCTTTAGGCTAGCCAAGTTAAGGACATGTTTAATTGTTTGTATTACAGGGCACCTTTCTTCCTCCCATTCTATCATGGATCCTTCCACATCCTATTCGCACTTCCACTCCTACCCTCCTACCACTACTTATTCCCAAAATGATTATTATCTAGACCTGTGTTGTTCTCATCCATTTTCTAGTTGGGATAATCCTGATTGGGGATACAGTTCCAAACCTCCATATTCAGGGTCTAACCTTGGGTGCTATGATCTCGATTCTTATCCTTTTCCGAGCTACATCAATTATAGATCACCGCCCTCATTTGGACAACCTAATATGATTTACAATCATGAAGGATATGTTGATCCTTACGCTTCCCCAGATTACACTACATATAGGTCATCACCTCTTTATGGACAACCTGAAATGACCTATTATCAGAGAGGGTATCAAGAACCTCAATTCATTGACTCCCCTACACTAAACCCAAGCCCACCCAACCTTGAACCAAACCATTTGGTTTAGGTTAACCAAGTCCAAGATAAGGTGTTGGCTAACTTAAGGAATACCATACAGTCTTTAGAAGCTCAGCCAACACCATGCCCTGAAGAATTGGAGCCTCTAATTGAAATGATTGACGATCTTAACAAGTATTTGTTGGATTGACTCTAGGATGTTAAGGATAAGGACTCGAGTGAGTTTTTACTTGGGAAGTTATCGAAATTGAGGATGAGATTTGTGATTGCTCTAGTCCAATCTTGGGAGGATTCCCAGGATGAACCCCTATCAGGAGAGCCGATGTCAAAATCCACTCAAGCACCTGTAGGGGGGACACATTTTACGAGACCAAGGTTGACTAAGTTATTCTAGAGTAATCAAATAAGGATGAATTAAATTATTCACCAAAGATCCCTGAGCCAGGGAATGAGGAAACGTATGTCTCCATGGATCAGAAAGTGATTGATGATTTTGAGACATATATTAATGTGGATTTAAAATTCTTTGATTCTGAAGGTGAAGAATCATTAAGCGAAGTCTCACCTGAGTTTACAACACACGATTACAGTGAGATGACGAGGTCTGAGGAATTTGATGAATCATTTTATGGCCCTAAACTTGAGGAACTTGATTCTGTTGGGGCTCACATGGTGGATTCAGATCCTCATTTCATGAAGGATTCAAATTAAAACCCCATTCCTTAATCACACCCCGTTGAGCATAATGAGGAATCTGTTCTTGAGATCATTCGACCCAAGTCAATTCTGATTTAGTCACAACTTTTAGACTTGGAAATTTCATGTGGGGTGATTAATATGCATGAGGTCCCAAAATTTGAAATTTTGATTATGCAGGATAGGAAGTGGGAAATGATGATTTGGGAAGCCAATTCCAAAGGAAGCAGAAGTCCGAGTCTAAGGGTTCCTATTTTCCTGAAACCCCCAACCTTCTACTTGGTTATCCTTATGACATTTTTGACTCAGAGGTTGTCCAACCCAAGCATAAATTATTGATTATCCTTTTGAGCTTGATTTCTTTGCAATCTGACTTTTTGGACTTGGGTTGCATCCTCACATATCGCAGGCCCGACCCTACTTGCATGCTGATCTTTGATTTTTTTTTTTAAACAATAAGCAAAGCTATTGTACTATGATAACAATTCAGGAGAGCATTTTATTAATTATAAAAAAATGAGTTTACAAGACGAATCCCCATATACGTATGAGGGACCATCATGCATTTACAAGTTGTTCCACACAAACTGGCCTCTCTTGAATAAAACTCATTTCTCGCTCTCCAAATGCACCACATCACTATTGCCATATGTATATCCAACTTATCCTTTGTCAAGAATTTTTTCCATAGCAAGTCCCATGTGGGTAGTGGCTCCCTACATACTCTCCTCCAAACCATATTTGTCACCACACACGATGAGAAGATGTGCCTAGAGCTGTCAGTGAGAAGTCCACAAAGCAAGCATGACTGTAGTGCCACACCCATCCTTCTGTGTCTAAGATCCCTTGTAACCAATCCATCTCTCCTACACAGCCATAAGAAGAATTGGACCTTTGTTGGAACTTTCAAGAGCCTAGCTTTCTTGCTATTAGATCTGCCTCCTCCGAGTTAGACAAAAGTCTGATCTTGTCATATGCTCTAGCTAGGGTGAAGATCCCCTCCCATCTGTAGTGATCCGCCAGTCCAGCCACCAGTCTAAATGCCTTCAAGTCTAACTGCAGCCTTACCTTTTCTTCCCAAGTTCTGGTGCCATCCCTATTGGAAGCTGCCCTTCAATCTGCCAGGACGCATCAGATTCTGACCAACAGCGGTTGACTGGTTCCCATTTGTCTCCAGCAGCTGCGTATGCTCTTGGATATGCATTTTTAACTAAAGATCTTTGGTTTTGGATAATTTTTATCTAGAACCTTAGATATACTTGACCATGGGGTATGGGTCTGCACCACAATATGGTCCACATTTGTCGACATCTGTTGGCAGGTCCTTAGGTGAATCTTTTTATCCTGAATCTGACCTACACCTGTAAATTCTTTATTTCTTCTTCTTTGTATAGTGTGCCTAGCTGAAGGCACTAAATTCAGCATGTATACAGCCTCTTTTTTATCTCGGAGCTGACCTGTTAATCATGAAATTCAGGTGCTTTCTTCTCTACTCCACTCTATTTTATGTCTTTTTAATACAATGAGGACATTGCATTAGACAGGAATGGGAGGGTGGATATCATTATCTGAATCATCTTGTTAGCTCCGAAGATTCTTTTTATTTTCTCTTTATTTTTGAAAAAAAAAATTGAATTAGGAAAGAGAACATGGGCTTCAGAAAATTTTCAATCTTAGAGAATAAAACTATATAACTTGAACACTTAGACCCTTCAGGTCTTAGGGTTTAATCAGCCCAAGTGTTCACTAAAATGTGGACTTGTTTCTCGAGTCCTCGCCATTTGAAAATTTATTTTAAATTTGTTAAATAAGTTAAGGTGATAAGTACATGACTTATCAACTTGCCCTTTGATTTGAGGGGATTTTAAGTCTAAGCATCTACACACTATTTGCACTGACTCACTTTTTCGTGGTTTTTACGAAAATTAGGTAGCTAATGAACCTTCTAGGGTGGTATGCTGGCAAGTTATCGTGGATAACAACCCATTGGTCGGTTGTCCAGAGCCCATCCACACGATCATTCTTTTTCTACTGCCTTTAGGTAGATCTTAGATCAAGAAAGCCACCAACTTAGAATAAAAGAAAAGAAAAATATTGAAAAAGAGAAAAAGAAAACTAGAAAAGAAGAAATAAGCCATAATTCACCACACGAGTATGGTTGGCAAGTTATCGTGGGTAACAACCCATTGGTCAGTTATCCAGATCCCAGCTCACAAAAATTCACGTTCAATTCCAAACATTTAGGAAGAAGCCGAGAAGTAGAATAAATTGAAGAGATATACACTGGGTTCGCCCTTATGTTGACCCCATAAAAATAAAAGTAGGGAGAAAGCTACCAATCGTATAGATACACCTTTAGGTAGAATTTATTTTAAGGTCACCTAGGGGCATAGAAACCCAAAGTCCGTTCTGATTACCGATCAATGAGTCTAGCACTTCACACAAAAAGATGCTTAGAACTTAAAGTTTTCATCGAGTCTTGGGTCGGTTGAGTAGCCGTAAAAAGCTGCTCCGAAACCCTAAACTCAAAAATCCTAAAAAATTAAAAAAGAAGAAAAAGAAAAATATCTTTCTTTGAATAAGGCGAGGGCTTGAGGCGGTCTGCATTTTGGCAGACACCCGAGCTCTGTTTTGTCTCTGTAGTTCAAGTTTTAGTTGAAATTCCTAAGAGTTAAACAATAACCTTTGCCCAAGAAATCTAATTCTAATTCTCTTATAAATAGCATGAGTTTTGCTAGGGACTAGCAAAAGATAGGCATGGGGTTGTGATGTAAACATATTTATATCACATAAACTGTCTATTTTTGTGTGTTCTTAGACGTATAGTTGCATCATACATCATAAATATTGCAAAACATACATCATTTTGCATTTAGTTTAGATTGTATAAAGTTTAGGTTAATTTTCTCTTTTTGTGGTCAGGATACAGGGAGATATTTAATCGGGGCCTCAGATTGAAGATTAAATGGTATGGATCTAATCAGGGCGACGATTAGAGTGCAACAACTCTAAGATCACCCTAATCGGACTTCCATAGCAACAGATGTAGTCCGAGAAAGATCAGAGGTCAAGGGGTCAGGTGGTACAAATATATACTTCATATGACAAATCCAACTACATGGATGGGTTTGGATCAACTATCACAGCCCAACAGCATGAAAATCGATCCAATCTGACATCTGTGGCACCATCTACAAGTTAAAGAAGATGGACGGCCAAGATGGCACCATGTGGCGCCATCTTTGCCACCCAAACCGCCCAAGGGTGGCCGCTGCTCTTTCTCTCCTCAACCGACCATTAGATCTGGGCCGTTGAATCTTGATCCAACGGTCATGGTCCCATGTGCCTTAAAGCGTGCACGTGCCTCGAATGCAGAGGCAGAGCGTTGGGCGAGAGCTTCTTCGCAAGGCAAAGGCGCAGGTTTGAACCCCGCTTCACCTCAAATCAAGGTGTGAGCGCGAGCACAGCCAAATTAGGTCGCCAGATGCAGATCAGGCAGTCAAGGAGCAGGCAACGTGGCCGCACGAGATTGCGTGAGCACTGCACACGCGATCAGACGTGCATGCAAACGCCCGATCGTACGCACAGGCGCGTGATGAAGATACAGGCGCAATGAGTTTTAAGCCGTTCGATCGCTGAGGGCGCGCAAACATACATAAGGCATTTTGTGTGCAAAAGGAGAGGAGGCGGGGGTGTGCACACGTTCTTCAGGGACATTGGGTCTTTAGTGACATTTATATCCATCACTAAAGACCCCCTCATTTAATGTTTTAAGATGAAATGACCTTTATGCCCCCTCCAATCTTCACCTATAAAAGGCCCTACGATCCCCACACTTTCTTGATCCCTTCCTCTCTTCCCTCACCCGCTCAAAGGCTATACGAGCTTGTCTCAAACCCAGGATGCTTCATTAGAGTTAAAATTAGAATTTTTCCACCTTCTCACCTCTTTCGTGGAACATCCCGCAATTGTCTTCTCATCGCCATTCAGGAAGCGAATCCCATGACGATGTCACCCTTCCCATCCTCCTTTGTCCATCATCATTCTCCTTCATTCTGCATCTCACCACCTTCGTCCGGGCACTCCATCAATGCAACTCGTCCTCCAAGCAGCTGTCGAAGAGGATAATTTCTCACCTCCCTTCTCCTTACTGCTTTCTAGAGTAGATTTACCACTTTCTAGTTGTAATATTTCCAACTTTCTAGTGTAGTCATTAGTTGTGATGAACATTACTCCATGGATATGAAATCCATGTTTATTCTATCTCTATTTTGTCTTCATTTCTATGGTCCTCTCTCTCTCTTCTATTAATTATTCTTTAAGTAGATAGCTAGTTTAGATTTAATTCAACCAGCTTATCTACTTCATGACAGCAAAACAAACATGATTTTTGATCAAACGTTTGCCTCCCTGTGTTCGACCCAGAATTCCTTTTGAGTTTCGGTTAAAATTATCTGTTGATGGATTTTTCTCATAAATTACACTACAACGATGGGTTTTCCAAACTCAACACTTTTTGCGATGATTTCTCCGACACAACAGGCTACACCTCCCTCAATTCGTCCTTGCCACTAGGGATCCCATGACACCAGAGCTCCTCTAGTTGAGCTCTTCATTATTGGAAGCTACCTGCTGTGGATCTTCAAGGTCCCATTCATCCAATTAGAATAGGTTTTTAATGCTTTTCTAGTGTATACTCGTGTAATTTAGATAATTTAGATTAGATTTAGTCATTTTATTGTGTTAGATTAGGATTGGATTGTTTAGATATTAATTTCCCACAATCACACATCTCTAATCAATTCATATCAGAGAAGTCAATTCACATCGTCACTTCATTCCATAGATATTCCTCATCATCTCACACTCACTTCTCATTGTTTTCCTCATTATTTTGATCATCAAACCATTCCACTCATCAAAGTCGATTTGGATTTGAAGCTCTCTAGCTTCTAGATCTAAATCATGCTCAAACCCAATCGAGGGCCATCTCACTCATTTCATTAGACCATAATAGCCCTCCCCGTGCTCTAAATTGTGCTAATCTGATCAATTAAGTATGATTTGATTTTTGAATTTGATCGAGGAATTTATCAAGCAATCATGTTTTAATCAGCTCTAATTGATCAAACTGAGCTAATATTTGTGTACTCGGATTAACTTCGATTGATTTGAGCGTAATTGAGTGGATTTTTATGGATTGATTTCATTGCACCTAATTTCTAGTTGTTACTGTCTTCTTCATCGTTGTAGTAGTGAGCACCTATGAAACTCGATACATTGAGTTGAGGTCCTTGAAATAACCTAATTAATTCTAAAGCATCGCTTAATCATCCTGAACACCAATCAATGGTGTACAAGATGATTAGCTAATCAAATTTGTATAACGAAGCCACGTCAATGGCCTGGCGCAGGCAACAGCTCGATCTTATTGAAAATGCTTTCAATTTGTTATTTGGGATTTTGAACATGTTTAAAGGATATTAATAAATGTCTAGGGGCGATTTTCAAGTGATTTTGATGATTGATTTGATTCCCTCCTTCAAACTGTCTATAGCATAAGGAAGAAGATTAGATTAGGGTTTTAAGGTTTGTTGAAGCTTTGGTTAGAGTTTTGGTGAGTTCTTTTTTTATAAAGGAAAAGAACCACTACTTTTCAAAGAAGTTGTCCATTTTTATTCATATAAAGAAAAAAAATATAGCATGTTATCTAGCCACAGCCTAGTGTGGTAGGCTACATCGGCACATATATTCTCCACCCATACATTCCCTTCACTAAAGGTAACATCATTTCTCATTCTCCAACTGGCCCATAAGGTGGCCGCCATTTAGACACATGGATTGTCTACTGTCAAAAAAGAGGACTAGAGGCCATACCACATGGGTAATGATGGAGAACAAAATATGCTCCAAACTGCATTGGTTACCAAACAAGAAGTAAATAGGTGCTTGGTATCATCTTCTTCAAAGCCACAAAGAGGACATAGAACCATCGTAGTACCCATAACCCTCCTCCTGTAGGCACTCATCACTAGACCCTCATGCCTGGATAGCCAAAGAAAAATATGAACCTTCAATGGGATTTTCAACTTTCGCAAACACTTCAACACACGTCTATACTCATCACTTCTCTGATCCCCAACAAGGATCTTGTAAGCCTTAGACAGTGTATATACACCCTTCTACCAGTGGAACACATCTAGGCTGTCTCGTGGCCTAAAGGCCTCCAAAGCCAATTGTAGCCTACGCGCCTCCTCCCCAGTTCTTGTGGAGTGCATCCCACCTGACATGATCCTCCAGCCTTCTAGATCCCCCTGCCACACATCAACCACTGACGCATCCTTTAGGCCAGAGGATTCATACACATACGGAATGAATCCTTAAGCCTTCCTTTCCCACACAAATCATTTTCCCAGAAGTACAACTTCTCACCATTGCCAAGCAAAGGGGAAATTTTGTCCCAGTGAATATTAAGGGACTCAGAAATCGACTTCCAGAAAGGAGATACGTTGTTGTTCGAGTGGATCAAGTCCATCAACTTGCCCGTGTCAGCATAGGAGTCTTCAACTATCCTCTGCCATAAGCCATCATCACCCCTCATGATATTCACACCCCATTTGAGAAGGAGTGCATCACCAAACTCTCTGAGGCTTCTAACCCCTAGTCCACCCTACTTCTTAGGCATGCAAATCTTGCACCATTTGACTAGTTGCATAAATTTTCCTGCCTATGACGATCCCTTCCAGAAGAAGCGCTTACACACAATATCAATTTTCTTTACAATAGAGCCAGGGGGCCTAAACATAGAAAAGAAGAAAACAGGTATAGCGGATAAAATTGAGTTTAATAAAACTAGTCTTCCTCCTTTAGACAAGAATCTCCCACACCAACTCTCCACCTTCATGGAGATCTTCTCAAAAAGGTACTTTTAGTCATTCTTCTTCATTCTCTTGGCCTGGAGAGGAAGGCCAAGGTAACGGATAGGCAGGCTAATGCACGATGTCTACAGGATCTGTGAAATTGTATCTTTTATGTTGCAAGTCCTACCAAAACAAATCAGAGAGGATTTTGCACCATTCAACATAGGACCCGTCACAGAGCTAAAAATGTCCACCACATGCTTCAATGCTCTTGCTTCAGATTCCCCCTTTCAATGAAGAACACTATTTCATCTACAAACTATAGTATAGGGGTTAGCACACGCTAAAAAGATAGCGTGTATCCATACAATAAACCTCTTGTGTAGGCTTTAAAGGCAACCCATGCCAAAGTATTTACTGCCAAAATAAAAATCAGAGGGGCAACTAGGAAACCCTGCTTCACTCCCTTCTGAGGTTCTATCCATTTTGTTGTATGGCAGCCATTGATTAGAGGGGAGAAAGAAGCAGTCATAATGCATCACTTGATCCATTAAACCCGCATTTTTGGAAAGCCTCTCCTCCTAAAAATTCCCTAAAGGTATGCCCAAGAGACTGAGTCGTACGCTTTAGAAAAGTCCACCTTCCAAATAAAGGCCTATTTTTTTCTCCTCACCTACCTTAACACCATCTCCTACATCAATATAAAGGACTCCTGTAAAGATCTGCTCATCAAGAATGTTGACTATACTAGGCTAATAATAGAAGGAAACACCTCCCTCAAACGGTTGGCAAGGACCATTCCAATTATCAAGAAATTAAGTTTGATAAGGAAATGAGGCAAAAATCAGAAAGTAACTACTCACCTCCCTTCTTCGAAAGGAGAAACAAGAAGGACTTATTTATCCTTTTCATACCAGCATTACCCCTCCGAAATTTTGCCATCACATCCATCACATCATTTTTTAATAAAGGCTGAAATTCCTTATAAAATAGCGTAGGTAAACATTCGGACCTGGTGACCCCTCTGCATTGAAACCCTTCAAGGCCAGTTCAACCTCCTCCACCCGAATCAGCCTAGAGAGCCTCACACCATCCTCTTCACTCAACTGTGGCATATTTGAGTGGGACAATCTCCACTCCCCTCTTCAGTTCACCCATGTAGAATCCATATAGTATTTGTTTGCGATATCATTATGCTGAATAGGAGACGTGGCCACCTAATCTTCATGCTTGAGTGTAGAGATCAAATTATAGTTCCTCTCACTGGCCGCAACATGGAAAATTTAGTATTCGAATCACCCTCCTTGAGCCACAACTGTCTCAATTTCTGGCACCAATCCATCTCCCTCTGCAGATCTTCTTTAGCAATAACATTCAACAAATCCTTCCTCATATTTTGTTCTTCCTCATTTAGAGTTCCACACCCTTCTTTCTCATCCAGAGTTTTCACCTTCTCCATCACCTCTTTCCTTTTTTGAACTTTCACCTATGCCATAGTTCTTTTGAAATCAAAAAGCATAAGGCGAAGGCCCCTCAACTTAGCTACAAGGAGTTGGGTAGTAGTGCCTTCACCTTCAAAGGAGGACCACCAGGATGCAACCAGATCTCTAAACCCCTCCTCTGCCAGCCACGACTTCTAAAATTTAAAATAAAAGTGCATCTGTAGGCCTTCACCACTCTCCCACACAAGAGGCATGTGATCAAAGAAGGGTCTAGCCATTGCCACAACTAAACCCAACTGGAAAGAGCTCATCAACTCCACATTGCACAAGAAGCAATCTATCTTGGGTTGTAGACCACTACCATTTCTCTACATGTAGGCTACCCCAGAGGATGGAATATCCGCCAACTCTAATTCTGAAATCACATTCTGGAAGCCAAAAGTTGAGGAATTAGTTCTACCATCTGATCCATCATCAAACACAAATGTAGCATTGAAGTCTATGCCCAGCAGCAAGATGCCCCCTCGACCCATCCCGATGCCTCCCTCAACTCCTCCTAGAGGATTGGTTATTCACTTTGAGAACATGGTCCATAAACTGAAGTGATACATATGTAAGCACTGTCTGATCTCTTGGTAAATTTTTAGGTAAGTGAGAATCTACCCTCCTTGCAATCTTTCAATTGTAGCACATTTTTTTCCACCACAGACAAAGGCCTCCTGATCTCCCTTGAGAAGTGACACACTTAATCATCCCTTGACCACTATTAAATGGGTACCAAACACCATCATCACCCCCTTCAATATATGTGATGAGAATACCATCATGAGCCCTAACTAACTCATTTTGACCTAGAAAAGAGAACAAAAGCTCCTGCATAACCTAAAGAAGGGCCTAATTCAAGGAATAATTGTTCTGAGAAGAAAATAAGAAACAAAGGGTAAAACTACAATTGTACCATTGTAGTACATCAAAGGGATTTCTCAAGGGCTAAACATAGGTCAATTGGTCTTAAGAAGATAAAAAGTGAGTTGGTTCAATCAGAAAAGGGTTCATGTGCAATCTAAGAATTAAATGACATCTTGCAACCTTAAAACAGGCTCACTTAATTCAACAAGGTTCTAGTCAGGATAAAAATCAAATAAATCCTATAAAATTCATGGAAAAATATTCCCTAGGGTTTAGAACCTTCAAATTGGCCTTTGGAACCTATTTTGACCTAAATTATGTTTTTGTGTAAAATATCCAGTCAAACGTGGTCAAACCAAAAATCCAACTTCACCATTAGATTCTTTAGGTCCAAATTAGGTTTGTACCAAAATTGTGACTTAAGGGGAGGTCACCTTGACCTACTTTGCAAAATAGTCCACCCAATTACATTTTGACCCCTAGCTTTTGAAAATCATTACATAGACCCCCCTATCTTCCTCTCCACCCTTTGCAATTAGGTCCCTCCGCCATTACAGTGGAGGAGTCCTACTCCGACGAGGAGTTGAGGAGGATTTCTCCCTGATTCCTCAGATATCCCCTCTCAGATTTGCAAGGGAGATTCTCTGAAGAATTCCCTTTCATCTGAACACAATTCCAAGATTTGATTCGCACCAAATCTCTCGTGCAAATGCTCGAGAGATTTGGGTCTCTCACTGAGTCCTACTCCGGTGAGGATTCTTTCACTTGGAAGCTTGCCTTCCAAGCACAAGAGCCTCTGCCAGATGCTATAAAAGGACCCCTTAGTCCAGCCACCCAAAACCAACTTGGCTTAGCTGAAGAACCACCTCCAATTTCTTCTTTTCTCCTCCATCCAAGTGTCCAGCAGCCTCCGATGACTCCTTCTCCTTCTCGTCACTTTGCCACAATACCAGTGGCAGAGATGTCTGCACCACCTTCCTCCTCATCGCGCTGCACCATCGCACGCGCCAAAAGCCTCTTCGTCGTCGCCGTTCTCCCTCCACTGGAATCTTCTTCTCCGGCGATGGCAGGTATGGCCAGCCGCTCTCCTATCCCCTTTCATCCACTTAGTTAGGTTAAATCTCTTCCCCTTTCTCCTCTCTTTATTTCCCCTTTATTTTTATTTTCGACCCCTCGATGCTGCAGACCACCACCATTGTCCTCATCTCTAGGTGACCACCGGCGAAGGTGCACCCATCGCTCCAGGCTTCCACACACCTCGCCAGACCCCTCATAACCTCCGCCACCATCCACTGATCCTTATCCACAACTCCATCGACCACCAACACCTCCACACTCGCCCCCCGATCAAACCCACTTTCACTACCACAGAGTGACCTAGGCACGCATGCCTAGGCCACCCCACGGCCAGCCACCCACCTAGACACCTTCGCCGTGCCACGGCAAAGCTCCCCATGTGGTTTAAAGAGGCCGCAAGGCTGTATTGAGTGATCGTAGGTTCACCCCCCCCCCCCCCCCCCGCCCCTATTAGAGCAGGCGTGAAGGAGCTTGCATCCTTCACTCGAAACTGCTGCGCTCCAGGCGAACAAGTCCAGGAGGTGCGGGGTTATCTCGTGCATACATCCAGCCAGGGAGTGGCTTTGAGTGAGCATCTAACCGCAGCAGTTAGGCGAAGCATTCACCTGCGGGCGTGAGCGAAGTGGGTGGGACTTTCAGTCCAACCTCGGAAAGTTAGGAGTGCGGTGAGTCATATAAATTGAATTTGTGTTTCTTGCTAGTTGCCTCAGATCATGGGGTGAGGTCCCCTCGCTCGCTCACCTGCCTCGTCCACGACCCATGCTACGTGGACCTAGCCAGCCCGACTCGTTTACCCAGCACTCCTCGCGCACCACCCACGCCAGTGCGCCCAGACCTGAGTGTGCGTAACCCGACCCGAATACCCGATTAATTGGCTCTGGGAGAGAGAACCTAGGAGAGAAGTAAAGAGAGAGTGTACGCGGGGAGGGTAGGGGTAGGTTTTTCACTCGTGTGTGCAGGGAAAGGAAAAAGGAAGAGAAGGCTAAAGCGAAGAAGGAAAAAGCTAAGGAAGAAGCTGAGGAAGCTAAGGCAAAAGAGAAGGAAAGGCAAAGGAAGCTCCAGAGGAGCTAAGGATGAAAAGCAAAGGCAAAGCTGAAGGTAGAAATCAAGGAAGAAAAAGGAAGGAGAAATCAAGGCAGAAGACAATGAAGGAAGAAGAAGCACTGTAGCAGAGAAGGTGTGGCTGAAGAGAAGGCAAAGGCAAAAGCAAAGGTAGAGAAGAAGCAATAAGAAGGAAGGAGAAATCAAGGAAGAAGAAAAGAAGAAGACCAAAGTCAAAGAAGAAATCAAGAAAGAAGATAAAGAAGAAGAAAGAAGGCACGGCTAAAGTAGAAAGAGCTAAAGTCAGAGAAGAGAAAGTCAAAGAAGAAAAGAAAGAAGAGAAGCCAAGAAGGAAAAGGCAAAGAAGGAAAGAACCAAGAAAGAAAAGAAGTGGAAGCTAAAGAAGAGAGACAAGAGAAAGAGAATCATACTTTTTATTCTATTCCTCTCAATTTCTCCTCTATTTTGCTACATTTTATAATTCATAAACTCCTTTATATTCTGAATTAGATTTTGAGTAGATTTAAGTATTCAAATTACATCTTTTGAGCTTAGAGAATAAATTCCATTTGCTCCCTGTGTTCGACCTCGGACTCAACATTTGACTAATAAAAATTCGTATTTGTTTACAAGGCGATTTCACTTATACTACAACGTAACATCATTTATCTTTTAAAACAATCGACTTCGCTGTGTTAACATTTTGGTGCCGTTGCCAAGGAGCAACGCACAATTTATCACTACTCTCTACATTCTTTTCAATTATAATTTGAACACTAACTTGCCCTATTTTATTTTATTGTGTTTTTTGTAGGTATTTCTCGAAGAAATCTCCTGTGCAAGTTAACCACTCCAGGGCAGGTAAATTCTCTTTTCTTCCCTAATCCACCTCATAATCTTAGGAAGACAAAAAGGAAGTAATCAATTAGGAATCAATTGCCCTTTATCTATAGTAATCACCATCTTTAAGGCAAAAAGTTTCATGATTTTGCAAAATTTTTCAAATCTTACCGAAGTTGAAGCGATTTTTAGAGATCCTACCCCACAAATTCCTGTGCCTAATAGAAATCACACTTAATTCCTGAATCTTCGCGAACTACGCACTTCTTGTTTTTAAGTTCAAAGAGAACTTTTGTGAAAAGCAAAGAGGATTGGAAATAGAACCAAATTAGGGTTTCTACAGTAGGGTTTTTTGAGTGCCAGTTCATACATGCTTGCATAAAAAGAAACAAACCCACCCACATCAGTGTGCTACCCAAGCCCTTGATTGAAAAGATCTAAGCAAGACGAACCCTAAAATTGAGCTCTAAAATCTTGAAAACCTTGGACCTAATAAACCTAGGAGTCAAATCAAGGTGATTTATAGGTCTTGACCTAGAATCATTCTGCCATCTTTACGGTAGGTCAGGTGAAGTTGACCCCTTGGGTCAACCAACCTCCAAATTAAGTCACAAAACCAAAACATCTAAAGTCCAAGTGAAAACCCTAAGCACCTTTGATCTTAAAAGTGGTAGACTTAAGAGGTCAAGGTCTCCATTCTGGTTTACCTGGAATCTCAATGACAAGAGAGGTCAGGTGGGGGAAACCCTGTAACCCGTGGGGACGCTCTACCGTGTAGGGGTCTTTGCAGGACTCTCCCTCTCTAGCTGCTCGGGTAATTCTCAAGTGGACGACTTTTCGATCCAGAGGTATCATCCGCCCCGAACCTCCATAGTCATCCAAACATCTTTGGGTGCCTTGATTGGGTCAAAAACATATCCAGTCCTCATCTCTTCTCTTTAGAGCACACACATTTTCAGTGGGACTCTCTATTCAGATCTATTCACTTCACAACTTGATTCTACATCTTGAGCCAAATTCTGATTCTACATCTTGATTCCACCATCTAATCCAAATATGCAGCCAAACTACTTAGGACTACCTTTCAAAAAACCTAAATCACAGAGATCCATGAGAGAGAGGATGAATGAGGATGCTCTTGAATTCTATGAAATTGAATATAACCCTCAACACAGTAGAAGACATTCAGGTTAATGTACCAACAACCACAACCTTCATCATAAATTGTGCCCAAGTTTTACTAACAAAAGCCACAAAAGGATCAACCCGAGACATTCTCATCACAGGATACATTGAGATAGAAAAATTACACAACTTTGAATACCTTCAATGCATGACAAATCCTATACTTTGGGAACAACACCAAGATGATCTTGAAAAATGGAAAGAGATGATGAGATTATTGAAGCAAATTTTCAATCAGAAATACCCATACACTCCCCAAACTGATGATGAACCATCTTGGAACAATATCGAGGATCAATCCAATTTTTCAAATCTCAAGTTTGAGGCACAGAGCTGTTATGGATTCCCATCCCAGATGGAGTACAATGTGCCTGATAATGAAGAAGGTTGGGAAGTTCCAATTGCAGGAAAACACAATGTTGAGCCAACCCTAGACCATAGATCACCAAGCATAGAATTTCAAGACTCCTGCAATAATGAGATTAGAACTGAACCTCTCGAGAGTGTAAATCCCACCCCTTATTCTGATAAGGTGACCCTCAAAGGTTATTCAGACCTAGATTCTAGTGATTCACCCACATCCTAAGCATAGAATCTGGATTTGAAATGTATCAGGAAGATTACGAGGCCCTATATGAAGAAGATCGAATTTTCAATGAAGAATATGATTATGGGCCTCTATTTGATGAATATCCCTCGCCAACATCCTCAGAGAGACAAATCGATTTTTTGGAAGTCACGCCAATCTACGATATAGAAATCGAGGAGTTTGACAAATGGAGTTTTGATTGGGTCTTTCCTACCAGCTTAGAACTTGAGCATATACCAAATAAGAACACCTTTTTGAGCTTAGAATTGACATATAGGATAGACCCCCAATCAGGCTGTTGAATCTACACCATGTGATTTATTCTATGGTGGAACCTTTAATCTTGAATCTCATTCAGAATGTGATTTTTGCAATATCTCCGATGATTTCGAATCCGACCATGATTTCGGAGAAACTCTGCTTCCTGAATACTATAAGCCAATCTATGACCTCAACTCACATGATTCATTCTCTAACTTCGACTCTTGAGGTTTTGGTTCCCAAGATCACTGATTTAAGTTCAGGTTCTAGTGACATGGAATCATTTCTTTTTAATCCTCAAAAATCAAAACCAAAAAATGCCGAGAGTGACTGCAATCCAGAATTTGAATCTTTTCTTGACTCGGATTTCCATTATCCTATCGACACTCTTCAGTCATTCACTTTTGAGTTTGAAAGCTACTATGAGGACTCTCTACATGAAACCACCTGTCACTTCTTTCTAGAAGAGCCCTCATGCACAATTCTCATTGAAGTCACCTCTTCCAAATATACAAAACTGAACAAAACCCATTTTCAACCCCAACTCGCAACCGGACTCAATTTCTATTCTGATTCCCCTCTCACTGAGCCATTTGCAGATGATTCAACTCCACACATATACCAGGTATCAAACATTGATCAGATTGAAAAACATGCTCCATCATTCTTTGATCACCCCTGTAGGGTTTCCATGCCATTAACTGATTACTTCACGGATCCCTACTCTGACCTGGCTGATTCGACTCAGCCAAAACCTGAGTTTACACTTCCACATCCATCAGAACTCCATAGCATATGATGGGTTCCACATCTCCTGATCCACATTATCAACCCACCAGATTAATAGGGTTTAGGCTGCATCATCAGCCTGTTGATCTCAGCAAGCACCTGGTTGGACCAACCAGGCTCTTAATCAAGGTGCTTGTTCTACAAAACTCTGCTGATTTGACCACTCCCTCTCCATACCATTTCCTGCTCGCCTGAAGGCATTGAATTTAGTGCTTAACGGGAGGCAACTCGTCATTCCAAAAACCTGAGATCCATCTAATTATCCAACTGTACTTCACGTTTATTGCATCCTGAGTTCAGCCTTAGACCAGTCAATCCCACCTCTGGTACACGTACCAGAGCTTGAAATCATCCGCATCAGTCATTCCTGACCCATTCACCCACCCGATGTATCCTGTTCTGAGTCCCTGGACCCAATACTATTTCACAACCTCCATTTACAATGAGGACATCGCAAAACTTAGGCATGGCGGTGGTAAAGTGCAAACATATAGAAATTAAGAAAAGTCAGAAGGATTCTCACAAAAAAATTCACATATGTAAAAAATACCAGAAAAAAAGAAAATTATGAAAAAGAACAAAAAAATGGAGGGAGGAAAATTTTGAAGTCACATAAACATGAGGAGAAAAAGAGCAAAATGACAAAAAGGAGCACAAAATAACGAAAAAAGGAGATAGTCATTAGTAAGAGATTAAGGGATTAACCAAAGTTCTAGACCACATCAAGGAAACATAAGGAAAAAGTGCTAATGAGACACGAAAGGGATTAGTAGGAACGCTAATCTTAGGCTTTTTGGGCTAGACTCTTAGGCTTAAAAATTCAAGCATCCACTGAAATCTGGATAATCCTCAAGAGGTTGGGGAAAATGCCAAGCTTAAGTATTAGGTCTAAGGCTTATGGAGTATTTGGCCTCATTAACTAACCTTCGGTTTGCGGGACTCGGTAACCTAAGCACCCAATCCACACATAGTCTAGTTCAGTGTGCATAACTATCAAAATTGCGCAAAAGCGTTTAAGTATTCTGAAAAAGAATTGCCTAGATTAGGAGCGACCGATCAACACAAGTTGATTTGGATGAGTTCCCGGCACGGAGAGGCGGGAAATTCCCCTCGAAGATGCGTAACAACATATCGTCTCCTCGGTGCTTGTCTCCTAGGATATTTACATATCCTACCAGGGAACGTAAGCACTCTGCTGGTTCAGATGCCATGGGCGATGCTATCACGAAACATCGATTGCCAGGGTCTGGATTTGGTTACAGAATGACATAGGTAGGATTATCTCAAAATCTCGAAAGCCAGGGTTCTGGGGGTTGCCATGGGTGGTGCTATCACGAAGCATCGATTGCCAGGGACCTTTGAGGATTGATGATGGGGACAAGGAATCTGATACAAATCGTGTTGAGAAGCCAATCCAAAGCTAGAAATAAAAAGAAAAGAGAGAGAAAACTCTCCAAACAAATAAATCCTCTATCTCTCTCTTACAAAAAAATGCATTGCAACCTGAACCAAGGCTAAAATATGTCTCAGGCACAGGTGCTTTACCGCGGAGTCCAATGAACCCTAGGATAGTTCCTGTGGGACTTAAAAACCTTTGCAGAGGACCGAGGCTAGAGCTAGCCAGGTCCGGATCTTGGTTGGTACTTGAGTACCTCTAAGCCTACTGTCGGCATTCTAACCTAATCAAAAAGAAAAAGAAAAGCACTTATCATAACTGGTGAAAGAAACTCATAGTCTAGAATAGAAGTTAAAACATTGAAATTTTGCTAAGGGACTAGCAAAAGCTAGGCATGGGGGTATGATGAGAACACCATCATGAGCCTTAATTAGCTTATTTTGACCTAAAAAATATAACAAAAGCTCCTGCATAACCTAAAGAAGGGCTTAATTCAAGGAATAACTATTCTGAGAAGAAAATAAGAAACAAAGGGTAAAATTGCAATTGTACCATTGCAGTACATCAAAGGAATTTCTCAAGGGCTAAACATAGGTCAATTGTCTTAAGAAGATAAAAGGTGAGTTGGTTCAGTTAGAAAAGGGTTCATGTGCAATCTAAGAATTAAATGATATCTTGCAACCCTAAAATAGACTCACTTAATTCAACAAGGTTTTGGTCATGATAAAAATCAACCCTCTAAAATTCATGGAAAAATATCCCCTAGGGTTTAGAACCTTCAAATTGGCCTTTGGAACCTATTTTGACCTAAATAGGGGTCCAAGCTAGATATTTGACCTAAATTGGGTTTTTGTATAAAACATCCAGTAAAACATGATCCAACCTAAAATCCAACTTCACCATTGGATTTTTTAGGTCTAAATTAGGTTTGTACCAAAATTTAGACCTAAGGGGAGGTCACCTTGACCTACTTTACAAAACAGTCCACTCAATTACATTTTGACCGCTAGCTTTTGAAAATCATTACGCAGACCCCCCTATCTTCCTCACCATCCTTTGCAAGTAGGTCCCTCCACCATTATAGCGAAGGAGTCCTACTCTGATGAAGAGTTGAGGAGGATTTCTCCTTGATTCCTTAGAGATCCCCTCTCAAATTTGAAAGGGAGATTCTCTGAGGAATTCCCTTTCATTTGAACACAATTCCAAGATTTGATTCACACCCAATCTCTCGTGCGAATGCTCGAGAGATTTGGGTCTCTCATTGAGTCCTACTCCAGTGAGGATTCTTGCACTTGGAAGCTTGCCTTCCAAGAACAAGAGCCTCTACCAGATGCTATAAAAGGACCCCTTGGTTCGGCCGCTCAAAACCAGCTTGGCTTGGCCGGAGAACCACCTCCAATTTCTTCTTTTCTCCTTCGGCCAAATGTCCAGCTGGCTCCGATGACTCCTCCTCCTCCTTCTCGTCGCTCTGCTACAATACCAGTGGCAGAGCCATCTTCACCTCCTTCCTCCGTGTCGCGTCGCACTAGTGTACGCACCAAAAGCCCCTTCATCATCGTCGTTCTCCCTCCACTGGAATCTTCTTCTCCTGCAACGGCAGGTATGGCTAGCTGCCCTCCTGTCCCATTTCATCCAATTAGTTAGGTTAAATCTCTTCCCCTCTCTTCTCTCTTTTTTTCCCCTTTCTCTATTTTTATTTTCGACCCCTCGACATCGCAGACCACCACCATCGTCCTCATCTCCAGCCGACCACTGACGAAGGCGCATCCATCGCTCCACGCTTCCACACGCCTCGCCAGACCCCTCATAACCTCTACCACCATCCACTGATCCATATCCACATCTCCATTGACCGCCAACACCTCCACACTCACCCCTCGATCAAACCCACTTTCATGGCCACAGAGCAACCTAGGCACGCACTCCTAAGCCACCCCGCGGCCAGCCACCCAACCTAGACACCTTTGCCGTGCCACAGCAAAGCTCCCCATGTGGTTTAATGAGATCGCAAGGCCGTATTGAGTGATCGCAGGTTCACCCCCCGCCTCCATTAGAGCAGGAGTGAAGGAGCTTGCATCCTTCGCTCCAAGTTGTTGCGCTCCAAGCGAACAAGTCCAGGAGGCGCGGGGTTATCTCGCGTATACATCCAGCCAAGGAGTGGCTTTGAGAGAGCATCCAGCTGTAGCAATTAGGCGAAGCATTCACCCGCGGGTGCGAGCGAAGCGGGTAGGACTTTTAGTCCCACCTCGGAAAGTTAGGAGTGCGGTGAGTCATATAAATTGAATTTGTGTTTCTTGCTGGTTGCCTCAGATCACTGGGTGAGGTCCCCTCGCCCACTCACTCGCCTCGTCCGCGACCCACGCTATGCAGACCTAGCCTGCCCGACCCATTTACCCAGCACTCCTCGCACACCACCCACACCGGTGCGCTTGGACTTGGGTGCACGTAACCTAACCCGAATACCCGATTGATTAGCTCTGGGAGAGCGAATATAAGAGAGAAATAGAGAGAGAGTGTACGTGGGGAGGGTAGGGATAGGTTTTGCATTCGTGTGTGCAGGGAAAGGAAGAAGGAAGAGAAGGTTGAAGTGAAGAAGGAAAAAGCTAAGGAAGAAGCTGAGGAAGCTAAGGCAAAAGAGAAGGAAAAGCAAAGGAAGTTGCAGAGGAGCTAGGAGGAAAAGCAAAGGCAAAGCTGAAGGCAGAAATCAAGGAAGAAGAAGGAAGGAGAAATCAAGGCAGAAGACAAGGAAGGAAGAAGAAGCACTGTAGCAGAGAAGGTGCGGCTGAAGAGAAGGCAAAGGCAGAAGCAAAGGCAAAGAAGAAGGAATAAGAAGGAAGGAGAAATCAAGGAAGAAGAAAAGAAGAAGACCAAAGTCAGAGAAGAAATCAAGAAAGAAGAAGATAAAGAAGAAGAAAGAAGTCACAACTAAAGTAGAAAGAGCTAAGGTCAGAGAAGAGAAAGTCAAAGACTAAAAGAAAGAAGAGAAGCCAAGAAGGAAAAGGCAGAGAAGGAAAGAACCAAGAAAGAAAAGAAGAGGAAGCTAAAGAAGAGAGACACGAGAAAGAGAATCAGACTTTTTATTCTATTCCTCTCAATTTCTCTTCTATTTTGCTACATTTTATAATTCATAAACTCCTACTTTATATTCTGAATTAGATTTTGAGTAGATTTAAGTGTTGAAATTACATCTATTGAGATTAGTGAATAAATTCCATTTGCTCCCTGTGTTCGACCTCGGACTCAACATTCAAGTAATAAAAATTCTTATTTGTTTACAAGGTGATTTCACTTATACTGCAACGCAACATCATTTATCTTTTAAAACAATCAATTTTGTTGTGTTAACAATATGTCTCCTATAGAAGGGCACAGTCTACACCTTACTCCCTCAAGTATCTGCTAAGGATACTTCTTCTAGCATTGTCCGTCAGACCCCTTACATTCCATGCAAGAACCTTTAACATAAATTACCTTGTGTTCCCCCCTTTGTATTTGATACTTGCAAAATAGTAGCAACCAAATTCATATCGACGTGGCTGGAACCTCGACTTTGAAGGTTATATTTTCCTCTGTTTGCCACACCCGAGCTACTCGCTGGACCCTGGGTTATATTCGATCCCTGAAGGAGTAGAGAAAATACAAGGGCTTTCCCTGCTCTTATCACTACTCTACTGTGGCACATCAACTTCCTTAGGAGTCGAGTTGAAGCCCCCTATGTTTAATAATGTCTTGGCAAGTAGATACATGATCCCTCGATTCAACTTCTTACACCTTACATTTTTTCTGTATCACCAATGCTTTCATCTGTGCTTCCTGATGTGTTTCCTACATTGGGTGCCATTGCATATTATCTTCTCTCTCTTCTTTGGAAGGTGGCTAATTGCACAATAATCATATGACCTAATCTACCTAAATTAAGTTAGATTTTAGTATAACTTACTAACAATGCATTCATAAGCATCATAATTTGCATCATAGTTGATTGGTTAGCTTTATAAATAATATTTTATGCTCTAAAAGAGAGACAATACTAATTTTAGATGATCTGGTGCCATAGATGATAGATCAGACCATATATATCTGATTAGGACGACGACCGAAGTCCAATGCTTCTAGAATCATCTCGATTAGACTTTCGTAGCACCACATTCAGCCCATAAAAGATCAGAGGCCAAGGAGCAAGATAGCAGAGATCCAAGCCTTAGATGACAAATCCAATCATACGGATGGATCTGGATCAACTATCGTAGTCCAACAGCACAAAAATCGGCTCAATCGAAGTGGTGTCACGTGGCACCATCCCAACGATCCACCGCTGTACCCCCAACCAATGAAGGAAAAATGTGAGCCGTTGTATCGACATCCAATGTCCAAGAAGAGGCCACGTAACCTGCTACCACGTGCTTCATCATAAGGGAGTCCATCTCAGCTGTTGGATTTCCATCCAACGGCTGAGAATGGTCGCGCATCAAATCCTAACTGCGACACAAGAGGTGGTGTAGCACAGCGGTATGTGCAATTGCACTCAAGTGTGAGATGGGCATTCGAATCGTGCTCAACCCGAAATCAAAGAGGCGGTGGAGCGCTAGTGCGATTGGGCTATTGGATTAGATCATGCGACGAAGATGCAACCGTGTGGCACGCGGATGCATGCTAGATGAGGCGGTGAGGCATACATGCGGATGCACTCACATGTGGATGCACTGTTGAATGTGGATCAGAGAGGTAGTGAGGTGCACGTTTTAAGCCGTCCAATAGTAAGATTGGATGATTGAAATTGAACTGCACGCGCACACGTGGCAGGAGTGCGAAGAAGGCGGATCAGACGAGCATGAGCATGCCATGTGTTAGCCTCTGGTGCGTTCCACACATTTAAGGTGCGTGGAAGGTTATCATGAGGCACGATTTGGCCCGTTGATCTCCAAGGGTGTTGCATGAGTTGGGGGGCCGAAATACCCACTTTGCCCCTCATTTTAGTTATAAAAATAGCCCCAGGGACCTATGTTGAGAGGCAACTTCCACCAGACACATCTCCTACCTCTCTCTCTCTATGCAACTTCTCTCTGGTCTTCCTCCCGATGCTCTGAATGTAAAGTGCTGCCACACTTCGTACAAGCATCCCACAAGCAGCATCG
The DNA here is from genome assembly GCA_037157565.1 of Thalassia testudinum. NCBI lineage: Eukaryota > Viridiplantae > Streptophyta > Magnoliopsida > Alismatales > Hydrocharitaceae > Thalassia > Thalassia testudinum. Next base: position 54,767,820 of record JAZHRO010000007.1, read on the forward strand.
TCCATCTATTTTCTCTCTCTATTCTTTAGCAAAGTTATTTTAATTCCTACTTTGAGAATTGTTTGCCATTAGTAATAAAAATCTGATTTCCTAAATATCTGGTCTATGTTTCTATATTGCATTAAGATAGATTAGTTAGTACAAAAAGCTTTGAAAATTGTGTTTTCCCTCCTTGCGAATGACTCAGGACTCACCGATTCTAATTTATAAATTTATTTATTTCGACGTGATTCGCACTACAACGGTAGAAATTATATTTTACGCATTTCGTGATGAACAAGTTGGCGTCATTGCCAGAAATTTTTAAAGCCTTTCTTCCTAGTGCTTATTTGAGATTTCTATCCTGCTTTTTTTTTATTGATTTTGTGGGCAGGAAACACAGAAATTTGATAAGAAATGCAACAACGAAAAAATTGCAGGTTTCTAATCTCAGGTAAGTACTCGTATCTTAGAATATGTTACATTTTCTTTCGAAAAAAAATCTAAAAAAAAAAGGTGGATGCTTGATCTTTAGGATAGCATTTGCTTGCTTTTTGAAAAAAAAAATCCTGTGTTAGTGGGAATCAATAAAACCACCTCCTATATTTTCAAGCTAAAACAAACTCTCATCTTGAAAATTCAATTCCTGAAAATTCACACGTCCAAAAATTATAAAATTTCTACTGGACATAGGATTTGAAGTCAGGAACAACATATTCAAATTTTGCGAACTAAACTGATATCAAATCTGTTATTGCTCCTAATTTTCAAACTTCAAAAAATCACAAGAATTTTTATACAACTCCAATTGAATTGAAATTTGTGGCACTAAATTCCTATGAAAATCAGGAATTTAGAAAAAAAATTGAAAAACATATTTTCTGCACATTTGATTGCACGTACTATTCAATCACTAGCTAGGAGTCAAAATAGACAACAGAACCCCAGTACGCTTTAAATCTGAAAAAAAAATAGAAAACGTGCATTAAAATTCTTGAAAAAAAATTTTCTAAGTGCCTAGTTGGTGGTGCAATAGGACAAATTGATTGCACTGATTGGGTTGCACTACCTTGCTTTGGACCTAAACCTAATTATTTCGCACTATCTGCTCTTAGGGTTTCACATTAAGGTAGAGCACACTTTCATTTTCATACTTAAAGGAAATTTATCAAACAATTGGGACTTGCAAAATCTCTTGTGTGCCTCATCAGAACCATTGTTTAAAGATATTTACTCAAGTGAACCCTAAAATTCACTAATACAAGCAGTTGAACCTTGAAATTCACTTCATCATAAAAGAATTACTTGTGAACCCCTTGCCTGTGCACTTCACACTTTGAAAATTAATTTTAAGGGCAACACCCCTGTAATGCCCATCATATTCCAAAAGCACCTCAAGCCTAAGCCTAAAATTGAATAGACATGTCCTAGGTAGGACTAATTTTCTCAGTGACTTGAAATTAGATTGGGTTAAGGTCAACACCCTCCTACTTGGACCCACTGGTGACAAGAAAGGTCAGTGAAGTAACCGCGTTAACTCTTAGTGGTGTCCCACCATGCGGGGTGTCCTAGGGGGTCCCACCCTTCTGGATAGCCAAGTAATTCAAGGGTTGATCTAACCTAGTCATGCTTTGGGGAGCTAGGATTAGGTCTAATAAGGGATTATACTCTAAGAATTAGTTTGATTGCTTGTACTGAAAGGGTGGGTATTCTCGTATCTATCTTCTCTCTCATCCTTAGACATTCTTTTGGTGCATGCAAGGTAGAAGATCTCTTCATCCTGATTTGCTACCACCTTTAGAGAGAAATCCTAGGAGAAGACCTGTTTGTCCAAGATCTGAATCTAAACCCTCTTCAATGGCTAGTCACCACGAGGAAGATGAGGTTGAAGAGGAGGAACAAAATCTGGATCCAATGGCTCTCTTACAAAGGCAGATTGATAAGCAAGGCTGGCATCATGACAGACAAATGCAGGTCATAGTATAGGCCATTACCCAACACCAAAATGGGAGAGCAGATAGGTCTCTCAAAGACTTTTGCAATCCTCCTGATGCCCAACCTGAACCTTTTATTAGGGTAACTCAAGATGGGGATTATTTTAAGCTCAACCATAAATCATTAATCCAATTCCCCACTTCCATGGCTACAACTCTAATGACCCCTTTGACCATTGCAGACACGTTTGTGTAAAAATTGTTCATGGTAGCACGTTTTACGACGTCAATTTTAAATAAAAGAATCTGATGTGAGTCCGAGTGTCCAACACAATGAGGCGTAAAATCGGATCACTTAGTCACTTCATGTCACAAAAATCGATTTGAGAAAGAGAGAGAGAGCGAGAGATAGAGAGAGAGTGAGAGATAAAGAGAGAGAGAATAGGGTTAGAGAATCTTTATGATGATGCAACACTATCTAACTAGGAAAGAGACAAAAAGCATGATAAGAAAATAGAGAATATATTGCATGAATCATTCACTTCTACAACTACAATGGTATATAAAAGCTTAATCAACACAAATAATCAATTGAAAACTAGCTACGCAGAGAGGCGAGGTAGCCACGATGGTGGAGGGGCTTCCGTCAGTGGCTTGAGAACTTTAGGGACTTGCTCTCAGTGCTAGAAGGTGGTAGGAACTCATGGGTATATAGTTGGTGCAAATGGGAGGGGTAGGACCCTTTCTATGAGTGAGGAGAAGGCTCCAATTCATATCCGAGTCAATAGCGACATTTAATTCATCGCTGAAGCTCCGCCGTAGGCATCGCTAAAGGCCCCAACTCACGTCTTCAATGCATGCGCAATTGCCTCCACGTGCACACAGTGCCTGGGCCATTTAAGCCGCCCGATCATAGATCAGACAGCTGGATTAAAATCTCACCCACGCCTCTTGATCATGCGTGAGATGGCGCGTTAAAGGTGCATCGATTGGCATGTGCTTCATCTGCACTCATTCACGCACCCACGTAGACATGATCTCAGCCACTTGATGGTGATCGGGCAGTCCAAATTCTCCCGCAGCTCGCGCCTTTAAATTTTGCGCTGCACTTGGGTTGAGGTGTGATAGCGATGACTTCGAGAGATAACCGGGTTTTATTGTTATGTCGATGTAATATAGCCAATTATTGCCATCATTTCAAATATATAAATTTTTTACTCGGAAAATAAAAGAGTTCCCGAGGTCGAACTCAGGGAGCAAGTTGTATTCTAGAGATATACATGTTTCTTTTACAAAAATAAACAAAGAGAGAGAAAGAATGTGGTGTCTCTTTTTTTTTCTTCTTTGTTTCTCCTCGTCTCAGATCTGCTTCTTCTTCGTTCTGCAGAGGTGATGCTCTTTCTTTCTGCAGATCTCCTTCTTCCGTCTTTTCTTTTTCCAGTCAGGGACGTCGCCCCTCCTTCTTTCTTCTTTTCCCTTCAGGCCGTCGTCTGATTTCCAAATCAGACGACTTAAACTGCCTGTTGCTACAGTGTCTTCCTCAGCTTCCTTCTTCTTCACCTATTCCTGCACACTTCAGAGCTTACGTCAGAGGACAAAACCTACTCTACCCTCTCCCCCGCGTCTCTCTCTCTCTGAAACCACTCTTGGGAAAGCTCTCCCAGAGCTGCCGGGTAATCGGGTACGGGTCGTGCCCGGGTCTAGGCCCACCGGCGTGCGTGGTGGGCGAGGAGTGCAGGTCAGTCTAAGTCGGGTCGGGTCGGGTCAGGTCCGCGGGGCGTGAGCGCGGACGAGACCGGGTAACCAGGCGGGTGAAGGGGACCTCACCCCATGTGCTGAGGTAGTAAGCCTCCAGCTCTTTTCCGTCTTATATCGCTGCGCCTCTTCGGACTTTTCCGAGGTGGGACTAAATGTCCCACCTCAATTGCGCGCCCGCAGCGGGGAAAGCAGCGGGAGATCGCGGCGTCACGCGAAGCCTTCTGCCTTAGCTGCGAGCCTGGTGTTTTGTCGAAACACCTCGCAAGGCCTGGGAGTCGAATCTGGGCGTGGCGCTGAGCGTGGCGTGCCTGTAGCTGCAGGCGGAAGCAGCTCCTTCTGCACGGCAATGGCGGCGGAGGTCGGGTGGCCTGTTCACAGAAGAACGGCCTCTCGGCCTAATCAGAAAGTGCTGGGAGCTTCGCCAGGGTGCGGCGAAGCTCGTGTGGGTGGTGGCGAGGCGCAGGGCGGCGTGCAAGGGCTGCCCTAGGTCGGACTGTGGGTCGGAGGATGGGTTTGTTGGGGGAAGCGTTACGGAGGTGTGGAATGGCAGTGAAGGGGTGGGGGGTGCTCAGTGTGATGAGGGGGAGGTTCGGTGAGGGTCGGCGAGGTGTGTGAGGCTGTGGAGCGATGGGAGCATCTCGCCGGAGGGTGGCCGGAGACGAAGGGGGTGACGATGGTCAGGGTCGGTCGAGGGCTTAATTGAATAAATTGAAGGCGGGGAAAGAAAGAGGAGAAGAAGGGGAGTAGTTCTAGCTTACTTGCAGGGACGAAGGGGGAGGAACAGGGCGACAATCGTATCGACTGTCGCCGGAGAAGACGATGCTCAGGGAAAGGGGCGGCGGCGAGCAGAGAGCCGGAGAGGCGCCAGCTGGGTGCGGCGTGGCGCGGGAAGAGCAGGGGAGGAAGTCTCTGCTGCTGGTATTGCGGCAGAGCGAAGAGGAGAAGGGGGAGGAACCGCCGGAGCTGGTGAGCGTCTGTCGGAGAGAGAAGAGATGAAAGTTGGGGGTTTTCTCCGTCAGACCCGAGCTGCCCCGGTCGGTGGAGCAACGGGGGGTATTTATAGGGATCAAACAGGGAGGAAGGCGGAGGGAGACGACGTGTCTCCCTCGCCGGAGGATGGCCGGAAACAAGAACCCATACCGTCCGTGCGTTCGCACGGCCGGTATGGTGGGTTATAACGACCAGGGGGGTGTCCCTGCGACGGCTGACGACGCAGGGCACCCCCGGTTTACTTGCCAGGTCCCCCCCCTCACCCTGCGCGGTGCCATGCTCCGCGCAAGGTCGCCGGAGCATGGTGCTGGCAGGTTTTGCAGGGGGGACCTGATCGCAAAGAACGAAGGAGAGTTAGGGGCCAAAATGCGAGGGTTCAAAAGTTGAGGGCCAAAGAGTAAATATATGAGGACCAAAGTGTAAAGTCGGTCAAGGAGGTTTCTTCTTAGGCTCAAGTTTTTATACATGATTAATTAGGACCTAAGGAATCTGATGGTGAATTTCATTTCTATATTAAACCTTGTTTGACCGGTCAATTTACGCAAAAACCCAAATTAAGTTATTAATTGGGCATGGTTCTCAATGTAGGTCAAAATGGGTTCTGAAGGCCAAATTGAAGGTTCTAAACCCTAGAGATTATTTTTCTATGAATTTTAGAGGGTTTATTCTATTTTTACTTTGCCTCGAACCTTGTGAATTGAAGTGGGTTGTTTTAGGGTTACAGATTATCATTTAGTTTCTTGGAATTGCTGTAGCCCTTGCTAGATCATTTCATCCCACTTTTATTCTTATTAAGTTGCTTTGACCTGTGTTTGGGCCCTGAATTACCCTGTATGCAGATTATACTGGTAAAATTGCATTTTTACCCCTTATGACTTGTTTTCTCCTTAAACTCAGAATTCTCTGAGTTAAGCCTTTCCTTAAGTTATGTAGGAGCTTTTATCCTTTGTATTGGGTCAAAATGAGCTAGTTATGGCTCATGATGAGGTTCTCATCATACCCCCATGCCTAGCTTTTGCTAGTCCCTTAGCAAAAACTTAAGGTTTCAACCCTTTTTCTAGACCATGAAGTTTTTAATAGTTTTAGATAAGTGCCTTTTTTATTTGAGCATAGATTAGGTTAGAATGCTGACCATAGGCCTAAAAGGTACTCTAGTACCAATCAAGATCCAAATCTGTCTAGCCTTAGCCTCAGTCTTTAGCAAAGGTTTTTAAGGTCCACAAGAACTAACCTAAGGTTTATTGGACTTTGTGGTTAAAGCACCCGTGCTTGAAATGATTTTAGCCCTGGCTCAGTTCGCAGTGCGTTTTGTAAGAGAGAGATAGAAAGTTTTTCTGTTTGGAGAGTTTTCTCTCTCTTTTTCTTTTTAGTTCTAGCCTAGGATTGGCTTTTCAACACGGTCTGTATCAGATTCCTTGCTCCCATCATCAATCCTCAAGGGTTCCTGGCGATCGATGTTTCGAGATAGCACCGCCCATGGCAACCCCCGGAACCCTGGCTATTGAGATTTCGAGATAATCCCATCCATGGTGTTCCGTGGCCGAATCCAAACCCTGGCAATTGACACTTCGAGATAATGCCATCCATGGAATCTGAACCAGCAGAGTGCTTACATGCCCCCAGTAGGATATGTAAATATCCTAAGAGACAAGCACCGAGGAGATGATATTTTGTTACGCATCTTCGAGGGGATTTCCTGCCTCTCCGCGCTGGGAACTCGTCCAAATCAACTTGTGTTGATCGGCCGCTCCTATTCTAGGTGTTCCTTTCAGAATTTTGCGACGCTTCTGCGTGATTCTGATTTTTACGCTTATTGAACCAGGCTGTGTGTGAGGTTAGGGTGCTTAGGTTACTGAGTCCCGTAAACCAAAAATTAGTTAACGAGGCTGAATACTCCCTAAGCCTTAGACCTAATACTTCAGCTTTTCATTTTCCTCAACCTCTTGAGGAGTGTCCAAATCTTAATGGGTACTAAGAGTCTATTCAAGAATGCCTAAGGTTTGCGTTCTTACTAATCTCATTATGCACTTTTCAGTTATTCTCTTGAATGAGGTCTAGAACTTAGGTTAATTCCTTAGTTCCTTACTAACGACTATCACCTTTTCTTATAATTCCGTGCTCCTTTTTCATTTTGTTTCTCTTCTCCTTCACAAAATTTCCTTCTCCTCTTTTCCTCTTATTCTTTTTCGAAAATTTTTTTTAATTTTTATGGTGTTTTTGGCATATGTGAATTTTTTTGTTTGAAACCTTTTCTTACAAGTTTTGCACTTTCATACCCCCCATGCCTAAGATTTGCAATGTCCTCATTGTAACCTAGGGGGTCTTAGTTCATTCCTTAAGACAGAAATTTGGATGAGTGGATGGGTCGGGTTGAATTTTTGCGGACGATTTCAAATCCCAGATGCAAGCATCTGAGTTGGGGTCGGCTGTCTACAAGGGTGAACTTCGAGTGCTAAAAGGTGTCAGAACAAGTTTCAGGTTTTCAAAGAGAATGACGGGATGCCTCCCGTTAAGCGCTGAGTTTTACGCCATCGGCTGGGCGCAATAAGCTCAAGGGGAAAGGAGGATATAAGATGCCTCAGCCAAATCAGTAGAAGTTACATCAATGAACGGCTTGAGTCTCTGACCGTTCACGATGAAAGGTTCAGAATCGTGGCTGAGTGGACTGATTTCGATTGCTCCATTTCCAAAAACCTGTCGGACCAAATATGGTCCGACCCACTTAGATCTCAGTTTTCCTGGGAAGAGTTTGAGTCGGGCATCAAAGAGTAGGACCTTTTGACCAGGATGAAAGATCTTTCTCGAGATGTGTTTGTCGTGGAAGGCTTTAACCCGCTCCTTGTAGCTTTGCGAGTTCTCGTACGCGTCTAGGCGTAATTCATCGATCTTGCTGATTTGGAGTTTTCTGTGGGTCCCAGCCTTGGAAAGATCTAGATTACAGTTCCGTACTGCCCAATAGGCTTTATGCTCCAGTTCTACGGGAAGGTGGCATGCCTTTCCGTACACCAGTCTAAAGGGAGACATGCCCAATTGGGTCTTGTGGGCGGTCCTATAGGCCCACAATGCTTCCGGAAGTCGGGACGACCAGTCCTTCCTATCAGGTCGAACAGTGACTTGCAGGATTTTCTTGATCTCCCGATTAGACAGCTCAGCTAGATCATTAGTTTGGGGGTGGTAAGGAGTAGAGATTCGGTGAGACACCCTGTATTTGGTCATCAGTGACCTAAACTGAGCATTTGTGAAATGGGTCCCCCCATCAGAGATTATTGCACGAGGAATCCCGAACCTTGAGAAAATGTGTTGATGAATGAATTTGAGAACGATTTTGTGATCACAGGTTCGGGTCGGTATGGCTTCGATCCATTTGGACACGTAGTCCACAGCCAACAGAATGTATTCGAAACCATCCGAAACAGGAAAGGGGCCCATAAAATCAATCCCCCAAACATCAAAGATTTCGCATACTAGAATCGGTTGCATAGGCATCATGTCGCGATGGCTCATGTTGCCCAAAGTCTGGCAACGACTGCATGCCTTGCAGTGACTGTATGCGTCTTTGAACAGTGTGGGCCAGTAAAAGCCGCACTGGAGGACTTTTGATGCGGTTTTATGCCCGGCAAAATGGCCACCGCATGCCTGGTCATGGCAGAAAGAGAGGATATTGTTGACTTCCCCTTCCGGGACACATCTCCGGATGATCTGATCGGCACCTATGCGGAAGAGGTACGGGTCTTCCCAAATGTAATACTTGGCATCGGAGCGTAATTTGTCTTTCTTGGCCTTCGGCCAATCGGACGGGATCTGATGAGATGCCAAGTAATTTACTATATTAGCAAACCATGGAAGGCTAGTACCAATAGTCAGCAGGTGCTCATCGGGAAAATGCTCAGTGATGGGTCCGGAAGGGTCAATTATTTCAGAAGGAAGACGGGACAAGTGATCAGCTACCACGTTTTGCTTTCCCGCTTTGTCGCGAATCTCAAGGTCAAATTCTTGCAACAGCAAGATCCATCGGATTAATCGAGGTTTCGCGTCCTTCTTTGCAAGGAGATGCCTCACAGCTGTGTGATCCGAGTATATGATGACACGGGAACCCAGAAGGTATGATCTGAACTTTTCTAGGGCAAATACTACAGCTAGCAGCTCTTTCTCAGTAACCGTATAGTTACGCTGAGCCTCATCGAGTGTTTTGCTGGCGTAGTAAATGACCACAGGTTTCTTATCAATTTTCTGTCCCAAAACCGCTCCTACAGCGAAGTCGGATGCATCACACATGATCTCAAAGGGTTGAGACCAATCAGGGGACTGTAGGATCGGGGCTTGGGTGACTCGGTCACGCAGGATTTCAAATGCTTGAGTGCATTCCTTGGAGATTTCGAAGGGAACATCCTTGGAGAGAAGAGTGGTCAGGGGGCGTGCGATTTTTGAAAAATCAGGGATAAATCGTCGATAAAAACCGACATGCCCTAAAAAGGATCGGATGTCCCTGATCGAGCTAGGCATAGGAAGGTGAGAAATCAGATTAACCTTAGCTCGATCCACTTGGATACCTTTCTCCGAAATTGAGTGTCCCAGGACAATTCCCTCAGGCACCATGAAATGGCTCTTTTCCCAGGAAAGAACCAAATTCACATCGATGCACCGCCTGAGTATCTGGACCAAGTGTTGGAGGCAATCGTCGAATGATGATCCGAAAACTGAAAAGTCATCCATGAAGACTTCCAGATAATCACCTACCATATCTGAGAATATGGCAAGCATGCATCGCTGAAAAGTAGCGGGTGCATTGCAAAGACCGAAAGGCATCCTTCGGAAAGCGTATGTTCCGAAGGGGCAGGTGAACGTGGTCTTTTCTTGGTCCTCAGGATGGATTGCCACCTGGTTATAACCGGAGTACCCGTCAAGAAAGCAGAAGAACCTATTTCCCGCTAGTTTTTCGAGAATTTGATCAATGAAGGGTAGTGGGAAATGATCCTTCTTCGTGGAGGAATTGAGTCGACGGTAATCTATACAGACTCTCCACGAGTTGGCTAATCGGGTAGGAATGATTTCTCCGGTCTCAGTCGTTATAGTGGTGAGTCCTACCTTCTTGGGCACGACCTGAATTGGGCTCACCCAACGACTATCGGAGATCGGGTAGATGATTCCGGCATCTAACCATTTGATGATCTCCTTTTTCACGACCTCCTGCAGATTGGGGTTTAAGCGTCTCTGCATTTCACGAGAAGGTCGTGTGCCCTCTTCTGAATAGATATGATGAGTACAATAAGAGGGACTTATTCCAGTCAGATCATCGAGAGTCCATCCGATGGCTCTGCGATGTTGCTGGAGGACAATAATCAGACGGGATTCCTGTTCAGGACTGAGGTTGGAATTGATAATCACAGGAAAGGTCTGATTAGAACCCAAAAATACGTATTTCAAGTGAGCGGGAAGGGGTTTCAGTTCGAGGATGGGGTTTTCAGCAGCAGCGGGTGGTTCAGTATAGATGTGAGGTTCAAGGGTGGGAGTTACTGGGTTGTTCATATCTGGATTCAACTCCTCTGTTTGCGGGTCAAGATCCTTCTGTGGTTGATGAGGCATAATCGAGTCATTCTGGAGGTGTGATTCATCAACCAAAGTCTTGATGTCACAAATTTGTTCGATGACGCCGCAATTAATTCCTTGTTGGGCCTTAAATATATCAATTTTCAATGTTTGATCTCCAAACTTAAGCTCTATTTGGCCCTCCTCACAGCTGATGTTGGCTCTAGCAGTAGCCAAGAAAGGTCTCCCTAGAATGATTGGTGTATCCCTAGGGTTCTCAGGTGCATCCATATCTAAGACTATAAAGTCCACTGGAAAATAGAAATCCCGTACTCTCACGATAACATCTTCGAGAATCCCTTTTGGTGACTTTATAGATCGATCTGCTAATTGTAATGTCACCTCGGTTGGTTTCAGCTCAGATTCTTCTAGATGGTCAAGTAAGGATGTGGGTATCAGGTTTATGGATGCACCCAAGTCTAACAATGCTCTATCAAATTGGGTACCACCTATCTTACAGGAAATCAGGGGAGTTCCTGGATCTTTTGCCTTGGGTGGGAGTCTACTAAGGATTACAGAGCTGGCTTGCTCTGACAGAACAATTGGGCTCCCTCCCTTGGTTCGCGGCTTACGCTGGGGTGTACATATATTCTTTAGAAATCGTGCGTAAGCTGGTACGTGGCGGATTGCATCCATCAAGGGGATGTTTATGTGGACCTGCTCAAAGAGCTTGACCAGGTCCTCCTCAGGGGCCACGGGTTTGGTGGTCTTCTTTCCCTTGGTCAGGGCCTCGGGAAACGGGATCTTGGTTGGTTCTTCTAGATAGGTCCAGGTTGTGGATCTGGAACAGCGGTACCTTGGATAACTATCCTAGGGTCATGGTTATCAGGCTGGGAGTGGTTTGGATAATGCGGGTCTTGAGTTGTCTTACCACTACGTGTTGTTACAGAATTTAATCCGGCCTGATTTTGGTTTGGGTTTGGTAGGAGGGGTGGCTGCTGCTGAAATCCCGCATAAGAAGTTGAGGCTTCCATCTCATCTGGAGATGGAGTAGTAGGAGCCTGATAAATCCATTGGGCGTGGCCTAAATTTGGATTCATAACGCGCTTCTGGGTTGGCACGTTATTTGGGTTAGGAAGAGGTTGGGAAGGGAGTGTGCCTGGTTGGCGAGAATTTGCCAACTGGGCCAGTTGAGTTTTAACTTCTGTAAGCTCGTCCTTGTGCTGTTTCTGAATAGCCGCATTCATTTTTTGAATGTCAGCCAGAGTCTGAAGGATTAAGGACATTTGATCTTGATTTGGCCCTGATGGATAAGTAGGGTTGGGCCGAGGCTGAGGCGGCTGGTAGTGACGAGAGGGCTGTGGGCGGGACTGAAAAGGTGGTCTTTGGGTTTGGGAATTTCCCGCCCACTGAAAATTGGGGTGGTTTCGCCATCCAGGGTTGTAAGTGTTGGAGAATGGGTCGTTCTGGATGGCGTTGAGGTCCTCGCAGGTCTGAGGAACCTCCTGAGAATCAGGGAAAGGAGGAATGGAGTTCCCCCGGCTGGTGTAGAAAGGATCGGATGATCTTCCAGTCCAAGAATCAGATGGGGATGGATATGGATCCATCCCAGGGGAAGATCGGTGGTGGATGTTTTGCACAATCTCCTGTGTGGAAGGAGGTTGTGCAAAGGAGTTACGCGCGGAGGTGGCTCGCTTCAAGTGCTGAGTCAGCTCATCCACCTTCTTTTCAATGATTGAGACCTTGTCCAATCGACTGGCCATTAATTCCAGGTCGACTGATGCGGACAGGCCCTGCGTCTCATGTGCTCCCTTAAGATTCGTCGCTGCGCGGGTATTCGTCCTGTCGAATAGTCCCATGGAGTCATTGTTGATGGAGTTCTCGCACATGTTTTCGAGAATCTCCCATACGGTGTCTTCATGTTGACCCATGATGTTTCCTCTGCAAGTTGCATTGACGAAAAGGCGGATGTCCTCACGGAGTCCCTGGTAAAAAGATTGGACTTGTTCCCATTTAGGAACTCCGTGATGGGGGCACTTTCTCATGAGATCCTGAAAACGATCCCATGCCTCATGGAGAGGTTCTCCTGATTGTTGAGTGAAGTGTGTAATCTGATGGCGCAAGGCGTTGGTCCGACCAACGGGAAAGAACTTTTTCAAAAACTCGGATTGAAGTTCTTCCCAAGTGTTGATCGGCCGGGTCTGAGTTTGATACCAATGGGCGGCCTTGTCCATAAGAGAAAAGGAGAACATCTTCATGAGAAGAATATCCCGATTTTGCGCATCTGATCCAAAAGTGTGGGCCAGATGCTTTAGCTGTTTGATGTGCTGGAAGGGATCTTCAGAATTAAGCCCATGGAATTTAGGTGTAGCATGAATCATGTTGGGCTTTAGCTCAGAATCAGGTCCTCCAGTCGGGATTCTGACTCGAGGCTCAATGGCCACCGCAGCAGGATTGTAGTGGTCCCGCATCATAGGACGCTGTGGTGGGTGCACGAAGTTTTGGAAGAGGTCATTGAGTCACTGGAGCTGGTGTTCCAGATTATTTTCTTCCTCAACTGGCTGAGCCATGATGGGGGAAGAAGAAGAACTTGGTTCTGAATCAGAAGAGAGAATAATGTGAGGGTGTTTCTGCACAAACACGGGCGTCGAGGCTTGGCCTTGACGAGAGCGAATTTCTAAAGGAGGTCTTAAGGGTGGTCTTAGAGACCTCCTTCCGTACATGCACAGTTGGAAGAGGTAAGTTTAGAAGGTGCTGGACCCAATCAAGGCACCCAAAAATGTTTGGGTGACTATAGAGGTGCGGGGCAGATGGACCCCTTGATCAGAAAGATCGTCCACCTGAGAATTACCTGGGCAGCCAGAGAGGGAGAGTCCCGTGAAGACCCCTACACGGTAGAGCATCCCCACGGGTTACAGGGTTTCCCCCACCCGACCTCTCTTGTCACTGCGGGTCCAGGTAGACCAGAATGGGGATCTTGACCTCTTAAGTCTACCAATTTTAGCTTAAGATCAGGGTGCTTAAAGTTACACTTGAACTCTTAGGTATTTTGAGTGAGAAAGTGACCTAATTTTAAGGTTGGCTGACCCAAGGAGTCAACTTTACCTCTTGTTCCTTTGAGAGCTTTTTGGGTCCTTTCTTTTAGGGTTCAAGTGTTTAGAGAGCCAATTGTTTTAGGTTTCCTTTGAATAGGTATTTTCAGACAAGGGCTCGGGCACACTTCATTTGGTTTTCTCAATTCTTGCTTAAGGAGTGTGTCTCTAAATCCCTAGTGTTGGATCCTAGGTTGGCTCTACTTGGTCTAGTTAATTCTTTGTTGGGTAATTAGGGCTCAAGTAAGAATGTGTTAGCCCTTAAATACCCTTAATAGTGTGCAGGAATAATGAGTTGAAAACATGCAACTTTTATGGTTACTAAGTATGGAAGACAGGTTAGCCCTATTTTTCTTGTTCTTTTCTTTCTTTTGAGTTTTAGGGGTTAATAGCGAGAGGAAAAAATTTACCTGTCCTCGGAGTGGTTGTTGTGCGGTTGCTTGTCTTCTTGATTTCCTGTAGTTTTCTGCACAAAAGAGAGGAGATTATCAGAAATTAAAAAGAAACAAGAATGTTTACCTCTAGAATAGCCGTTGCTCCCCGGCAGCGGCGCCAAATTGATAGACGATGACTTCGAGAGATAACCGGGTTTTATTGTTATGTCGATGTAATATAGCCAGTTATTGCCATCATTTCAAATATATAAATTTTTTACTCGGAAAATAAAAGAGTTCCCGAGGTCGAACTCAGGGAGCAAGTTGTATTCTAGAGATATACATGCTTCTTTTACAAAAATAAACAAAGAGAGAGAAAGAATGTGGTGTCTCTTTTTTTTTTTCTTTGTTTCTCCTCGTCTCAGATCTGCTTCTTCTTCGTTCTGCAGAGGTGATGCTCTTTCTTTCTGCAGATCTCCTTCTTCCGTCTTTTCTTTTTCCAGTCAGGGACGTCGCCCCTCCTTCTTTCTTCTTTTCCCTTCAGGGCGTCGTCTGATTTCCAAATCAGACGACTTAAACTGCCTGTTGCTACAGTGTCTTCCTCAGCTTCCTTCTTCTTCACCTGTTCCTGCACACTTTAGAGCTTACGTCAGAGGACAAAACCTACTCTACCCTCTCCCCTGCGTCTCTCTCTCTCTGAAACCACTCTTGGGAAAGCTCTCCCAGAGCTGCCGGGTAATCGGGTACGGGTCGTGCCTGGGTCCAGGCCCACCGGCGTGCGTGGTGGGCGAGGAGTGCAGGTCAGTCTAAGTCGGGTCGGGTCGGGTCAGGTCCGCGGGGCGTGAGCGCGGACGAGACCGGGTAACCGGGCGGGTGAAGGGGACCTCACCCCGCGTGCTGAGGCAGTAAGCCTCCAGCACTTTTCCGTCTTATATCACTGCGCCTCTTCGGACTTTTCCGAGGTGGGACTAAATGTCCCACCTCAATTGCGCGCCCGCAGCGGGGAAAGCAGCGGGAGATCGCGGCGTCACGCGAAGCCTTCTGCCTTAGCTGCGAGCCTGGTGTTTTGTCGAAACGCCTCGCAAGGCCTGGGAGTCGAATCTGGGCGTGGCGCTGAGCGTGGCGCGCCTGTAGCTGCAGGCGGAAGCAGCTCCTTCTGCACGGCAATGGCGGAGGAGGTCGGGTGGCCTGTTCACAGAAGAACGGCCTCTCGGCCTAATCAAAAAGTGCCGGGAGCTTCGCCAGGGTGCGGCGAAGCTCGTGTGGGTGGTGGCGAGGCGCGGGGCGGCGTGCAAGGGCTGCCCTAGGTCGGACTGTGGGTCGGAGGATGGGTTTGTTGGGGGAAGCGTTACGGAGGTGTGGAATGGCAGTGAAGGGGTGGGGGGTGCTCAGTGTGATGAGGGGGAGGTTCGGTGAGGGTCGGCGAGGTGTGTGAGGCTGTGGAGCGATGGGAGCATCTCGCCGGAGGGTGGCCGGAGACGAAGGGGGTGACGATGGTCAGGGTCGGTCGAGGGCTTAATTGAATAAATTGAAGGCGGGGAAAGAAAGAGGAGAAGAAGGGGAGTAGTTCTAGCTTACTTGCAGGGACGAAGGGGGAGGAACAGGGCGACAGTCGTATCGACTGTCGCCGGAGAAGACGATGCTCAGGGAAAGGGGCGGCGGCGAGCAGAGAGCCGGAGAGGCGCCAGCTGGGTGCGGCGTGGCGCGGGAAGAGCAGGGGAGGAAGTCTCTGCTGCTGGTATTGCGGCAGAGCGAAGAGGAGAAGGGGGAGGAACCGCCGGAGCTGGTGAGCGTCTGCCGGAGAGAGAAGAGAGGAAAGTTGGGGGTTTTCTCCGTCAGACCCGAGCTGCCCCGGTCGGTGGAGCAACGGGGGGTATTTATAGGGATCAAACAGGGAGGAAGGCGGAGGGAGACGACGTGTCTCCCTCGCCGGAGGATGGCCGGAAACAAGAACCCATACCGTCCGTGCGTTCGCACGGCCGGTATGGTGGGTTATAACGACCAGGGGGGTGTCCCTGCGACGGCTGACGACGCAGGGCACCCCCGGTTTACTTGCCAGGTCCCCCCCTCACCCTGCGTGGCGCCATGCTCCGCGCAAGGTCGCCGGAGCATGGTGCTGGCAGGTTTTGCAGGGGGGACCTGATCGCAAAGAACGAAGGAGAGTTAGGGGCCAAAATGCGAGGGTTCAAAAGTTGAGGGCCAAAGAGTAAATATATGAGGACCAAAGTGTAAAGTCGGTCAAGGAGGTTTCTTCTTAGGCTCAAGTTTTTATACATGATTAATTAGGACCTAAGTAATCTGATGGTGAATTTCATTTCTATATTAAACCTTGTTTGACCGGTCAATTTACGCAAAAACCCAAATTAAGTTATTAATTGGGCATGGTTCTCAATGTAGGTCAAAATGGGTTCTGAAGGCCAAATTGAAGGTTCTAAATCCTAGAGATTATTTTTCTATGAATTTTAGAGGGTTTATTCTATTTTTACTTTGCCTCGAACCTTGTGAATTGAAGTGGGTTGTTTTAGGGTTACAGATTATCATTTAGTTTCTTGGAATTGCTGTAGCCCTTGCTAGATCATTTCATCCCACTTTTATTCTTATTAAGTTGCTTTGACCTGTGTTTGGGCCCTGAATTACCCTGTATGCAGATTATACTGGTAAAATTGCATTTTTACCCCTTATGACTTGTTTTCTCCTTAAACTCAGAATTCTCTGAGTTAAGCCTTTCCTTGAGTTATGTAGGAGCTTTCATCCTTTGTATTGGGTCAAAATGAGCTAGTTATGGCTCATGATGAGGTTCTCATCAAGGTGCTACCCAACGTGCCGAGGTCGCGGATGGTCTTCTTTCCAAGCTGGTGTTCATGCGCCAGCGACCGTCCAATGGAGGATCTATGGTTAGGATTTCATTTGCGCATGATGTAGAGAGGAAGTGGGCACGATCGACGAAGGAGCAGGTGCCACGTATCGCATTTGGGGTCGTTGATCAGTGGATCAACGGTCAGGACTTCATGAGCATGTTGTGGGAGCTACGAAGGTCAGATTGGGATGATTTTAAGTCTGTTGGACTCCGTTTGTTGATCCAAATCCATCTGTACAATCTGATCACTCATATGAGACCTGTTTCAAAATGGACTTGTGCACATGGTCATTAAACATTGATTTTAAGCAATTAAAATGTAAAGATCAAGTAATATGCATGTAATGCTCCCAAGCCCATTATAATATGTCATTATCACACAAGTATCCCTAAAATTGACTCTAATTGATAATATTTACACTAAACATTATAGAGTCATCATACCCCCATGCCCATCCCTTGCTAGTCCCTAGCAAGGTTTAATTTAAATGCTATTTACAACTAAAATTAGGAATTGATCGCTTAGGTAGAAGTTGCTTGTCAACAGGAGTAAATTTCTACCAAGAACCTAACTCGCTAAGACTCAACAATGCCCAAGCTGCCTGCCAAAATGCTGATTGCCTGAGTCCTTGCCTTATTCTAAATAGAAATAAATACGTTTTCTTTTTTTCATCTTTTCTAATTTTTTTTCACTTTTTGGTGTTGAGGATTTCGGGGTAACTTTTTACAGCTACCCAATCCACCCAAGACTCGAAAAGGACTCTTAGTACTAAGCATCTTATTGTGAAAGTGGTAGACTCACTCAACAGCAATTAAAATGAACTTCAGGTTTCTATGCCCCTAGGTGACTTGAAAGAGAAAATGTTGCCTGAAGGTGTATCTATCTAACCGATAGCTTTTTCCCTACCTTTTATTTTTGTGGGGTCAACACAAGGGCAAACCCAATATATATCTCTCTAGATTATGCTACTTCCCAGCTTCTTCCTTAAGTGTTTTGGAATTCTTGTGCATTTTATGAGCCGGGATCTGGACAATCGGCCAATGGGCTGTTACCCACAGCAACTTGCCAGCCATACTTGTGTGGTGAAGTATGGCTTATTTCTTTTTCTTCCCCTTTTTCTATTTTCTCTTTCTTTTTTTATTATTATTTTTTAAGTAGGTGGCTTTCCTGATCTAAGATTTACTTAAAGGTAGTACTAAAAGAGAATGGTCCTGTGGTTGGGCTCTGAACAACCGACCAGTGGGCTATTACCCACGACAACTTGCCAGCCATACCACCCTAGAAGGTTCATTAGCTACCCAATTTCCGTTAGAACCTCCTATGAGTGAGTCAGTGCAAAACGTGTGTAGATGCTTAGACTAAAAATCCCCCCAAATTAGAGGGCGGGTTGATAAGTCATATACTTATCATCTTACTTTATTGACCAGATTAATATACAACAAGGTGGTGAGGACTCAAGACCAAGTCCACATTTTAGTGGACACCCGGACTGATTAAGTTTGAAGACCTGAAGAGTCTAAGCAGTTAGGTCCCTAACGTATCATTTCCTAAACTTGACAAGCTTCTTATACCTAAGTTTTCTTTTCTTAATTTTTTTTAAAATAATTCAAGTTGATAAAATGTACTTAGAACATACGAATTATCACCCCTCCATGCCTAAGTTGGACAATGTCTTCATTGGAAAATAAATGTATGCAAAGGACTAAGGAAAGAAATCACCTGAGTCATCACCATGTATCCGGTCAACTTGAAACCTCTGGGTTGCCTCCTAGGAAGCTCTGAGTTTAGTGCCTTCAGCTGGGCATAATGCACAGACAACAAAGGAAAAATTAGTTGAATGGTCTGGGTCAAGAAGGTGCTGACAAAACCAGCTAGACCCAAAATTAGAAGTTCGCAAATGTGGACTAGGTTGTGGTGGAGTCCCATCCCTAAGGGATGGGAACTCTACAACTGGTGTAACATGCATTCCCATGTATGTTCCTCTCTTAGTCTGCAGGCATGTAAAGAAGTTGATTTGGACAAGTGCAACCCGAATCCAAAATGCCAGACACTAAAGACATAGGTTTTGTAATTAGCTTGTGTCCCTTCAAAGTTGTAATCCCCCAGAGGTATATCAATTCCAGTGCATTCGAGTTGCAAGATTTCAATTTTGATAGGGCACGTAACAAAATCAAGAGTTTCACAATAGGCCCTAAGCATGAGGTCTCTCTCCAAAGAAAAATCCATCCCTTCTTCAACTAGAGTTTCATTTCTTATTCCCTCCAATTCTGTGATCCCAAGAATATTATCTTCAACCTCTTTCATATTAGACTCAATTTTCGAGGTTGCATTAGAGGTAGGGCTAATTTCATCCTCTAGCTCAGATTCTTACCCTTGGCCCTCCTCTAAACTTGTGATGGGGGTTTCAAATGATTCAAAATTGATTATTCCGGAATTGTAATCCCACTCCCCATCTTCAATTTTGAATGTCTCTTCCACCAAATCACTTTCCTTAGGAAGATTAGATTGGGATTCAAAGACATCGTCCCCTAAATTCTCAGTTTCCTCCTGATGTTAGTCCTCAACTCTACCCAAATCATGTTCCGAGGAATCCTTAATGACATTTTCTATTGAGTTGTCCAACTCCTAGGGAGTATCAATGGTGGACTGAACCAATTTTGGGTAAATACGTGTTGTCCAATTGATCACTATAGGGCCTTGCTTCATGAATTTCGTAAATGGAGTTGTTTTCAACAGTTTTCTTTGGCCCTCTTCCTCCAGTTGTTGGAGCATATCAATCATGGCTTGTTTCACTTCAATCAATTCTTGATTTTGTCTATGTAACTCCAACTGAAGGCTATCAAGAACTGACTGGGTGTCATTAGGTTTCCCTTGGATTTCCTCATTATTTAAATCAGAGTTGGGAGGGTATGGTTGAGGATGTGTGTTAGTGTCCATACTGGGGTTTAAGTTCTTGGGTGGGTCCTCTATTATATCATTTTTAGAGTCCAATTCTTTAAGAGGAACCATTTTTGTCTAGTCCTACTCTAGAATAATTGAGGTTCTAAGTCCTCCTCCCAATCGGATTCTTTGTTAGGGGTCCAAAGCAGGGTTTGATCATTCTTGATTTTCCCAGGTTTATGATCATCCTTCGATTTCCACTTTTCTAAAATCCCTTCCAATCCATAGGTCAAGTAGGAGAGATCCTTGAATTCAAATGACCTATCTTGGTTATGCTCCTACGAAGGGTAGGGGCCTTGACATTCTCCTAGAGTGTAGGCCCTATCAGATTGATTAGTGGGTGGGCAGGACCTAAAAGAAGAGTTATCATAAGGAGAATCAAGATAAGGATCCCCAAGGTTTGGATCGTAACCCTGGGTTGTTGGGTTGGGTATCCTAATAGGAAGTTGGTGCAGGTTGAGTGAAATTGGGATAGTTGGGATAAGAAGGGTTTTCAAGATAATCAAATCTTGGATTGTATCCCCAACTAGGTGGCTGGTTATCCCAAGTAAACTATTGATACGATCTACTTGAATTAGAATACAAATCATGTTGGGGATAGTTTGGGTAGGATGGATAAGCATTAAAATCCATGGATAGATTAAGAAAGAGCAAATGAGAGAATTATGTGCACAATCAAGCAAACAAATCTAGGCCTTACAGTGTAGACCTAGGTGACCTAGAAGTCCTGAAGAGAGTGATCAAATCTGCAAGCACTTAAACCTCTTTTCCTAAAGTTAATCTAGCCAGGATGATTACGAGGGGATTGAAGGGAAGGTTCTTCCTTTGGCTCATGTTGTTGGTTCCTTTGTACCCTACAACCGTGGTCGTTTGACACTACCTCGTAGCCTAGACACCGGATTCCACAATGAAAATTAAGGCCAAGCACTTACAAACCCAAGCACACTTCCAAGACATAGATTGGTCCTATCTGGGTCATGTCCGTGCACAATTGGGTGCAAGGACCCAATGCCAAAACAAGTGTTCTTTAGCAAGTAAAATTGAGATGTGTGGTTTTTAGGGTTTGGATCTTGCTTTAATGGATTTTTAAAAACTCCACTTGTTTACACATTCAAACAAGACACAATGTTATAGTCACACAGTTGGTGAAAATTAATTTTCTTTAAGGCCTTTTGTGTGGCTATAAAATCAAAAACTCCCTAATGTAGAAAATCCTAGGATGTGCAGCTTCTACTCAATGAAATCTTTTAAGATTTTGTCAAGAAGGGTTCAATAAAAATGATCAATAACCCTATCCTGACCAAAATTGAGTGAGCTTTTCAAAAAAATTATTTTCAAAATTTTTTGAGGAAGATAGACTACCGAAATTCATATTTTTCCAAGAGGGGATCAATCTATCTAGAACTTCTAGATTAGTGCACAATTTAATATCTTGATCAAAACAAGCACTAATCAATTTCAAATTCAAAAATGATCTCCAGAAAAAGTATAAAGAATTTTGAGATCTTTCTAAAATATAAATTTCTCACAAATCCAAGCTACGTGGAGTTCGCAATAGTAAGAAAAATCTACAGATCTCCAGAACTTAGGACAACCTTGCGCACTTCTAGTAGAGAATTTCTCGTGGCCAAACCATGAGAAGTTTGGCTCTGAAATTTGACGGGGAGTTTGCCTACTAGAAAGAACACCTCTGAGATTTTTCTCAAAATTTTTAAAGGTGTTTAGGATCTGTAAATTATGTCCTTAACTCGAATCTAGAAAGTCATATTGCAAAATTAACAAGTTGCGGACTTAATGGTGGTGTTTTTCTTCGACAAACAAATGAGAGAGGTTTTTTTTAACACACCACCATTTTTATTGGTCCAAAGATGAGAAGTTACCTTTGGATCGTGGGAAGACAAGATCAAACCTTTGGGTCGATGGCAGTCTTCTACTTGCGCTTCCTTTGATCCAAGCCGGCTCGTTCTCCTTCCATTGTCGATGCATGAGATTCCTGCAACCACAAGAAAAGAGAGAAGAGAAAGTTAGATAACACAAATATGAATAATGACCAATAAAATGAAAGAAAATAAGAGATTCGTTGCCTCCCCAGCAACAGCACCAACAACTGACCGTCGCAGATGCGTTTGCGTAAAAATCGTTCGCTGTAGCACGTTTTATGATGATAATTTTAAATAAAAGAATCGAATGTGAGTCCGAGTGTCAAACACAAGGAGGCATAAAATCGAATCACTTAGTCACTTCATGTCACAAAAATGTCGCTTGTTCGCTTGCAAATCGATTGAGAAAGAGAGAGAGAGTGTGAGAGATAGAGAGTAAGAGATAAAGAGAGAGAGAGCAAGATAGAGTGAATAGGGTTAGAGAATCGTTATGATGATGCAACACTATCTAACTACGAAAGAGATAAAAAACATGATAAGAAAATAGAGAATATATTGCATGAATCATTCATTTCTACAACTACAATGGTATATGAAAGCTTAATCAACACAAATAATAAATTGAAAACTAGCTAAGTGAAGAGGCGAGGCAGCCACAGCGATGGAGGGGCTTCCGTCGGTGGCTCTACAACTCCAGAGACTTACTCTCAACTCTAGAAGGTGGTGGGAACTCGTGGGTATATGGTTGGCGCAAATGGGAGGGGTAGGACCCTTTTTATGAGTGAGGAGAAGGCTCTAATTCATATCCGGTTCAATAGCGACATTTAATTCGTCACTGAAGCTCTGCCGTAGGTGTTGCTAAAGCCCCCAGCTCACATCTTCAATGCATGCACAGCTACTTCCACGTGCGCACAGTGCCCAGGCCATTTAAGCCATCTGATCATAGATTGGACAACTGGATTCAATTCTTACCTGCACCTCTTGATCGCATGTGAGATGGCACGTCAGAGGTGCGTCGACTGGCACGTGGTTCATCCACACTCATCCATGCACCCATGTAGCTACGGTCTCAGCTGCTCGATGGTGATCATGCACTCCAAATTTGCCCGCACCTCGTGCCTTCAAATTTTACGTTGCAATGCATCTCGATCACACATCCTCTATGCTTAGGTTGAGGAATTGCCCAACACGCCAAGGCCACGGATGGTCTCATTTCTACTCTGGTGTTCACGCACCAATGACCATCTAATGTTGGATCTACGGTCAAGATTTCATCGGCGCGCGATGAAGAGAGGAAGCAAACGCAATCGACAAAGGAGCTGGTGCCACGTGTCGCATTTAGGGTCGTTGATCAGTGGATCAACGGTCAGGACTTCTTAAGCTTATTTTCGGAGCTACGAAGGTTGGATTGGGATGATTTTGAGTCCGTTAGACTTCGTTCATCAATCCAGATCCATCTGTATGATCCGATCGCTCATCTGAGACCTATTTCAAAATGGACTTGTGCTTAAAGTCATTAAACATTGATTTTAAGCAATTAAAATGTAAAGATCAAGCAATATGCATGCAATGCTCCCAAGCCCATTATAATATATCATTATCGCGCAAGTATCCCTAAAATTACTCTAATTGATAATATTAACACTAAACACTGTAGAGTCATCACCCTTCCATCACCTTGAAGAACTTCTACACATAGGAAGGACCTTTAGCCCGAGGAACATGAATGAAAATACGTTAATGATGAAAATGTTTTCATTTTCTTTAAAAGATAAAGCTGCTCAATGGTTAAGGACAATTGATAGACCAATCCTAACTTGGAAAGATTTGAGAAGCACCTTTTTGAAGAAATTCTTTCCCGTAGGAAAAACAAATGCCCTTAGATGTGCCATTACAACCTGCAAACAGAACCCTGGGGAACAACTGCATGAGGTTTGGGAGAGGTTTAATGACTTAGCTAAGAAATGCCCTCATCATGGGATTCTCAAGTGGCACTTGGCTTATATTTTCTATTATGGGTTAAGTGACAATTTGAAGAATTTTGTTGATGCAGCATGTGGGGGTAATTTCCTAAGCAAAGATGCTAAGGGAGCCTTTGAATTATTTGAGAATATGAGTGAAAATTCCCTCAACAATGCCTCAATTTCCACCTTCAACAAATCAAATCAACCAAAGAGCGAAGTCTATGAAGTTAAGGATAATTCAAACTTGGTTGACTTAGAACTGATTGACAATGATTGGATAAGGTGGAACTCATTGGAAAAAATGTAGAGTTTGGATAAGAGATTGGATAACCTTCTGAAGGGCGGGAGCTCCTTAGGTACACATTCTAGAGTAAATCCTATGCCTACCCAAGGAGTTTCTATGCTAACCTACACCCAACTCCCCAACCCTCTAGGTCAGGAAATGGTGCATGACGTGCCTTCGTGCGTGTGTGTTAAGAGGTGTCGTTATAGTTGCACTTGATACGTCAGTTTTAAAAGAAGTAAACGGAGGTGAGTCCGAGTGTCGATCTCAGGGAGGCGTGGAAATCGGATTTTGTTTACCACTTGTTGTCACGAAAAAGGCGGAGTTTTGCTTGCGAAAGAAACGGTTTTGAAAAGCGAGAGATAGAGAGAGTTTAGGGTTAGAAAGCTCTTGGTTTTGATCATGCACTTTAAACAGAAATTAAAAAGGCAACTAAATGAAAAACAATTTCATTAAACATGCATTCATAGTTCATGGTTTACAATATTAAATACATGCTTCAACAAAAGTAAATGAAAGCTTAAAAGAGAGAGAGAGAGGTAGAGAGAGAGTGGAGAGCGACAAGGCAGCCACGGCGGTGGAGGAGGCTCCGTCGGCGGCTCGTCGTCTCCGGCGATTACAAGAGTGCCTAAGACTAGCTAGGAGAGGAGTGGAGTAGTTGCAAGTGGGAGAGGATTCCTTCAATGGTGGTAGAAGGGGGTTTAAATAGAGTTAAGGGCTTCCTAAAAGAAGAATGTGCTTTAGCGACATCCAGAACGTCGCTAAAACCGCTTCCATATACGTCGGTGAAGGTCTGCTGCCGCCGGTCAGCCGCCCGCCCCTTTCTCTCTTCAGGCGCGATCCGTGGACGTCGAACGAGAGCCGTCCGATTGATGATCGGACAGCTGAGATCCTCCCGCGCCTGCGCTAGGATCGCGCTTCGGGCGTGCGTGCGCGCGCGCGTTTCCGCCCGGCGTGCGCGCGCGCGTGGGAGGTGGGGCGCTGTCGTCGCGCCGCGTGACGCGATCCTAGCCGCTCGCTTCTGATCGCGCGGCTCAATTTTGCCGCGCCCTTCGCCCGCAGACGATTTTTGCTCCGCGCGAATCGAACGCGCGTCGCTGCAACGCGGGCGTGCGCACTAACCGTTGCGCCACGCCCGCGCTTTGTCGCGGCGACCGCGGGCGAGCGCGCGGATCTCGGCCGTTCGATCGAAGATCAACGGCCGAGATGCGTCCTTGGCTGGCTTGGGGGCGTGCGGGCAGCGGGGGCGGGGCGACGTGGCGCGTTCTAGGCCGTTGATCTCCAGATCAACGGTCAGGATTTCTTGGGCCCATTGTGGGAGCTCCGGATGTCGGATTTGGCCGATTTTGAGTCCGTTAGACTCCGTTCGTCGTCCTGAATCCATCCGTGCGGTCCGATTGCTCATCTGAGACCTGCTTTGACAAATGCTTTACACAAATGGCCATTAATACAGTTTATAAGCAATCTTGGTACTTGATGCATGCAATGCTCCTATTCTACTTTATGTTGTGCCTTTTATTCTAAAGATGGGCCATATTCAACCTAATTACTACCCCCTTGCGTGGTGTTATCATACCCCCATGCTTACTCCTTGCTAGTCCCTAGCAAGGTTTATTCTAGCCTTTATTTCTTTGGCGAATTCAAGAAGTAATTGCTTAGGCACTTCGTTACTTGTTAATAAGAGGAACTATACGAAGATCTTAATCTACAAAGACTAAGCAGCGCCCGGGTGTCTGCCAAAATACGAATCGCCCGAATCCTTGCTTTGTATATATAACTATACTTATGTATACGTATATATCTATATATGTCTTTTTAGAATTTTTAGAATTCAGTGTGGGTTGGTAACTTTTTACGGCTACCCAACCCACCCAAAACTCGGTCAAAACCCTAAGTGTTAAGCATCTTGGTGTGAATGTTGTGATAGACTTACTTAACGGTAATTGAGACAGACTTCGAGTTTCTACGCCTCTAGGTGACCGGAAAAGAAAATAAATTTTTGCCTGAAGGTGTATTTGTTCGATTGGTAGCTTTCTCCCTGCGTTCATTTTACTTGGGGTCAACACAAGGATTTTCCAGTGTATATCTCCCCGGCTTGTACTACTTCCCCGCTTCTTCCTTAGGTGTTTTTGGTCTTCTTTTTTTGTGCAATTATTGAGCTGGGCTCTGGACAACCGACCAATGGGCTGTTACCCACGATCACTTGCCAGCCATACTTGTGCGGTGAAGTGTGGTTTATTTTCTTTTCTTCTTCTCTTTTTTTTTTTTTTTTTAATTATTATTTTTTTTTACGTAGGTGGCTTCCCTAATCTCAAATGTACCTAGAGGCAGTGAAAAAGAAATGGCCTGTGGCTGGGTTCTGGACAACCTGCCAATGGGCTGTTACCCACGACAACTTGCCAGCCATACCACCCTAGAGAGTTCATTAGCTACCCAATTTCTGTCAAAATCTCCGAGAAGTGAGTATGTGCAGAAATGTGTGCAGATGCTTAGACTCAAAGTTTTCCTGAGTTAGAGGATGAGTTGATAAGTCGTATACTTATCACCTTATTTATTAGGTGGATTAGAATAGCTTAAAGTTGCAAGGATTCGCCGCTAAATCCATATTTTAATGGACACTAGGGCTGATTAAGCCTGAAGGCCTGAAAAGTCTAAGCGTTTAAGTTATTTTTGTATTATTTCCCACTATTGGCAAGTTTCTAATGCCTAAGTTTTTCTTCCTAAATTCAAAATTTTTTTTTTTTTTTTTTAATCAATTAATTTATTCATTCAGACTGATTAATTAAACTCAGGATTATGCAATTTACCATCCCCCCCATGCTTAAGTTGGACAATGTCCTCATTGGCAGATGCATGGATGCAGAAGGGTTCAAAAAGATAGTACCTGAGTGACGTAAACTACCAGATCAGTCTGAATCCGCTGGGTTGCCTCCCAGGAAGCGCTGAGTTTAACGCCTCCAGCTGGGCGGTGCCTGGTGTCAGCCCTCAACAAGGGTGACACTCTCCTTGGGGGGTACCTGGGCCAGGAAATGCTTCAATCTTTGACCATTAACTGTAAAGGTGTGCCCGGTATTAAGATCGGCGATTTCGACTGCCCCATTGGAATAGGGCTTGACCACCCGAAATGGTCCTGTCCATTTGGACCTAAGTTTCCCTGGAAAGAGTTTCAGGCGTGCATCAAATAGCCAGACTTGTTGGTTTGGCTCAAAGGTTTTCCTATGAATGAGTCGGTCGTGGACGGCTTTCATTTTCTCCTTATATAGCCGACTATTGTCAAAGGCGTCCCGACGAATTTCTTCAAGCTCAGATAATTGAAGAGTCCTTTGCGCACCAGCTAACTGGGGATCCATGTTACATTGCTTAACAGCCCAGTAAGCCCGGTGTTCCAATTCGACAGGGAGATGGCAAGCTTTGCCAAAGACCAAGCGGTAAGGTGACATGCCTATCGGGGTCTTAAAAGCGGTCCTGTATGCCCACAGGGCATCATCAAGTCGTGTGGACCAGTCTTTCCTGTCAGGTCTCACAGTCTTCTGTAAAATGTTCTTGATTTCTCTGTTTGAGACCTCAGTCTGCCCATTTGTTTGTGGATGATACGGGGTGGCAATGCGGTGGTTTACCCCGTATTTTCTAAGTAGGGCACGGAACTGGGAATGGATAAAATGGCTTCCACCATCACTGATCATGGCCTTGGGTATTCCAAAATGGGAAAAGATGTTCTTCTTTACAAAGTCCATGACCGTCTTATGATCGCATCGTCGGGTGGCAACGGCTTCAATCCATTTGGAAACATAGTCTACCGAGACCAAGATATACTCGAAGCCGTTGGATGGTGGAAAGGGGCCCATAAAATCGATACCCCAAACGTCGAAAATTTCGACAATCAAAATGGGCTGAAGGGGCATCATATCTTTTTTGGTCATTGTCCCTAGTGTTTGGCATCGTGAGCAAGTCTTGGCAAAGATGTGTGCATCCTTGAATAGGGACGGCCAATAAAATCCAGACTGCAAAACTTTTGCAGCTGTTTTCTTGCCAGAGAAATGGCCGCCACATGCTTGGTCATGACAAAAGGAAAGCACACTCTGAACCTCGTCTTCGGGGAGGCACCTCTTGATGATCTGATCAGCACAGAGGCGAAACAGCATGGGATCATCCCAGAAATAGTGCTTGGCCTCAGCCAAGAACCTGTCCCGTTGCTGTTTGGACCAGCTGTGCGGGGTTTGTCCTATAACCAGGTAGTTGACATAGTCAGCATACCATGGCATTTTCTTGTCTTGCACGGCTAGGATGTGTTCATCAGGGAAGGTATCAGATAGAGGTAGGGAGGGTCCAATGTGGTCTGGATGAAGTCTTGACAGGTGGTCAGCCACCACATTTTTCGATCCGGCCTTGTCTTGGATTTCCAGGTCAAATTCCTGCAAAAGTAGGATCCATCTGATGAGCCTGGGTTTTGCATCCTTTTTGGCCAACAGGTGCCGGATGGCTGAATGGTCGGTGTAGATAGTCACGTGGGATCCCAGCAAGTATGATCGGAATTTTTCCAGTCCAAAGACTACAGCAAGCAACTCTTTTTCTGTGACCGTATAATTACGCTGGGCCTCGTCCAACGTTTTGCTCGCGTAGTAGATCACCACGGGCTTCTTGTCTTGCCTTTGTCCCAGGACAGCGCCTATGGCAAAATCTGATGCGTCACACATAATCTCAAAACCCTGGGACCAGTCTGGGGGTTGAAGTACCGGTGCGGTGGAGACTAAGTCCCGGAGGGTATGATAAGCCTGGGTGCAATCAGGAGACATGTGGAAAGTTGCGTCGTTGGCTAGAAGGTCGGTCAAGGGTTTGGAAAGTTTGGAAAAGTCTTTGATGAACCTTCGGTAGAAGCCAACATGTCCTAGAAAAGAGCGAATCTGTCGGATCGAACTAGGTGGAGGAAGTTTGGAAATTAAATCAACCTTAGCTCGATCTACCTCGATGCCCTTATGCGAAACGATGTGTCCGAGGACAATTCCTTTCTGAACCATAAAATGGCTCTTTTCCCAACTTAACACCAAGTTAACCTCGATACATCGTTTCAGGATTTTCTCCAAGTTGCTCAAACAATGGTCGAATGAATTCCCGAATACAGAGAAATCATCCATAAAGACCTCCAAGTATTCACCCACCATTTCTGAAAAAATGGCTAGCATGCAACGCTGGAAGGTTGCGGGTGCGTTGCATAACCCGAACGGCATTCGACGGAATGCAAATGTGCCATACGGGCAAGTGAATGTGGTCTTTTCCTGATCTTCCGGAGCAATTGCGACTTGGTTATATCCTGAATATCCATCCAGGAAGAAAAAATACTTCTGCCCTGCCAATCTTTCAAGGATTTGGTCAATGAATGGCAAGGGGAAGTGGTCCTTCTTAGTGGCTTCGTTAAGCTTCCTATAATCAATACACACCCGCCATGCGGTGGTGGTGCGGGTGGGAATGGATTCGCCATGATCATTAGTGACAACGGTGAGCCCAGCCTTCTTTGGAACCACTTGAGTGGGGCTCACCCAGGGGCTATCAGAGATAGGGTAGATGATGTCGGCGTCGAGCCACTTGATAATTTCTTTTTTAACGACCTCCCGCATGTTAGGGTTTAACCGTCTCTGCATCTGGCGGGAAGGTCGGGCCCCGTCTTCCAGGTAAATCTTGTGGGTGCAATAGGTGGGGCTAATTCCTCTTAGATCTGAGATGGTCCAACCAATGGCGGCCCGATGTTCTGAAAGAGTTGCAGTCAACCTTAGTTCCTGATCCTTGGTTAGATGGGAATTAATAATCACTGGGAAGGTCTGGCCAGGTCCCAAGAAGACGTACTTGAGATTCTCGGGCAATGGTTTAAGTTCAGGTGCGGGTGGGACCACAGTCGATGGGAATGGAAAGGGCGGTAGTTGATCAACATTGATTTCTTCAAATGGTGTCATGTGATGATACTCAGCCTTACAGAGGTCCACAGGTAATGATGGTGGTGAGTCAGAACTACGGGTTTGGTGGTCTGAGACAGAATTGAGGGTAAGGCATTCCTCGATTAAAGTTTCCACGGGATCATGTTCCTCAATGTAATCACAATCAAAAGACTTTGTTGCCCGGAAGATATCTAATTGCATTTTCCTGTCTCCGAAGGCGATTTCCATACATCCCGTGTCGCAATCGATGTTTGCTTTAGCCGTGGCTAAGAAAGGTCTGCCTAAGATTATGGGTGCGTTCTGTAATTTTTCAGGGACTTCCATGTCGAGCACCAAAAAGTCGACTGGGAAATAGAAGTCCTTGACCCGTACAATCACGTCCTCGACAACCCCCTTCGGGGTTTTCACTGATCTATCCGCCAGCTGGATGGTGACAGGGGTTGGTGCCAGCTCCCCAAAACCAAATTGGTGGTACAAGGTTGTGGGAATTAGGTTGATAGAAGCACCTAGGTCCAGGAGCGCTCTATCAAATGTCATGTCCCCGATGTTGCAGGAAATCAGGGGTGCTCCTGGGTCAGTTCGTTTGAGTGGAAGGTTGCTTGATATCACGGAACTGGCTTGCTCAGAGAGTACAACCTTCCTAGGTGCTTGAGGTCTCGTCTTACGCTTGGGTGTACAGGCATCCTTTAAGAACTTGGCGTAAGCGGGGATGTGTTTGACAGCTTCTAGAAGCGGAATATTAATCTGTACTTGTTTAAAAATTTCCATCAGCTCCTCAGTTTCCACAGTATTCTTTTTTCTCTTGATTGTTTCCAAGGCCTCAGGATAGGGTGTCTGGATTGGTTCCATGTTTGGGTCCTTGGTTGGTGCTTCTTCTAAGTCGGGTAAAGTCTCGGGGAGAGTCGGCCATTTGGGATCCTGGGTTTTGGTGCCGCTTCTCAAGGTCACCGCATTCGCAGAGGCATTAGGGCCACGGGGTGATCCTTGAGAAGATGAGGATGAAGAGGCGCCAAACCCAGGAGGTGTTTGTGGAGCCGGTTGGACCATATGAGCCTGCCCGGGGTTGCCTTGGAACCCTTGCGAATTGGGGCCTCTGCTAATTATGTTTCGCGGGTTTGGTTGTGGTTGGGAAGGTAGAGATCCTTGCTGTTTACAGTCCAAGAGTTGGCTTAACTGTCCCTTTACCAAGGCCATTTCTTCCTGATGTTTTTGGTTCATGTTAGCCATCATCTTTATTAGGGTGTCCATTTGGTTTTGTGGGGGAGGGGCCGCCCTATTTTGGTTATATTGGGGTCTAACTGGTGGTCCTTGCTGATAGGGGGCAAGTGTGGCTGTTGGTTTGGCCTGGGCTGGTTTTGGAATTGCGGTAGTTTCTGGTTTGTCCAACCAAAGTTGGGGTGATTACGCCAGCCGGTGTTGTAAGTGTTGGAGAAAGGGTCAGGTTTTGCATATCCTTGGACGGCTTGCACATCTTCTAGAATAGCCGATGTTGATGAAGAAGGAAGGGAGTAATCAAGGGTGGAGGGAGCAAAGGTCCCTCCTTGGAACATGGCTGGGGGTTGTTCCAGGTTTAGTTGGGTGAAGGGTTGGACCAGGTCAACATTATGTGCTCCTTTTGCTAGGGTGAAAGTCTGCAAGGGGTTCCTGGTCTGGTTTAGAAGCTCATCAATCTTCTTGTCCACCAATTCCACTCGATCCAACTTTTTGGCAATAATGTCCATGTCAACCATTCCAGAATTTGCTTGTACCTCATAAATCCCACCACGGGGTTGACTGGATCTGTTAAACTGGTTCATGGAGGCATTGTTGAGCGAATTCTCGCTCATAGACTCAAAGAGCTCAAACGCGCTCTCCTCGTCTTTGTTTAGGAAGTTTCCCCCGCATGAGGCATCGACGAAGTTCCGTAGGTTGCTATCCAGACCGTGGTAGAAGATCTGGGCTAATTGCCACCTTGGAACTTCGTGGTGTGGGCATTTCCTCAAAAGTTCATTGAATCTTTCCCACGCCTCATGAAATTGTTCCCCACCCTGGAGTGTGAAGGTAGTGATAGCTCTTCTGAGGGCATTGGTCTTTCCTATGGGGAAGAATTTCTTTAAAAATGCATGCCTCAGTTCCTCCCAGGTGGTGATGGGTCTACCTAGGGTTCTAAGCCAATGAGAAGCCTTGTCTCTTAATGAGAAAGGGAACATCTTGATTAGAACTATATTAAGGCTAATGTTCCTAGGTTTTACTGTTCTTGCTATGCGGTCGAGATCTTCTAGGTGCTGAAAGGGGTCTTCATTTGAGCTTCCATGAAAGTGGCTCTGGATTAGACTTAATACATTAGGTTTTAGCTCAAAATCGTCTCCCCCTTCGGGGATCCTAAGGTGTGGCTCGACTCTAATGGCAGAAGGGTTATAGAAATCACGGAGGGGTCTTGGCTGGTTCTGAAACGGTGGTAAATCAAGTGGTGGTTGTCCTGGTATGTCATTGAAAGGTGGTGGTTGTTCTTGCGGGTTCTGTAACCGTTGTATGGCTTGCATGATGGTGTGGATTTGTCGTTGCTGAAGCCGATGGTTAGCATTGATTTGAGCCTGGACGACAGCCATAGCATCTGGTGGGGGTTGATCTTCAGCCTCATCTACCCTAGGTTCAGCCATGTTTTCAACAGAGTTACGTCGCCTAGATTCCTGCCCCAAAACACACAATTCGGGATGCAGTGAGCGCCTCCCGTGCATACACTAGAGAAGAACTGGAGGGGATGCGGAGGGCGACAGATGCGAGAAATGTGTTTCAATCAAGCATGCAAGCCTAATCCTTATGGTGTATTCCTTAGGAGACCTAGAAATCTCACAAAGGGTGATTAAGTCCGTAAGCACTGGACTTCCCTTCTCAAGGCTAATCTGGCCAGGTTGATTACGAGGGGATTGCAGGGAAGGTTCTTCCTTTGGCTTACGCCTCCGGTTCCATAGACCCCACAACCACGGTCGTTTGACACTGCCCCGCAGCCTAGTCACCAGATTCTACCAAGGGAATGAAAGCCAAGTGCCTAGCAGACAAAACCTCACCTTTTGAGACTTAACTCAGTCCTACCTAGGGCACGTCTACTCAGTTTTAAAGGGCTAGGATAGTGCTTGTGCTTAGGGTGATGTGATGAGGCGTTGATTGGGGTGGTGCCTCTTAATGTTCTACTTTCAAAGTGTGTGCTTCTAGCAAAACATGATTTTCAAGCAAGGATTTGTTAAGATATAGTGTCTTTTTAGTGTTTCATCCTTACTTAAGTACTTTTTAGGGTTGACGTGTCTTAATTTTTTCAAACAAGTTTCAGTGGGCACGTCAAGTTCTGCACACAACTTAGTGAAAGTAGATTTCCTTTTATTTTGTAGAGGCTCTAAAACCCTAGTGTACTCATCCTGATAATCATGCAGCTTCTATTAGATGAGTCAGTTTTAGGGTTGAGTGGTGCGGCCCAGGTCAACTCACGGTGGCTTCGCAAACACCACTCAAGAGAGAAAGAAAAGAACACTCCAAGAATTTGTCCAGTATATTAGAGTGTACATTTTTTTGTAGGGTGGTGTGTTAAGAATGTGGGTCAAGCAATCATTCGCCACGCCAATTTTTTTCAGTTTTTATGATTTTTTTTTTTTAGCTTTTTCACGCAAGCAAACAATGAGAAAGAGAGAGTACTCACTATCGGTCCTCGAGGCGTCTACTTCCTTGCTACCATAGTGGAATGCGTCACTTCGCCGTCCATGCGCCGAATTCCTGCATCCGTCAAGTAAAAAGGAAAGTAGGGCATTAGACGATATGAGAATGAAGGTGGAATGGAGGTGATAAAACAAATCCGTTGCCTCCCCGGCAACGGCGCCAAAAACTGACGTGCCTTCGTGCGTGTGTGTTAAGAGGTGTCGTTATAGTTGCACTTGATACGTTGGTTTTAAAAGAAGTAAACGGAGGTGAGTCCGAGTGTCGATCTCAGGGAGGCGTGGAAATCGGATTTTGTTTACCACTTGTTGTCACGAAAAAGGCGGAGTTTTGCTTGCGAAAGAAACGGTTTTGAAAAGCGAGAGATAGAGAGAGTTTAGGGTTAGAAAGCTCTTGGTTTTGATCATGCACTTTAAACAGAAATTAAAAAGGCAACTAAATGAAAAACAATTTCATTAAACATGCATTCATAGTTCATGGTTTACAATATTAAATACATGCTTCAACAAAAGTAAATGAAAGCTTAAAAGAGAGAGAGAGAGGTAGAGAGAGAGTGGAGAGCGACAAGGCAGCCACGGCGGTGGAGGAGGCTCCGTCGGCGGCTCGTCGTCTCCGGCGATTACAAGAGTGCCTAAGACTAGCTAGGAGAGGAGTGGAGTAGTTGCAAGTGGGAGAGGATGCCTTGAATGGTGGTAGAAGGGGGTTTAAATAGAGTTAAGGGCTTCCTAAAAGAAGAATGTGCTTTAGCGACATCCAGAACGTCGCTAAAACCGCTTCCATATACGTCGGTGAAGGTCTGCTGCCGCCGGTCAGCCGCCCGCCCCTTTCTCTCTTCAGGCGCGATCCGTGGACGTCGAACGAGAGCCGTCCGATTGATGATCGGACGGCTGAGATCCTCCCGCGCCTGCGCTAGGATCGCGCTTCGGGCGTGCGTGCGCGCGCGCGTTTCCGCCCGGCGTGCGCGCGCGCGTGGGAGGTGGGGCGCTGTCGTCGCGCCGCGTGGCGCGATCCTAGCCGCTCGCTTCTGATCGCGCGGCTCAATTTTGCCGCGCCCTTCGCCCGTAGACGATTTTTGCTCCGCGCGAATCGAACGCGCGTCGCCGCAACGCGGGCGTGCGCGCTAACCGTTGCGCCACGAGCGCGCGGATCTCGGCCGTTCGATCGAAGATCAACGGCCGAGATGCGTCCTTGGCTGGCTTGGGGGCGTGCGGGCGGCGGGGGCGGGGCGACGTGGCGCGTTCTAGGCCGTTGATCTCCAGATCAACGGTCAGGATTTCTTGGGCCCATTGTGGGAGCTCCGGATGTCGGATTTGGCCGATTTTGAGTCCGTTAGACTCCGTTCGTCGTCCTGAATCCATCCGTGCGGTCTGATTGCTCATCTGAGACCTGCTTTGACAAATGCTTTACACAAATGGCCATTAATACAGTTTATAAGCAATCTTGGTACTTGATGCATGCAATGCTCCTATTCTACTTTATGTTGTGCCTTTTATTCTAAAGATGGGCCATATTCAACCTAATTACTACCCCCTTGCGTGGTGTTATCAGTGCACAATTTTAATGACCTAACCATGGCTCCACCCGTGAGCCAACTCTACTTAGACCCATCTCTTTCAAGGTACCAAGGAGGGACCTTGATGCCCTCAAATTATGAATTAGGCATCTCGATGCCTAAATATCCTAAGTATGTTAATGCACAACAGGGATACCTAAGGATGTTAATTCACTCTAGGGATACACTAGATATGATCCCTATTCAAACACCTACAACCCTGGATGGCGTAACCATCCTAAATTTACCTGGTCAAGTCAGAAACCCGCCTAGAGACCTAACTTGACTAAGTCTAGTACTACGCACATACCAGCCACAACCTACTCACAAAACCTCGCCTTCTGATCTAAGTTTAGTCCTTAAGGAAATGTGGGAAATGAATCTGAGACATAAATAAGAAATGAATCAATTGAGGACAGAATTGACAGGACGACTAGACCAACTGGTAGATGCTAGACAACAAGGGATGTTGCCATGCCAACCCATCCCCAACCCAAGAAACTTCAATAGGGTTAACCAAAACAACACACGGGAGCAATAGGCACATATAGTTCAACCTACTCCCCAGCACCCACTTGGCTTTGCTAACCCTAACCCAACCCAGGCTCAACCTATTTTGCAAAATGCACCTCACCCTTCTAACCCTAATGCTTATACATGTGCTGTCACCTTGAGAAGTAGGAAACAAATCCAAGATCCATATTCTTCTACATCCAAAACTTACCAAGATCTTGTGGAACCCGAATCTGACCTGGGAGACCAAGCTAATCAAGAAGACAAGGATCAAGATCCAAACACTCATGATTTCTCTCAAGCACCTTTTTTGGAAGCCTTGAACAAATCCAGGGTAAAGAAAACCAATTAATCTAAAGTGGCTTGAGATTTTAAAGCGAGTTCAGGTGAATATACCACTCCTTGAAGCTATTGAGAACATCTCGACCTGTGAGAAATTTCATAAGGAAATGTGAACCCTGAAACACTAGGCCAAATCATCAAAAAGGGTCATAATTTCTGAACAAGCCAATGCCATTATCTTGAATAAGCTCCCACCCAAAAAGAAAGATCCAGGGACCCCCTTAATTTCATGTAAAATAGATGGTTTGATCTTGAAGCGAGCCTTACTGGATCTTGGTGCCTTCATTAGTCTAATCCCTATGGAATTATATGAAGAGCTGGATTTAGGTCCCTTGCAACACAATGATGTTACCCTTCAGCTTGCTAACAGGTCAACCAAGATTCCAAAGGGACTCTTACACAATGTGATTATAAAAGTAAGGGATTTTGAGTACTCTGTGGACATCTTAGTTTTAGATATGGAGGCATCAGCAAACTTAAACCACACCCCGATAATCTTAGGAAGACCCTTTTTGGCCATAGCCAAGGCCCTAATCAACTGTGAGATGGGGAGTATGCAAATCACTTCTGGAAGGAAAACTTGTCAACACAATATATTTAAAGCTTCCCAAAAGAATAAAGTGAATTGTGGTTCCATTAAGATCATAGGAACAATTGAAGAGGTCTTGGCAATTCACACTAAGGATGACGTGAATTCTGCCAAATCTCAAGATCAACACGAGAGACAAGAAATTGATGTACTTGAGGATGTTTCCGATATAGCATGTCCCATAGATAATCAAATTGAAAAAAATAGTAGTGAGATTGAGAAACTATTGGGAGTATCTTATGACAAATTAGATGATGACATTAAGAATCCTCAGTATATCCACCCAGAAATTGAAGAATTATTGGATTTTGAGGGAGTTTGAGACATTGGACAACCAAAAGACATGAACCAGCAAAATGAAGAAACAACCTCAAAAAAAGAAGTTCAAATCATGATGAACTGGGGAAGAACTTATAATCCAACTGGTTCAAATGGATGGCTTGATTTTGAGGAAGAAATGATTTCAAATAAGGAAGAGGTAATTTCTGATGAGGATTTCAAGGAATTCAACACAACTCTACCTTTATCCTCATATGACCTAGAGTCTGGAAAATTCATGATTTTTGACATCAATTACCATTACGAGGATCCTTCAGATTCTAATTCAGAACCAGGCTTAAATTTCAATCATGATTTCAATCCAGATCCTCCACCACCTCTTCTAGAATTATGGAATTGGATTAATGAACAAGCTTTACATCATGGACCTTATCTATCTAACCCTATTCTATATTTCAAATCAGAAAAACTCTTCGAAGTAGGGCTACATCATCAGTTGATCCACATTTGTGGATCACTAATTCTTGGACCACATGATCATATCTTCATACTAATCCTAAATCTCTCAACAACAATTATTACTCCTTTTGACCCAAAATATTGAAATGCATATTCCTTTTGGGTTTAGGTCAGCAAATGACATTAAACTTAGCGATGGTTGGGAGGCAACCCAGTATTCTATACAAGTATTTTTCTATCCAAGTTAACATGGATTAACAAGCTCGGTTAGGTGATATCCCCTCTTCTTGCTTATTACATTTTGATTTCTCTACATACATTTCAATGAGGACATTATAATGAATAGACATAGGGGAGTTGACATTGTAGGTCTTATTTTTATGTAAAAAAAAAAAATTTGCATTCATGCATAAAGAATTTTTATCAAGAAGGTTTTATTAGGGATTTATTCTTAAGTTGATTCTTGAATTTAGAATCCAGTACAATTTCACAATTGCATGTAGAATTTGCAATGGATCTTCTGTGAAGACTGATAGACATCTTTAGTTTGTCGAGAAGAAGTAATGCTTCCTCTCCTGAACCCTTGGACAATAATTAGGGAGTCAGGCAAACCATCTTCTAGTAGATCCACCAAACAAGTGCGAGGTGAGAGTAGAGAGTCTACTAGTGCTTTAAGGCAAGTATAAGGAATCTTAGTTTTTGGGTAATTGGATAATGATACTTGGAGTTAGGCATAATTTTCGCTCTTGGTTCTTGCATATAAGGCAAATACGTAGAGAGTGGGTTCTAATAAAACTAAGACTAAGGTAGATGGTTACGACTTCCCTTTATGGAATCCTCGGCTGAATGAGGGTATCAATATCAAAGTCAGAATCCATTCCTTTCCTGGTGCCGAGAGTAGGCACTTCCACCAAATAAGCCACCCGATATCCTCTTGAACATGCCTAATCCTGAATAATGCCTTGTGAATAAAAATGTACATGGGTGTTGCAGTACGATGTGTTGGTAGAAATAATTAAAAAAAAAAAAGAAAAGAAAAAAAGAAAAACAAAAGAAAAATAAAAAAAAAGAAGTGTTAATTGCGCTATGTTTATTCCAAGTTTAGCACATTGAGGCAACAATACCCACTCCCAATACAATACACCAAATACAAACTTGACCTACTTTTCTATATTTCTAACCACCCAGATGCTAGCCAAGGATTGTTGACTTAGTCATAGGATTATGTTACAACGCTTTGTCGGGCTTTTTAAGTCAGTTGCGTTGTAGTATAGGCGACCAAGCATTGATAACAAATAAGAATTTATTACTCAAAATCCTAAGTATCCGAGGTCGAACATAGGTAGCAAATGGAATTTATTCACTAATCTCAATAATGTAATTGAACACTTAGAAATACTCAAATCTTAATTCAGAATATAAATGCAAGAATGTAAGAGTCAAAATTGTAGCAAAATTGGACGTTTGATTATAGAATCAAACATCTTAAAAAGATATTTCTCTTTAATCTTTTATTTCCTTCTCCTTCTTAAGTCTTATCTTTTCTACTATCTTTATTCTTCTTTCTTTCTCCTCTGTCTTCTACTTTTTACTTTCTCCTTCTCTTCCTGTCTCTGCTTGTCTTCTTCTTCAACTGCTCTTCTTCCTTCTTTCTTCTTTCTTTTTTCTTCCTTCTTTAGCCGCACCGCTGCCACAGTGCTGCTCCTTCCCTTAGCTTCTGGCTTTCTTCCTTCTTTCTTTCTGCGGCTAAGTCTCAGCTTCACCTTGCCTTGATTTCCTTCAGCCTTAGCTCTCCTCTGACTTCCTCTTCTCTTTGGCCTTCCTTCCTCTCCCTTTCTTTCTTTCTGTGGCTAAGTGTACTAGCTTCACCTCAGCTGCGCCTTCCTTCCTTAGCTCTGCTTCTTCCCTGTGCATGTACACACAGAAGCAAAACCTACCCCCCTACCCTCCCCGCATCTCTCTCTCTATTTCTCTCTTTGGTACGCTCTCCCAGATTTGGGTAATCGGGTCGGGTGCGCTCCAAGGTCCAGGCGCACCAACGTGGGTGTGATGCGCGAGGAGTGCTAGGTTAGGTAATCGGGTTGGGTGCCAGGACCTCGAGGGAAGGTCGCAGATGAGGCGTGAGAGGGTGAGGGACCTCACCCCTATGTATTGGAGGCAACGAGAAGAAAGCACAAAATCAATTTATCCTACGCGCCGCGCTCTTGCATTCACGAGGTGGGACTAAATGTCCCACCCGCTTCTGCACTCACGCCTGCAGGAACTTTCTCGCCTAATTGGGGCAGCAAGGCTCCTTACAGAGCCACTCACTTGGCTGGAGACGTGCAAGCCCACATCGTGCATCACCTGTGCTAGTTTGCCTGGACCACAGCAACTTGGCAAGAAGCTCACGACCTTCTTGTTGTGTGCTTCAATGGCGGCAAGTGCTCAGATCTGACACACACAAACACGGCCTTGCAGCCCCATTAAAATGCATGGGAAGCTTCGCCGTGTCAAGGCGAAGGTGGGACAGTAGGTGGCAGGCCGTGGGATGGCCTAGGCGAGCGTGCCTAGGTCATCCTGTGGCCGTGCTTATGGGTTTGGTCGGGGGATGTTTAGGGAGGTGATGGTCGTCAATGGATGGGAAAAAGGTGATTAGTGGACTATAGCGGAGGTGTTGAGGTGTGGAGCGGTGGAGGCACCTCACCAGTGGGTGGCCGGAGATGGAGAAGATGGCGGTGGTCAGTGGCTGCGAGGAGTCGAAAGGGAAAATAGAGAGAGGGATATTTAAGAGGGGATAGGGAGGAGTAAGTCTAGCCTAACTAAGTGGACGAAGGGGGAGAGTTGGCGGCTGGCTGTACCTACTATCGCCAGAGAAGACAATGTCCAGTGGAGGGAGACGGCGACGACGACGGGGCTAGAGGTGCCTGCGCAGGTGTTGCGCGATGCGGAGGAAGATGGTGAGGGCAGCTCTACCACTGGTATGGTGGCAGAGAGACGAGAAAGAGGAGGGTGGCTCAGCGGAGCTCGCTGGACTTCTTGACTGGAGGAGAAGAAGATAAAATTGGGGTTGATCTCTGGCCAAGTCAAGCTAAAGAGATGCGGCTCGGGTTGAGGATCCTTTTATAGATGCTGGCAGGGGCTCTTATGCTTGGAAGACAAGCTTCCAAGTGCGCGAGTCCTCATTGAAGAAGGAATTAGTTGGAGACCCAAATCTCTCGTGCATTCGCACGAGAGATTGGGTGCAAATCAGAGATTGCAATCGAGCTCAGATGGAAGGAAATTCCTCAGAGAATCTCCCTTCCAAATCTGGGAGATCTCTAAGGAATCAGGGAGTACTCCCCCTCCATTCCTCGCCGGAGTGGGATTTCTCCGCATTAATGGTGGAGGGACCCGTTTGTAAGAGTGGCGAGGAAGTTAGGGGATCTGTGCAATGATTTTCAAAAGATAGGGGCCAAAATGTAATTGGGTGTACTATTTTGCAAAGTAGGTCAAGATGACCTCCCCTTAGGTCCAAATTTTGGTACAAACCTAATTTTGACCTAAGGAATCCAATGGTGAAGTTGGATTTTAGGTTTGATCACGTTTGATTGGACATTTTGCACAGAAACCCAAATTAGGTCAATTAATTAGCTAGGAACCCAATCTAGGTCAAAACAGGTTCCAAAGGCCAATTTGAAGGTTCTAAACCCTTGGGGATATTTTTCCATGAATTTTAGAGGGTTTACTTGATTTTTATCCTTACCATAACCTCGTTGAATTTGGCAGGTCTATTTTAAGGTTACAGAATGTCATTTAATTCTTGGATTGCACAATAACCCATTTCTGATTGAATCAACCCACTTTTTATCTTATTCAGACCATTTGATCTATGTTTTGCCACTGAGAAATCCCTTTTATGTACTGCAATGGTAAAATTGTAGTTTCAACCTTTGTTTCATATTTTCTTCTCAGAACACTTATTCCTTGAATTAAGCCCTTCTCTAGGTTATGTAGAAGCTTTTATTCTCTTTCTTAGGTCAAAATGAGCCAGTTAGGGCTCATAATGAGGCTCTCATCATACCCCCATGCCTAGCTTTTGCTAGTCCCTTAGCAAAATTTTAAGGTTTTAACTTCTATTCTAGACCTTGAGTTTCTATCACCAGTTATGATAAGTGCTTTTTCTTTTTCTTTTGTGATTAGGTCAGAATGCCGACAATAGGCCTAGAGGTACTCAAGTACCAACCAAAATCCGGACCTGATCCACTTTAGCCTCAATCCTCCGCGAAGGTTTTTAAGGCCCACAGAAACTATCTTAGGGTTTGTTGGACTCCATGGTTAAAGCACCCGTGCTTGAGATATTTTTAGCCTTGGTTCAGTTTGCAGTGCATTTTTGTAAGAGAGAGACAGAAGATTTATTTGTTTGGAGAGTTTTCTCTCTTTCCTTTTTATTTCTAGCTTTGAATTAGCTTCTCAACAGTCTGTATCAGATTCCTCATCCCCATCATCAATCCTCAAAGGTCCCTAGCAACCGATGCTTCGTGATAGCACTGCCCATGGCAACCCCCAGAATCCTTGCTTTCGAGATTTCGAGATAATCCCACCCATGGCATTCCGTGGCTGAATCCAAACCCTAGCAATCGACATTTTGAGATAATGCCATCCATGATATCTGAACCAGCAGAATGCTTACATGCCCCCGGTAGGATATTTAAATATCCTAAGAGACAAGCACCGAGGAGACGATATATTATTACGCATCTTCGAGGGGAATTTCCCGCCTCTCCACGCCGGGAACTCGTCCAAATCAACTTGTTGAACGATTACGAACCTACGCTAACGAGATTGGTTTTGAAAAACCTGTCGTTGTAGTTCGAAAGCAAAGAATTCGTGTTCAACAAATAAAATTTATACCGAAATTAAAATTCCGGGTCGAACATAGGGAGGCAGACGTTTGATTTAAAAACTACGCGTTTCTTTTTATTTGTTACAGAATAATTCAATTTAGAACCATCTAATTATTTACAATAAATAGAAGAGAGAGAAAGAGTAAGAGAGAAAGAGAATATTACACAGAGAAATCAAAATGAGATGTAGAATAAACAAGGTATTTTTGTATTGAAGAGATTGTTCATTACAACTAGAAAGCATAAAACAATTACTCTAGAAAGCTATAAATTTACACTAGAAAGCATTAAAAGAATGGAGAGAGAAATGTCCTCCTCGACGATTGCTTGGAGGACGAGTAGATTAATCTAGAAAGCAGTAAATCTATACTAGAAAGCGGTAAAAAGAATAGGGAGAGAGAAATCCTCCTCGACGGTTGCTTGGAGGACGAGCCGGACGGGACGACGCCTGGACGAAGGAGAACGAAGCGGGACGAAGGAGGATGAAGAAGAAGAACGGGAATGAAGCAGCACGCCGTCGTCGTCATGGGATTCACTTCCGAAGGGGAACGAAAATTGGACTTTATCTCGCGAGAAGCATCCCGGGTGTGGGACAAGCTTCTCTTGAGCTTTGGAGGGGTAGAGAGGAGAAAGAAGGGATGCAAATTTCGTATGGAGGGGGTCTCCTTTTAT
Source organism: Thalassia testudinum (assembly GCA_037157565.1). NCBI lineage: Eukaryota > Viridiplantae > Streptophyta > Magnoliopsida > Alismatales > Hydrocharitaceae > Thalassia > Thalassia testudinum. Next base: position 54,810,280 of record JAZHRO010000007.1, read on the forward strand.
AGTTGCAAGGAGTGGGGGCAAAATAGACATTACATCTTCAAAATAATAAATAAGGGGTCTTTAGCGACAGATAAATCCGTCACTAAACCCCGACGTGGCCGTCGCCGCCGCGCCCACGCGCGCCCGCTCAGCTGCCCGCGTGCGTAACGCCTACGCACGTCCGCGAAGTCTCAGTCGTCCGATCGCGAGATCGGACGGCATAGAATCGCGCCTTCACCGCTGCCGCCCGCCCGCTTGTGCGTGCGATCGCACATTCACACGCACGTCCAATCGCGCGTCGGCGCTATCAGGCGCGCGTGGCCACTGGATCGCGATCGTGCGGTCGATTGGAGGCGTGCCACCACTCCAATTTCTGCGGGGCGCGGCTCGAATGCGCGTCCCTACATCTCGTTAGAGCGCTCGACCGCTGCGCTGCGGTCGCGTTTGTGTCGAGCGCTTGACTTCAGCGCAGGCGCAGCGCAGCCGTTGGATCGAGATCCAACGGCGGAGAGGAGACGGGTGCGCGGTCTTCACAAGATGCAAGCGGCAGTTTGGGCGGCAGAGATGGCGCCACGTGGCGTCATCTTGGCCATCCATCTTCTGGAAGTTGTAGATGGTGCCACGGATGTCGGATTGACTCGATTTTTGTGTCGTTGGGCTACGATCGTCGATCCGAATTCATCCGTGTGGTCGGATTTGTCATCTGAAGTGCGAATTTACACCATCCTGGCCTTTGATCTTCTAGGGTTCCCCGATCTCTATCTGATGCTACGGATGCCTGATTAGGGCGATCTTGGAGTCGTTGAACTCCAATCATCGCCCTGATCACATCCATACGGTTGGATCTTTGATCCGAGGCCCCGATAAAATGTTTGCCCTGTCCAAGCACATAAAAGGAGACAATTAACCTTCATTTTATTCAAACTACTCTAAATGCAAGATGATGCATGTTATGCAATATTTATATCATGAAATGCAATCTTATGCTTAAGAACATGCATAAGTAGACATTTTAAGTAGTGTAAATGTGTTTACATCATACCCCCATGCCTATCTTTTGCTAGTCCCTAGCAAAAACTATATGCTATTTATAAAAGAATTAAGTTAGATTATTTGGACCTGAGTTATTTTCAATCATTAAAAAAAATTATCTACTTATGAACTAAACTCTCAAAGACACAAGAGCGCCCGAGTATCAACCAAAATGCAGACCGCCTCAAGCCCTCACCTTATTCAAAGAAAAATTTCTTTTTCTCTTTTTACTCTTTTCTAATTTTTTTGGATTTTCAAATTTTAGGGTTTAAGAGTGGCTTTCTACGGCCATTCAACTCACCCAAGATTTGATGAGAACCCTAAGCTTTAAGCATCTTATTGTGATTGTGATAGACTCGTTGACCGGCAATTAAAACGGACTTCGGATTTCTACGCCTCTAGGTGACCTCAAAAAGAATTTTGCCTAAAGGTGTATCTTTACAATGTGTAGCTTTCTCCCTACTTTTATTTTTTTAACGGAGTCAACACAAGGGTGAATCCAGTGTATATCTCCCCGGTTTATTCTACTTCTCTGCTTCTTCCTAAGTGTTTTGGGAATTTTTAGTGCATTTTCCAAGCTAGGTTCTGGACAACCGGTCGATGAGCTATTACCACCGACAACTTGCCAGCCATACTCGTGTGGCAAAGTGTGGCTTATTTCTTTTTGTTCTTTTCTCCTTTTTGATTTTTTTTTTTCTTTTTTTTCTTAAGTAGGTGGCTTTCCTGGTCTAAGATTTACCTAAAGGCAGCAAAAAGAGAAAGGTCTAGTGACTGGGCTCTGGACAACCTACCTATGGGCTGTTACCCACGATAACTTGCCAGCCATATCACCCTACAAGGTTCATTAGCTACCCAATTTCCGTTAAAATCACCGAACAACGAGTCAGTGCAAAGAAAGTGTGTAGATGCTTAAGACTCAAAATTCCCTCACATCAGAGGGCGGGCTGATAAGTCGTGTACTTATCACCCAAACTTATTTACTCCTATTAAAATAAAATTCAAGTTGGCGAGAACTCGAAAAACAAATCCACATTTTAGTGGATACATGGGCTGATTAAGTTCAAAGACCTGAAGGGTCTTTGTGTTCAGATCTTAATGTAGTATTTCTTAAGATTGAAAATTTTCTTAAACCCAAATTCTCTTTCCTAATTCTGATTTTTTTTTTTTATATATAAAACAAATCTACGGAGCTGACGAATGAATTCAAAGATGAATATCCACCCCCCCATGCCTATCTAATGCAATATCCTCATTGTATTAAAAAGACATAAAACAGAGTGGAAAAGTGTAGAAAGCACCTGAATTGCGTGAATATCAGGTCCGCTCCAAGATGAAAACGAAAAAAACTGTATAAGTGCTGAGTTTAGTGCCTTCAGCTAGGCACACTATACAAAGAAAAGAAATAAAGAATTCACAAGTGCAGGTCAGAATTAATATAAATAGAAGAATCCTCCGACCTATCAACAGCGGTCCACAGATGTGGACCAGATTGTGGTGCAGACCCATCCCCCATAATCGAGAATATCTTAGGTTCTGGATAAAAATTACCCAAAACCTAAAATCAGAATGCAAGCGGGGTCGGACCTGCGATTTATGAGGATGCAACCCAAGGCCAAAATGTCGGGTTATAGAGAATTGAAGCTCAAAAGGATAATCGTTGAATGTGTGCTTGAGTTGAACATCCTCGAAACAAATGTCGTAAGGGTTCTGATTTGATGGTTTCAGCTTAAAAGGAACCCTTCGACTCAATCTTCCATTTCCTCCAAAATTAATTTCCCAAATCAACACTTCCTAGCTCCTATCCTCCTCATTCAGCATATCAAATTCCAGGACCTCTTGTATATTCATCAACCCGTCTAAAATCTCCAAGTCTAAATGATGTGGCCAAATCAAAATTGACTTGGGTCTAATTATCTCAGAATTAGAATCATCAATAAGCTCAACAGGGTGTAACTGATAATCAGGGCATTGAATTGATTCCTCCAGAAAATGCGATTCTGGATCCGTATCGTGTGCCCTAATAAGATCAGTTTCCTCTGTTATTGGGCTATCAAATGATCTATCAGATTCCTCAGGCCCAATCGTCTCACAAAAATCGTGATCTGAAAACTCGTGTGAGACTTCGCAACTTGAATCTTCACCATCAGGATCTGTATCAATGTATGTCCCAAAATCATTTGTCACTTTGCGTTCCAAGGAGACATACATTTCCTCGTAACCCGGCTCAGGGATTTCAGGTGAAGAAATCAGATCATCCTTAATTGGTTGTTTTAATTCAATCTGGTCAGCTTCGTAACACGTGTCCCCCCAACAGGTGCCTGAGCGGGTTCTGTCGTTGGCTTTCCTGAAGAGAGTTCATCCTGGGAATTATTCCAAGATTGAATCAAAGCAACCACGAATCTCATCCTCAATTTCGCTAATTTCCCAAGTAGAAACTCACCCGGGTTCTTATCCTTAACGTCCTGGAGCCAATCCAACAAAGACTTGTTTAAATCATCAATCATCTGAATCAGGGGCTCCAATCTCTCAATGCAAGGTGTTGGCTGAACTTCTAAAGATTGAATGATATTTCTCAAGTTAGCCAGAACCTTATCTTGAACCTGGTTAACCTGAACCAAATGAGTTGGTTCAGGGTTGTTCGGGTTTGGGCTCAATGCAAGGGAATTAACGAATTGAGATTCGTTATACCCTTCCTGATAATAGGTCATTTTAGATTGTTGAAAAGATGGTGATGACCTAAAGGCAGTGAAATCAGAGGATGGGTAAGGATCGGTGTATCCTTCTTGATTGTAGATTGTATTATGCTGTTCATGAAAGGAAGACGATCTATAATTGATGTAGCTCTGAGAAGGATAAAAATCAAAATCAAAGTGTTCAGGGTTAGACCCTAAACACGGGGGTCCGGAATTGTATCCCCAATCCGAATTATCCCAACTAACTGATGGTCGATTACAATACGAGTTGGGATAATCGTCATGTTGAGGATAATTTACAACAGGAGGGAAAGAACGGGAATGCGTGAAATATGTGGAAGGATTCATGATACACGAGAGGAAGAAAGGTGCCCTGCAATACAAACAATCAAACCTGTCCTTAAATAGGTTAGCCTAAAGACCTACAGACTCTCAAAACCTGTCTTGAGATAAAGGAACGATTTGATCTACTTCCGTCTGTTCAATCCAACCAGTTAGAAGGAGGGACTGGGGAGAAGGTTCTTCCTTCGGCTTGCACCTTCGGTTCCTAGTGTACCCCCCAGCCGCGATCGTTTGACTCTACTCCCCTAGCTAGACATCAGATTGAACAGTAGAAACAGACTAATAAAAAATAATCTCGTTCTGGGTTCTGAAAAGCGAGTCCAATCCTTAAGGCCAACGTCTACTTTGTTTTATTTAGGGCTAGGTTTGAATGTGCTTTGGAATGTGATGGGCCCTTTAAATGGGTTGTGCCCTTAATGATTGATTGATTTGTGTGTGAGTGCACAACCAGTGGTTTTCAAGGAAGATTGTTTTTGATGTGGTGAATTTTAAGATTCAAATCTTGCTTAGTAGCTTTTAGGATTCAACTATAGGTGTTTTCAATCAAGTTTCGTTGGCACACCAAGTTTTACAAGCACAGGTGAAGATGTTTTCCTTTAAAGTTTAAAAAGAATGTGGAGTGCCTGGTAAATCCCTAAGAGTTGAACCTAATTGGCAGCTACTTGATGAGTTGATTTTATTTGAAGTGGTGCGGCCCAATCAACTCAAACAATTGTCCTGTTGCACCACTTAATTAGGCACACAAATGATTACCTAATCTAATTTCTACTCAATTATGTGTTTGGATGTGTGTACCAGCTCCTAAGATTGGATTACCAGTTGAGTTTGAAAATCAGATGAGGTTGTGTACCTCTGTGAGATTTTTTTTTCTTTTTTTTAATGTGGGGGTTGGAGTGAGTATGGATGTCAAACAACAAACAGTCTGACCTTAGAGTTTATAAGAACACCTACGTTGATTGATGTTTGAATTATTATGTTATGAAATGAAATCTAATGGGTGGGAGGTGGGGGATAACTTACAAAACCTTCCACAGCACTTTACTCCGATCTACCGCTTTTGCCTGTCTCGAAAGAGTACCTGCAATTACAATAAGAAAGGAGAAAAGTGAGGTAAATGATTTATAAGTTACAAAACGTGAAGAGAAATCAAAGAGCGTTGCTTCCCCGGCAACGATGCCAAAATGTTGAACGATTACGAACCTACGCTAACGAGATTGGTTTTGGAAAACCTGTCGTTGTAGTTCGAAAGCGAAGAATTCGTGTTCAACAAATAAAATTTATACCGAAATTAAAATTCCGGGTCGAACATAGGGAGGCAGACGTTTGATTTAAAAACTACGCGTTTCTTTTTATTTGTTACAGAATAATTCAATTTAGAACCATCTAATTATTTATAATAAATAGAAGAGAGAGAAAGAGTAAGAGAGAAAGAGAATATTACACAGAGAAATCAAAATGAGATGTAGAATAAACAAGGTATTTTTGTATTGAAGAGATTGTTCATTACAACTAGAAAGCATAAAACAATTACTCTAGAAAGCTATAAATTTACTCTAGAAAGCATTAAAAGAATGGAGAGAGAAATGTCCTCCTCGACGATTGCTTGGAGGACGAGTAGATTAATCTAGAAAGCAGTAAATCTATACTAGAAAGCGGTAAAAAGAATTGGGAGAGAGAAATCCTCCTCGACGGTTGCTTGGAGGACGAGCCGGACGGGATGACGGCTGGACGAAGGAGAACGAAGCGGGACGAAGGAGGACGAAGCAGAAGAACGGGAATGAAGCAGCACGCCGTCGTCGTCATGGGATCCACTTCCGAAGGGGAACGAAAATTGGACTTTATCTCGCGAGAAGCATCCCGGGTGTGGGACAAGCTTCTCTTGAGCTTTGGAGGGGTAGAGAGGAGAAAGAAGGGATGCAAATTTCGTATGGAGGGGGTCTCCTTTTATAGTTGCAAGGAGTGGGGGCAAAATAGACATTACATCTTCAAAATAATAAATAAGGGGTCTTTAGTGACGGATAAATCCGTCACTAAACCCCGACGTGGCCTTCGCCGCCGCGCCCACGCGCGCCCGCTCAGCTGCCCGCGTGCGTAACGCCTACGCACGTCCGCGAAGTCTCAGCCTTCCGATCTCGATCGCGAGATCGGACGGCTTAAAATCGCGCCTTCACCGCTACCGCCCGCCCGCCTGTGCGTGCGATCGCACGTTCACGCGCGCGTCCAATCGCGCGTCGGCGCTATCGGGCACGCGCGACTGTTGGATCGCGATCGTGCGGTCGATTGGAGGCGCGCCACCGCTCCAATTTCTGCGGGGCGCGGCTCGAACGCGTGTCCCTGCATCTCGTTAGAGCGCTCGACCACTGCGCTGCGGTCGCGTTTGTGTCGAGCGCTTGACTTCAGCGCGGGCGCAGCGCAGCCGTTGGATCGAGATCCAACGGCGGAGAGGAGACGGGTGCGTGGTCTTCACAAGATGCAAGCGGCCATTCGGGCGGCTGAGATGGTGCCACGTGGCGTCATCTTGGCCGTCCATCTTCTGGAAGTTGTAGATGGTGCCACGGATGTCGGATTGACTCGATTTTTGTGTCGTTGGGCTACGATCGTCGATCCGAATTCATCCGTGTGGTCGGATTTGTCATCTGAAGTATAGATTTACACCATCCTGGCCTTTGATCTTCTAGGGTTCCCCGGTCTCTATCTGATGCTACGGATGCCTGATTAGGGCGATCTTGGAGTTGTTGAACTCCAATCGTCGCCCTGATCACATCCATACGGTTGGATCTTTGATCCGAGGCCCCGATAAAATGTTTGCCCTGTCCAAGCACATAAAAGGAGACAATTAACCTCCATTTTATTCAAACTACTCTAAATGCAAGATGATGCATGTTATGCAATATTTATATCATGAAATGCAATCTTATGCTTAAGAACATGCATAAATAGACATTTTAAGTAGTGTAAATGTGTTTACATCACAACTTGTGTTGATCGGCCACTCCTAATCTAGGCAACTTTTTCAGAGCATTAAAACGCTTTTGCATGATTTTGATAGTTATGTGCACAGAACCAGACTGTGTGTGGATTGGGGTGCTTAGGTTACCGAATCCCGCAAATTGAAGGTCAGTTAACGAGGCTGAATACTCCCTAAGCATTAGACCTAATACTTAAGCTTCACATTTTCCCCAACCTCTTGAGGAATATCCAGATCTTAGTAGGTACGTGAATTTTTAAGCCTAAGAGTCTAGCCCAGAAGGCCTAACATCAGCGTTCCTGCTAATCTCTTTTTGTGTCTCCTTAGCACTTTTCCTTCATTTTTCTCTTTTCTTGATGTGGTCAAGAACTTCGGTTAATTCCTTAATCTCTTACTAATGACTATCACTTTTTCATTTTATGCTCCTTTTGTCATTTTGCTCTTTTTCTCCTCCTTATGATTATGTGGCTCACAAAATTTCCTCCATTTTTTGTTCTTTTTCATAATTTTTCAATTTTTTTGTGTTTTTGACATATGTGAAATTTTTTGTGAGAATCCTTCTGACTTTTTCTTAGTTCTATATGTATGCACTTTAGCACCCCCCATGCCTAAGTTTTGCAATGTCCTCATTATAAATAGAGGGTGTAAAATAGTATTGAGGTCAGGGACTTAGAACAGGATACATCGAGTGGGTGAATGGGTCAGAAATGACTGATGCGGACGATTTCAAGCTCTGGTACTTGTACCAGAGGTGGGATCAACTGTCTAAGGCTGAACTCAAGGTGCAATGGACGTGGAGTACAGACAGATAATCAGATGGGTCTCTATTTTTGGAATGATGGGTTGCCTCTCGTTAAGTGCTAAATTCAATGCCTTCAGCCGAGTGGAACATGGGGTGGAGAGGGAGTGGTCAACTTAGTGGAATTTTGTAAAACAAGCACCTTGATTAAGAGCCTGTTTGGTCCAACCAGGTGCTTGTTAAGATCAACAGGCTGATGATGCAGCCTAAACCCAATCAGTCTGGTGGGTTGATAGATGTAGATCAATAGATGCGGAACCCACCATATGCAATGTGGCTTGGATGGATATGGAAGTGAAAACTCAGGTTTAGGCTGAGTCGAATCAGCCTGGTCTGAGTAGGGTTCTGAAAAATAATCAGTGCATGGTGTGGAAACCCTATAGGGGTGATCAGAGAATGATGGATCATGTTTTTCAGTCTGATCGATACCCGATGCCTGGTATAGATGTGGAGTTGAATCATCTATAAACAGCTCAGTGAGAGGTGAATAAGAATAGAAATTGAGTCTAGTTGCGGGTCGGGGTAGAGAATGGATTTTGATCAGTTCTGTATGTGTGGAAGAGGTGGCTTCAATGAGAGTTGTGAATGAGGGCTCTTCTAGAAAGGAATGACAAGTGATCTCATGTAGAGAGTCCTCATAGTAACTTTCAAAATCAAAATAGAATGCCTAGAGAGTGTCTATGGGATACTAGAAATTGGAGTCAAGAAAAGATTCATATTCTGGGTCGTAGTCACTCTTGGCATTTTCTGGTTCTAATTCCTGAGGATCGAAAAGAAATGATTCCATGTTATTAGAACCTGAACTGAAATCAGTGATCTCGGGAACCGGGGCCTCAGAATCGGAGTTAGAGAATGAGTCATGTGAGCTGAGGTCATAGATTGTCTTGTTATAATTAGGAAGAGATTTTCTCCGATGTTATGCTCAGATTCGAAATCGTCGGAGAGTTTAAGACAATCAAAATTTGAATGAAATTCAAGATCATGAGTTCCACCATAGAACAAATCATATGCTGTAGATTCAGTAGCCTGACTGGTGTCTAGCCTAGATGTCAATTCTGAGCTTAAAAAGGTGTCCTTATCTAGTAGAGGCTCAGGTTCCAAGCTAGTAGGACAGACCCAATTGAAACCCCACTTGTCCAACTCCTCAGTTTCTGTATCATAAATTGGCATGACTTCCAAAAAATCGATTGGTTTCTCCGAGGATGTTGGTGAGGGATATTCATCAAATAGAGGCCCAAAATCATATCCTTCATTGAAAAATTGATCTTCCTCATATGGGGCCTCGAAATCTTCCCAATAGGTTTTAGATCTAGATTCTGTGCTTAGGATGTGGGTTGAATCACTAGAATCTAGGTCCAAATAACCTTCGAGGGTCACCTTATCAGAAAAAGGGCCAGAATTTACATCCTCGAGAGGTTCCATTCTACTCTCATTATTGCAGGAGTTTTGGGATTCTAAGCCTGGTGATTCATGGTCTAGAGTTGGCTCAACATTGTGTTCTGCAATTGGAACTTCCCAACCTTCTTCAATATCAGGCACATTGTACTCCATCTGGGTTGGGAATCCACAACCATTTTGTGCCTCAAACCCGAGATCAGATTGATCCTCGATGTTCTCCCAAGATGGTTCATCCTCTGTTTGTGGCATATACAGGTATTTCTAGTTGATAATTTGTTTTAATAATCTCATTATCTCTTCCCATTTTTCAAGATCATCTTGGTGTTACTCCCAAAGTATAGGATTTGTCATGCATTGAAGGTATTCAAGATTGTGCAATTTTTCTACCTCAATGTATCATGTGATAAGCATGTCTCGGGTTGATCCTTTTGTGGCTTTTGCCAATAGCACTTGGGCACAAGTTATGATGAAGGTTGTGGTTGTTGGGACATCAACCTGAATGTTTTCTACTTGTGTTGAGGTTTTGTCTTCTTTTTCATAGAATTTCAGGGCATCCTCAATCATCCTCTCTCTCATGGATCTCCGATATTCAGGTTTCTTGAATGGTAGTCCTAAGTGGTTTGGCTACATATTTGAATCAGATGGTGGAATCAAGATGTAGAATTAAGTTATCAAGCGATTAAATCTAAATAAAGAGTCCCACTGAAAATGTATGTGTGTGCTCTAAAGAGAAAAGATGGGGGACTGGAGATGTTTTTGACCCAATCAAGGCACCCAAAAACATTGGATGACTATGGAGGTTCAGGGCTGATGATACCCTTGGATTAGAAGGTCATCCACCTTAGAATTACCTGGGCAGCCAGAGAGGGAGAGTCCCGCAAAGACCCCTGCATGGTAGAGCGTCCCCACGGGTTACAGGGTTTCCCCCACCCGACCTCTCTTATCACTGAGATTCCAGGTAGACCAGAATGGGGACCTTGACCTCTTAAGTCTACCACTTTTATTTCAAAGGTGCTTTAGGGTTTTCACTTGAACTTTAGATGTTTTGATGTTGTGACCTAATTTGGAGGTTCCTAACCTGTCCTAAAGATGGCAGAATGATTCTAGGCTTGGGACCTAGAGATCACCCTGATTTGACTCCCAGTGTATTAGGTCCAAGATTTTTTAAGATTCAAGTGCTGTTAGTGCTCAAATTTTTAGGGTTTGTCATGTTTAGATCTCTTCAATCAAGGGCTTGGGTAGCACACTGATGCGGGAGGGTTCATTTCCTTTTATACAGGCATGTGTGACTAGCACTCCAAAAATCCTACTATTGAAACCCTAATTTAGTTCTATTTCCAATCCTTTTTTTCACAAAAATTCTCTTTTGACTAAAAATCAAGAAGTGTGTTGTCCACAGCGATTAAGAGTGAGTTCTATTAAGCACAGGAACTTTGTGGGATAGGATCTCTAAGAAATTGCTTCCACTTCAATAAGTTTTTAAAAACTTTCGCAAAATCAGGAAATGTTTGCCTTGAATATGGTAATTACTATAAAAAGAAGGCAATTGATTCCTGAGATGGTTTCTTCCTTTTGTCTTTCAAGGGTTAGGCGATGGAATTTAGAGAAGAAGAGAGGTTACCTACCCTGGAGAGGTTGACTTGCGCAGGAGATTTCTTCTCTTGAAACACCTAGCAAGATCACAATAAAATAAATAGGGCAAGTTAGTGTTCAATATAGTTAAAAAGAATGTAGAGAATAGTGATAACTTGCACGTTGCTCCTCGGCAACGGTGCCAAAATGTTACAATGCTTTGTCGGGCTTTTTAAGTCAGTCACGTTATAGTATAGGTGACCAAGCGTTGATAACAAATAAGAATTTATTACTCGAAAACCTAAGTATCCGAGGTCGAACATAGGGAGCAAATGAAATTTATTCACTAATCTCAATAATGTAATTGAACACTTAGAATTACGCAAAACTTAATTCAGAATATAAATGCAAGAATGTAAGAGTCAAAATTGTAGCAAAATTGGACGTCTGATTATAGAATCAGACATCTTAAAAAAATATTTCTCTTTAAGCTTTTATTTCCTTCTCCTTCTTAAGTCTTCTCTTTTCTGCTGTCTTTCTTCTTCTCTCTTTCTCCTCTGTCTTCTACTTTTGCCTTACTCCTTCTCTTTCTATCTCTGCTTGTCTTCTTCTTCAGCCACTCTTCTTCCTTCTTAGCTTTGGCTTTCTTCCTTCTTCTTTCTTCTTTCTTTCTTCTTCCTTCAGCAGCACCGCTGCTATAGTGCTGCTCCTTCCCTTGGCTTCTATCTTTCTTCCTTCTTTCTTTCTGCGGCTAAGTTTTAGCTTCACCTTGCCTTGATTTCCTTCAGCCTTATCTCTCCTCTAACTTCCTCTTCTCTTTGGCCTTCCTTCCTCTTCCTTTCGTTCTTTCTGCAGCTAAGTGTCCTAGCTTCATCTCAGCTGTACCTTCCTTCCTTAGCTCTGCTTCTTCCCTATGCATGTACACACAGAAGCAAAACCTACCCCCCTACCCTCCCCACATCTCTCTCTCTATTTCTCTCTTTGGTACACTCTCCTAGATCCGGGTAATCGAGTCGAGTGCGCGCCAAGGTCCAGCCACATCGACATGGGTGTGATGCGTGAGGAATGCTAGGTTAGGTAATTGGGTTGGGTGCCAGGTCCACAAGGGAAGGTTGAGGACGAGGTGTGAGAGGGCGAGGGACCTCACCCCTGTGTACTGGAGGCAATGAGAAGAAAGTACAAAATCAATTTATCCAACACACCGCGCTCTTGCGCTCACAAGGTGGGACTAAATGTCCCACCCGCTTCTGTGCTCGCGCCTGCAGGAAATTTCTCGCCTAATTGGGGCAGGAAGGCTCCTCATAGAGCCACTCACTTGGCTGGAGACATGCAAGCCCACATCGCGCATCACCTGGGCTGGTTTGCCTGGACCGCAGCAACCTGGGATGAAGCTCGTGACCTTCTTGCTGTGTGCTTCAATGGCGGCAGGTGCTCAGATCTGACACACACAAAAACGGCCTTGCAACCCCATTAAAATGCATGCGAAGCTTCGCCATGTCAAGGCGAAGGTGGGACGTTAGGTGGAAGGTCGCGAGGCAGCCTAGGCGTGAGTGCCTAGGTCATCCTATGGCCGTGCTTATGGGTTTGGTCGAGGGATGTTTAGGGAGGTGATGGTGGTCGATGGATGGGCGGAAGGTGATCAGTGGACTATGACGGAGGTGGTGAGGTGTGGAGCGGTGGAGGCACCTCGCCGGTGGGTGGCCGGAGATGGACAAGATGGCGGTGGTCAATGGCTGCGAGGGGTCAAAAGGGAAAATAGAGAGAGGGGAATTTAAGAGGGGATAGAGAGGAGTAAGTCAAACCTAAGTGCACGAAGGGGGAGAGTTGGCGGCTGGCTGTACCCGCTGTCGCCGGAGAAGACGATGTCCAGTGGAGGGAGATGGCAACGATGACAGGGCGAGAGGTGCTCGCGCAGGTGTTGCGCGATGTGGAGGAAGATGGTGAGGGCAGCTCTGCCACTGGTATGGTGACAGAACGACGAGAAAGAGGAGGGAGGCTCACCGGAGCTCACTGGACTTCTTGATCGGAGGAGAAGAAGATGAAATTGGGGTGGATCTTTGGCCAAGTCGAGCTAAAGAGATGCGGTCGGGGTTGAGGATCCTTTTATAGATGCTGGCAGGGACTCTTGTGCTTGGAAGACAAGCTTCCAAGCATGGAAGTCCTCGCTGGAGAAAGAATCAGTTGGAGACCTAAATCTCTCATGTGTTTGCACAAGAGATTGGGTGTAAATCAGAGATTACATTTGAGCTCAAATGGAAGGAAATTCCTCAGAGAATCTCCCTTCCAAATCTGGGAGATCTGAGGAATCAGGGAGTACACCCCCTCCGTTCCTCGGCAAAGTAGGATTTCTCCTCATTAATGGTGGGGGGACCTATTTGTAAGAGTGGTGAGGAAGTTAGGGGGGTCTGTGCAATGATTTTCAAAAGATAGGGGCCAAAAGGTAATTGGGTGTACTATTTTGCAAAGTAGGTCGAGATGACCTCCCGTTAGATCCAAATTTTTGTGCAAACCTAATTTGGACCTAAGAAATCCAATAGTGAAGTTGGATTTTAGGTTTGACCATGTTTGACGAGACATTTTACACAAAAACTAAAATTAGGTCAATTAATGAGCTAGGACCCCAATCTAAGTCAAAATAGGTTCCAAAGGCCAATTTGAAGGTTCTAAACCCTTGAGGATATTTTTACAAGAATTTTAGAGGGTTTACTTGATTTTTATCCTAACCAGAACCTTTTTTAATTAGGCGGGTCTATTTTAGGGTTATAGAATGTCATTTAATTCTTAGATTGCACAATAACACATTTCTGACTAAACCAACCCACTTTTTATCTTATTCAGACCATTTGACCTATGTTTCTCTTCTGAGAAATCCCGTTTATGTACTGCAATGGTAAAATTGCAATTTTAACCTTTGTTTCATATTTTCTTCTCAGAACACTTATCCCTTGAATTAAGCCTTTCTCTAGGTTATGTAGGAGCTCTTATTCTCTTTCTTAGGTCAAAATGAGCTAGTTAGGGCTCATGATGAGGCTCTCATCAGGTTATCAGAACTTAATCAATGTGTTAATGCCATGAGAGGCCACCAAATATATTGACAAATCTGGTGAGATTGTGAGCTCTAAAAGAAAAAGAAAAGAAAAGAGAAAAAAAAGAGACAGAAAGAAAAAGAAAGAGAGAGAATGAGTATAAAGGAACTAAGGAGGGCACGGTTTCTCTGCCTTTCTTTGAGTGATTTATTTAATAAGTCGGGAAATCTAGGTTCTGTAGTACTAGTCTATGTCTAGCACTAGAGGAGTGAGAGCCACCAAATACAAACCCACTTGACTCAAACATCTTCTACCTAAGCCAAAAGCAGGGGTCGAAATTATAGATTATTCTATAACCCCGAGGGAAGAAGTTTGCCTATCCCAATAGAATTTTACTAAGGATCAAGTACGAGCTTTAGATGTGGATTAACTTTTCAGTTGGATCCACTAGACAGGCTACAACACTACTTTCACGATTGTCTGGATTTCTGAAATTTTGGATGAACCAAAAGAAATAAATCTCTAATCGAACTCTTGATAGAAATTAGTCATTTAGGACCACTTTGCATTTAGTCTTAAATTTGTTAGGGACTAGCAAGATTCAGGCATGGGGGTCTGATTGCACAGCAATCATAGGACCTAATCAACATGAATTAAGTTAGATTTTATTATAACTTAGTAACAATGCATGGATAAGAGTCATAATTTGCATCAAAGATGATTGGTTAGCTTTATAGATAATAATGCTTGTTTATGCTCTAATTATGCTTTATAGATAATTATGCTTTATAGATAATAATTTCAGATGAACTAGTGCCATAGATGATAGATTAGACTGTACAGATCTGATCAAGACGAAGATGGGAGTCCAATGCTTCCAGAATCGACTCGATCAGACTTCTGTACCACCACATTCAACCTATAGAAGATCATAGACCAAGGAGTAAGATAGCAAAGATCCAAGTCTCAAATGTCAAATCCGACCACATGGATGGATCCAGATCAACGATCGTAGTCCAACGATGCAAAAATTGACTCAATCGGAGCCTTAGAGCATCAACTAAAAAGGCAAGAAGATGAACAGTCAGGATGGTTCCATGTGGCACCATCCCAACGATCCACCGCCGTGCCCCCAACCAATGAAGGAAAAATAGGGGCCATTGGATTGACATCCAATGGCCACGAAGAGGGCATGTAGCCTGCTACCATGAGCTTCATCAGAGGAGAGTCCGCTGAGAACAGTCACGCACTAAATCCTAACCATAACACAAGAGGCAATGCAGCATAGCAGTACACGCACTTATACGCAAGCGTGAGGCACACATTCGAATCACTCCTAGTGCGAAATCGAAGAGGCAGTGGAGAATGGGCACGATTGGGGTGTTGGATCAAATCTTGCGACGAAGATACGGTCGTGTGGTGCGCAGACGTGCGCTAGATGAGCCAATGTACCAGACGTGTGGATGCACTCTCGTGTGGACGTGTTGTTGAACATGAATCAATGAGGCGGTGTGGCATGCATTTTAAGTCATCCGATCGTAAGATCGGATGACTGAAATTAAAGCACGCACGTGTGCGAGAGGAGTGCGGAGGTGGCAAATTGAACGAGCATGAGCGTACCATGTGTCAGCATTTGGTGCATTCCTCACATTTAAGGCATGTGGAAGGTTATTTTGAGGCATGATTTGGTCTATTGATCTCCCGATCGACGAATCTAATGGCTCCAACAGTGTAGCACAAGTTGGAGGGCCTAAATACCCACTTTGCCCCTCATTTTAGCTATAGAAAGAGCCCTAGGGCCCCCAATTGAGAGGCAACTTCCACCAGACACATCTCCAGCATCTCTCTCTCTCAACAACTTCTCTCTGGTCTTCCTCATGACACTTTGGATCTAAAGTGCTGCCGCACTTCACACAAGCATCCCACAAGTAGCACTGTCCTTCATCTATTTTCTTTCTCTATTCTTTAGCATAGTTGCCGCACTTCGCACAAGCATTCCACAAGCAGCACTGTCCATCTATTTTCTTTCTCTATTCTTTAGCATAGTTGTTTTAATTCCTAGTTTGAGAACTATTCTCCATTAGCAATAAAAATCTAATTTTCTGAATATCTGGTCTCTGTTTCTATATTGCATTAGGATAGATTAGTTAGTACAAAAAGCTTTGAAAATCGTGTTTTGCCTCACTGCAAACGGCTCAAGACTCACCGATTCTGATTTATAAATTTATTTGTTTTGACGTGATTCGCACTACAATGATAGAAATAATATTTTACGCTTTTCATTACGAACATTGGCTCAACTGCCACATCTTGATCTCTTTTCTCAGGCAACACCTGCACTGCGATGGATGGTAACCAAGACAATCCTCCACAACGAAGAACCACCCTCTCATGGAATGGTCCTCCACGCTTCATATTTACCCCTACCTTGGCCACACTACCATCACCATCAGTCAGACCCAAGACTATCCCCTCTGCCAGTGATGAATATCCAACAATGATGCTATTGACCACAATGTTAGAATGCAGATGCAATGGGAGCCCTCAGATTTCCACCATGCCTTTATAGACATACACACGTTGCAAAGGCCTCTCATTCAATGCCCCATCAAACAGAGAAACCAAATGCTAGATAACAGATATAGAATTGAAATACGAGGATCTAAACTTCAATCCATCCACATCCAAATCCGACAAACCAAACACCATGAACCTCAAGGGGTTCAACATTGAAATCTTGCAAATCAACCCTTATAAGGAAAGAGATCTTACAAAAGATTGAAGGTCATCCATGGACAATGCGCCCTCCATGATTTCTGCAACAAGAACTCCATGCAGAAGGGTTTCAACTACCATGACCTCCGACATCAAAGGCACCTCCACATCCAGCGGGGGAGCCATGGGCCAGGGAGGGGGATTCCATGAACATCTACGTTGATCCTCCATGTGATGTGTCCTCCATGTGATGTGCACTCCCATGTGGGCCCTCTTTCTTTTTCTCTACCCCACAGCTAGGGTTTGGGGCCCCTCTAGGTTGGGTGGCCCCACCAAGACCACCATGACCTACGTTGTCAACGTAGGGTCTTCTTCTACATGTGCTTTGTCGGTGGCCAAAACCTCCACAACTAAAACACACAACCACATTTCGACATGACGTAGCCATGTGCCCTCTCTCTCGACATCTATAGCAAACCACGCCCTTGCTAAACCTCCACCGAGCATCCCCTCTACCAAACTCTTCTACCCTAGCGCCACTGCCTCTCGCCAGTGGTCGGCCCCGCTCGCCGCCCTCCATCATCGCTCCACCCTCATCCATATGCCCTCACTGTTGCCCCCGAGATCGCTCTCTCCCTCCATCTCTCCCGAATGCCTAATGACCACTTGCAACATTTAAGATTGGGATTAAAATGGTTTAAATCTGATTTAGGTTCTGGGTTTCAATTCCCAAGTTTCAAGTCAATTTCAAAAACCTGAGGTGCTAAGTTGATATCAGATACCTTGAGTGAGTCTTAAGTATATGTACCTCTATTTTGATGCACCAAAATTATGCTATTTGCTAGAGTAATCTTTCAGGACTCTCTGGATTCATGGACTAAAGAAAGAAGATTGTTGTTTTTCTTTCTGAGTCATTTTATTTTTTAGTCTAGAATATTTTGAAAGGAACCTCAAACTAACTTCAAATGAATTTTTGTGCTTAAACATAAAAATCAAGTTTTTAAGTTAATTGATCGACCAAATAATAAAATTGATCGACCAATTTTGTTGACCAACCAACCAGCTTAATTATCGATCAAATCAGCCCATTTTAGAAAGTTGATTAATACACCTTTAATTGACCATTTAGCTTAATTAATCAACCAAACACTGATCGATCAAGTAAATAGTTTGACCGACCAAACTACCTTAATTGATCGACCAATTGAATTCGAATAGATTCCTTTCCAGGTTGAATTCTCTAGTATAAATAGAGGTCCAAGGTAGCCCTTTTTCAACACACATTCCAAAAAGAAATTCCCTTAGAAAAAGAGCTCCTGTGTTTTCTCTCAAGTGCTTATGTACTTCTACTTCAACGCTTTTCAAAGCACACTGATCCAAACCTCTGCGAAAAAAATTTGGTTTGATCTTAACTTAAGGTTCCATAGGATTATGTTATTATTATCTTTATTTGTTTTAATTATGGATCCCAAGTTGTTGGGAAAGATCTGTTGTTGTTGTTGTGCTTCTCTTCAGGTTGTAAAGAGAAGGGACTATTGTAAGAGGTTGTACCACCCTCATTTCAAGTGATGTGTTAGTGGATTGACTAGTCTTGACTAGTTGAAAAATCCTAAGCTGAGAGGCTTAGGTAGTGGTTTTCACCCGGGAAGGGTTTCCACTATAAATCCAGGTGTCTTCTGTGCTTGATTTTTTGTGGTTTGAACTGTCTTCGCTATTATTATATTTAATTTTTTAAAAGCGATACTATTCTCCCCTTACCATGAGTATCCATTAAGATCTACAAGCAATCACATTTGGTATCAAAGCTTTTGTTGTCTAGAAGATGTCAAAGTCATCTGTTCACACATTTGCTGAGGGGCAATCAGCAGTTCGACCTCCACTTTTTGATGGAACGAACTATGGCTATTGGAAGACTCAAATGCAAAAAAATTTTGAATCCATGGACTACAAGGTGTGGAACATCATCACCTCCAAATACACACGATCAGAAATCAAGGAAGGAGTAGCAGGGACTTCATATCAAAATAAGCTGGCAACGTACAACGTGAAAGCCATGAACGTGATCTTCTATGGATCAAAGAATTTGTTGGTAGTCTAATGGCATACATGGTTCAACATCAACACATGAAGGAGCATGAGAATGAAGGAGTCAAAAAGAAGACGGTAGCACTTGAAGCTAACATGCAATCAGAAGAGACCTCAAGTGAAGAAGATGATATAGCTCTTCTCTCAAAAAAATTCAGGAAGTTTCTCAAGAACAAAAGAAATTGGAGAAAGAAGAAAGAAGAATCCAAAGAAGATACCATCATCTGCTACAACTGCAAAAGAAAGTGACATCAGAAAAGATTGTCCACTTCTTCAAAAGGAGTCAAAAAGAAGAAGAAATTCCAGAAAAAGGATGGAAAGAAGAAAGCTTTTCAAGCAACATGGGTTGAATTTGACTCAAGTTCAGAAGAAGAAGAAACCTCAGGTGAAGACGCTCTTCTAGGTCTTATGGCTTTAGAAGATGAGGTAACATCTTTTTCCCCTGATAAACTATTAGAAGCTTTCTTTGAAATGTATGTTGTAGCTAAATCACTTAAGTTAGAAAATAGACACTTAGCAAAAACCCTAGAAGAAGAAAGAACACAAAAGAAATTACTTGAATCAAAAAATAAGGAGCTATCTATTGGAATCACATCACTAAGATCACAAACAAGTGACTTGAAGATAAATATAGACAAACTAAAAGAAAATTCTACTAGTCCTATAAGTGACTTAGCTAAGTTCACAAAAGGTAGACATAATCTACATAATTTTTTTTTTTGAAAAGAAAAGGAAAGCTATTGAATCGCCGATAACAATCTAGGAGAGCTATTATTGATTATATGAAAGAAAAGGATTACAAAATTGAACCCCACATATGTATGAGATTCCAGTAATTGTTTACAATGTTATCCACACTCACTGGATTCTTCTGAAATAATTTCTCATTTCTAGCTCTCCATACCAACCATAAAACAACCACCATCGGCACATATGGCTTATTAGAAATTAAAAAAGAGCTCCATAGATCCTCCCATGTGGGAATTGAATCCTTGCAGATCTTCCTCCAAACACTATCTGTTATCATGCATGTAGAAAAAATATGATGACTGCAATCATTATGTAAGCACACAAATGACAAAATTGAGTAGGAGTGCCCATTCTCCTATGTTGCAGATCTCCTATTATCAAACCATCTCTTCTACATTGCCACAAAAAAATTTGCACCTTCAATGGGATTTTCAATTTCCATATTTTCCTCCCTACTTCATCCAACTCTGCCAACCTTGATGAAAATATGAGTTTCTCATAGGCAGCCGCTGATGAGAAAGTCCCATCCCACTTGTATGTATCACATTCCTTCGGCATAGGTCTAAACGCAGCAAGCTCCTGCAAGAGACGTTCATTTTCTACTTGTGTTCTTGTTCCATGGTCGTTCCCCACATCACTGTTTATCATCCAGTTCTCTAAAGTCATGTCCCAATAATCACATACCATAGCATTTTTATCGGGAGCAGCCGAATATGCAAGAGGGTACTTATCTTTTATCGCCCCACTAGGAAACCATTTATCCAACCAGAATATAAAGCTTCTCCCATCTCCCAAGACTGGTTTGAAAAGATTCCAATTATCAGCCAAAGCACGCACCACAGAAGCCCAAAAAGGGGATGGCTTAAGAGGATTTAAACAACTCTTCTCATCATTTGCTGCCCCATAGCTATCATGTAAGATCTCTGTCCAAAATTTCTTTTCCCCTTGAAGCAGTCAAACTGCCCATTTCAACAACAAAGCATCATTGAACTCTTTGAGAGATCTGATTCCCATACCACCATACTTCTTAGGAGAACAGATTGTATCCCATTTAACAGGTTGGAAGAAGGTACCTTGGTGAGCAGCCCCTTTCCAGAAGAACCTTTTGTGCATAACATCAAGTTTTTTCCAAATTGACTTTGGAGCTTGGAAGACAGAGAAGAAGACTGGAATAGAAGTGATAACTAAATTTAGCAAGATAAACCTCCCCCTTTAGATAGGTAACGGCTGCTCCAGCCTTCAAGCTTCGTAGCCACCTTCTCAAAAAGAAACGTCCAATTAGTTTTCTTCATTTTTTTGCATTTCAGTGGCAGACCCAGATATTTGATTGGCAGTGATACCACAAGCGTACACAAGATGTTGGAAATGTCATTTTGATCAATACCATTCATACCAAAACAAACCAGGGAGGATTTTCTTCCATTTAGTTTCAGCCCAGAAATTTCACCGAATATATTGACCATATAATATAACACCTGTGCTTCCCCCTTCCCACCTTCCACAAAAAAAACTGTGTCATCTGCAAATTGGAGGATGGGATCCAATGCCCTTCTATTTGTCATCGAGTAACCCCTTATCATCCAATCAGCTACCAACTTGCATGCATATCTTGCTAATGTATCTACTACAAAATTAAAAATCAATGGGGCCAAGGGGCAACCTTGCCACACCCCATACTGAGGCTAGATCCAGGCTCGACAAGGTTTCCCATTTATCAAGGGGGAACAGGAGGCAATCGTGATGCACCGTTTCACCCATTGGATCCAGAGGGGAGGAAATTTTCTCCTTTTAAGAATTTCCTAAAGGTATGACCATGATATTGAGTCATATGCTTTAGAAAAGTCTACCTTCCATAAGAAGGCCTTAGTCCTTTGCCTATGCCACCTCATAACCATTTCTTGAGCCATAATGAATGATTCCTGCAATGACCTCCCAGGTAAAAATGCAAACTAGACAGGCATTACCAAATCTTGCAACACAACACGAATTCTGTTGGCTAGAATTTTGCTGATGATAAGGTAAATAGAATTCGACAATGCAATAGGCCTATAATCTGAAAAATTCTCAACACCCAACTTCTTTGGTAATAAGAACAAGTAAGACTTGTTAAGTCTTTCAAATCCAGAGTTACCCATTTCAAACTCATGTATAACATCCATCACTTCCTCCTTAAGGACACTCCACATCTCCTTGTAGAATAGAACCTGAACCCCATCCGATCCAGAGGCTCCCTCATTATTCAAACCTCTGATAGCTGATTCAGCTTCCTCTTCAGTGAAGGGGGCAACCAGCATAGCAGATTATTCAGTGCTGACACCTGGGAAAGCAAACGAAGCCATCCTCCATGAGCCTCTTGATGCTACCTTAGCTGTTTCTTTAAAATAACTAGTAGCTTCAGTTCTAATCTTGCAAGTGGAGGTAATGGTTCTCTCGCAAACTTTGATAGAGGAGATGAGATTGACTCTTCTTTTAGCACTGGCAGCAAGATGAAAATATTTCATTTTTGCATCTCCTTCCTTGAGCCAAAGTTGTCTGTGTTGGTGCTAGAGCACCATGATCGTTTGTTTTGATGATAACAAAACACGTGTCATTTAACATTTGCACTTGGAGTCTTAGATTTCAGGTCAATTGCAAATGGAGACGTGATTAGACGGAGTTCGAGCTCGCATCCAGGATGGATTGGAGGAGCTTGATGGAGAACAGAGGAGATTCGTGAGGAGTGATAGATTGAAGATGGAAGGACAAGAAGAATAGGATAGAATTCTTTTTATTTCTTTCATGTACTTTTATCTTTATTTTCTTTCTCTTTTTGTTCTTTAGAAAATCATGTTAAAGAGCCTCAAAGTACCCTAACAGTAGTCCTAGAAACACCTGCACAACCCTAGGATACTTAGGTTTTCTATAGAAAACTTAGAAAACCAATATCGGGTTCAAACAGCTTTTTCAGACGTCTAATTCCAAAATCAGACGTCTGATAGTGTGTTTTAAGACGTCTGACTGTTGATTCAGACGTCTGATAACATTTAGGCTGGACTTGTTAGCTCTGTCTGATGAAATCAGACGTCCAGACCTTTGTCCATACATCTTAGAAGACGTTTGATCACTTTGCCAGACGTCTAATTAGTGGACCGTTGGCTGGCTTATCAAACACTGAAGGATATGACCGTTAGAGCCTTATTAGACATCCTTAAGCCTTTCTAGATGTCTGATAAATGACCGTTTTGCCTCGGCTGACCCAAAATCTCTTCTCAGAGATTTTCTAGCCGTTGCAACTCTTGGAAATCCATTCCCACGAAAAAGTAGGTTTCCAGACGTCCAGACATAGTGCCAGACATCCTGTATGTCATCTGATGGACTTGCACTAGAACCCTGTTTAGATCTTATTCAAGTCAGGAAGAAACCCGCCTAAAATCAGACGTCTGACTTTGTTCCCAGACATCTTAAAGTGATCTTCCAGACATCTGATGCCAGGATCAGACGTCTGATAACCCTGTCAGTACAATCATTATTCCTGATTTCGGCCTGATTCTCTTGGACTTTGCTCCCAACTGCTATGGAAGCTTTCCAAAGCCTTCCAAAGCTTTCCTAAGGCCTCTATAAATAGAGAGGAACCTCTTAAACACCTAGACACACCAAGACACACCCAAGCAACATACTTTCTACTCTTTTGTGTCCTAGAAAAGCTCTTGCTCTCCAAGCTCAAGTTCTTCATCTTGAGAGCATCAAGCCTTTGCGCACCCGCTCTCCCGCCATAGTTCACGAGAGCGACGTTGCGCCGTCGCGTGGCTCACGCACCCGTGTCATCGATTCAACGCACTTCCATCAAAGGGAAGCATCTTAATTCCTATAGAAGCTTAGGTTAAAAATTACTTTGTTGGCTCTATAGGATTATTGTTATTTATTTTTGTTATTTGGTTGGGTATTCGCTTTGCAAATTCCCGTCTCCTTCGTGGGACAAAATCCTTCTCGTGAAGAGAAGGGGTTTAAGGTACGCTACCCTCGTATAAAGTAGCGTGGTTGTAATTGAGGTTGAATCACCCTCGTTTAAATGATTCGTTAAGTGGATTTAATGAACTTGGTTGATTGGAAAATCCTAACTTGAGAGGGTTAGGTGGTGGTTTTCACCCGATTTGGGTTTCCACCTAGAAATAATTGTGTACCTTGTGTGATTGATATTTTGTGAGATTGCTTTACATTTTATTTTCTCAATTTATTACATCACCCCCTCCTAGTAGGGGATTCCACAGTCTGGACCTCTCACGCCAATCCATCTCTTTCTTTAGATCTTCCTCTTTAATAACCTGCTGCCAAAATTTCCTCAACTCCTACTCCTGGGAGCTAAGAGCCATCATGCATTCTTTCGAATCAAGCCTCTAAACCTCAGCCAAAGCCTCAACTCTCTTCTGCTCCCTGATAACTGTCACAGTCTGCCCATACTCTTTTAACATTATATGCATATCAGCCAACTTAGATGCAAATTTTTTAGTAGCCGACCCATTGACAATCTTGCTTTTCCACCAGCTGGACAACATGTCTTTAAAACCTTCTTCTTTGAACCATGACTTTTTGAGTTTGAAGTAAGAACCAACATCAGTACTCACCCCACAATTGCACACAATTGGCGTATGGTCAGAGAATGGCCTATCTAGGCTCATGGTAGAAGACAGCTGGAACTTATCTAAGAGACTAGAGTTGCCAAAGAACCTATCCAACTTGGATAAGACCCCACTTCCATTTCTCCAAGTAAATTCCACCCCACTGATCGGATATTCAGTGATACCCAAACTCTGCACAGTCAATTGAAGCCCTACCATAGATCCATCTATGCTGCCACCAGGTCTATCCCCACTTGATAGGAAACAATTAAAGTCTCCGTCGATAAGCCATGCACCTCTTGGACCTTCTGGTGTACTGCAGTGAGGTCTTCCCACAGTTCCACCCAGCTTGCTGCTGAACATGGTCCATAAACGCACGAAATGAACCAATCCAACCCACCCTGATGACTTTGAAATCTACAGGTAAACACATGTCTATCCCAATGTATTTTAGACAATTTAAGACTAGATTTCTTCCACCAAATAGTCATCCCACATGATCAGCCATTTGCTACCATCCCCACGCACTCAGCTCTCCCAGATTGCCTCAAGGAATTCCAGACTAGGCTATTTTTATCATCTATGTGTGTCTCTTGAATAAGAGCACAATCAATCTCCCACTCCATAAGATATCTGATAAGGGAAGCTCTTCACACTTTGTTGCGCAACCCATGCACATTCCACGTTAAGACTCTCATCCCTTACACTGTTGATCTCCCTAAGACAAATTTTCCACATATTCAACCATAATGGATTTTGCAACTGTCTCCTCCTCGATAGGACTCAAGTTCTCCTTCCTTCTTCTCCTAAGCATGTAAGGAGAGAGCCGAACCCCCTCTTGTGGCTGGCTCCTTTCCCAAATTTCAGATCTTTAGGAACAAGGAGAGGCATTTGATTCACATCCCTAAGGACCTTTCTGTCAATTCTGACAACTGTTTGAGTCCCTGTAATCACATCCATGGAATTAGAGGAATTACCAGGGTCCTCATGTGGGTGGTTTGCACTCCCCATAGTAGTGACATCAACCATAGTCATCTGATCCCCCTCCAGGACTTCCTTATGGTAGTCTTTCTGTTTCTTTGGCTAAGGCACCTCATCTGAAGGCTTACAACCCTCTGGCCCCTCCTACTATATCTCATCAGATCGTTCATCAGACACCTTGTTCTAACCCAATTCTAGAATTATAAATTCCTACCCTGCCACTGACAAATGAATGAGCCACGAACACCCACTGCATCTAGGGATGATTTTGTCAGGCATCGACCCACTTCTAAAAACCTTA
Source organism: Thalassia testudinum (assembly GCA_037157565.1). NCBI lineage: Eukaryota > Viridiplantae > Streptophyta > Magnoliopsida > Alismatales > Hydrocharitaceae > Thalassia > Thalassia testudinum. The sequence continues at coordinate 54,835,516 of JAZHRO010000007.1, forward strand.
GCATTGATTTGCAGTATACGAGCATCACCTTCCCCATTTGTGATCTCAGTATCATCAAGAATAGATGCAAAGCCTGCAATCCTCTTGGACACCAACCCTCTTGATCTCAAATGCAGAGGCAAACCCTTGATCGCTAGCATCACCCACCTGGTGCCCAATCTCTGAGGAAGGCGATCAGGAAGTGCCCCATCAAAGGGAGAGACCAGCCTCCACAGCACACTAATGTTCTCAAAGGTACTCTAGCGAAAGCGTAGCCTCCCCACATCTAACATGCCCAGATCGAAAATAAGAAAATTGGTCTGGGATAACACAGCAATCTTCCAACCCGATGAGACAGGGGATAAAGAACTCACCAATTGATGGAATCTTTCGACAGTAGGGTTGTCAGTCATAACTTCACCGATCAATGTACCCCTCAACATCATCTCCACAGATAGGATATCCTCAGAGAAGTGGATCTCCACATTGATCGTATGGACAACCTGCACCAACGGCAGTGGTAGCCGAGGCTCCTTCATTACCTCTTATTTTGGGTGCAGAGGGTCCATCTTCATACGTTGTAGCTGTACCCTTGTGCACGAGTCACATTTGTGCTCGTCTCCTCCACACTCCAAACACACGAGGGGATTTCTACACACCGCCACCATGTGCCCTCTTCATCTGCATCGATAGCATAGAACCTCCCCATTCGTCCTTCTCTAGCCCTCATTGCTAACAAATCTGGTTGCCCTACTCTCATGGGTCTGCTAACTCCTCTCCCTCCTTCGTTAATTTCTCAATCTCCATGTCTTCCAGATCCCCTCCTCTCTAGCCCTAGCTGCACCCTCATCGTTGCCTCCTGTCGCTCGTCACCCGTCACCACACCCTCACCATTTTTCAATAGAAATCCAACAAAAGTTTATTAGGTCATAATCTGCATAAATTACTAGGAACACAAACCCAGGCTACAACAAAATTTGGGTTAGGGTATGTACCTAAAAATAATCATGAAACTTCTACTTCAAGTCAAAAGAAGGAGAAAGGTAGCTTGCCTAAACATGCAACACAATCTAACAAACATGGACCCAAGCAAAAATGGGTACCAAACACACTCTTGAAATCTTATTTTGTAGGTCAATTAGATTAAAAGGTGGACATATCATGAATCAAATGGAAATCTAAAGCCAATTTATAGATCCAATGATCTAAGACCTCACAAACACAAACAAATGACAAGATTGAGAAGAAAGAAGATGGATCATGGATAGCGGATATTCCAAGCACATGACAAGAGAGGAAGACCTATTCCTGCAACTCAACTGCCAGAAAGGTGGTACAGTCACATTTAGGAACAACCACAAGAGTTGTATTATTGGCATTGGTTAAATTGGTAACTCTTCTACCTCTTTTGATAATATACATTTAGTTAAAGGACTAAAACGTAACCTACTTAGTCTAAGTCAAATTTATGATAAAGGTTATAAAATTACTTTTAGTTCAACTAGTTTTAAAATAAGAGATAAAGAAATCAAACAAATTCTTCTTAAAGGAAACAAACATAAAGACATTTACATTGTCAACTTCAATAGATGAGACAGCTTTGAATGTCTTGTTGCACTTGACGATGAGGAATACTTTGGCACAAACGGTTAGGTCATGTTCACATAAAGAATATCAGTAGACTTGTGAAACATGAGCTCGCCAAAGGCCTACCAAAGATCAATTTCAAGAAAAGTAGAGTCTATGATTCTTGTTAAATTAGTAAACAAACCAAAAATTCCTTTAAACCTAAGAGGATGGTTAGCACCTGTCAACCCTTAGAATTACATTACTTAGACTTATTTGTACCAACCAAATCTGAAAGCTTAAGTGGATGCAGATACAATCTAGTCATAATCAATGATTTTTCAAGATTTACTTGGGTATCCTTCTTGAAAAGCAAGGATCTGACTATTGATGTTTTTAGTAAATTAGTATGGAGATTACAACATGAGAAAGGATCTTAAGTCATTAGGATTAAAAGTTATCACGGCGGAGAATTTAAGAATCAATTTTTTTCTAACTTTTGTGATCAATATGAGATAACACATGAATTTGCTTTTCCTAGAGCCGCACATCAAAATGGTATTGTTAAAAGGAAAAATAAGACCTTGCAAGAGAGTGGCCGCAACAATTCTTCCTGTATTTCTAAAAATTCCTGGAGTTTTTTCGGAAATGAAGGGCTTGACCAATATTGCAGACACTCGTTGTTGTGTAATTTCACCAATTCACTATGTTCTACTAGTAGATTATCCTGGGTTGAACCATGGTTCATTTGTGTTCATATTATCCCTACACGATTTTCAATGATGTCTATTATTTTCTAAAATTTTCCTAAATGTCCCTTTTATAATATTCTTCATGGCTTCTGTAAGCATTCTCAATTATCTTTTCTTTCATGCTCATTTGGGAGTCAAGTTTCTTAAATAGTCTTCCTATATAGCCAGGCTACATTTTTTAATCAAGTGGTAGAATCAAGATGTAGAATCAAACTCAAGATTAGATTTGAAGTTGATTAGATCAGATAGAAATTCCCAAGAAGATCTAAAGAGGTCTCTTAGGTTAAAAACCTAAGGACCTTCCTGTGTGTGTGCTTTAATAGAAAGGACGAGGGACTGGATGTAAAATTTGACCCAATCAAGGCACCCAAATATTTTTAGATGACTATAGAGGTTCGAGGCAGATGATACCCCTAGATCAAAAAGTCGTCCACCTGAGAATTACTTGGGCAACTAAGAAGGGAGAGTCCCGCAAAGACCCCTATACGGTAGAGCGTCCCCACGGGTTACAGGGTTTCCCCCACCCGACCTTCCTTGTCACTGAGGGTCAAGGTAGACTAGAATGGATAACTTCACCTCTTAAGTCTACCAATTTTAAGTCCTAATTTGTGCCTTTAATTCCACTTGAGTAGAAGTTAATTTAACTTGTGACCTAATTTGGAGGTTGGTTGGCCTACTAGATAGACCAACTTCACCTAACTTGCCCTAAAGATGGCAAAATAAAATTTAGGTCATGACCTAAAAATCACCCTGAATTGACTCTCAAGTTATTAGGTCTAAGATTTTAGGATTCAAGTGAATTTAGAGCTTGATTTTAGGGTTTTTCTTGATTAGATCTTTTCAACCAAGGGCTTGGGTAGCACACAAATGCGGAAGGGTTATTTCCTTTTATGCAAGCAAGTGTGAACTACCACTCCAAAACCCTAAAAATTGAAACCCTAATTATCTTTAATCCAAGTCCAATTTGATCTTAAAATGTTCTCCTTGGACTTCAAACAAGAAGTGTGTGGTCCAAGAAGATTAGAAATTATGCATAGTCCCTAATAGGTACAAGAAATTTGGGTAGGGAATTCTAAATAGAACTGTCTCAAGCTTCAATCAGCTTTGAAATTTGTTTGCAAATCAGGAAACTTACCTTTTTAAATGATGATTACTATAAAAATAAAGCAGGTGATGAGAATAACCATCTAGAAAGTAGTAGTAATCACGTCAGGCTGACTAAGGCCTCCCATTTGGGAAGACCTGAAGAGAGGAAGAATTAGAGAGAGAGGAAGAGAGAGTGGTTGGCGTCAGGTGGTAGGCGGCGGTGGAGTGGAGGCACCTAGGGTTGAAAAAGGTGGCGAGTGGAAGACATAGAGGTCGAGGAACTGGAGGAGAAGGGAGTGGGTCTGGCAAGAGAGGGCGGATAGGACGACTGATAACTTTCCAAGAAGGCCTTGGAGGAGAATGAACAGCGACATCTTGTGTTTCAGATGTTGACAAAGGGGGCACTTGGCGGCGATCTGCAAAAACCCTTTGATTTGCTTGGCGTGTAGGGGCGAAGGTCACAAACGCGATTCTTGCCCTAGGAGGAAACTGTCGCATACAAAGATGGCCTTTTCACCCCCTGGCTGGGTAGTGAAGGAGTCCCAACTGCCACCACCACCGGAGTTTGGCAGGCATTCAATTCAAGTGGAGATCCCGATATCTGAGGAGATCTCCTCTGCGGAGATTAAGTTGAGGGGTTCTATGATTGGCGAGGTTATGGCAGGCAAACCATCGATATAAAGGTTTCAAGGTCTGGTATGTTCCCTAAATCCTCTGTCTGTGGGTTGGAAGGTGGCTATGTTATCTCAATCTCGTTTTCTAGTATATGGTTTGGGCATGATGGATGTTGAAAGATTGAGATTTCGATCGAGTTCGTTTGAAGATATTAATGTGATCTGGAGAACGGTGTCCCCCTTTGATGGGGCTCTCCCCGATCAACCTCCTTAAAGAGTGGGTTCTAGGAGGGTTCTTCTTGAGATCAGTGGACTACCATTGCATCTGAGATCTCAGGGAGTTGTTACTAAGATGGTTGTAGGCTTTGCTTCCATCTGTGAAGGGTCTGAAGTCATGATCAGAGAAGGGGACATCCGATCACTTAGAATTGAGGCTAATGTCTTCAATGCTGGCTAGATTCCTGACAGGTGACGATCAGACGTGGGGGTTCTTCATGGCTTATTCGTCTAATAGTGGCTGGACAAGTGTCTGGGCATTTAGAACAAGGATAGGTTAAGACGTCTAGGGCCAACACTGAGGAGATGCAACAGGATGAAAGGGTGGGCCGCACTTCACCAGATGAAGCCCCTGAATCCAAGAAGAGGAAGGACTGCCACCAGGACTATGCAGAGAAGGACATGATGCATATGGAAGATGTTAATGCATTAGGAGGTTGCAGCCAAACCTTGGAAGCCAAAGAGGATGATTATATGGAGGTTGCTGATGCTTCTGAGAAAGACTCAGGGATCCTTAGCAGCAAAGATGAGGGGAAGACAGGAATGGAACTGGTACTCAGAAATGACAGCAGAGCTCTCAAAGAGGCGAATCAGGTGCAGTTCACAGTTCCTGCTGATCTAAACTTTGGTTGCGGATCCAATCAAAAAAGAGGTGTGCGTAGATCCCCTTATATGCTTAGAAGGAGAAGGAAGGAGAACCTGGCCCCTATTGTGGAGTAGACCATTGCAAATTCGATCATGGTTGAGTATGTAGGCTGTTTGGCTCAAGGGGATCAACCTGGCAAGGAATGAGAGTGTTAACTTGGAATGTGCGTGGGCTACGCAATAAGATGAGGACTTCCTTATGTTGATATCTTTTTGAGTGGGAGATTAATTGTGCTGTCATCCAAGAGACACATGTGGAGGTGGAGAATGGTCAAGAATGGGACTGTTTTAAGCAATCTGGACATACTGATGTTGTGGTAAAGGGTGCATCTGGAAGGTCTAATGGAATGGCTATTTGGTGGAGAAAGTCTTATCTTTTGGTAATTGAAGTCATTCGTGATAGGCATATGCTCACTTGCAGATGCCAATCTCCCCAAGGAGATATGGAATGGTATGTGTCTTGCATTTATGGCCCTTGTGTGGTTGCAGACAGGGTTGGTCTGTGGGAGGAACTTTCTGCAATGCATCAAAGGGTGCAGGAGGTCCCTTGGCTTATAGGGGGTGACTTTAATTGTCATCTCTCTAGTGATGACAGACCTGGTGGGAGCTTGGATAGCTCAATGGCAGGCTTTCAAATGGTAGGGCAGAGTCTGGGAGTGATAGAATATCCTATTAGTGGAGTTGAATTCACTTAGAGAAATGGCAGTGGACAGTCATCTAGGTTGGACAGATTCTTTGGCAGTCCTAGCTTGTTGGAGAGGCACCAATTATCAGCTGTTATGAGCCTTGATAGGCCTTTCTCTAATCACACTCCGCTAGTGTGGGATAGTGGGACGAACTCTGACATTGGATCTTATTTCAAACTCAAGAGATCTTGGTTTAGGGAGGAGGGGTTTGTGCAAATGGTATCTCAGTGGTGGCAAAACAAGGTAGTGCAAGGATCTGCCACACAGCAGCTGGCTGCAAAGCTAACAGGCTTGCATGACATGTTGAAAGAATATGGATAGGAAGTGGCACTAATCAAAGAACAAAGGAGGAGGGAGGCACAGGCAGTGTTCAAAGAATTGGATTTGAAGGAGTGCAGGCGATCTTTGAATCCCCAAGAGCAGCAGCAAAGACAGCAGATGCAATCAATAGTGGGTGAGGAGGATCTGAAAAGAGAAGTGGACTGGCGTGAAAGATCTAGACAGTTATGGCTCAAAGAGGGGGATGCAAACATGAAGTTCTTTCATCTCACGGCCAGTGCTAGGAGAAGATTCAATCTTATCTCATCAATTAAAGTAGATGAGAGAACTATTAATTCTGTTAATGAAATCAGAAGTGAAGCAGGCAAATATTTCAAAGATTTGGCCAAGGCTGCACCAAGGGACTCTTGGAGAATGGCATCGGTGGATTTCCCAAGTGTCAGTAGTGATCAGAGAGACATGTTAGTTACTCCTATATCTGAACAAGAAGTATTGAAAGCAATTAAAGACTTAAATAATGAAGGGGCCCCTGGTCCGGATGGGATTCAGGTGTTCTTTTACATAGAACTGTGGAGTGTTGTCAAAATGGATGTAAGGAAGGTTATTCATGAATTTGAGCTGGGCAACTCTGGTTTTGAGAGATTGAATAAATCCTATCTATTCCTGCTTCCAAAAAAATCAAGTGCTGAGAAGTTTTCTGATTATAGGCCCATTGCACTATCTAATTCTATTTACCTTATTATCAGTAAGGTTATAGCCAACAGAATGCGAGAGGTATTGAAGGACTTGATAATGCCAGTCCAATCTGCCTTTCTTCCTGGGAGATCACTACAGGAGTCCTTCATTATGGTGCAGGAGATGGTAATGGGATGGCACAGGCAAAAGACAAAGGCCTTTTTATGGAAAGTAGACTTCTCCAAGGCTTATGATTTAGTCTCCTGGTCGTATCTGTGGGAAATCCTTAGAAGGAGGAAATTCCCACCTCAGTTGATACAGTGGGTGAAGAGATGCATCACGACAGCCTCCTTTTCCCCATTGATAAATGGGAAACCATGCCAAACTTGGATTCAGCCCCAATGTGGAGTTAGGCAAGGATGTCCACTTACCCCTCTGATTTTTAATCTTGCAGTTGATACACTGGCAAGATATGCATGCAAACTGGCAATGGATGGATTTATAAGAGGGTATTCAATGTCTAATAATAGGGCTTTAGTTCCCATCCTCCAATATGCAAATGACACTATTTTTTTGTGGAAGGGGGAAGAGGGAAGCACAAGTGCTTTTTCATATGGTTAAATTTTTGGTGAGATCTCTGGTCTTAGACTTAATGGAAGAAAATCCTCCCTGATCTGCTTTGGAATGAATGGAATGACCCAGAATAGCATCTCTACCACTTTGGGTACACCTGTGATCTCATTGCCTATTAAATATCTGTGTTTGCCTCTGAAATGCACTAAAATGAGGAAAGCAGATTGATCCTTCCTATATGAAAAGGTGGCTACGAAGTTGGAGGGTTAGAGTAGTCAATACCTATCAAAAGGGGGGAGGTATTTTTTTCTTACTGAATTCTGTCATTACATCGATTCCTATTTTTTTCTTCTCTGTTCTCAAAGCCTCGAAGTCAATTTGGAAAAAACTAGATGTGATGCACAAAAGATTCTTCTGGAAAGGGGCCTCTTACCAAGGGGCTTTTCTTCAACCTTTAAAATCGCATTCGATTTGCAAGCCAAAAAAGATTGGTGGCATGGGTGTTAGATCCCTCAAGGAATTTAATGATGCTTTGCTATTGAAGTGGGCCATTCGACTGCTGCAAGGGGAAAAAAAATGTGGATAGAGATAGTTCAGGATAGCTATGGGGCTGCCAATGATGAGAAGAACTACCTAAACCCCCATAAACCATCTCCATTTTGGTCTTCGGTGGTGCGTGCCTTGAGGGATAATTGGATTTTGTTCAAATCAGTACTAGGGGATGGGAAAAGCTTCAAATTCTGGCTGGAGAATTGGGTACCTGGGGGGGTGATTAAAGATAGGTACCCCCTTGCTTATGCAGCAGCTTCAGATAAAAATGCTGTGGTTTCTGATTATTGGGATGTGGAGTCTGAGCAGTGGTCTTTAAATAATGCTATGTAGAATAATCATGAAACAAGAACACGAGTAGAGAATGAGTGCCTCATGCAAGTACTTGCTGCCTTCAAACCCACGCCTCATGAATATGACACATATAAGTGGGAGGGTAAATTTTCTTCAGCGGCTGCCTATGACAAGTTGATTAACTCTTCCAGGATGGCGGAACTTGATGAGGAGGGGAAAAAGTTGTGGAAATTAAAAATACCACTGAAGGTACAAATTTTTTTGTGGCTCTGCAGAAGGGACGGTCTGATTACTGGAGATCTGAGGCACAGGAGAATGGGAATTCCCACTCAGTTTTTCCACTTATGTGGGATGCATAATGATTCCAACATCCATACTTTTTCTTCGTGTGTGATCGCAGATTATATCTGGAGGAGAGTTTGTAATGATTCTCTTCCCACATGGGAGAATTTGTGGTGTTATCTTGTGGATGGGAATAAGCCATATTTACCTATGGTGGCTGTGTTATGGCCTGTTTGGAGGGCTAGGAATGAGTGTGTTTTTCAAGAGACTCCAGTGAATGTGGATAAGATTGTAAATTGCTGCTGGAATCTCATACGGCAATGGGGTTCGAATATGTAATTGTGTTCATTTTTTATTACTAAAAGCTCTCCTGGTTTGCTATCGGTGACTCGATAGCATTCCATTCCTTCTCAAAAAAAAAAAAAAAATAAGGCAGATGATTCCTAATTGATTGTTTCCCTTTTTTGTCTTCCCAAGATTAAGAGGTTGATTAGGAAAGAATAGAAAAGTTACCTACCCTGGAGTTGTTGATTTGCACAGAAGATCTCGTGATATTCCTCGCAAAATCACAAGAAATCAAATAGGACAAGTTAGTGCTCAAATATAATCAGATAAAGTAGAGAATAGTGGTGAATTGCATGTTGCTCCCAAGTCTCGCATGTTTCGCGTGTTAGAAATCGAGGTTACAAGTAACCTGTTGTTGTAGTTGCAAAACATGTCGATCAGATAAAATTTATACCGAAACTCCAAGGGAGTCCCGGGTCGAACACAGGGAGGCAACGTTTACTTTATTGAAAACAACGCTTCGATTCGTTTCTTTTTTGTATTTTAGGGTTTTGTTATTTTTTTGTGTTTTTGAAATAAAAGACAAGCAAATGAATCACAAGATAGAGATGTGGAACGAAAATGGTATATATATCAATCCAATGTCGATTACAATGAACTACAAAAGCATAAAAAGAGAGGGAGGTGAGAGGAAATCTCCCGAATCAGCTGTTCGGCGAGATGACGGTGCCTGGTGGAAGCTCGGACGAAGGAGGTGAGGAGTAGGACAACAGAGGTGAGATGCTGGAGGACGTCGGGTTGAGGAAAGCTTTGGCATAGCTCTGGAATGGAGGTGAGAAGATGGAGTTGATCTGCTACCGAAATGGAGGTGGGAGGACAGCTCCAAGGTGACCTATGAAGGGAGATGGGAAGTTGGAGGAGTATTTGGTGGGGCAGAGGTTCGTTACACTAATAGGCAATTTGGGAGCTTGAGAACAAGCTCTAATGGAGAGTTGGTAGGCTTGCTAGAGCTTAGGAGTAGGTGGGAGTCGAGTAGGTAGAGATGGCTTGGAATGGAGGGAGTGTAGGTCCATTTATAGTGGTGGAGAGGCAAAATAGTATATGGGTCTTTACTGACGTCCACAAACATCGCTACAGCTGTCATTGAAGATCCGCCCTTCAATTGTTTTTGCTACGCGCACGGGCCCTTAGTGACGTCCACAAACGTCCCTGCAGCCATCGCTGAAGATTCACCCTTCAATTCCTCTTGCTGACACGTACAGGCCTTTAGTGACAGCTGCAAGTGTCGCTAAAGGCCCTCATAAATGTTGCTGAAGATCCGCTTGCCTCCCTACTAGCATGCGCTCTGTTGGTGTTGCTCGCTTCGCACACCCGTGTAGCGCGTGCGCTGGCATGCGCGTACGCGTACGCTGCACTGCTGCTGCGCGCTGTGCGACTGCTGCTGAGTGGTTGGCCAAATTGGAAATTGGGGGGGCTATGGGGATTTGAACCCACGCCCCACCTTTGCAAACCAGCTCTCCCACCATTGCGGCAATCCTTCCTTTGTGTCGTGTGGAGTGGCTTGGTGCGTCCGCTTCCTAGCCGTTGGATCTTGATCCAACAGCTAGGATTGAAGGGCGCAGATGAAGAAGAAGTTGGGCGATGCTGTTGGCCGGTGTTGGGCGGCCTGGATGGTGCCACATGGCGCCATCTGGGCCGTCCATCTTCTTCTTCTTGTAGAAGGTGCTACGGTGCTCAGATCAAGACGATTCCTGCGACGTCAAACTGCGATCATTGCTCCGGATCCATCCATACGGTCGAATTTTCCATCCGAAACCTGTATGGATGTCGCATTGTCCCCTGGCCGTTGATCTTCCTCGGTCTTAATGTGATGCTATAGGACTCCGATCTAGACAATTTCAGAGGTGTTAGTCTCCGATCGTCGTCCCGATTAGATCCGTATAGTCTGATCGTCCATCCGAGGCTCTAAAATAAATCCTCTTTTCTCCTGACCATAAAAGGGACCTAATTAACCTAAAATATAAATAACTACTCTAAATGCAGAATGATGCATGTTATGCAATATTTATATCATGATATGCAGTGCTAAGCCTAGGAACTATCACAAATAAGCATTTTACGATGAATTTATACGTGTTTATCATACCCCCATGCTTACTTTTTGCTAGTCCCTAGCAAAATTAAACTAGATGCTTTGTATAACAATAGAATCAGGGTTCGAGTATTTAGGCAAAATTCATTGATTGCTTTTGAAAGACTCATCCCCAAGACCTAATTACAAAAACTCAACAATGCCCGAGTGCCTACCAGAATGCAGACCGTCCAAGCCCTCGCCTTATTTGAGAAGATAATTTTTTTTTCTAATTTTTCTTTTTACTTTTGGACTTTGAGAGTTACAAGATAACTTTTTACGGCTACCCGACCCGCCCAAGACTCGAAAAGGACTCTAAGCGCTAAGCATCTTTGTGAAAAAGTGATAGACTCACAAAACAGCCATTAAGACGGACTTCGAGTTTCTACGACCCTAGGTGACCTTGCCTAAAGGTTTATCCATACGATCGGTAGCTTTCTCCCTACTTCTTTTATTTATGGGGTCAACACAAGAGTGAATCCAGTGTATATATCCCTGGTTTATTCTACTTCCCCGCTTCTTCCCTAAGTGTTTTGGGAATTATTGTGCATTTTTTTTTTGTGAGCTGGGTTCTAGACAACCAGCCGATGAGCTGTTATCACCGACAACTTGCCAGCCATACTCGTGTGGTGAAGTGTGGTTTTATTTTTTTTTTTTTCTCCATTTTTTTTCTTTTCTTTTTCTTTTTTTAAGTTGGTGGCTTCCCTGCTCTAAAATTTACATAAAGGTAATACAATGAAAATGGTCTTGTGGTTGGGCTCTGGACAACCGGTCGATGAGCTGTTACCACCGACAACTTGCTAGCCATACCACCCAAGTCGGTCCATTAGCTACCCAATTTCTTTAAAAACCGTCGGAAAGTGAGTCAGTGCAAAATAATGTGTGTAGATGCTTAGGCTTAAAGTCCCCCCAAATCAAAGGGCGGGTTGATAAGTCGCATACTTATCATCGCAAATTATTTACCAAATTAAAATAAATTTTTAATTGGCGAGGACTCCAGACTAAATCCACATTCGAGTGGACACCTAGGCTAATTAAGCCCGAAGACCTGAAGAGTCTAAGTATTCAGGTCTCAAAGAATCAATTCCTAAAGTTTACAACTCCTAATGCCTAAGTTCCCGTCTCCTAATTCTAATATTTTTTTTTCAAATTTTCATGTTTTTATTATTATTTTTTTCATTTTTTTCTTTTTTTAAAACAAGAATCGAATAACAGGAAATCACTATTACAGCTGACAAAATGGTTATAAAATAAGTCCACCCCCCATGCTTAGCTATTGCAATGTCCTCATTGTAAAAAAATGAAAGCATGCAAGAGAGTAGAAGTGGAAGAATAGCACCTGATTTCCGTGAGACTCAGGTCATCTTGGAACAGACTTTACATGTGCTGAGTTTAGTGCCTTCAGCTGGGCGATGATTAGCCCGCGGTGGTTATGGCAAGGTAAGAGCAACCTTGTCCGAGACGGGTTCAGGGAGCACATGGTCAATAAAGGGTTTGAGATGCTGTCCATTGACCTCGAAAACATTACCCGTCTTTGGGTTAGAGATTTCGACTGCCCCATTAGGGAAAATCCGCTCAATAACGAATGGGCCACCCCACTTAGACCTGAGTTTATCGGGGAAAAGCTTAAATCGAGAATCGAAAAGCCAGACCTTCTAGTTCAGCTCAAAGCTCTTACGTGAAATCATCTGGTCATGGAAAACTTTGGACCTTGCCTTATAGATTCTAGCATTTTCATTAGCATCATTTCGAAGCTCCTCCAACTCAGATAGTTGGAGTTTCCTGATTTTCCCAGCCAACTCAAGGTCCACATTACATTTCTTGATGGCCCAAAATGGCTGGTGTTCAAGTTCTACGGGTAAGTGACACGCCTTCTCAAACACCAGATGGAACGGAGACATACCGATAAGCGTTTTGTACACCATACGGTAAGCCCAAAGAGCATCATCTAGCTTTTGGGTCCAATCCTTCCTATCAGGCTTAACGATTTTCTGCAAAATGTTCTTGATCTCCCGATTGGAGACCTCGGCCTGTCCGTTCGTCTGAGGGTGGTAAGGTGCGGAAATCTGATGGCTCACCCCGTATTTCCCTAGTAAATTCCAAAATTGGGCATGAGTGAAATGTGTTTCACCATCACTGATAATTGCCCTAGGAACCCCAAACCGACTGAAGATATTTCTCTTCACAAAATCGATGACCACCTTGTGGTCATTGGTCCAGGTAGGAATTGCCTCAATCCACTTGGACACGTAATCAACAGCGACCAGAATAAACTGGTGTCCAAATGAAGGAGGGAAGGGTCCCCTAAAGTCGATGCCCCAAATGTCAAAAATTTCGACGGAAAGAATTGGGTTCAGGGGCATCATATCTCTCTTAGCCATCTTCCCGAGTGTCTGGCATCGAGTGCATGACATAGAGAATTCCTGGGCATCCTTAAATAATGACGACCAATAGAATCCGAATTGCAAAATTTTTGAGGCCGTCTTTTTCCCAGAAAAGTGTCCACCATACACGGATGTGTGACAGAACTCAAGTATGCTACGGAACTCGACTTCCGGGATGCATCGGTGAATGATCTGATCTGTGCCAATGCGGTAAAGCTTGGGATCATCCCAAAAATAATATTTGGCCTCAGATACAAGTCTATCCCATTGTTGTTTGGTCCAATCCTGGGGGATTTGACCAATGGCCAAATAATTGACAATATCTGCAAACCAGGGGGTTCGGATTCCCAAGACTATGAGGATAGTTTCATCCAGAAAAGTATCAAAGATCATAACATCCAGATGAGGAGAATTAATTAGGATTCTTGAGAGGTGATCTGCCACTACATGTTGTGCCCCATGATTTCAAGATCAAATTCTTGAAGCAGTAGAATCCAGCTAATAAGCTGGGGTTTGGCATCCTTTTTGGCTAAGAGATGTTTCAAGGCCGAGTGGTCGGTATAGATGATGACACGAGAACATAACAGATAAGCCCTAAATTTTTCTAAAGTGAAAACTACGGCTAGCAATTCTATTTCAGTAATGGTGTAATTCCTCTGAGCCTCGTCTAGAGTTTTGCTCACGTAGTAAATCACAAAGGACTTTTTCTCAATCTTTTGACCCAAGATATCCCCGACGGCATAATCAGATGCATCAGCCATAATCTCAAATGGGGTTGTCCAGACTGGTGGTTGCAATATCGGGGCACAGGTGACGGCCATTTTCAATAAATCAAATGCCTTACGACATGATTCATCAAACTCAAACGGTGCGTCTTTGGCCAAAAGGTTACTCAAGGGCCGAGCAACCTTCGAGAAATCCTTAATGAATCTTCTATAAAAACCCACATGCCCAAGGAAAGAGCGAATCTTTTTTACAGATGTGGGTGGAGGAAGTCTAGAGATAGCATCCACCTTAGCTCTATCAACTTCAATTCCCAAATTAGAAACCACGTGATCCAGGACGATGCCCTCCTGAGTCATAAAGTGGCTCTTTTCCCAACTAAGGACCAGCCGTGTTTTGATGCATCTCTGAAGGATCAATTCCAGGTTAGCCAAGCAAGACTCAAAAGAATCTCCAAAAATGGAGAAATCATCCACGAACACCTCAAGACAATCTCCCACCATGTCAGAAAAGATGGCCATCATGCACCTTAGAAAAGTCGCAGGCGCATTGCAAAGCCCGAATGGCATTCTACGGAATGCAAAGTTCTGTAGGGACATGTGAAAGTTGTCTTTTCCTGGTCTTTGGGATGGATAGGTGATAACACCACGCAAGGGGGTAGTAATTAGGTTGAATATGGCCCATCTTTAGAATAAAAGGCACAACATAAAGTAGAATAGGAGCATTGCATGCATCAAGTACCAAGATTGCTTATAAACTGTATTAATGGCCATTTGTGTAAAGCATTTGTCAAAGCAGGCCTCAGATGAGCAATCGGACCGCACGGATGGATTCAGGACGACGAACGGAGTCTAACGGACTCAAAATTGGCCAAATCCGACATCCAGAGCTCCCACAATGGGCCCAAGAAATCCTGACCATTGATCTGGAGATCAACGGCCTAGAACGCGCCACGTCGCCCCGCCCCCGCCGCCCGCACGCCCCCAAGCCAGCCAAGGACGCATCTCGGCCGTTGATCTTCGATCGAACGGCCGAGATCCGCGCGCTCGCCCGCGGTCGCCGCGACAAAGCGCGGGCGTGGCGCAACGGTTAGCGCGCACGCCCGCGTTGCGGCGACGCGTGTTCGATTCGCGCGGAGCGAAAATCATTTGCGGGCGAAGGGCGCGGCAAAATTGAGCCGTGCGATCAGAAGGGAGCGGATAGGATCGCGCCACGCGGCGCGACGACAGCGCCCCACCTCCCACGCGCGCGCGCACGTCGAGCGGAAACGCGCGCGCGCACGCACGCCCGAAGCGCGATCCTAGCGCAGGCACGGGAGGATCTCAGCCGTCCGATCATCAATCGGACGGCTCTCGTTCGACGTCCACGGATCGCGCCTGAAGAGAGAGAGGGGCGGGCGGCTGACCGGCGGCAGAAGGCCTTCACCGACGTATATGGAAGCGGTTTTAGCGATGTTCTGGATGTCGCTAAAGCACATTCTTCTTTTAGGAAGCCCTTAACTCTATTTAAACCCCCTTCTACCACCATTCAAGGCATCCTCTCCCACTTGCAACTACTCCACTCCTCTCCTAGCTAGTCTTAGGCACTCTTGTAATCGCCGGAGACGACGAGCCGCCGACGGAGCCTCCTCCACCACCGTGGCTACCTCGTCGCTCTCCACTCTCTCTCTACCTCTCTCTCTCTCTCTTTTAAGCTTTCATTTACTTTTGTTGAAGCATGTATTTAATATTGTAAACCATGAACTATGAGTGCATGTTTAATGAAATTATTTTCCATTTAGTTGCCATTTTAATTTCTGTTTAAAGTGCATGATCAAAACCAAGAGCTTTCTAACCCTAAACTCTCTCTATCTCTCGCTTTTCAAAACCGTCTCTTTCGCAAGCAAAACTCCGCCTTTTTCGTGACAACAAGTGGTAAACAAAATCCGATTTCCACGCCTCCCTGAGATCGACACTCGGACTCACCTCCGTTTACTTCTTTTAAAACCGACGTATCAAGTGCAACTATAACGACACCTCTTAACACACACGCACGTAGGCACGTCAGTTTTTGGCGCCGCTGCCGGGGAGGCAACGGATTTGTTTTATCACCTCCATTCCACCTTCATTCTCATATCGTCTAATGCCCTACTTTCCTTTTTACTTGACGGATGCAGGAATTCGGCGCATGGACGGCGAAGCGACGCATTCCACTATGGTAGCAAGGAAGTAGACGCCTCGAGGACCGATAGTGAGTACTCTCTCTCTCTCATTGTTTGCTTGCGTGAAAAAGCTAAAAAAAATCATAAAAACTGAAAAAAATTGGCGTGGCGAATGATTGCTTGACCCACATTCTTAACACACCACCCTACAAAAAAATGTACACTCTAATATACTGGACAAATTCTTGGAGTGTTCTTTTCTTTCTCTCTTGAGTGGTGTTTGCGAAGCCACCGTGAGTTGACCTGGGCCGCACCACTCAACCCTAAAACTGACTCATCTAATAGAAGCTGCATGATTATCAGGATGAGTACACTAGGGTTTTAGAGCCTCTACAAAATAAAAGGAAATCTACTTTCACTAAGTTGTGTGCAGAACTTGACGTGCCCACTGAAACTTGTTTGAAAAAATTAAGACACGTCAACCCTAAAAAGTACTTAAGTAAGGATGAAACACTAAAAAGACACTATATCTTAACAAATCCTTGCTTGAAAATCATGTTTTGCTAGAAGCACACACTTTGAAAGTAGAACATTAAGAGGCACCACCCCAATCAACGCCTCATCACATCACCCTAAGCACAAGCACTATCCTAGCCCTTTAAAACTGAGTAGACGTGCCCTAGGCAGGACTGAGTTAAGTCTCAAAAGGTGAGGTTTTGTCTGCTAGGCACTTGGCTTTCATTCCCTTGGTAGAATCTGGTGACTAGGCTGCGGGGCAGTGTCAAACGACCGTGGTTGTGGGGTCTATGGAACCGGAGGCGTAAGCCAAAGGAAGAACCTTCCCTGCAATCCCCTCGTAATCAACCTGGCCAGATTAGCCTTGAGAAGGGAAGTCCAGTGCTTACGGACTTAATCACCCTTTGTGAGATTTCTAGGTCTCCTAAGGAATACACCATAAGGATTAGGCTTGCGTGCTTGATTGAAACACATTTCTCGCATCTGTCGCCCTCCGCATCCCCTCCAGTTCTTCTCTAGTGTATGCACGGGAGGCGCTCACTGCAACCCGAATTGTGTGTTTTGGGGCAGGAATCTAGGCGACGTAATTCTGTTGAAAACATGGCTGAACCTAGGGTAGATGAGGCTGAAGATCAACCCCCACCAGATGCTATGGCTGTCGTCCAGGCTCAAATCAATGCTAACCATCGGCTTCAGCAACGACAAATCCACACCATCATGCAAGCCATACAACGGTTACAGAACCCGCAAGAACAACCACCACCTTTCAATGACATACCAGGACAACCACCACTTGATTTACCACCATTTCAGAACCAGCCAAGACCCCTCCGTGATTTCTATAACCCTTCTGCCATTAGAGTCGAGCCACACCTTAGGATCCCCAAAGGGGGAGACGATTTTGAGCTAAAACCTAATGTATTAAGTCTAATCCAGAGCCACTTTCATGGAAGCTCAAATGAAGACCCCTTTCAGCACCTAGAAGATCTCGACCGCATAGCAAGAACAGTAAAACCTAGGAACATTAGCCTTGACATTGTTCTAATCAAGATGTTCCCTTTCTCATTAAGAGACAAGGCTTCTCATTGGCTTAGAACCCTAGGTAGACCCATCACCACCTGGGAGGAACTGAGGCATGCATTTTTAAAGAAATTCTTCCCCATAGGAAAGACCAATGCCCTCAGAAGAGCTATCACTACTTTCACACTCCAGGGTGGGGAACAATTTCATGAGGCATGGGAAAGATTCAATGAACTTTTGAGGAAATGCCCACACCACGAAGTTCCAAGGTGGCAATTGGCCCAGATCTTCTATCACGGTCTGGATAGCAACCTACGAAACTTCGTCGATGCCTCATGCGGGGGAAACTTCCTAAACAAAGACGAGGAGAGCACGTTTGAGCTCTTTGAGTCTATGAGCGAGAATTCGCTCAACAATGCCTCCATGAACCAGTTTAACAGATCCAGTCAACCCCGTGGTGGGATTTATGAGGTGCAAGCAAATTCTGGAATGGTTGACATGGACATTATTGCCAAAAAGTTGGATCGAGTGGAATTGGTGGACAAGAAGATTGATGAGCTTCTAAACCAGACCAGGAACCCCTTGCAGACTTTCACCCTAGCAAAAGGAGCACATAATGTTGACCTGGTCCAACCCTTCACCCAACTAAACCTGGAACAACCCCCAACCATGTTCCAAGGAGGGACCTTTGCTCCCTCGACCCTTGATTACTCCCATCCTTCTTCATCAACATCGGCTATTCTAGAAGATGTGCAAGCCGTCCAAGGATATGCAAAACCTGACCCTTTCTCCAACACTTACAACACCGGCTGGTGTAATCACCCCAACTTTGGTTGGACAAACCAGAAACTACCGCAATTCCAAAACCAGCCCAGGCCAAACCAACAACCACACTTGCCCCCTATCAGCAAGGACCACCAGTTAGACCCCAATATAACCAAAATAGGGCGGCCCCTCCCCCACAAAACCAAATGGACACCCTAATAAAGATGATGGCTGACATGAACCAAAAACATCAGGAAGAAATGGCCTTGGTAAAGGGACAGTTAAGCCAACTCTTGGACTGTAAACAGCAAGGATCTCTACCTTCCCAACCACAACCAAACCCGCGAAACATAATTAACAGAGGCCCCAATTCGCAAGGGTTCCAAGGCAACCCCGAGCAGGCTCATATGGTCCAATCGGCTCCACAAACACCTCCTGGGTTTGGCGCCTCTTCATCCTCATCTTCTCAAGGATCACCCCATGGCCCCAATGCCTCTGCGAATGCGGTGACCTTGAGAAGCGGCACCAAAACCCAGGATCCCAAATGGCCGACTCTCCCCGAGACTTTACCCGACTTAGAAGAAGCACCAACCAAGGACCCAAACATGGAACCAATCCAGACACCCTATCCTGAGGCCTTGGAAACAATCAAGAGAAAAAAGAATACTGTGGAAACTGAGGAGCTGATGGAAATTTTTAAACAAGTACAGATTAATATTCCGCTTCTAGAAGCTGTCAAACACATCCCCGCTTACGCCAAGTTCTTAAAGGATGCCTGTACACCCAAGCGTAAGCCGAGACCTCAAGCACCTAGGAAGGTTGTACTCTCTGAGCAAGCCAGTTCCGTGATATCAAGCAACCTTCCACTCAAACGAACTGACCCAGGAGCACCCCTGATTTCCTGTAACATCGGGGACATGACATTTGATAGAGCACTCCTGGACCTAGGTGCTTCTATCAACCTAATTCCCACAACCTTGTACCACCAATTTGGTTTTGGGGAGCTGGCACCAACCCCTGTCACCATCCAGCTGGCGGATAGATCAGTGAAAACCCCGAAGGGGGTTGTCGAGGACGTGATTGTACGGGTCAAGGACTTCTATTTCCCAGTCGACTTTTTGGTGCTCGACATGGAAGTCCCTGAAAAATTACAGAACGCACCCATAATCTTAGGCAGACCTTTCTTAGCCACGGCTAAAGCAAACATCGATTGCGACACGGGATGTATGGAAATCGCCTTCGGAGACAGGAAAATGCAATTAGATATCTTCCGGGCAACAAAGTCTTTTGATTGTGATTACATTGAGGAACATGATCCCGTGGAAACTTTAATCGAGGAATGCCTTACCCTCAATTCTGTCTCAGACCACCAAACCCGTAGTTCTGACTCGTCACCATCATTACCTGTGGACCTCTGTAAGGCTGAGTATCATCACATGACACCATTTGAAGAAATCAATGTTGATCAACTACCACCCTTTCCATTCCCATCGACTGTGGTCCCACCCGCACCTGAACTTAAACCATTGCCCGAGAATCTCAAGTACGTCTTCTTGGGACCTGGCCAGACCTTCCCAATGATTATTAATTCCCATCTAACCAAGGATTAGGAACTAAGGTTGACTGCAACTCTTTCAGAACATCGGGCCGCCATTGGTTGGACCATCTCAGATCTAAGAGGAATTAGCCCCACCTATTGCACCCACAAGATTTACCTGGAAGACGGGGCCCGACCTTCCCGCCAGATGCAGAGACGGTTAAACCCTAACATGCGGGAGGTCGTTAAAAAAGAAATTATCAAGTGGCTCGACGCTGACATCATCTACCCTATCTCTGATAGCCCCTGGGTGAGCCCCACTCAAGTGGTTCCAATGAAGGCTGGGCTCACCGTTGTCACTAATGATCATGGCGAATCCATTCCCACCCGCACCACCACCGCATGGCGGGTGTGTATTGATTATAGGAAGCTTAACGAAGCCACTAAGAAGGACCACTTCCCCTTGCCATTCATTGACCAAATCCTTGAAAGATTGGCAGGGCAGAAGTATTTTTGCTTCCTGGATGGATATTCAGGATATAACCAAGTCGCAATTGCTCCAGAAGATCAGGAAAAGACCACATTCACTTGCCCGTATGGCACGTTTGCATTCCGTCGAATGCCGTTCGGGTTATGCAACGCACCCGCGACCTTCCAGCGTTGCATGCTAGCCATTTTTTCAGAAATGGTGGGTGAATACTTGGAGGTCTTTATGGATGATTTCTCTGTATTCGGGAATTCATTCGACCATTGTTTGAGCAACTTGGAGAAAATCCCGAAACGATGTATCGAGGTTAACTTGGTGTTAAGTTGGGAAAAGAGCCATTTTATGGTTCAAGAAGGAATTGTCCTCGGACACATCGTTTCGCATAAGGGCATCGAGGTAGATCGAGCTAAGGTTGATTTAATTTCCAAACTTCCTCCACCTAGTTCGGTCCGACAGATTCGCTCTTTCCTAGGACATGTTGGCTTCTACCGAAGGTTCATCAAAGACTTTTCCAAACTTTCCAAACCCTTGACCGACCTTCTAGCCAACGACGCAACTTTCCACATGTCTCCTGATTGCACCCAGGCTTATCATACCCTCCGGGACTTAGTCTCCACCGCACCTGTACTTCAACCCCCAGACTGGTCCCAGGGTTTTGAGATTATGTGTGACGCATCAGATTTTGCCATAGGCGCTGTCCTGGGACAAAGGCAAGACAAGAAGCCCGTGGTGATCTACTACGCGAGCAAAACGTTGGACGAGGCCCAGCGTAATTATACGGTCACAGAAAAAGAGTTGCTTGCTGTAGTCTTTGGACTGGAAAAATTCCGATCATACTTGCTGGGATCCCACGTGACTATCTACACCGACCATTCAGCCATCCGGCACCTGTTGGCCAAAAAGGACGCAAAACCCAGGCTCATCAGATGGATCCTGCTTTTGCAGGAATTTGACCTGGAAATCCAAGACAAGGCCGGATCAAAAAATGTGGTGGCTGACCACCTGTCAAGACTTCATCCAGACCACATTGGACCCTCCCTACCTCTATCTGATACCTTCCCTGATGAACACATCCTAGCCGTGCAAGACAAGAAAATGCCATGGTATGCTGACTATGTCAACTACCTGGTTATAGGACAAACCCCGCACAGCTGGTCCAGACAGCAACGGGACAGGTTCTTGGCTGAGGCCAAGCACTATTTCTGGGATGATCCCATGCTGTTTCGCCTCTGTGCTGATCAGATCATCAGGAGGTGCCTCCCCGAAGATGAAGTTCAGAGTGTGCTTTCCTTTTGTCATGACCAAGCATGTGGCGGCCATTTCTCTGGCAAGAAAACAGCTGCAAAAGTTTTGCAGTCTGGATTTTATTGGTCGTCCCTATTCAAGGATGCACACATCTTTGCCAAGACTTGCTCACGATGCCAAACACTAGGGACAATGACCAAAAAAGATATGATGCCCCTTCAGCCCATTTTGATTGTCGAAATTTTCGACGTTTGGGGTATCGATTTTATGGGCCCCTTTCCACCATCCAACGGCTTCGAGTATATCTTGGTCTCGGTAGACTATGTTTCCAAATGGATTGAAGCCGTCGCCACCCGACGATGCGATCACAAGACGGTCATGGACTTTGTCAAGAAGAACATCTTTTCCCATTTTGGAATACCCAAGGCCATGATCAGTGATGGTGG
Organism: Thalassia testudinum; assembly: GCA_037157565.1. Taxonomy (NCBI): domain Eukaryota; kingdom Viridiplantae; phylum Streptophyta; class Magnoliopsida; order Alismatales; family Hydrocharitaceae; genus Thalassia; species Thalassia testudinum. Next base: position 54,857,451 of record JAZHRO010000007.1, read on the forward strand.
AAGCCATTTTATCCATTCCCAGTTCCGTGCCTTACTTAGAAAATACGGGGTAAACCACCGCATTGCCACCCCGTATCATCCACAAACAAATGGGCAGACTGAGGTCTCAAACAGACAAATCAAGAACATTTTACAGAAGACTGTGAGACCTGACAGGAAAGACTGGTCCACACGACTTGATGATGCCCTGTGGGCATACAGGACCGCTTTTAAGACCCCGATAGGCATGTCACCTTACCGCTTGGTCTTTGGCAAAGCTTGCCATCTCCCTGTCGAATTGGAACACTGGGCTTACTGGGCTGTTAAGCAATGTAACATGGATCCCCAGTTAGCTGGTGCGCAAAGGACTCTTCAATTATCTGAGCTTGAAGAAATTCGTCGGGACGCCTTTGACAATAGTCGGCTATATAAGGAGAAAATGAAAGCCGTCCACGATCGACTCATTCATAGGAAAACCTTTGAGCCAAACCAACAAGTCTGGCTATTTGATGCACGCCTGAAACTCTTTCCAGGGAAACTTAGGTCCAAATGGACAGGACCATTTCGGGTGGTCAAGCCCTATTCCAATGGGGCAGTCGAAATCGCCGATCTTAATACCGGGCACACCTTTACAGTCAATGGTCAAAGATTGAAGCATTTCCTGGCCCAGGTACCCCCCAAGGAAAGTGTCACCCTTGTTGAGGGCTGACACCAGGCACCGCCCAGCTGGAGGCGTTAAACTCAGCGCTTCCTGGGAGGCAACCCAGCGGATTCAGACTGATCTGGTAGTTTACGTCACTCAGGTACTATCTTTTTGAACCCTTTTACATCCATGCATCTGCCAATGAGGACATTGTCCAACTTAAGCATGGGGGGGATGGTAAACTGCATAATCCTGAGCTTAATTAATCAGTCTGAATGAATAAATTAATTGATTAAAAAAAAAAAAAAATGAATTTAGGAAGAAAAACTTAGGCATTAGAAACTTGTCAATAGTGGGAAATAATACAAAAAGAACTTAAACACTTAGACTTTTCAGGCCTTCAGGCTTAATTAGCCCTGGTGTCCATTAAAATATGGATTTAGCGGCGAACCCTTGCAACTTTAAGCTATTCTAATCCACCTAATAAATAAGGTAATAAGTATACGACTTATCAACTCACCCTCTAAATCAGGAAAACTTTGAGTCTAAGCATCTACACACATTTTTGCACAGACTCACTTCTCGGAGATTTTGACAGAAATTGGGTAGCTAATGAACTTTCTAGGGTGGTATGGCTGGCAAGTTGTCGTGGGTAACAGCCCATTGGCAGGTTGTCCAGAACCCAGCCACAGGCCATTTCTTTTTCACTGCCTCTAGGTACATTTGAGATTAGGGAAGCCACCTACGTAAAAAAAAAAAAAAAAAAAGGGAAAAGAAGAAAAGAAAATAAACCACACTTCACCGCACAAGTATGGCTGGCAAGTGATCGTGGGTAACAGCCCATTGGTCGGTTGTCCAGAGCCCAGCTCAATAATTGCACAAAAAAAGAAGACCAAAAACACCTAAGGAAGAAGCGGGGAAGTAGTACAAGCCGGGGAGATATACACTGGAAAATCCTTGTGTTGACCCCAAGTAAAATGAACGCAGGGAGAAAGCTACCAATCGAACAAATACACCTTCAGGCAAAAATTTATTTTCTTTTCCGGTCACCTAGAGGCGTAGAAACTCGAAGTCTGTCTCAATTACCGTTAAGTAAGTCTATCACAACATTCACACCAAGATGCTTAGCACTTAGGGTTTTGACCGAGTTTTGGGTGGGTTGGGTAGCCGTAAAAAGTTACCAACCCACACTGAATTCTAAAAATTCTAAAAAGACATATATAGATATATACGTATACATAAGTATAGTTATATATAAAAAGCAAGGATTCGGGCGATTCGTATTTTGGCAGACACCCGGGCGCTGCTTAGTCTTTGTAGATTAAGATCTTCGTATAGTTTCTCTTATTGACAAGTAACGAAGTGCCTAAGCAATTACTTCTTGAATTCGCCAAAGAAATAAAGGCTAGAATAAACCTTGCTAGGGACTAGCAAGGAGTAAGCATGGGGGTATGATAACACCACGCAAGGGGGTAGTAATTAGGTTGAATATGGCCCATCTTTAGAATAAAAGGCACAACATAAAGTAGAATAGGAGCATTGCATGCATCAAGTACCAAGACTGCTTATAAACTGTATTAATGGCCATTTGTGTAAAGCATTTGTCAAAGCAGGCCTCAGATGAGCAATCGGACCGCACGGATGGATTCAGGACGACGAACGGAGTCTAACGGACTCAAAATCGGCCAAATCCGACATCCGGAGCTCCCACAATGGGCCCAAGAAATCCTGACCGTTGATCTGGAGATCAACGGCCTAGAACGAGCCACGTCGCCCCGCCCCCGCCGCCCGCACGCCCCCAAGCCAGCCAAGGACGCATCTCGGCCGTTGATCTTCGATCGAACGGCCGAGATCCGCGCGCTCGCCCGCGGTCGCCGCGACAAAGCGCGGGCGTGGCGCAACGGTTAGCGCGCACGCCCGCGTTGCGGCGACGCGCGTTCGATTCGCGCGGAGCGAAAATCATTTGCGGGCGAAGGGCGTGGCAAAATTGAGCCGCGCGATCAGAAGCGAGCGGATAGGATCGCGCCACGCGGCGCGACGACAGCGCCCCACCTCCCACGCGCGCGCGCACGCCGGGCGGAAACGCGCGCGCGCACGCACGCCCGAAGCGCGATCCTAGCGCAGGCGCGGGAGGATCTCAGCCGTCCGATCATCAATCGGACGGCTCTCGTTCGATGTCCACGGATCGCGCCTGAAGAGAGAGAGGGGCGGGCGGCTGACCGGTGGCAGAAGGCCTTCACCGACGTATATGGAAGCGGTTTTAGCGACGTTCTGGATGTCGCTAAAGCACATTCTTCTTTTAAGAAGCCCTTAACTCTATTTAAACCCCCTTCTACCACCATTCAAGGCATCCTCTCCCACTTGCAACTACTCCACTCCTCTCCTAGCTAGTCTTAGGCACTCTTGTAATCGCCGGAGACGACGAGCCGCCGACGGAGCCTCCTCCACCACCGTGGCTGCCTCGTCGCTCTCCACTCTCTCTCTACCTCTCTCTCTCTCTCTTTTAAGCTTTCATTTACTTTTGTTGAAGCATGTATTTAATATTGTAAACCATGAACTATGAGTGCATGTTTAATGAAATTATTTTCCATTTAGTTGCCATTTTAATTTCTATTTAAAGTGCATGATCAAAACCAAGAGCTTTCTAACCCTAAACTCTCTCTATCTCTCGCTTTTCAAAACCGTCTCTTTCGCAAGCAAAACTCCGCCTTTTTCGTGACAACAAGTGGTAAACAAAATCCGATTTCCACGCCTCCCTGAGATCGACACTCGGACTCACCTCCGTTTACTTCTTTTAAAACCGACGTATCAAGTGCAACTATAACGACACCTCTTAACACACACGCACGTAGGCACGTCAATAGGGACGAGGTTATATCCCAAATAACCGTCCAGGAAGCAAAAATATTTTTGCCTACTTAACCTTTCGAGGATTTGATCAATGAATGGCAAGGGAAAGTGATCCTTTTTAGTGGCAGTGTTCAGCTTCCTATAGTCAATACAGACTCTCCAAGCAAAAGCTGAACGAGTGGTGAAGGTTTCCCCTTTCTCATTAGTCGTAACGGTTATTCCCACCTTCTTGGGTACAATCTGAATGGGGCTAACCCACGGACTATCTGAGATTGGGTAAATAATCCTAGCATTGAGCCCCTATTATCTCCTTGACCACTTCTCGCATATTCAGGTTTAGTCTCCTTTACATCTCACGAGAAGGGCAGGATCCATCTTCCATGAAAATACGATGATTACAATAAGATGGCTCGATCCCCCTAAGGTCATGGATGGTCCAACCAATTGCCTCCTTATTCTTAAGGACCTTAATTAACCTTAATTCTTGCTCCTTAGTCAAATCAGCACTAATAATCACAGGGAGAGTGTTTTCAGGTCCTAAGAACTCATATTTCAAATTTTTGGGCAATGGTTTTAATTCTAGCTGGGGCGGGTTTAGAATAGAAGGAAGGGAGGATGCTGATGAAGATTCATCAGGACGATCTAGTGGAAGAGGCTGGGAATGAACAAAATCAACAGCTTCTTCAGGATGTGGCAGGTCTACCATGGAGGAGGGTTGTGGGTTGGGTTCGCTAAGGCTAATGGAGTCCTCGAGTGCAATGATTGTCATACACGTCTCAAGATCCTGATCCTCGAGTTCCTCAATGAATCCACAATCCTCAAATCCTCTTATTGCCTTAAAAATATCCAGAGTTAATTTCTTATCCCCAAAGGCGATCTCCATACTACCGCTTTCACAGTTTATGTTGGCCTTGGCGGTAGCTAGGAACGGACGCCCCAGAATGATGGGCGTGTTCCTCAAATCATTAGGTACATCCATGTCGAGGACGAGGAAATCTACAGGAAAATAGAAATCCTTGACCTTGACAATTACATCCTCAATAACGCCTCTCGGTGTGGTGACCGATTGGTCTGCTAATTGTAGCATTACTGAGGTTGGCCTGAGTTCACCTAACCCAAACTTCTCATAAATAGAAGTTGGGATTAGGTTGATAGATGCACCTAGGTCCAATAGTGCCCTATCAAAAGTGTATTCCCCAATAATGCATGAGATCAAGGAGGCACCTGGATCTTTCTTCTTTTGGGGAAGGTGATGTAGGATTATAGAACTTGCTTGCTCAGAGAGAATCACCTTCCTCAAAGTGGGTTCTCTCGGCTTACTCTTGGGCCCTATTGCCCTGATTTTGCACATTATGTGGGTTTGGTATGGGTTGAGATGGTAGGGATCCAGGTTGTCAGGTGTTTGCATTTAACCCGGATTGCAAGTTATCCAAGGATGTCTTCATTTGTTGCATAAGCTGAAGCATGGACCCTTGCATTTCTACCATTTGCCGGTTCAAATCAGCCTGCCCCGCAGATTGTTGGGCATTCTAAGATGGCTGATTAACTGGTCTCAGGGGCAACTGGGTGTATACTTGACCCTGACCCATGGGTTTCTAAGATGCATAGTTGCTGGGTTGAGATTGGGTCTGTTGCCCCTGATTTTTCCAAGAGAAGTTAGCATGGTTCCTCCATCCCGAGTTAAAAGTGTTCCAATACGGGTTGGACCTAACATTCTCCTGCATTGCATATGCATCCTCATAAAACGAGGATGAAGAGAAGGAAGGATCAGAGAAACTGGGATCAAAGGCCCCAGTTTGGAACCCATATGGTTCCGAGAAATCCTGGCTCACAGGTTGAACCGAATCGAGTTGGTTCACGAATTCCCGCCCCATGGGAGCTCGTGAGGAATGGAATCTTGAATTTAGAGATTGAGTAGGTAAAGAAGTGTTTCCTGAATTCCCAGACATCCATTCTTCCATTTTCTTAGCAACCAAGTCCATTTTATCCAGTTTATTACAAATTAATTCCATGTCAAATGAATGAGAGCCCTAGATCTCATTAGCACTGGACCTAAGTTGTTCGGACCGGTTGAATGCATCCATGGAGGCATGATTAATTGAGTTCTCGCTCATTTTCTCAAATAGGTCGTATGCGCTATCTGCATCCCTGTTGAGAAAATTGCCTCCGCAGGAGGCGTCCACGTGATTACGGAGTTGCTCAACCAACCCGTGATAGAAAATCTGCACGAGTTGCCATTTCGACACCTCGTGTTGTGGACACTTCCTCAAAAGTTCCTAGAATCACTCCCGGGCACCTTGAAACGGTTCCATCAGCCGCTGGGCGAAAGTGGTAATCGCCCGTTGCAAGGCATTGGACCTTTTGATAGGGAAGAATTTCTTCAAGAAAGTCGACTTAAGAGCAGCCCAAGTTTCAATCGGCCTTCCTATAGTCCGGTACCAACGTGCGGCCTCATCTCTAAGAGAGTAGAGGAAAAGCCTCATGATCATTTGCTCTTCGTTCACATTCCTTGCTCTGGTGGTCTGAACCAATGTGGTCAGATCTTCCAAGTGCTGGAATGGGTCCTCCGAGCTATGACCATGAAAATGCTTAATAAAACTTAAGACTTGGGGCTTGATTTCAATGTCTCTGGCGGGAATCATGACGCCGGGACGTTCCCCATAGTTTGAAGGATCGTAAAAATCCTTCATGGACCGAGCGCCCTGACCATGCATGCGTTGGAACAATTGCTGCATCTGCTGCTATTCTTCCAACTACCTCTGAATCAGCTCCTGCTGGTTTGGAGGAAGGGGAGGTAGTTGTTGATCAGCCATGGGATCAGCCATGGGTCAACCTCTGCCTCCTAGAATGGTCTAAAGGTCCTTCCAATCTAGGGTTCAATGACCTCCTCCCAAGCATACACTAGAAGGAAGTCAGAAGGACGGGGAAAAGGAACCCTGTAGCACAAGAATACAAGCCTATCCTTAGATGGGGTAGCCTAAGGTCTACTGACTCTCAAAATCCATCCTAAGATTATGGACGATTTACTCTACTTATGTCCATGCAATCCAACCAATTAGAAGGAGGGACTGGGGAGAAGGTTATTCCTTTGGCTCGTGCCTCCGATTCCTAGTGTACCCCCCAGCCACAGTCGTTTGACACTACTCCCCTAGCTAGACATCAGATTAACTAGTTTAAGCAAGTTAATCGTGAATAATCTTAATCTGGATCCCGATGAGCGAATGAATCCTTAGGGCCAATGTCTAATTGATTTTAGTTAGGCTTGGGAAATTGGTGCTCTGGAATGTGATGGGCCCTTAATGGGTTGTGCCCCTAATGATTTGTTTGAGAACGTGTGAATGTGCACAACCAAGAGGTTTTCAAGCAAGATTATTAATGATGAGGTGAGTTTTAGGATTCGAATCTTGCTTAATAGCTTTTAGGATTCAAATATTAGGTGTTTTCAACCAAGTTTTGTGAGGCAAACTAGGTTTGTTGTTGAAAGCACGTGTTAAAGCATTTTCCTTTAGAAATCAAGAAAAATATGAAGTGTCTGGCTTGTCCTAATTATTGAATCCTATGGGGCAGCTAGAAAATGAACCTCTTTTAGATTAGGTGGTGCAGCCTAAACAATTCACTCAATTGGCTCAAATGCACCACCGATTAAGGCATGCAAAAAGATGGTTAACCTAATATGATTTCTACTCTTTTATGTGTTGAATTCGTGTACCGGGTCCACAGGTCGGAAGCCCAGTTGAGTAGATGAAAAATCAAGTCCTATTATGTGCCTCAAATGTGGGTGTATAGAGTGTGTAAATTGATTTGTCCCACAGAAATATCTTTTTGTTTTCTTTTATATAAGATGTGGGTGAGATGGGTGAAGGTGGCAAACAAGACAAACAAAGTCTATCCTAGGGTTTATGCAAACACCTAAGTAGATTAGGTCTTGGTTATGATTGTGGCGAAATGAACTAGTGGGGGGGAAAGTGGGGGACACTTACAGAGTACTCTACCTGCACTTTACTCTGATCTACCGCACTTGGATCTCCATGCTAGGGTACCTGCAAGACAGTAGATCAAAGACAAGTAAGGTTAGTGCTATGTAAATGCAAAGAAGCACAATAAACAATAAAGTAAATTTTGTTGCCTCCCCGGCAACAGCACCAAAATGGTCGCGCGTGTTTTCATTGTTAGAAATCGAGGTTACAAGTAACCTGTCGTCGTAGTTGCAAAACACGTCGATCGGATAAAATTTATATCAAAACTCCAAGGGACTCCCAGGTTAAACATAGGGAGGCGACGTTTACTTTATTGTAAATCGTGCCTTGATTCGTTTCTTTTTTGTATTTTAGGGTTTTGTTATTTTTTTTGTGTTTTTGAAATAAAAGACAAGAAAATGAATCACAAGATAGAGATGTGGAATGAAAATGGTATATATATCAATCCAATGTCGATCACAATGAACTACAAAAGCATAAAAAGAGAGGAGGTGAGAGGAAATCTCCTGACTCAGTTGTTCAGCGAGACGACGGTGCCTGGTGGAAGCTCGGACGAAGGAGGTGAGGAGCGGGATGACGGAGGTGAGATGCTGGCATGCGTGGGCCCTTAGCGAACTGTCGCTATAAGGGCCTTTAGCGATGGTGCCCTTCAATTCCTCTTGCTGGCACGCATGGGCCTTTAGTGACAGCTGCAACTGTCGCTAAAGGCCCTCATAAATGTTGCTGAAGATCTGCGCGCCTCCCTGCTGGCGTGCGCAGCGCTAGTGCTGCGCACTTCGTGCACCCATCTCGCACGCGTGCTGGCATGCGCGTACGCGTACGCTGCGCTGCTGCTACGCGCTGTGTGGTTGCTACTGAGAGGCCGGCCAAATTGGAAATTGCGGGGGCTACGGGGACTCGAACCCACGCCCCTCCTTTACAAACCAGCGCTCCCAGCATTGCGGCAATCCTTCCTTTGTGTCGTGTGGAGCGACTTGGTGCGTCTGCTTCCCAGCCGTTGGATCTTGATCCAACGGCTAGGATTGAAGGGCCCAGATGAAGAAGTTGGGCGGTGCTGCTAGCTGGTGTTGGGCGGTTTGGATGGCGCCACGTGGCGCCATCTGGGCCGTCCATCTTCATCTTCTTGTAGAGGGTGCTACGGTGCTCAGATCAAGATGATTCCCGTGATGTCGAACTGCGATCGTCGCTCCAGATTCATCCATATGGTCGGATTTTCCATCTGAAACCCATATGGATGTCGCATTGCCCCCTGGCCATTGATCTTCCTCGGGCATAATGTGATGCTACGGGACTCCGATCTAGACAATTTCAAAGGTGTTGGTCTCCGATCGTCGTTCCGATCAGATCCGTATGGTCTGATTGTCCATCCGAGGCCCTAAAATAAATCCTCTTTTCTCTTGACCATAAAAAGGACCTAATTAACCTAAAATATAAACAACTGCTCTAAATGCAGAATGATGCATGCTATGCAATATTTAGATCATGATATGCAGTGCTAAGCCTAGGAACTATCACAAATAAGCATTTTACGATGAATTTATACATGTTTATCACTCCCCGGCAACGGCACCAAAATGTTGGGTGCACGAAATCGATTTTTAAGATTGATACATTGTAGTACAGACCAAAGTCGCTCGTCAACAAATACAATTTATAACTCGAATTGAAGTTCGAGGTCGAACACAGGGTGCAAATATGAAATTCACGTGATAATCTCAATAAATAATATAAATGAGCACAATTAATGATAACAATTACTCAAAACTAATATTCAATGTATAACATGAGTATATGAAGAATCTAATGAGGCAGAAAAACATCTACGACAAAATAATGGTGATTTGAGTCACCAATTATTAGCTTAGATACAAATAATAATTTCTTAATGATCTAAATAAATGCACAGTATCAACCACTTTAAATCCATGCAAGCTTTAGTGCATAATGCACTCCCTGTCAAACAGATCAGATGACAAAGCTCTCAATTAGATGGCTTAACTGTCCACTGCTACAATGCCAAAAGAGCACTCTTCTTTCTCTACTCTTCTCCTACTCTGTCTCCTTTCTTCTTCTTGTGACTAAGTGTCACACAAGTGCCTGCGAGAGCAAAACCCCCTAACCCCGCGCTCTCCCTGTCTCTCTTCCCCTTCTCTTTCTCAATTTCTGGTCATATGCTCGGGTAATCGGGTATTCGGTGCTCCGCGTGCCCGGGACCAGGGCTACCGACATGGGTAGTAGCCAGGTGAAGGTGGGTCGGGTATGTGATCAGGTAAGGAGGACCTCACCCTCGTGTTAGGATGCGAAGAGGCTAAGGCACAAAAATGTAATAAGGCACTCCAGCGGCTCTTCCCTATTCGATGTGGGACTAAATGTCCCCATTTTCTTCCGCAAGTAGCAACTTCAGGTGCTTCTTTTAATTTCGGTCAAAGAGCCAGTCAATCACCCAAATTAACTCCTTGGTTGCGCTCCTAGATGAGTTCCGCTGAGCCTGGAGATCTCACCTGGGGTTATTGGCTGGGAACCAAGCTTCAAAATTTTCTTGAAGCTCTTCGGTAATGGCAACTGCACCCTAGGTACCTGAAAATAGGAAGAGACCCTCTCATCCGCATTAAAAAATACTTAGGAGCTTCACGCTAATGCGGCAAGAGCGATGGTGGCAGTCGCGTGCAGTAAGAGGTCATGGGTGAGCGTGGCGAAGGAGGATTAGGTCGGAAGAGGTGGGTCTATTCGGGGGGTGGTTTGGGAGGTCAAGAGGATGGAATAGGAGAGGGGTTTGGTTCATGGAGTCGAGGCAGAGGTGTAGAGTGTGGTGGCGAGGCGGATGGAGGGGTGTAGGGATGGGGACACCTCATCGGAGGTGTGGCTGGACGTGGAGAAGATGGGGGTGAACGGCGATGTTGAGGACTTGTTTTTTATTTTTAAATAGGGGAAACTAACATAAGGATCAAACTAAACCTAACCACCTACTCTAGGGAGACAAAGGAGGTAGAATTGGCACCGGTTGTGACTCATCGACACCATGGAAGGTGAATACTCTGGGGAGGGAGACGGCGCCGAAGAATGAGGAGGACAGCCCACGCTTTGACAGGCGAGGCACGGAGGAGGACAAGGAAGGTTGGTGCGGTTCCAATTTGGCCGTTGGAGGCACGGAGGAAGGAGGTCAAGAAGGTCCATCGGAGTGTAGGTCAGAGAAGGTCGGAGATAAGGATGTGAAGAAGTTTTTGGCTCAAAACCTACCAATGGAACTTGGCCATGCAACAAGGGCCTATTTATAGGGCTCAAGGAGGCCTTCCAAGTTGGAAGCTTTGTGCTTATGAACAAGGAGGAGACCCAAACCTTCAAAAGGTTCGCACAAGCTTTGGAGTAGGATTCAGAGTCTCATACATGGCTCAAATGGAAGGCAACTTCCTCAGGAATTCCCCTTTCTATTTTACGAGAGTTTTATCAATCAATCAGGGAGATTTCTTCAATCAAAGGTCGTCAGTGAAGTAGGTTTAAGATTTATTGGCGATGAGGACCTGCTGGTGAAGAAGAAGATAAAGTTGGGGGGCTATTTGTAAAGAATTCGAAAGTTACGGGCATGTGTGTGAGAGAAAAGATTCAAACTAGACCAAAATGCAAACTAGGTCAAGATGATGTTAGATTGGGTCCAAATTTTGGTACGAACCTAATTTGGACCCAAGGAATCCAATGGTGAAGTTGGATTTTGGTTTTGACTAAGTTTAACTGGGTAATTTATTCAAAAACCCAAATCAGGGCAACTATCTGTCTGAGACACTATTTTAGGTCAAATTGGGTTTCAATGGTCAAATCAAGCATGCCAAACCCTAGAGAATATTTTTATATGATTTATAGAGAATTTAGGTGAATTTTATCCTGAACAGAACCTTAGTGAATCAAGTGGGTCTATTTTTACAGTTTTAAATGTCATTTAATTCTCGAAACACGTGAAAACTTGTTTCTGTCAACACGGACCCACTTGTTAGACAATTATGGCCATTTGACCTTTGATTAACCCCTCAGAAACCCCATGATTGTTCTGCAATTGAGATATACTGTTAAAACAGCAATTTTATCCCTATTTTAATGTATTTCTCTCAAAATGATTATGCAATGAATTATGGTCCTCTAGCAGTTATGTAGGAGCATTTAATGATGGAATATGACTAAATAAAGCTAGATATGGCTGATGATGACGTTATCATCACCGCCCACGTAGAGTTTAAACTCTTTCAGATAGACATCAAAAGCGTCTTTCTTAATGGATTTATCGAGGAAGTCTATGTTAAACAACCCCTAAGTTTTGAAGATGCAAATCATCCAGAATTTATGTATAAACTATACAAAGCCTTATATGGTCAGAACAAGCTCCACAAACTTGGTATGACAGACTAAAAACTTACCTAATTGAAAATTATTTTAAAATTGGTAAAGTAGATCCAACTTTATTTACAAAATGGAAAGAAAATGATCTCTTATTAATACAAATTTATGTTGATGACATCATTTTCGGTACTACTAATGATTTTCTATGCCAAGAGTTTGCCAAGGTTATGCAGGATCAGTTTGAAATGAGTATGATGGGAGAATTTCAATTCTTTCTTGGTCTTCAAATTGACTAGATATCCTCAAGGATATTCATATCACAAATAAAGTACACCACGAAGATCTTAAGGAAATTCTCCATGGACAAGGTGAAAGGAAAGGAAACACCTATGGCAACCTCTACTCAACTCAAAATTGATGAGACAGATAAGTGATGAGGTGTAGCTCATCAGAGCTAAAATACCCAAGTTAAGCTAGAAACTAGGTTAAACAAAATGAGTTAAGTGCGGAAACTAGCAAAAATGACCTAAAACATCCAATTGATGTTAAAAAGCATAATTAGGTCACTAAATGAGATATTATAATAATAAATGCAAATTGATGATCCAATTGCCAATTGAAAATCAAGGGTTGAATTAACTTCTTAGAGGTTCAATTAAACTTTAATAAAAATTCCATTGCATTTGGACATCAATAGGACCTTGCATTCATTAGATTACATATAGGTCCTCATGCATTAACATTTTTAATTCATTTAAATTCTTAAGGACCTCTTTGAAAATCGTATGGATCCATTTGAAAGACTTTTGGACCGCGCCATAGTGAATCTTGCCACTTATGGGCTTATGCACAAAATCTACACTATTTCTCCCAATTGGACCTTTCATGCAATTTCACTAAATAACCTAATGCCAAAGCTCCACTGTAACGATGAAGAACTCGCACTACAACCAACGTTGGTTCCTTGTGCCATTAATCTGACGACATCTTGATCCAAAATTCTCGCGCCTTTGTATGATGCTCCGTCACCTTTCTCAGATCCCATCTGATAGTGGACTTTTGTTCTAAACCTTCCTGCACTCCTCTCTTCCTTATCTCGACCATACGCCCTAAACTCACCTAATCACACGTAGCGATCACCATAATCACTCATGCACCTACTTAAGAAGCTCCTCTATTCCTCACATGTGGCATTTGCTCCCCCTCCTACATTCTTGAGCTGGTCCCTTCACTCCCCTCCAGTTCCTCTCCTCATCAGACTTCAACTTAATCGCCTGGGTGGTAGAGTTTCAATTTCTCTGACTCTTCCTCACCGTTAAGGATCACATAGCTCCCCAAAGCAACCTAGAACTCCACTAGCGAGTTTTCCTTCTACCGGAGCTTCTTCCTCCTTCCTCGCTGCAGCCACCAGCTGCAGTTTCTCCCAAGGTCCCATTCTTCTCATTAGTTAGGATTTTTAATTCTTTTGAGATTAGTTATAGTGTTAGTTAGTGTACTATACATCAGTAGGGTTAGTTTAGATGGTGAATACAACGATGGATTAGTATAGATTAGGAGTAGTTTAGTATAGAATCGATCTCACCCTCTATGATCAATTCAAATCAGAGAAGTATTTTCATACTCTCGCATCGACTCATACACCTTCCTAACAATCTCACGACCACTCACATTCATTTTCCCTGCATTTTTATCGTAGTCCACCTCATTCACTAGAGTCATTTTAGATCTAAAGCTTCCTAGCTCCCAAATCTAGAATGTGCCCAAATTCCACAAGGGAGGACCTGCCATTCATCTCATCTAAACACAAAGGTCCTCCATGTGTGCAGAATTGTGTTGTTTTGGTTGTTTAACTCTGATTTGATTTGAGAGTGTGAATGAAGGATCTTTGGTCGATCTGATTCCAACTAGTGTTTATCAACTAAGTTTAGTGTGTACTTGTGTAATTTGATTTCATGTGATAATTCTGAGTTCTGGGGGATGTGTTTTCAATGATTAATTCAGTTTTGACCAATTCTGATTGAGACCTCTATTTTCTTCCCACCATAGAGTGAGATTAGGTCAATGAAATCAGTGATACTAATTAGAGATCTAATCAATAATCTGGGCTACTTTGAAGAAATGCAAGGAGAATCTAAAAAGTATCTTTAAGTTGTTTTAAGGCCTGAATTAATTCTTCTCTTCTTGCTATCTATAGTAAGGTAGAGGGACTATTTAAGGTGTTTGAATGTGTTCTCAAGATTCAGTTTGAGATTGAAAGATTTTCAGGTATCTTCGTGATTGATTGTAATGATTGAGATAGATTTTCAATTGTTTATCTTCATTTGGAGGTGTTTAATCTTAAAATTCAGATTTCCAGTCTTTTAAAGTTTTACATCATTCATGGCTTTGATGAAAGGATTTAAGTAGTTTCAAATTTATAGAAAAGGGACTGATATGATCTAGATTAGTTCAACATTGGTTTAAATTGAGCATTCATTTACTTCGGATAAGATTTCTCAGGCCTGATCTGAACTTGAGTTTAACTAAGATCATACTGCAGTAGTAGTAGCAATGGCTACTAACTGATTCAAGGTTTCAGCAGATGGGCTTTTTGCTGCAAATTGAGCAGCAGATGCAGCAGCATTGCAACAACATTGACCTACTGCATTTGAGTAGCAATGGTAGCTGAATTAGTTGCTGAGTTTGTGCAATTGTTGCTATTGTTTTCTTTGTAGCAGAATTTAGCCCCTGTTGGCTAGGAATTTTGGTTGAATCTGAGGATTGTAATTTAGCTATCATGTGTATATGGTAAGAACATTTATATACAAGCATTCATGTACTTGAAATGGATTAAAATTTAATTAGAATTACTTGTAAATTTGATTTGAAATCGTTCAACATGGGGTTTTAGTGAAATTTGATATAAAATCATGCTTAATTACTCCAACATGTTTCTTGTGATGTGCTGAACACTTGTGAAAGCTTAAATCATTCTTTCAACCATTAGAATTGAAAAGGTCTTAGGTTTCATTTCAAAACATCTATTTAGGCCTAATGTGTGTTAGATTTGTAAATAAATAAAAATGATAAAAAGTCACAAAAAGATAAAATAAACTTGTCTTGACTAAGATCAGGTATTTCTTTAAGCGTATACAGAGTTTCAAAGTATAGCAAACCCTTGGCTTGGTAAAACATACTAGCCGATGGTTCGGTCTACTTTTAAACTTAATAAAAGTGTTCAATCTAAAAACACCAAAGAGAAACTATTCTTCTCTCATGTTACCCTCTCTTTCTCATCCCCTACCTCTATTAAACATAAAAGACTATAAAAATCAGAAAAGGTTGACAAATACCTAAAAATACCTTATATATTATATTTGTACTTGTAAATATAACTTAATACTAAGCTATTTATAGATATTGTAATATATGTAAATAATCTACACCAATAATTTAAAATTGTATTCTATATATTTAATTAAATATTTAGGATGATTTACTGTATATATAGCCTTATTATATAATTATATATTAATTTATATTAGAATAAATGTGTATAATACTAAGTAATTATAAATAATTATGTACATACCTAAAACCATATCTACATTTAACTAATTATTATATACTGTATGATACCTGTACATTAATTTATTTATGTATTTATTGTGGGTAATTAAGTTATTAAGTTAATTAGGTAAATTATTAAGTTGAAATAAAATATACTAGTAAATTAAGTTATTACTTAAATAATTTATACTGTACATGTATATATATTAATTTTAAATATTTTCAACCTATTTATAACATATTTATACTGTATAGTAGTATTTGTAACTAAATTTTGTGTATACTGATTTAAAACATTTATATAATTGCAAATAAACTAAAATAAATGTTCTAAAATAAAATAAAAATGTGTAATAAATACCTTAATATATAAATTAACTAATTATAAAGTCAATTGCATCATTAATTTATCAATTTGCACTTTAATTAAGAAATTAAACCTTAACTTAACGTGTATAAATCCCTAACTTTAACTAAAGGTTGGGCTCAACTCCCTAACCTGAACACGGTTATAAAATTTCCGGAGTTAGCGAACGCTGAGTAGAGTGGTAATTTAGCCATTTACATATAATTAAAGCAAGCAATTAATTTATGCAATTAAACAACTATCTTTTTTTGTTTAGTTCAACCAAGTACTGCTAATTTGTTGTTCCTTTATTTACTTAAACATTTCTTGATCCAGCCTGTTCCTCATGGGAGCGATCTTAGTTACAGTCTTTTCCATAATGTAGGAGGTACATGTGGTGCTCTCCTGGCCGGGAGAGTCCCCCGTGGTAATCCTACACCTAGTCAACCACCTCGAGGTCACGGTCGTTACGTAGCGGTGACTGCAGCACGCGTGATAAGCACGCGGGTAGCTATCCCGCACTAGCACGCAGTCAGTCGTTTCCACTAACGGGTATGCCTAAAGGTGCAGCACGGAACGGTACAGGGTCTCGCCCTCTCAGAACAGGGGTCTCGCCCCTCAGAACAGAACAGGGGTCTCGCCCCTCCACAGTCCGCGTACCCTCATCCGACTATCCCGGTTTGCCCAGTGGGTTTAACAAGAGTCAATGTAGGGTGGCTACTCTTATCCCCGAGCCCCTTGGGGCAGCTAGCTCCCTCCCAACACTAAGTAGCTCACCTCGGTACCACATACACGAGAGCCAAACAGTGTTGATGTAGAGTGTCTAGGCCTGACCCCGGAGCTCATCCTAATGGGCGGCTAGTACGTCTCTACAATAAAGGGACAGTGGCTCTCTTTGGTACCACGTACACAAGGGCCAACTCACTTCCCGTCTACAGGAGCTCTCCTCCTGATTCCTCGTAGGGTTCATGCTGATATTCCTTTCGTTTCACATTCCAGTCTTTCCGATTTCTCTATTTACATTACCGGTTCTGTTCTTAAAATAGGCTACTCATGGTTTTCTACTGACAAGACATCATACTAAGTGACCAGTACATTTGCTAGCATTTAAAGTTGTTACAGGCATCTCAAGTAAACAGTATAGCTCGAACCACCTGTTTCTACCCTAGGGTTCATTCTCATCCTAAGGTTCTACATGTTTCTCAAGTATACAATATAGCTCAACCATCTGTTTCTATCCTAGGGTTCTTTCCCATCCTAGGGTTCTACATGTTTCTCAAGTATACAGTATAGCTCAACCATCTATTTCTACCCTAAGGTTCATTCTCATCCTAGGGTTCTACATGTTTCTCAAATATACAGCATAGCTCAACCATCTATTTCTGCCCTAGGGTTCATTCTCATCCTAGGATTCATTCAAGTTATTCTAAACATGCAGTTCATTTATTTAAATCATAATGTTAATGTAAACCACTCTACCGGCAAATACGGGAGGAATGGGGGCTCGGATCGTGGATCTCGTTTCCTTCGTGGCGCCTACGTACTCGACTGGCTGGAGACCTATACAATTGACCAACCACATCAAACGAGTCCAAGACTATATACAAGTGACACTAACTCACAGAGAAACTCAAGCGAAAAACAATGGACTTCTTTTGCAGAAATCCGATTCCGTTTGGGCCTTAAACGGGCCAAAAACACACACTGTCCAAAATTAGACGTTTAGGTCTAATCCCAAACATCTTAAAAGACATCAACACTTACCTTGGGTTTCCTACAGCTGCCTCGAACGTCCGAACCCCTCCGCGATCTTCTAAGGTGAATTCCAGACGTCGGACTCTTCTTATGGTCATCAAGAGGTACGGTCAGACATCTGGCGATGTGTCCAAACGTTCAAAAGCACCTCGAAGGGCACACCCCACACCTTTCCAATGGCATGCCCCCTGCGTACGTCTGTGCAGACCATCAGAAAAGGCCAAACAAACTTTGCGGTGAGGCCTACATGGTCGTAACCGCACAAAAGCATGTACCTTAGCACTGTGCGTGCTTTTAGACGTCCGGCTTCAGCTCCAGACGTCCTTCTGCTGCTCCAAACGTCTGAGAGATGCTCCAGACGTCTGATACTGGAAAATATCCAGAATGCAGAACTTCTCCCATGAGCTGCCTCCCTCCAGCAGCTGTAGGAGGCAAAGGTGCCTGCTTGCAAGCTCCTCCTCCTCGCCTGTGCCCTTGACTCCTCCCACGCGAGATCCTCCCACACTCTCGCTCCCCTCTCGTCCTCCTCAGTGTCCCATCTCTCTCTCTCTCTTCGTCCTCTCCTCTCACCATACTGGAGGGAAGGGAGGAAGGTGGAGGACAAAAGTGGTGGCTAGTGGAGATGGATGGATGGAGTGACGTGGGGGAAGTAGGGGTTTAAATAGAAGAGGTTTAGGGTTTGGGAGATGAGAGAGAGGTGAGGCGCGTGCAGCGTGGGCACGAAAAAGAAAGAAGGTACGGTTCTTCTACTTTCAGACGTCCAACACTCCGTCCAGACGTCTGGACAGATGTCTGATGGCTAATCCAGACGTCTTAAACAACCCAAAAAGGCAGCGGGTCATTTCAGAATGGCACCACATGTGGGGCACGGAGTGTTCAACACCATATAAAAGGATTTTGGTGAGATGCTGATGCAGTCGTTAATGCCTGATGCAAGCATATACCCCTTATTCCCCTCCTCTCGAGCATATGAAATGAGCATTTATTGAGAAATTGGTGTGCGAGCTGCGAGCCTGTGCACAGTGGTATGCCTATATTGGGCCTAATGTGGGCCTATTATGGGCCTGAAATGAAACGAAATAAAATTTGCATTAATGAAACTAGGGCTGGCTTAGTAGTGGTCTGATCCCACCGCATTGGGATGTTATGTATCTCATGAAAGGGCGGTCTGCTCACTAAAGAAACAAAATTACTAAGGTAAATAGTAACAAGAGAGAGAGTTATGATCTGAGAGCGACTAAGTGTTGAAAATCAGCTAAGTGTATGAGAGGCTAAGTGAGAAATGAATATAAAAAGAAATGCTAAGTGTTTGTGCATGTATACGTGTATTTATGGTATATAAGTATATAATATAATAGTATATGTATATGTATAATAAATAAAATAGATGTATACAATGTATACGTATATATATGTAATATATATATATACATATGTATATATATATTAGTATAAATAGAATTGTATATGTATGTTTGAGCCTTATATATATAAATAAACTTTAAAGTTTTAGTGACGTATGTATCTGTCACTGTAGATATATATTTATGTTAGTAAACGTAATTCTTTTGCCTTATGCTTTGTACATATTTTTACTAAAGCTATAGTGACACTTATATATGTCACTGTATATGTTATTAAAGTTAATATTATATGTTAGTATATTTAATCTAGTGTATATTAGTAGTTATTTTTGTATCTATACTTAGGTATTATTTAAGATAGTTATACATAACTAACATAGAGTAGTTATACTTAGTTTTTGATAGTTTAGTTATAAATATGTTTAAGGCATTGTAGTCAAGATTAAGTGATTCTTTTGTACATAATTGACTAATTCTTTCATTTTTTATTTTTTAATTCATTTTATAAATAAAATTGACATGTTTGGAATAAAAGAACATTTTTGGAACAATAGAGTAATGTATATCAATAATTGCCTCCCAGTAAATGACCTGTAATAAACTAGTAAAAATTATGTAAATAAATAAAATGAAGTGACATCTATTTGCATTGCGACCACTATACTACAATAACAACATTAAAACATGATTTTTATTGCAACACAATGTTGGCACATCATATTTTTTGGCATCGTTGCCAGGGAGGCAACTCTTTATACACCAAAATTTTTCTTTTATTCTTTATTTGTACATATTTTTGACTTCTTTGTATATAATCATTCTTTCATTCATATACTTTGTTGTATATAGATTCTTTATTTAATTTATTCTTTGATTGATTTTTGTATATAATTGTCTTATTAATCATCTGGTGTTTTTGAGCACTTGAGGAGTAGGAGTAGTGTCATCTTCCAGGTGAAGTCATCTTCTTGGTGGATCCGCTGCGCTTCAAACCCAACTTCCAGGAGGAGTTTTTTGCAAGAGCTGCATTTTCCCACTTTCTTAATATAGTATAGTGGTAGTTTAGACTTAGGTTTATACTTAGGATATTTTGTTAGGCATAAGTTGTGAGAGCCTGTTCTCACACATTTCTGTAATAACTTGGACTGTGGATTTTATTTTCTCTCTACTCATCTCTCATCGACTCGATTTTCCGTATCAATTTCTTTTCCTTTTTGATTTTGCTTGATTGCATTGAAAATCCAAAAAATTATAAAATCAAAAATACCAAAAATACTTCATCTTTTTTCTAGCAACAGCATCTCTTAGGCATCCATACTTAGGTTGCATTATTCCTACTAGATTTCAATTCAGTCAAATTGCATTCTCATGAAATTGCTAGAGTCAGGTACGCATTTCTATCTTTTTTGAGCTTTTGCCATCTCTTACATTTGACTTAAGCTAAAAAGACCATCTCATAGTTGAAAAGAATTAAAAAGCGAGAGCAACTGCATAGAATATGTATCTAAATATCAAATCAAATTCAAAAGGAGACAAAATTTGCTTGAAACCCAAGCTGAGTTTTCATCGCTATCTATTGATTGATTATCGTGTACAAACTACACGATCACCTAAGTACACAAACACACGGGTTTCTATCTCATCTCCTTGAGCAACCATAGAGTCTGGATTCGCACGCCGATCTTGTCCAGATAACAAGTGAATTTTAGAGGTGTGCACCCTGCTAGGTTTTCTATAGGACGTGTACGATTGTATTGATATGCTACCTGTTTGCGTACTATACAATTTTTGCGTAGTAGATCCTAGGCAAAACATGTGTTTTCATCTCACTTGTCTGATATTAATTGCTCTTTAATTGAGATTGATTGAGATATTGGGATTTCTGATTTTTTATTTTTGATTGAGATTGAGATTTACCTTCCTATGAGTTGTGATTGATTTCAAAATTGTTTTTCAAAAATTGACTCATGGACGGTAGGAGATCCCAGAACCCCGAGCTTGTACCCCCCTTGAGTGCTAATGCTCAAGCTTCTACTTCCACTTCCATGCCTTCCACATCCAATCCTATATCTCCTAGGCCTCAAACTCCCATTCACAACCCTATTCATCCAGAGGATGATTATGATTCTACATAGTTTGAGGATTTTGAAGAACTTCCTCCACATATTTTTGCACATCCTCCACCACCACCACCTCCACTTCATAGGTTCCAACCTCCTCCTTACCCAAACTTTCCTAACCAACCACAACTGGAAAGAGGTCCAAAACCTAATCTACAACATCTATTTGATACACAATTACATATGAATACCCTTACCAAGAAGTGCAACAGCTTACTCAAGCTGTTAATCTTTTAGCAACCCCCTTCCTCAGGCTCGTAGACCTCAACTACGAGATTACTATAATCCCACAGTTGCGCCACCTATGCCTGCAGTATGCTATCCAGCTGGGGGTCATGCTACTAAACTGAAGCCAAACATCATTGTACTTATCCCTCCCTTTCATGGTCTTGCTTTTGAGGACCCTTTTTAGCATTTAGAAGAGCTGAAAAATCTCACCCAGACCTTGGGTCTGTAGGGCCATGATCAGCACACATTGCTTATGACAATGTTCTCCTTTTCACTTAAGGACAAAGCCACCGTCTGGTTTAGAACACTTTCATGGACTACACCAATAGAGACGTGGGCTTCTTTGGAACATGAGTTCCCAAAGAAGCATTTTCGTGTAGGCTGCACTAACGCTCTGAGGCGTGCTATCACCACATTCACCCAGAATTCAAGAGAGCAAATGCATGAGGCTTGCAAGCGATTCCACGAGCTTCTACGAAAATGTCCCCACCATGGTGTCCCATGCTGGCAACAAGTCTAGATCTTCTACCATGGGCTCCATGATGACACAAGGAACCTTGTTGATGCCACATGTGAAGGCAATTTCTTGTCTCGGGATGAAGACTCAGCCTTTGAGCTCTTCAAGGGCATGGTAGAAAACTCTATAAACAACGCTTCGATGAGCGTGCTTAATTGAACGTACCCACATTTCCATGCCTATACGGGCGGTACATGAAGCCTAATCCAGCACATGAGACTTAGAGGTTGTAGCACACGAGATAAGGTAGGCTTAATCGAGAAGAAAGTTGATGAAGTATGGAAGTTCCTATCTAAACCTTCATCTTCTTCTCAATCACCTGCACACCACGCACTTCTTCCCAGTTTCCCACAGAAAGGGAAACTATGAACAACCTTTTTGTGACATAACCACTACTACCTAACTATTCATTTCCATATCTTTCACCGGCTAGAGGAACCTTTGTTCCTCCATACACTGAATTCCTTGCACATTCCGGAGCTTCAAAGGAGCTCCACGCCATTCACAATGACCTTTATTCCCAAGCCTACAACTTTGGATGCCATAACCATCCAAATTTCTTGTGGTCTGGAAATACACAGAGACATAACTTCCATCAACCTTCTGCACCACCACTACAGAACCCAATCTGAGCACCTCCACCACAACAACACGAGTATCACCCACGTGCCTACCAGCAACCCCAACCCAAGCCCGCCCAATACTCTCAATCTGGGCCTACATGAGATGATCAATTGGGGTCCATCATGAAAGCTCTTGTTGACATGTAGCAACAAAATATTGCGATGTAGTAGAAGCAGGACACAGCACTAGCTGAGATGAGAGCCTAGCTTTCACACTTGACGGAATCTTGTCAACCACATTCACTCCCATCTCAAGCACAAACTAACCCTAGGAACATACCTACCTAGAGGTATGTATAACCTAGACCTCAAGTGCAAGGCCAAGCACATGTTATTTCACAGACCTCATGAGCCTAAGTTTTACACTGATCCAAATACTTCCTATTCTCAACCCCAACCACCTCTTTTGCCAAACATTGATACATCATTTACGTCTAGAGCTGAATTGAATGCCATCACAACTAGGAGTGGTAGAAGCACTGTAGATCCACCATTTCCTGCTTCTACATATTTTTGTGGACCTTCTACTTCAACTCCATCTGATTTACCTCTTCCTGATTCTTGTCAACCTAGGAATGACCCTCCCATTACCACTTTTGTACCATTTTCGGAGGCTTTAAAGAAGAAAGGAAAAGAGAGAAAGAAACAGTCTGGTGTGGCTCCTGAGGACGATCTGCTTAAGCTCTTTGAGCAAGTCCATATAAACATCCCCTTGCTGGATGCAATTCGCCACATCCCACTTTACACTAAATTTCTGAAAGACCTATGCACACCTAAGCGTAAAGCTAGAATTCTTAAAGGGAGTATTCCTATCATTCTCTCAGAATAAGTTAGTTCCATCATCTCCAATAGCCTCCTTATTAAGAAGAAAGACCCAAGCACCCCTCTTCTCTTTTGTATGCCATTTAATAGAGCCTTACTTGACATAGGTTCTTCCATCAAGTTTATCCCAACCTCCCTAGTGACACATTTCGAGGTTGGCAATCTGAAGCCAACCGAGGTGTCCCTGCAATTAGCTGATCGATCAGTTAAGACACCTCAAGGAGTGTTGGAGGATGTTATAGTGTGGGTCAAGGACTTTTACTTCCATGTAGACTTCATTATCCTTGACATGGAAGTACCTGAGGATATACAGAACACACCCATCATACTAGGAAGACCATTCTTGGAGATAGCCAAGGAGAACATAGAATGTGAGGAGGGCCTTTTAGAATTGAAATTTGGAGATCAGAAAATGAAGATTGATATTTTCAAGGTACAAAGGGACCATATTGTAGTTTAATTGAAGAGATCTGCTCCTTGGATTCATTGGACAAGTTGGTTGAGGAACACTGATTGATTCTCTAACCTTAGAACCTCAATTCCCTTCTACATCTAATCTGATTCTTCCTGAGACATAGAGACTGAGGACTTACCTCCAATCCCTTTAGTGTCTCTAGGATCTTCTAAGATCTCCACACGTGCTCCTTCATCTGATCCTATACCTGTTCAGCTTAAACCTCTTCCTGACTCTTTAAAATATGTCTTCTTAGGACTAGATCAGACTTATCCTATGATTCTTAATTCCCACTTATTGTCTGATCAGGAATCACAACTCTTATCTATCATGAGAGAATATAGACAGGCTATAGGATGGAGCCTTTCTGACTTGACTAGCATTATTCCTTCTTACTGCACCCATAGAATATTCACTGAAGAAGGATCTAGACCTACTCGACAGCCACAGTGTAGACTGAACACAACACTTCAAGAGGTGGTAAAGAATGAAATGATTAAGTGGTTAGACAAAGGAATCCTTTTCCCTATCTCTGATAGTCAGTGGGTAAATCCTATTCAGGTAGTGCCTAAGAAGGTTGAACTTACTATCATAACTACTGAGTCTGGAGAAGTCCTCCCTACAAGGATTGCTAGTTCATGGTGAGTATGTATTGACTACCGTAAACTCAACCAAGCCACGAAGAAAGATCATTTCCCATTGCCCTTCATTGATCATATACTGAAAGGATTGGCAGGGAATAGATTTTTCTGCTTTTTGGATCGCTACTCAGGCTACAATCAGGTGGCAATTCACCCTGATGACCAGGAAGAAACAACCTTCACCTACCCCTACAAAACCTTTGCTTTCCCTAGGATGCCATTTGGATTGTGCAATGCACCTGCTATATTTCAGTGGTGTGTGTTTGCAATATTTTTCAATTTAGTGGGTGATTGTTTAGAAGTCTTCATGGATGACTTCTCGATCTTCGAGAGCACATTTGATTTAAGTTTAAACCACTTGACTAAGGTCCTGCAAAGATGGATCAATGTGAATCTGGTACTCTCCTGGGAGAAATCACACTTTATGGTACCAGAAGAACTTGGCTTAGGTCACCTCATTTTGAGAGAGGAATTAAGGTTGACTGTGCGAAGGTAAAATTGATTTCTGACCTGCCATTACCTTCATCGATTAAACAAATCCAATCTTTTCTCAGGCATGCTAGTTTTCATTGCTGCTTTATAGCGGACTTCTCGAAAATAGCCCGACCTCTCACCAATCTCTTCTCTAAAGATGTAGACTTCTACATCTCTGACGATTGTGTTCGTGCATATACAACACTTCATGATCTGATTACCAAGGCACCAATACTGCAACCACCGGATTGGTCTCACCCTTTTGAGATCATGTGTGATGCCTCGATCATGCAGTAGGGGTTGTCCTTGGTCAAAAACTGGATGGGAAACCTACAGTCTTCTACTATGCTAGCAAGACCTTATATGAAGCTCAGAGGAATTACACAGTCACTGAAAATGAATTACTAGCAGTAGTATTTGCACTGGAAAAATTCAGACTTTATCTTCTAAGTTCCCACATTATAGTCTACACTGACCACACAGCAATACGACATCTTCTCGCCAAGAAGGATGCAAAATCTCGTTTGATTAGATGGAACCTACTATTGCAGGAGTTTGATTTAGAGATTTGTGATAAGGCTAGGAAACAGAATGTGATAGCTGACTACTTATCCTGCCTTCCTTCTAAAGCGATCTCTCCTTCACTTCCAATCACTGACCACTTCCCTGACGAGCAATTGCTGGTCATTCATTCTAATCTTCCCTGGTATGCTAACATTGTTAGCTACCTAGCTTTTGGAATTGTTCCCTCTTATTGGGTCTAACATTAAAAAGACAGACTTAAATCCAAAGCCAAGCACTATTACTGGGAAGAACCTTGGTTATTCAAGCACTTTAAGGACTAAATCCTTAGGAAGTGTCCCTAATAAGGAGATATAAAGCATTCTGTCATTCTGCCATGACCAGGCATGTGTCGGTCATTTCTATGGCAAAAAGACTGCCGCAAAAATTTTGTAGAGAGATTTTTATTGGCCCACGATTTTCAAGGATGCACACGAGTATAGCAGAGCATGTTCACACTGTCAATCTCTCGGCAGTATTAGCCGCTGAGACATGATGCCCTTAAATCCGATCAAGGTGTGCAAAATCTTTGACATATGGGTCATTGACTTCATGGGACCTTTTCCAAATTCTCATGGCTTTGAGTATATCTTGCTAGCAGTTGACTATGTTTCAAAATGGATTGAAGTCATTCCCTCAAGAACTAATGACCATAGAGTTGTGACACAATTTGTCTAAGACTTTATCTTCTCTAGATTTGGGGTACCAAAAGCCATCATAAGTGATGGAGGGTCTCATTTTAGGAACACATATTTCCAGTCCCTACAAAAGTATGGGGTGACACATAGGATTGCTACACCTTATCACCCTCAAACCAATGGACTTGTTGAATTGTCTAACCAGGAGATCAAGAAGACTTTACAAACTACCATCTGACCTGATAGAAAGGATTGGTCTTCCCACATTTCTGATGCATTGTGGGCATATAGGACATCTCACAAAACTCCATTAGGCATGTCTCCTTTTAGACTTGTGTATGGGAAATCTTGTCATATTCCTGTAGAACTTGAGCACAAAGCCTATTGGGCCATCAAAAAGTGTAACTTGGACTTAGAAAAGGCTGGTGATCATAAAAGACTTCAAATTTTCAAGCTTGATGGGTTCAAGAATGAATCTTATGAAAGCTCGAGAATTTATAAGAATAAATTAAAGGCCTTCCACAATCCTCACATCCATAGGAAGTTATTTCACCCTGGTCAGAAAGTCCTTCTATTTAACTCAAGACTGGAACTCTTCCCAGGGAAACTCAGATCAAAATGGACTGGACCTTTCAAAATACTAAGAATTTTTTACAATGGAGCCTTCAAGATCACTGAGATCGACAAATCCGAACCTTTCACCATGAATGGACAAAGATTGAAACCTTTCATTGAGTCGCATGATCTCAGACTTGTCAATTCTATCATTTCGCTTCAATATTTTGAATTTACTCATGGCACGTTATCTGGGTTTATGCCTAGCTGAAGGCATTAAACTTAGTAAACCTATCTTTTGTATATAGTTGTTTTCAACTTTCTTATTTTCCATTTCTTTCATAGGTGTCTATCCTTGCATTTTTAGCATTCATTCATAGTCACACTTGTCATGCATTTCACTAATTAGCCCAACTTTCCACTCTGATCTTGTATCAGACTTGAAATTGTCTACACAGAGATTTTTATCTCCTCATTCCGACTTCCTTCCATCACCCAGTCTAAGTTAGTGAAAACAGAGCATACATTTGCATCCATCCTATTCATACAATGAGGACATTGCATTATTTAAGCATGGGGGGTGTAAATGGTGAAATCATTTTCTGAAATGCAATTATAGACACACCAGTAGTGTATATAGTATAGTATTATTGAAAATACCAAAAAAATTTAAAACTTTTGAAAAATTTGAAAGAAATTGCAAAATCAAAATAATAAAAAGTCAAAAACAAAAATTCCAAAAATACAATAAGGGACTTAATGAACTTATTGTTGAGGAAGAACTACAAAAATAGAACTTCTGAGGAGAGAGAAGTTTTGAAAAGAACTATAAGTATTTAATTATAATCTTCTAACTGAAAACAAAATACAATAAGTGTTTATGGATATTCAACCTTTGCTGATTAGACTTTCAGGGCTATTGTAGCTTGATTTGCTCAGGCTTTGGCTTAATACACTTTAAGCATTGATAAGATAGACCAGAATCTCTCCTAACTTAGGACGTATTCATGTACCTGAGTCACCAGTACAGGATTCGCTGGTTTGCTTTGGCTTAAGAGTCTAAGTAACCTTTGTTTACACTACATAGTGTCATGAAAGACCTTGTGAACTTAAAATTCATCCCTAGTGTTCATTAGGGAAGGTGGAGTCTCTACCTATGCATGTAGGTAGACTCTTTGTCCTAGTCTTTAAACTTGTGTTTAGGAAAAGCTCTTTTCACTAAAGTACCCACCCACCAAATAAGTGTGCTCCACCAAATAAAGTTATCGGAGACATACTGACATTTATTTTCAAAAAGAAAAAAGAAAAAGTCAAAAAGAATTTTTAGAAAAAGACATTGTTTTGAATAAGTCAAATTGTTCTCCAAAGACCTGTACATATTTTTCCACCAAAAATATTTTTCAGGGTGCATTACAAATACCATGTTTCCACCAAATATTCTTTGAGCCACAATGCAATAAGAGTTGGGTTTAAGTCGTCCTTCATGTTTGAGAGTTGATTCAAAGACATGAGCTGAAGCTAAGACCAACTTGGACTTAAAAAGATCTTGATCCAAAATTCCCACACCTTTGCACAATGCTCCGTCACCTCCCTCAGATCCCATCTGATGGTGGATTTTTGTTCTAGACCTTCCCGTGCTCCTCTCCTTCTCATCTCCATTGTACACCCTAGACTCACCTAATTACACCTAGCAGTCACCACAATCACTCACGTGCCTACTTAAGAAGCTCCTTTAATCCTCACACATGGCATTTGCACGCCCTCCTACATTCTTGAGCTAGTCCCTTCACTCCCCTCCGATTCCTCTCCTCATCAGACTTTGATTTCATCACCTGGGCGGTAGGGTTTCAATTTCTCTGACTCTTCCTCACCGTTAAGGATCACATAACTCCCCAGGGCGACCCAGAACTCCACTAGCGAGTTTTCCCTCCACTGGAGCTTCTTCCTCCTTCCTTGCACAGCCACCAGCTGTAGTTTCTCCCAAGGTCCCATTCTTCTCATTAGTTAGGATTTTTAATTCTTTCAAGATTAGTTATAGTGTTAGTTCGTGTACTATAGATCAGTAGGGTTAGTTTAGATGATGAATTCAGTGATGGATTAGTATAGATTAGGAGTAGTTTAGTATAGAATCGATCTCGCCCTTTATGATCAATTCAAATCAGAGATGTATGTTCATGCTCTCGCATCGACTCATACACCTTCCTAACAATCTCACGACCACTCACATTCATTTTCCTTGCATTTTTATCACAGTCCACCTCATTCACTAGAGTCATTCTAGATCTGAAGCTTCCTAGCTCCCAGATCTAGAATGTGCTCAAATTCCACAAGGGAGGACCTCCCGCTCATCTCATCTGAACACAAAGGTCCTCCATGTGTGTGGAGCTATGCTGATTTGGTCGTTGAACTCTGATTTGGTTTGAGAGTGTGAATGAAGGATCTTTAGTTGATTTGATTCCAATTAGTCTTTATCAGCTAAATTCAGTGTGTACTTGTGTAATTGGATTTCATGTGATAATTCTGAGCTTCACAGGATGTGTTTTCAATGATTAATTCAGTTTTGACCAATTCTGATTGTGACCTCCATTTTCTTCCCAACATATAGTGAGATTAGATCAATGAAATCAGATTAGAGATCTAATCAATAATCTGAGCTACTTTGAAGCAATTTAAGGAGAATCTAAGAAGTGTTTTTTAAGTTGTTTTAAGACTTGAATTAATTCTCCTCTTCTTGCTGTCTATAGTAAGGTAAAAGGTACTGATCAGGGTCTTTGAATGTCTTCTCGAGATTCAGTCTGAGTTTGAAAGATTTTCAGGTATCTTCGTGATTGTTTGTAATGATTGGGATAGATTTTCAATGGTTTATCTTCATCTAGAGGTGTTTAATCTTAAAATTCAAATTTCCAGACCTTCAGAGTTCTACATGATTCATGGTTTTGATGAAAGGATTTAACCAAATTCAAATTTGTAGGAAAGGATTGATATGATCTAGATCAGTCCAACATTGGTTTAAATTAAGCATTCATTTGCTTCAAATCAGGTTTCTCAGGCCTGATCTCGACTTGAGTTTAACTAAGATCATACTGCAGTAGTAGCAGAAATGGCTATTGACTGATTCAAGGATTCAGAAAATGGGCTTCTTGTCGTAAATTGAGCAGCAGTTGCAACGGCATTGATCTGCTGCATTTGAGCAGCAATGGCAGCTGAATTAGCTTCTTAGTTTGTGCAGTTATTGCTACTATTTTCATTATAGCAGCATTCAACCCCTGTTGGCTTAGAAGTTGGTTGAATCTGAGGATTGTAATGTAGTTTTCATGTGTATATGGTTATAATATTTATGTACAAGCATTCATGTACTTGAAATGGATTGAAATTTAATTAGAATTACTTGTAAATTTGATTTGAAATCCTTATTAGCTAGTTAAAAATGGAATAAACTGTTCAACATGGGTTTTTAGTCAAATTCGATGTGAAAATCATGCTTAATTACCCCAACATGTTTCTTGTGATGTGTTGAACACTTGCAAAAGTTTAAACCATTCTTTCGGCAATTAGAATTGAAAAGGTCTTAGGTTTCATTTCAAAACATCCATTTAGGCCTAATGTGTGTTAGATTTGTAAATAAATAAAAATGATAAAAAATCAAAAAAAAATAAAATAATCCCGTCTGCAATAAGATCACCTATTTCTTTAAGTGTATGCAGAGTTTCAAAGTATTCCAAACCCTCGACTTAGTAGAACATACCAGCCGACAGTTCGATCTACTTTAAAACTTAATAAAACAGTTCAATCTAAAAACATCAAAAAGAAACTATTCTTCTCCCATCTTACCCTCTCTCTCTCATCTCCTACCTCTATTAAACATAAAAAGAGCATAAAAATCAGAAAAAGTTCAAAAATACCTAAAAATATCATGTATGTTGTATTTGCACTTGTAAATATAACTTAATACTGAACTATATGTAGATATTGTAATATATGTAAATAATGTACATAAATAATTTAAAATTATATTATATATATTTAATTAAGTATTTAGGATGATTTACTATATATATAACCTTATTGTATAATTATATATTAATTTATATTAGAAAAAATGTGTATAATACTAAGTAATTATAAATAATTAGGTACATACCTAAAACCATATCTATTACTATATAGACAGATTTAACTAATTATTATATACTGTATGATACCTGTACATTAATTTATTTATGTATTTATTGTGGGTAATTAACTTATTAAGTTAATTAGGTAAATTATTAAGTTAAAATAAAATAAATTAGTAAATTAAGTTATTACGGAAGTAATTTTACCGTACATGTATATATATTAATTTTAAATATTTTCAACCTATTTATAACATATTTATACCGTATAGTAGTACTTATAACTAAATTATGAGTATACTTATTTAAAATGTGTATAAAATTGTAAATAAATTAAAATTAATGTTCTAAATGAAATAAAAATGTGTAATAAATACCTTAATATATAAATTAACTAATTATAAAGTCAATTGCATCATTAATTTATCAATTTGTACTTTAATTAAGAAATTAAACCTTAATTTAACGTATATAAATCCCTACCTTTAACTAATTTTAATAAATAATTAAATAACTTATAATGCTAAATTAATTATACAATTAAGTAGTACTATATAAGGGCTTTCTAAATATATAATTTATTTAAAATTTGGAATTGCTTTGGGGTTTCAAATCGAGGGTCAAATCCTTGCTTCTAAAACGCAGCACTGTGCTGCACAGTGCTCAAATTGCACTGCGAATGGCACCACATCGTGGAGCACGAAGTGTTCAACACCATATAAAAGGATTTTGGTGAGATGCCGATGCAGTCGTCAACGACCGCCGCAAGCATATACCCCTTATTCCCCTCCTCTCGATCATATGAAATGAGCATTTATTGAGAAATTGGTGTGTGGGCTGGGAACCCATGCACAACATTGGGCTTAATGTGGGCCTATTATGAGCCTGAAATGAAATGAAATAAAATTCACATTAATGAAACTAGGGTTGGCTTAATAGGGGTCTAACCCCACCCCATTGGGGTGCTTTGTATCCCATGAAAGGCCAATCCGCTCACTAAAAAAATCAAATTTTTACTAAGGTGAACAATAACAAGAGAGAGAGCTATGATCTGCGAGCAACTAAGTGTTGAAAATCAGCTAAGTGTAAGAGAGGCTAAGTGAGAAAAGAATGTAAAAAGAAATGCTAAGTGTTGAGATTGAAACAAAAGTCTGAGTGGCTAAGGTGTGGAGCTAAGTGTTGTGTATGTATACGTGTATCTACATATATGGTATATAAGTATAAAATATAATAGTACATGTATATGTATAATAAATAAAATAGATGTATATAATGTATACATATATATATGTAATATATATATATTAGTATAAATAGAATTGTATATGTATGTTTGAGCCTTATGTATATATAAATAAACTTTAAGGTTTTGGTGACATATGTATCTGTCACTATAGATATATATTTATGTTAGTAAATGTAATTATTTCACCTTATGTTTGTACATATTTTTACTAAGGCTATAGCAACACTTACATATGTTACTATATATGTTATTAGAGTTAATATTATATGTTAGTATATTTAATCTAATATATATTAGTAGTTATTTTTGTACCTACATTTAAGTATTATTTAGAATAGTTGTGCACAACTAACATAGAGTAGTTATACTTAGTTTTTAACACCTGTTTAGTTGTAAATATGTTTAAGCCAATCTAGTTAGGATTAAGTGATTCTTTTGTACATAATTGACTAATTCTTTCATTTTTTGATTCATTAATTCATTTTCTAAATAAAATTGACATGTTTGGATTCAAAGAATATTTTTGGAACAAAGAGGATGATATATATCAATAACTGCCTAGTAAAAATTATGTAAATAAATAAAATAACGTGACATCCGATTGCATTGTGACCACTATACTACGATAACGACAACATTAAAACATGATTTTTATTGCAACACAATGTTGGCACATCAGTAAGTCTGTAGGTCAAAAATTTTATAGAAGCATGATAGGTTCTCTACTGTATTTAACAGCTAGTAGCCCTAATATTCTATTTAGCACCCACTTATGTGCTCGTTTTCAAGTTCACCCTAAAGAATTGCACCTAAATGCAATTAAAAGGATACTTTAATACCTAAACCACACACCACACCTAAGACTATTCTATCCAAAGTCAGCCACATTGGATCTTTATTCCTTTTGTGATGCTGATTATGCGGGTAGTTTCACTGACTGAAAGAGTACTAGTGGAACATATCAATTTCTTGGAAATTCCCTAGTCTCTTAGTTTTCTCGAAAGCAACATACTATTTCACCATCTACAATAGAAGCTGAATGTATAGATGCATCTTTAGCTTGTTCACAACTATTGTGGATGAAATAAACACTAGAAGATTTTGGCATATCCATAAAAATAACAAAATACTTTGTGTTAACACTAGTGCCATCAATCTTTCTAAAAATCTCGTACACATTGATGTTAGGCATCACTTCTTAAGGGACTATGTCTTAAAGGGCGGATTAACTTAAAGTTTGTTAAAATTGAAAATCAGTTAGCTGATATCTTCACAAAACTTCTACCAAAAGATAGATTTAAGCTTATCTGCCATGCACTAGGACTATCTAGGTTAAAAGAGCTAATTGGATAATTCTAATTGACATATTTTCAACCTTTGATCGATCAAAATTTTCAAATTGATCGACCAAAATCTTTGATCAATCAATATTCCAAAATTGATCGACCAAATCTTTAGTGTGAAGTTTCCTTCCAAAAATTTGAAGTTTGATTGACCAACTTTGTTATTTGATCGACAAATTTGTTTGGGCGAGAAATTTCCCTCCAAAAATTTGAGCCTTGATCGACCAATATTATTAATTGATCGATCAATTTCTCTTTTGATCAACCAAATCTGGGTGAAAATCAAATCCGCGTTTGCGATCCTAATCGCCTCGAATCTCATCTCTAATCACTCAAGCCATACCAAATCTAAGTGATTATCTACCCTAAATGTTTTTACCTTACTTAACTACTGAATTTTATATAAAACACCTACTTTTTGAACAAGCTTTGATACCAATTGAAGGATCTAAAGATATGTAATATATATGGCTACGCGCATAAATACTTAATCAAAATGTTAGTAATACAATCACAGAAATTGGCACAATATGTATAGTGGTTCCCCTCCCTTGGGTACTCCACTACCTAAGCCTCCTAGCTTAGGGTTTTTAACCCGATTCTCTCAACCCCGAGAGAATCAATTTACTAAATTGAGGTAATTAATGGGTTACCTCAACCCAAGTACAATAACGGGTTTGTTACAACCCAACAAGCAACAAGCTCAAAATACAAATAAGAACTGGTGTAAGAAAGAGAACTCTTACAACAAGAATTCCTATGCCTCCCAACAATAAATAAAATGAATACCAATTTGAGAGCCTAGGATGGACGTGAATCACTTCGTAGATGCATGAGAAAAACATGTTGTTGAGCTTGCAAGAATGTAGAGAAAGTGAATGGTAAGCTTCTTCTTTCTCTCTTGAAAATATGGTGGAAATTTGAATTATAGCTCTAGAATTTTTCTTCTCTATTTCTTATATGCAAACTAACAATCCAAGGGTTTATTTATAGAGTTAGGACCTTAGTGGGTCATCTACTAGACGTTGGGGTTTAAATCCCAACATTCATATAGCAAGAATTAATTTTCTAGCCGTTCAGTTTTAAGCCAACGGCTACCTGGTACCGATACTCGTTGCTTCTAGATTTGGGTTTCAAACTCTTAACACAAATATGTAACTCACTTGTACCAGTACTCATGGTTAGTTCTAGTATTTGTTACCTTCAGTACCGGTACTGATCATGAGTACTAGTACTCGCTGGGTACAGGTTTGTTTCTATGAAGAAACCAAAACCTGTAACTCACATGTACTAGTACTAAACTTTAGTACCGGTACTTGTCGGTTAACAAGTATCTTTTTTAAGTGATTTAATCAATTACGTTCTTTGAAAATGATTATAATATTAATCCTAATTTATCTCTAATTATTTTTATGATCTAAGTTATATTCCCTTGTTAAGAGGCATACAATCTATAAATATAAAATCTAAACTAGAGAAACTAAAGGTCGAAGATGATCTCCTCCCTGATTCTTCCTTGTCATCTTGCCTCCTTATCATGATCTTCTCCTTTTCATCAAGCCTCCATCATTTCCTGTTTGCCTTGATCTTCACCTAAATCTGAAAGAACTCAATTGCAAATATTAATCCATAATAATTTTGTTAACACCAAAACAAGATGTGGAACAAGGTTCCAACACTTTTTACCTTAAATCTCATTTCTTGAGTTTGTCATATTGTGATGTTCTTTCTGAGATTCTTGATTGTCCTTCTGTTGGTCACACATTTCTTGAGCTCCACCAATAGACTCAGAGCAACGCCATTTGGGAGACCCTTCTCACTCCCACACATTATGACTTAGGTTGTCCTACCAAGTCACCTTACTTTCGTCGCCTTTCTCACTTTCTTAATAGAGTTTTTTGTGGAACTTCACATCAAAGTCTACCTTTTTTGAGAATTGCCCTAGGACCATGCTCATCACCCTCTATGTTTTTCTTAAGAACAAGCAGTTCAATTGGAACCACTTGATTCTTTATTTGATGAGTAAGCAACCCACCAGCTCCTTCCAATTTGGGACACTACTCTCTCACATCTTCCTACATTTTAATGTCCCAATGGATATAAACCACAAACAATTTATCATGGAAGTCTCCATCTTTGATAAGCTCACTTATACCAAAATGGAACAAACTCAGGAAGCCCATGGTGAGGATGCAGATCCGCAGCAGTAGTAGCCACAGGAGCCAGACAGACTATTACGAACGTGGCATCAGACGGGTTTTAAGACGTCTGGGAAGTGGCCTAGACGTCTGTCCAGACATCTAGAACCCCTTCCAGACGTCTGGTAATAAATTTTTTTGGCGTACGGGGTTGCGTCTGCGCGCGTGCGTGCGCAGACTACACCCGCCGCATTCGTTCCTCTTTTCCTCTCTCTCTTCCTGCAGGCGCGTCGCTCTCTTCTCTCTCTCCCCACGCGGCCTTATAAGACACCCTCACCCTCATCTCCTCTGCCTTCCTCTTGTCCTTCTCCCTGCCAGTGCGAGAGCGTGAGCGAGCGAGTGTGCGGCGGCAGCAGCGGACGCGGCGAGCGTGTGGGAAGGAGGGTTATGAGCGGAAGGAAGAAGCTCGACCGCGAGGGTTCGAGCTTGCCGGGGCAACTAGAGCCGGCCGGCGGGGGAGCAGCGGGCGTGGGGTGTCGCGGAGGGCTGCTGCAGCTCGAGCAGCAGGCGGACGGGGCGCGGCGCGGCCGTGCGTCACAGGCGGAGAGCTAATCGGGCTCTGGTTCTGGAAAATTTTCCAGAATCAGACGTCTGGACTTACGACCAGATGACACTGAAGAAGTTTGGAGGACTGTCCAGATGTCTGACGGGTAAGATATTTCTATCTTCTCCCTTTTTCGCGTGTACGGCCATGCAGCCGTCCGCTGCGACTTCGTATGCGTTTCGTCATGCTGAAAGTAGGTGTGTGTATGCATAGGTTCTGCTCGGGAGGGCGCGAGGGCTCGCCATCCCACGTAAATCAGACGTCTGGCCGCAGTGCCAGACGACGGAGAGAACCTCCAAACGTCCGGGGAGACAATTGGACGTCTGGAAACCAAGACAGACGTCCCAGAGGGCTTCTAGACATCTGAAGGACTACGCAGAACTAAGGTATGACCTGACCCACCTTTTAAGACGTCTGGAAGAGGTTCCAGACATCTGATTTTGGACAATTTCGTCGTTTTTGACCCGTTTAGGGCCTGTTCGGAGTCTGTTTTCCGCGTTTCGAGTTGCATTCTTTCCAGAATAAATTCCTCTACCCATTTACAGTAATTGTATACCTTTCTGAGAAACTCCTTGTGATTGATCCTTGTGCTAGGACCCCATTCCGTTGCAGTCTTGGGGGTTGCGGAGGCGCGCGGGATTGCTGACCACGCCCCCAGTACTCCCATTTTTGCTGGTAGAGTGGCTTTTAATTTACTTAACAAAATTTATCACAATTGTGGAACAATTAATAGAGTCTAGGGCATTGCATGAACCCTAGGACTGAGAAACTAGATTGAATGATAGATCCTAGGGTATTGCATGAACCCTAGGACTGGAAAACTAGATTGAATGATAGATCCTAGGGTACAGCATGAATCCTAGGACTGGAAAACTAGTGGAACATATAAATATTGCAGCCTTGGAAAAGTGGAAAGGAAATAACAACTGCCTGTAAATTGATTTAACAGCTGCCTGTTATAAATGAAGAAATATGATGGAGAACATGGGTTGTATGAACGTAAAACTGGAACGGTGAAACCTAAAATGGCCAAACCAAAAAGAACATGAACCCTACTAGGAATTAGGAGTAGAACTCCTGGAAAGAGAATAGAATGGAACTGAGAAAGTGAAACGTGGAAGTGTGTTGCCTCTTGTTGGCCCTCGCGTACGCAGTACCGAGGAGAGCTACTAGTATAGGGAGAGCACTAGCTACCCCACGGGCCCCGGGGTTTTGCTAGCCTCCTACATTGACTTGTTAGGCCCACTGGGCAAACCAGGGTAGTCAGGCGAGGGTGCATGGACTGTGGAGGGGTAGGACCCCTGTTACTGAGAGGGCTCTGCCCCATACTGGTTTCGTGCTGTGCTTTGGGTGCACCCATTAACGGAAACGACTGACCGCGTGCCAGTACGGGTTAGCTACCCGTGCGCTCATAGCGCGTGCCGTAGTCACCGTTACGTCTGTCAGTGACCTTGGGGTGGTTGACTGAGGGTAGGACCACCACGGGGGACTCTCCCAGCTAGGGGAGCACCACGTGTTACTTCTACTTTTCGGAAAAGACTACAATCAAGATCATTCCCATGAGGAACATTTGAGATCAAGAGAAGGATCTGAGAAATAAATCAATAGTGAATTAATAGAAAGACATAAATAACGAAAGTAAAAATATAACAGCTACTGTGCACTCTTCTGCTTCTTTAGCTTTTAGTTGCCACTCTACTCAGTGTTTCGCTGACGTGTTACACTCATTACTTTTCAGGACCAGGTGTTGAGCAGCCAGGGTCAGCAGCTGCAGAGGACGCTGGGCCTAGTAGGGTCCAGTAGAGTTACCTGTAGTACTTTTTGTACCTTTCTTCCACTGCAGTGAGTAGTTTTCCTTGTTACTCCCTATACTTTCCTTGTCGAAACATTATGTTATGTACATGTTTATTTCCCTTCTGTTGTGGTGGTGTATACTGTAGTATTTCCTTTTCTTACTGCTGTATTTTGTTACTGCTAGTTATATTCATGCTGAATGTGGTTTATTTACTGCTCTTTTGGTTACTTCCTCGTTGGACGACTAGGTCTTGGGATTAGTCGAGTCGATCCGATTCTCGTGTCTCGTAGGGATTCAGGAATCGGGTCGTTACACAGACCCTCTTCTCAAGGACCCTCTTCTGTAGTACCTCTAGCTTTCCCGCTGTATGACCACTTCACAGCAACATGTCCTCCTCCAGTGCAACCTACTCCATCCTTCTACGACCAGGAGTGGGGCCTTCTTAACAGACCGCTTTTAGGGAGGGACTATGTCAATATTAAGGACATCACTGACGGGATTTCTTTGATAATGCACTGACAGTGTGAGACAGATCTTGTGATGATGAGACATGGGCATCAGGTATCTGACCACCTGAATGCTTAAGGTCAATTTCTAGATAAACTTAGAGAGTCTATTCATGGGATTCAGCAGCAGCTTCACAGGCCTCCTTATTCTCGTTGGTCTACTACAGTTCCTCCATCATCATTAGCAGCACCAGATGAGCATATTACTCCTCCACGCTAGACAATTTGGCACAGACACCATCCTTGTCGACTCAACGGTGTCTCATTCTTGGCCACTCGACCTCCTCAAGCACATCTGACTTGATGGACCTCGAGTTAGATACAAACCTCCAAAGCACCATGGATGCCTTCATGGCATCAATAGAGTAATCTGATATTAGTTTCTTTCTGCACGGATAGTATTTTATAGCTCTCTGGTCTGTAGTACATTTATATTATGTGGACTTGTTTATCTTGCTTTATATATAGATATATATATAAATGTATATATATATCAGATGCATGGATATCTTTTCTTATATGTCAGCTACATGCTTCTTTTAGTTGAAAATTTTGAGCTGCACGTTAAAGATATCTGCTTTAATTAGTTGTTTAAGGGGGAGATGGATAAACATTGATAGCTATATGTTTACTTTTTGCTGAAACAAAAAGGGGCAGATATTATGTGTAAATCTTTAAATTTCTTATCTCTCTCATATTTATAATTTTGTTGTCATAAAAAGGGGAGAGAATGTAAGTACCTCTACTTTGATACACCAAAATTATACTATCTACTAGACTAATCTTTCAGGACTTTCTCTCTAGATTCATGGACTAAAGAAGGAAGATTGCTGTTTTTCTTACTGAGTCATTTTATTTTTGAGTCCAGAATATTTTGTAAAGAACCTCAAATTAACTTCAAACAAATTTTTGCACTTAAACACAAAAATTAAGTTTTTAGGTTAATTGATCAACCAAATAATAAAATTGATCGAGCAATTTTGTTGATCAACCAACCAGATTAATTAATCGATCAAATCATCTCATTCTAAGAAGTTGATTAATACACCTTTGACCAACCATTTAACTTAATTAATTGACCAAACATTGATCGATCAAGTAACTAGGTTGACTGACCAAGTTACATTTTGATCGATCTAATTACCTTAATTGACCAACTAATTGAATTCAAATACATTCCTTTTCAAATCGAATTCTGTAGTATAAATAGAGGTCTAAGGTAGCCCTTTTTCAACACATTCCAAGAAGAAATCCTCTTAGAAAAAGAGCTCTCGTGCTTTCTCTCAAGTGCTTCTGTGCTTCTACTTCAACGCTTTTTAAAGCACATCGATCTAAACCTCTGTGAAAAAAATTCGATTTCATCTTTCCTTGAGGTTCCATAGGATTTTATTGTTATTATCTTTATTTACTTTAATTACGGGTCCCAAGTTGGGAAAGATCTGTTGTTGTTGTTATTGTGCTTCATTTTAGGTTGTAAAGAGAAGAGACTATCGTAAGAGGTTGTGCCACCCTCGTTTCAAGTGGTGCATTAGTGATTGACTAGTCTTGACTAGTTAAAAAATCCCAAGCTGAGAGGTTTAGGTAGTGGCTTTCACCTGGGAAGGATTTCCACTATAAATCTAGGTGTTATCTGTGCTTGATTTTCTATGGTTTGAATTGTCTTCGCTACTTTTCTATTTAATTTTTTAAAGGCAATACCATTTACTCCTCCCCTTTAGTATTCATTAAGATCTACAGGCAATCACACTAAGATGATTTCTAATGTTTAAAACATATGCTTGAGTGATTAATTCAAAGTCTTAAGTCTTTGATCTGAGAGTTTTTTTTTTCTTTGAACAGAAGCTGCAAAAGTTTTATTTTATCTAAGGTAAGCGATGCTTTGAATGTGATTTAAAAGAGATCTAATGGCAATGATTTTTCCAAGAGGGATCTAACATAAATCTACTTTTTTGATTTAATTGAGTGAAGCTTGAAACACCAAATTAGATTAAGATTAACTTCTAAAGTCACTTGTCGGTAGTGGTGAATTCAAAGAGCTGTCAGGTCTGGATGAACTATAGATCCAAAGACTTAAAGTGAATTCTAATGTTATTTGAGTGATTAAAAGAGTTTTTATGAGAGTTTAATATAGAACTACACTTCAGAAGCATTCATGTAGCATGTGTTACTTTAATTTGAGTTGTATTTCATGTTTAAAACCTGTTGATAGATGAACTATGTAATATCTGTCCAAAACTGAGTTTCAAGTGGATTTAATGATTAAACCTATTTTTAAAGTTGAATCTATTCTTATATGATGCTTGGATGTTTATAGTGGATGTATGTTGGTCTCCAGCATTTTTACACAATTTTGTAAGCATGAATTCAATTTCAGGCATTTTTTATTAGCCTAATTCTAGCATTTATGTTGAAAATACCATGAAAATTAAAAAAATAATGTAAATAAATAAAGAAAATGTGTCTTGAGTGAGAATAACCTATATAGAAGATGTGTGTATAGTTAGATTCGGATTTTTAGATTTTTAGCTAGAACATACCTACGAAAGTTATATACTTCTCAAGTTTCAAAATAAAAATTCTTAAAGCAAAAATAAAAAATGAAGCTTTCCTCTCATTCCCATAGCTTTCCTTCTACTTCTTCCTTCACTTACAACTCAAAAGCAAAATAAAAGTTAGAAAATAACACAAAAATCCTAAAAATCTCCCTTATATATAATGCATATAGTGTATATATGTATATAATACTAACTTATATGTAAACATATATATTATATGTAAATATTGTATATATATCATTTATACGTAAATAAGTTATGTATTATGTAAATAACATAAGTCTAACTTATCTTATTCATTAAGTTATAATGTATACTATTGCATAAATTAAGTATGTAAGCCTAAATATATTCTATATAAATATGTATATAACTTATAGAGATATACTTATATATATTATGCATGCATAATACTATATATATATAAATTAATATATTAATTACAGAATCTATTTTGTAAAATAATATATTTATAATTATTTATTTAAGTATGTAATTATATATGTAAAATATTATAAGTTAATGAAGTATATTAATAATTTAAGTTAATCTAATTTAGTAATTTAATTGACTAATATACAAATTTATACTGCATTCTAATAATCTATATTTTAACTTATTTTAAATATATTTGTCATGATTATGTATATATTGTATAATTAATTTATATGTATATAGTGTATACATGTTTATAAAATGTGCAAATATAAATAAATCTAATTAAATTATTTAAAAATATTAATTAATTATGTAAATATGTAAATTAAGTAAATTAAACTTTTATTAAGTAATTTATAAAATAATTTATAATGTATATAAGTAATTATAACTTTAACTAATTCAAAAATATATTTATATATTTATTTAACCTAAAATAATTATACCAATAGATAACCCTATATATAAGCTATACAACCATATAATTTAATTGTACATTAGATCCCTAATTGTTAGCTAATTAAGTCCCTAAAGATTGAGATAAAGCATGCAGTAGAATAGCGCTGAGATTAGTCCTACATTGGAAGTGTTAGAGCTGCTGAAGTCGTATTTAAGAAATTACGCTTAATAGTTGATTGAGTGACTGAGACATGAATGCCTGTGGGCACCTCTTGCGTGACATGAGAAATCCTATGCACTGCACATGCTGCTGGGCACGTGTATGCATCCGGGTTGCACGTGCGCATGTGTGTGCGTGGGCCCGTGTGGGCCTAATTTGAATATGTTGTGGCTATGCCCTCCCCCATAGGGGCCAATCAAGTAGTGGTACCGATTTAACCCAGTGGGTTGTTGATCCTGCGAAAAGTTGGCCCAATCTTTTTAGCCCAAGTGTTGAGTGTGTGAGCTAAGTCAAAAATGAAGTTAAGTCTTTGCACCATGTGTGTGTGTATGTGTGCTGTGTGCATGTTTATAGAGGTGTGTTATATATAAGTATATGTGCATTGTAGAGTATATATATGTATATATATATAATTGCAGTACATTTTATAACTAACTATTATGTATATATTTTTGTAATGACACCCTATTTTTACCTTAGTGTGTACATATTTTTCTTAAGGCTAGAACTAATTAAGTAAGCTGTGTGTAGTGTTATGTTTGCATTTATATAAATACTGTGGATGTCTGTAATGTATGTATATATATATATATGTTGTGAGTGTTTTTACATATTTATAAGTGTTGTGAATATATATAGGGTATGTTTAGTAAGATTTAAGTTTTGTATACATATTAGTGTTATGTATATGTGTAATATGTATATATGTATTATATGCGTGTATGTATTATCTATGTGTTAAGTAAATTAAGTATAAGTAGTATGTGTTAGTAGTGTATTGTAATAATTGATATTGTTTTTGTCTTGTCTTTGTATTTAGCTTTTAAGACAAGATTTGTGGATATAAGCTTTCTCTTCTCTTTTGTTTTATTTGTAAAAAGTTTAAATTGTATATAGAAATTAAGTGCAAATAACATAGTTTAATTTAGAATAGTTTTTGATGCATTTACCTCGTTTATATTGCTTAAGGCATTGTTTCACTAACTTCAATTCTTTTCTTTTAACCTGTAAATAATTGACTTAGATTAGTTGATTTGTTGATTGTATAGTTCCTAACTCATTCTTTTGTAAATAAACTTGATATTTTTAAAATAAAAGATAGATTTTAAATAATAGAAAGAGATGTATATCAATAATCGCCTCCCAGTAAACGACCTGGAATTAAGTAGTAAAAATTGTAAATAAATAAAATGGCATCCGTTTAGATTGAGACACTATACTACGACATCGATAATTAACCCTAAATTAATCTACAGTCCAGATAGTTCATCACTTGCATATTACTTTCCTTATTTATTTGCTTAGTACAATAGCATTTCCTCCAAGCATTTCCTTTACTTCCTTTCTTGTTATTTTGGTTTCTTGCTTTCTAGTTGATAATCTCACACACATACACTCTCACGCCACTCTCATTTTCACCACCATTACTCACATATCACACGCACAACACTTTACTACTCACTCTCACTTACATGCCACCACCATTGCCATGCTTGCACACACTCCAATCACCCATTATTTTCACCTACACCACAAGGCCACCATAGTCACACTTCACTTCACTACACTTCATTCATCACACTCACACACTAGCACATGCCCTCCTTAGGTAGAACCTACCCTCAGCACCAACATCACCATCACATTCCTTAGAAACCTAGCCTATGGCCATGCCATCTCCATTCCATCACACACACCAAGTCAACTCCATTGAGAACATTGTTACCGAACAAACCTTAGTGACACCTAAATATAGGATTCACGTATCTATTTTACTCATCTCAGCTATAGTTATTACCACCAACATTAGGACAAACGAGCACATCATTACTCACATCACCAAACACCTCACTGCTAGTCACATCCGCTC
This sequence comes from Thalassia testudinum, assembly GCA_037157565.1. NCBI lineage: Eukaryota > Viridiplantae > Streptophyta > Magnoliopsida > Alismatales > Hydrocharitaceae > Thalassia > Thalassia testudinum. Next base: position 54,901,102 of record JAZHRO010000007.1, read on the forward strand.
CCTTTACCATTCCATAATAGTTTAGATTAATGGCTGGGTATCTAATCATCATCACCCCCATTATCACCACCACCACCACCTTCACTCCTACACCTTACCCTATCCCACATCTACATGCTCTCATGCACCAAAGTTATCATCAAGTTAACCTTGTGATCACCACTATGATGTTGAGTGAGGAGTGATACTTGTATATATTTTGAGTTTCTTGTCTAAGTAGCTTCAAGCTACAATTAGTTAATGCAATGCTTAGTGTTTAGTGTTTATTTCAAATTTGTAGTGCTATCTTCTTTAATGAAAAGTGCAAGTTAGTGTTCTTATTTCTTATTGTGTTATTAATATTCAAAAGCAAAAAAAAATTGCAAAAGATGAAAATCACAAAAAGATCTTGTCATTCTACTTAGTTAGTAGTTGTGGTTATTTTCTCACTTCCTCAATTTAAGACAAATCCCAAAACAAAATCTATAAAAGGGAAAAGACAAAAAAAATGCATAGATAGCTTTCCCGCCTTTTGCAACCAAATCAAAAATCCAAAAAAAAAAAGGAAGCATTGTTAGTGTTTTGCTTACTTTGTCTCTTGCTAAAACAAGAGAAAAAGAAAAAAATGGCAAATAAGGAACTCCAATCTAGGCCCCTTCTAATCTAGCCTCCCCGTGGATCGATCGAGACTCCTTTATTTGTAATCAACTAAATTGAGTTCCATAATAATTTATCTAAATGACCAAGTGTATAGATATGAAAATCACACTACAACGATACTTAACTCAAGATCTAGCATCTATAGCACGTCAGACCCCTACAAGCATTCAGAGGAGTTTACCGAGGTCTATTCCATGGTGAAACTTTAGAGCTTTACTGATGAAGCCTTGGTGAGAACCCTATTTTCCTTCTCCCTTAAGGACAAGGAAAAACATTAGTACCATGCCTTAAATGCTACGATGAATGATTGGTATGCCCTTAAGGGAGAATTCTCGAAGAAGTATTTCCCGATGAGCAAAACCAACCACTACAAGAGGGAAATTATAGGTTTTACTCAATTAGCTGGGGAGCAATTCCATGAGACTTAAGAGTGCTTTAATGACCTGATATGGTTATGCCCCCATCATTAAGTGCCTAAATTAGGGATGCAAGTATTGGTAAACCCAACCTGAACCCGACTCAACCTGACCTGAAAAGAATGGGTAAAACCTAACCCAAACTTGACAGAATTCAGGTATGTGTTTATCCAAAAAACTCGACCAGGTATGGGTATGGGTATGAGTATAGATCTATACCTAATTACCCGACACAAATACACAAATAAAATCCTCGTTTACTTGAGATATATGTCCCACCCTAAGTCCTTCATTCCCCTAACTTTAATCTCCCTCATGATTCCCTTCATGATTTTGAAGGATGAAAGTGCTTCTGAAGCTTCCATTAAACATTTATTTCTATGATGGGGACCTTTTATTTGAAATGTACTATTTTGTTTCTTTGTATTTTTTATCTTTGATATATTCCCCTTCACGTTTTTTGTAATAATTTTAATGAGGTTCGCTAAAATTGGAGTAGCCTGAGCCCCTATTTTTAGTCTTGTTAAAAATAAATAATTGTTGAATCGTGTTATAGATTTTTTCCTTCTTGAACTCTAATTTAGGTCCGATTTGATTGTAAGATCAATTTATAAATATGTACTCGGTGCATAAATGGATATCCAATGGGTATATGGATATGGGTATAGGTTTGAATTTTTGTACTCGATGGGTAAATGGGTAGGGTATGGGTATAGATTTTGTAAATGGGTATGGGTATGGGTATGGGTTTAGCCAAACCCGACTTGAACCCAACCCATTTGCATCCCTATCCTAAATGGTAGTTGGTGGAAAGGTTCTACACTGGACTTTCTGACAGGCAAAGGCAAATAGTGGATACTGCGTGTTAACAAATGCTTGATCGATCGGGTTTGTAAGTCTCGTCGTAGTACAGTCGATCAAGCGTTGTAAACAAATAAGAAGTTTTATTACTCGAAAACCTAAGTATCCGAGGTCGAACACAGGGAGCAAATGGAATTTATTCACTAATCTCAATAATGTAATTTGAACACTTAAATCTACTCAAAATCTAATTTAGAATAAAATGCAGGAGTTTATGAATTAAAATGTAGCAAAAATATAGAGAGATTGAAATGAATAGGGCAAAAGTTTGATTTCTCTTGTCTCTCTTCTTCTTCTTCTATTCTTTAGCCTTCTTTTCCTCTACGACTACCCTTCTCTTCTGTCTTCTTCTGACTTAGATTTGCCTTTCTCTACTATAGTGCCTTTGCTTTTCTTCCTTGATTGCCTTCTTCTTCCTTGGCCTTGGCTTCTTCTTGCTTTTCTTCTTCCTTGATTTCTCCTTCCTTCTTTTGTTCTACCTTTGCTTCTGCCTCTACCCTTTTCTTCAGCTACACCTTCTTTGGCTACAGTACTTTCTCTTTCTCTTGGCTTCTGCCTTCCTTGCTACCTTCTCCTTCTTTCTTCTCGACTTCAACCTTCTCTTCCTTTTTTCTTCTTTCTTCTCGGCTTCAACCTTCTCTTCCTTTCTTCGTTTCCCTACACATAACGAAGAGCAAAACCTACCCGTACCCTCCCCCACGTACACTCTCTCTCTCTGTTTCTCTCTTGGGTTCACTCTCCCAGAGCCAGGTCAGGTAATCAGGTCGAGTTTCGCGTGCCCGGGTCCAGGTGCACCGGCGTGGGTGGTGCACGAGGACTGCGGTTAAACAGGTCGATCAGCCAAGTCGGTGGGGGCATAGGTCGCGAACAAGGCGGGTATGTGTGGGCGAGGGGACATCACCCCGTGTCTTGAGGCAAACAGCTAGAAACACAAAAATAATAAAAACCACTCACCACGCGCTAAAGTTTCTGATGTGGGACTAAAAGTCCCACTCGCTTCCGCGTGCGCCCGCAGGTGATTTCTTCGCCTCATTGCCGCTGCTGTGATCCCTCTCAAGGCCACTCACTTGGCTGGATGAGCGCACGAGTCCAACCCACACCTCCTGGACCTGGAGACCCGGAGCAAAGAAGCCTGGAGCGAAGCTTGCAAGCAAGCTTGCTTCATGCTTCAATGGCAGCAAGGGGCCTGACCTAAAACTCATGAATATGGCCTTGCGACCTCATTAGAGCACATGGGAAGCTTCGCTGTGTCACGCAAAGGTGAGGCGGTTGGTGGCTGGCTGGGGGGTGGCCTAGGCATGCGTGCCTAGGTCGCTCTGTGGCCATGAAAATGGGTTAGCTCGGTGGGCGTTTAGGGAAGTGATGGCGGTCAGTGAAGGGGTGGAAAATGCTCAGTGGATGATCGCGGAGGTTTTGAGGTATCTGGCGAGGCATGTGGAGGCGTGGAGTGGTGGATGCGCCTTCGCCGGTGATCAGCTGGAGGTGGAGAAGATGGAGGTGGTCTGCGGCATCGAGGGGATAAAAGTAGAAATAAAGGAGGGGGAAATGAAGAGAAGAGGGAGCGGAACAGTTCTAACCTAACTAAGTGGATGAAGGGGGATAGAAAGGTGGCTGGCCATACCTGCCGCCACCGGAGAAGAAGCTTCCAGAGGAGGGACAACGGCGACGATGAAGGGCTTGAGGCACACGCACGAGTATGGCACGGCGCGGAGGAAGGAGATGAGGACGTCTCTGCCACTAGTATTGTGGCAGAGCGACGAGAAGGAGGAGCAGGGATCACAGAAGCCTGCTGGACACCTAGCTGGAGGAGAAAGGATGAAATTGGGGGTGGTTCTCTGGCCAAGCCAAGCTAATTCTGTGTGGCCGGAGATGAGGGTCTCTTTATAGGTGTTGGCAGGGGCTCTTGTGCTTGGAAGACAAGCTTCCAAGCGCAAGAGTCCTCACCGGAGAAGGATTTCAGGGAGATACCCAAATATCTCTAGCATTCGCACAAGAGATTGGGTGCAAATCAGATCAGAGAATTATGCTCAGATGGAAGGGAATTCCTCAGAGAATCTCCCTTCCAAATCTGGGAGATCTCTGAGGAATCAGGGAGAAATCCCCCTCAATTCCTTGCCGGAGTAGGACTCCTCCACTGTAATGGTGAAGGGACCTAATTGTTAGAGTGGCAAGGAAGTTAGGGAGGTCTATGCAATGAATTTCAAAAGCTAGGGGTCAAAATGTAATTGGGTGGACTATTTTTCAAAGTGGGTCAAGATGACCTCCCCTTAGGTCCAAATTTTGGTACAAATCTAATTTGGACCTAAGAAATCCAATGGTAAAGTTGGATCTTAGGTTTGACCACATTTGACTAGACATTTTACACAAAAATCCAAATTAGGTCAAATATCTAGCTAAGACCCCTACTTAGGTCAAAATAAGTTCCAAAGGCAAATTTGAAGGTTCTAAACTCTAGAAGAAATTTTTCCATGAATTTTAGATGGTTTAGTTGATTTTTATCCTAACCAGAACCTTGTTGAATTAAGTGAGTTTATTTTAGGGTTACAGAATGTCATTTAATTCTTAGATTGCATATGAACCCATTTCTGACTGAATGAACTCACTTTTTATCTTATTAAGACCATTTGACCCATGTTTAGCCCCTGAGTAATCCCGTTGATGTACTACAATGGTAAAATTACAGTTTTACCCTTTATTTCATGTTTTCTTCTCAGAACAATAATTCCTTGAATTAGTCCCTTCTCTTGGTTATGTAGGAGCTTTTATTCTCTTTCTTTGGTCAAAATGAGCTAGTTAGGGCTCATGATGAGATTCTCATCACTGCGTGTGCCAAAACCTTTCTTACTGAAATGGAGGATGAGGCTTGGACACTATTTGAGACACTTAGTGATAATTCTATCCACTTAACCTTAACTTATCAGGATAGAAAATCATCCATCCTTTAAAACATAGTGGAAGCTAGTAAAGACAAGGCCACTTAGAATTTAATCTTCCAAATTCAATTGTTGAACCTGAATTTTGAGAGGCTCATGTCAAACCTCGACACATTCTCACAGTCAGCTTCCCAAGTCTAAGCTATTTCTGAATGCTCCATTGGCCAAAGCACTCTTCACACAACTATTGAGTGTCACTTGGAAAATCAATTGCCCGAGTTAGTTCAAGAAGACTTGAATGCTGCCAAAGGGTTCCTTCCACCTCCCAAGAACAACCCGTATTCCGACACCTACAATCCTAAATGGAGGAACCATCCCAATTTCTCGTGAAAGCAAGGTAATGCTTTCAACTTGGGGAACATAAGATCCCAACCCACCCAACCCTTCCATGCACAACAATTCCAACCTCCTCCACAACCCAACAATTCTGAGTTGGATGACATTAAGGCAATGATGAAGGCCATGAAAGAAAGCCAGAATATGATCATTCAATATCAAAATAAGGCAATCCAAGAAATGCAATCCTAAATTATCTACCTTGTTGAGTCTATTAGGCAATGTGATCATGGGAAATTACCTAGGTCATCTTAGGAGAATCCTAAAGGTAAAGGCCCTTTATAAGGGAAAATGCTAAGGCTATGACTGTTTTGAGGAGCGACAAAGAAATTTCTAAACCTAAACTAGCTCCTACGATCACCCCTCCTACCAACTCAACCTTGACTCTCACTTCCACTGAGAAAGAGCCACTCAACCTCTCCTCACTTGAAATCACTCATTTGGAGAATGTTGTCGTCATTCTACCTCTTTCTTACCATGATAACCCCTTCACCCAGAGGCTGACAGTCCCTTTCCAGAGCATTTATCTACCCCTGGGGCATCTTCTGTTGGCTCATCTAGAGGCAAAGATAGGATGGAAGAAATTATGGAGACATTCAAGCAAGTTCACATTAACCTGCCTCTATTGGATGCTATCAAGCAGATTTCATCTTATGCTAGATTCCTGAAGGAGCCGTGGACGTAGAAGGGAAAATCACGAAAGTTGGTCCATGTTAAGGTTGTCCATCTCAACCTAGTCAGCTCGATCCTACAACATGGTACACCACCCAAACTGAAGGACCCAAGAGCCCCATATGTTTTTGTGGTCATTGGAGACCAACGCATTGATGAGGCTCTCCTCACTCTGGGTGCAGGAGTTAATATATTGTCAAGCTTGGTTTATGAACTATTAGACGAAGATGAGTTAAAGCCTAGCCCCGTTATCCTTTAGGTAACTGATAGATCACTCAAGACACCACGTAGGCTTCTAGAAGATGTCTTGGCGAGAGTGGACTTCTTCTTTCCTATCAATTTCATTATATTGGATACTGACCCATCCAACAAGCCCACCAAACCTTCGATTATTTTAGGGTGTCCCTTTTTCGCCATGGCCAGTGCCTCTATTAATTGCAAATCTCAGGCACTAAAAGTGGGCTTCAAGAATTGGAAAATGCAATTGAATGTGTTTGATGCTTATAAACAGCTTGGATTGGAAGATTATTCTCAAATTGAGGTGATCGATGAGATTGTAGAGTAGACAACACTGGCTCTTTTGTGTGATGATCCCCTCTGAATGGTCATCTCTAAAGACCATACACAAACAATTGAAGAATGTAAGGGAGATATGCTAGAATTATAAGAGTTGCTAGGTGTCAAAGCTGAGCCCTTCTCTCCACCATGTAAAATCAAGGTAGATCTGCTATTGGAGGTGCGAACATCAAACCTAGTTCCCTTAATTCAGAACCTCGATTCAGAAAGCTCCCAACTTGGAGCTTAAGCCACTCCCAAAGTCCACTATTAGAAAAATGTGATATGTCGTCAGTTCCTTTCCGTTGGTTAATAAAACCAATGGCAATATTATTTTTACTATCTCTTATTAAAATAAGCGATGGTGAAAGCCTGTACTCAACCAACCATCGGTTGAAGAAAAGTGATTGGGCGTGCAGTTGTTATTAATATTCGTCGTCACTGTAGTAAGTGATGGCAAATATATTTTAACCGTCGGTTTGTTGAATAAGCAACGGAAAATATATTTTTACCATCAGTTTGTTGAATAAGCAATGACAAATATATTTCTACAGTCAGTTAGTGTCATAAGCAACGGCAAAGGAATGTATTCATCTGTGATAAATCCATTTCCACAGTGATGTAGACACAATTATTGAGGGTAACATGCCTATTCATGCATGTTACTAGGCTTAGATTTACATTTCATGTTATAAATATTGCATAGCATACATCATTCTGCATTTAGAGTAGTATATAATTTAGGTTAATTGCATCCTTTTTGTGGTTAGGAGAGAAGAATATTTATTTCAGAGCCTCGGATTGATGATCCAACCGTACAGATCTGATCAAGATGACGATCAGAGTCCAACACCTCCGAAATCGCCTTGATTGGAGTCCCGTAGCACCATATGCAGTCCGAGGAAGATCAACGGCCAAGGGACTAGGTGACATAATTTAGAGCTTCAAATGACAAATCCGACCATGTGGATAGATACGGGTCGACGATCGCAGCCCAACGGCACCAAAATCGACTCAATCCGACCTCTGTAGCAGCCCCTGCAATGAAAAGAAGATGGATGGCCCAGATTGAGCCACGTGGCGCAACCCAGGCCACCATGCGCACGCACGCACCATCGCACGTGCACAACAGCGTGCACGCAAGCGCGTAGCGCAGGAGCATGCACCAGCGCAGCAGCAGCATGGGCGCATGTGCTGTCTTCAGCAACGTTTACGGCGGATCTTCAGCGACATTTATGACCGTCACTAAATATCATATATATGAATTTGATTCTTTCCTCCAATATAAAAGAACCCCTACCCCTCCCATTTTTCTTCATCTCTTCTTTTCTTCCTCTCACCACCTCCAAGGCTCTAAAGAGAGCTTGTCCCAAGCCCAGGATGCTCCTCTAGAGTAGAAAATCAAATAGTTTTCCCTCCCCTCATCCCCATTCGTGGAGCATCCCGTGGCCGTCCTCTCACCACCCTTCGGGAAGAAGATCCTCGCCGCGATGCCATCTTTCCCCATCCTCCATCCTCTGGCTATGTCTTCCTTCATCCCTCTCCTCACCACCTTCCTCCAGGCAACGTCAGAGCGAGTCGTCCTCCGAGCAACCGTCGAGGGGGATTTCTCTCACCTCATTCTATCTTTCTACGCTTTCATAGTGTAGATTTTCTGCTTTCATAGTGTTACAAACATTCGTTTATAAATAGATGATTGTTTCTCTCTCTTTCTCTCTCTCCTATATTGTTACAAATAGATTTGATAGAAGTCATCAACTTGATCTCTTGCCCTGCTAAAAATACCAAAAAAATTAGAAAAGATAAAAACGACAAAAAAAAGAAATAAAGCAAAGTGTGGATTTTTATAAAACCAAACGTTCGTCTCCCCGTGTTTGACCCGGGACTTACTTTTCGAGTTTTGATTATAAATTTTATCTGATAGACGCATTTTGCGAGCTATGACTACGGGTCCTCCAAAACCCTGATTTTTAATTCACAAATTGTGCCACCAACATTTTAGCACCGTTGCCGGGGAGGCAACGCTCTTTGGTTTTTCTCGCATTTTTTCCACCTTACCTAACTTTTATCTCACTTTTTCTCTAATCTTACTATGATTGCAGGTACTCTTCCAAGGCGGGCCAAAGTAGTTAGATCGGAGAAAAGTGCGGATGAAGGTTTTGTAAGTTTATCCCCACCACCCCCACCCACTAGTTCATTTCACCACACTAATAACTCAAACCCAAATCAACTTAGGTGATTTTTATGAACCTTAGGATAGATTTGATTGTTTGTTTGCCATCTCCACTCATCTCACCCCCGCATATATAAAAAAAAATAAAAAAATATAATCTTCTCTTATGGGATTTTCTGAAAACTGCACACTTGACACCCACAACTTCTCACCCTAAGGCGCACAATTACATCGATTCTACCACTAACCGGGATCTAACCTATGGACCCGGTACACTTAACTTAACACACAAATAAGTGAGTAGAAATCTGATTAAGTTAAGACTTTTTGTGTGCCTTAATCAAGTGGTGCAATAGGCCAATTGCCTGAACTGTTTGGGCCGCACCACTCAATCAAAAACTGATCCATCAAGTAGCTTGCCACTTAGGATTGATCCTTAGGGCTGAACCAGGTACTTCACATTATTTATTTTTTCAAAGGAACATATCATCACCCATGTTTTCAAAACTTAGAGTGTTCTACTAAACCTTGATTGAACCAACCTAAGAATTAAACCCTAAAAGCTACTAAACAAGGTTAAACCCAAAAAGACACATCATCAAATAACCTTGTTTGCAAACCCTGGTTGTGCATGCACACACATTTGAATCAATCATTAAGGGCACAACCCATCTAAAGGGCCCATCACATTCTAAGAGCACAATCATCCCAAGCCTAATTAAAATCGAGTAGACGTTGGCCTTAAGGATTGATTCATTCGTCAGGGCTCAGACGAAGATTTTTTTGATTAATCTACATCTGCTGGTCCATCTGATGTCTAGCTGGGGGAGTATTGTCAAACAACCGTGACTGGGGGGTACACTAGGAACTGGAGGTCCAAGCCAAAGGAAGAACCTTCTCCCTAGTCCCCCCTTCTAACTGGTTGGATTGACTGGATAAAAGTAGACCAAATCATTTATAATCTCAAGATGGGTCCAAGGAGTCTGTAGGTCTTTAGGCTAACCTACCTAAGGATAAGGTTGATTGATTATACTGCAGGGCACCTTTCTCTCTTCTATTTTCCCTCCTATTCTACCATATATCCTTCCACTTCTTACACGCATTTCCCATCCTATCCTCCTACCACCACTTATCCCCAGGATGATTACTATTTCGACTTGACTTGTAATTACCAATCCACTAGCCGAGATGACTTTGATTGGGGATATGAATACGGACCTCAATGTCCAAGACCTAACCCTGGACAATAAGACTATGGTTACTATCCTTCCCAAACCTACAATGATTATGGATCTCCATCCTTTGATGACCAAACCAACCCGATCTACAATCAGGAAGGATATAATGATTATAACACCTACCCTCCCTAGTATTCCACTGAATATAGGTCGCCACCATCCTTTGAACAACCTAGAATGACCTACTTTCAGGGAGGGACCCGAGAACCTTGACATCTTGACTCCCTTAGATTTAACCCAAACCCACCCAAACCTAAAAAGAACCAATCGGTTCAGGTGAACTAGATCCAGGATAGGGTGTTGGCTAATTTGAGGAACACTATACAAACTTTAGAAGCTCAGCCAACACCATGCACTGAAGCATTGGAGCCTATGATAAAAATGATTGATGAGCTGAATAACTCTTTATTAGATTTGCTCCAAAATATTAGGGATAGGGACCTGGGTGAGTTTCTTCTTAGGAAGTTGTCAAGCTTGAGGATGAAATTTGTAGTTGCCCTAGTCAAATCTTGGGATGATTCTCAAGATGAGCCCCCTTCAGGAGAGCCAATGTCTGAACCTGCTCAGGTGCTTGTTGAGGGGGATACATATTCTGAGATTGGAGATGACCAAGTTGGGCTAGAGCAACTCTTTGAGGATGAATCGAGTTTCTCACCTGAGATCCTAGAGCTAGGTAATGACGAAAAATATGTCTCCACGGACCATGAAATGACATATGATTTTGAGACATATATAAATGAGGATCATGGATTCTTTGATTCTGAGGGTGAGGAATCTCTTAGTGAAGTCTCACTTGAGCTTAAGGAAGACGATTTTAGTGAGACAAATGGGTTCGAGGAGCATGATGAACCATTTGATAGCCCAGTCATAGAAGATTTTGATTTGGTTGGGGCTAACTTAGAGGATTCGAATCCTCATTTACTTGATGATTCAATCAGTGACCCCATTCCTCATCTGCACCCTGAAGAGCTGACTTCTGAGATCATTGTGCCCAATTCAATCTTGATTCATCCACGATTTCTGGACTTGGGAGAACCATATGGGGTGAATGATATGCTAGAGGTCCTGAAGCCTGAACCCTTGATGTTGGATGATAGAATTGTTCAAATAAAAATTTGGGAGGCTAATTTTGGGGGAACTTTGATTTTGGATCTAAGGGTACCTATTGACCAGAAACCACCTACTTTCTACTAGGACCCTTACGATATCTTTCACGTGCAACCCAAAATTGAAATAATTGATTATTTTTCTGAGCTGAACGTTAAGTGGACATTTGAACCTAGTGAAACAAATCTACCCATTGTTTGCCACTTTAGTCTTGGGTTGCACACCACCAAACCACAAGCTCGACCCCGCAAACACAACAATCTTCAGTTTTGGGTGATTTTCATCCAGAACCTTAGAACCACTCGACCCTAGCACATGGGTCTGCACCATAACCTGGTCCACAACTGTGGACATATTCTGTTGGAAGGCCTGAGGATCAATATCTTTATTTTGATTCTGACCCGCACTTGTGAATTCTCAATTTCTCCTTTGTATGTATATTATGCCTAGCTAAAGGCATTAAATTTAGCACGTGTGTATATTCCTTGTTCTCTGTAGAGCTGACCGGATTTTCATGAAATTCAGGTAATATTCTCTTTATTTCACCCTTTTCATGTCTTTGTTTTTACAATGAGGACATTACATCATTTAGGATGGGAGAGTGGATATCTTATCCTGAAATCATTTTGTTAACTCTATAGAATTTCTTCTAGTTTCTTTTAAAAAAAATTGAAAATTCTAAAAAAAAAAAAGGAGAAGAGAACTTAGGCATTTGGAGGTTATTAACTTTAGGAAATGATACCTTAAGACCTAAATACTTAGACTCTTCAGGTCTTCTGGCTTAATTAGCTCGGGTGTCCACTCGAATGTGGACTTAGTCTCGACTCTTCGCTATGTCAATCTTATTTTAATTCGATAAATAATTTGGCATGATAAGTCTGCAACTTATCAACTTGCCCTCTGATTCGAGGGGGTTTTAAGTCTAAGCATCTACACTCCTTTTGCACCGACACACTTTCCAGTGGTTTCTTCGAAAATTGGGTAGGTAATGAACTATCTAGGGTGGTATGGCTAGCAAGCTGTCAGTGGTAACACCTCATCGATCGATTTTCCAGAACCCATCCATAAGACCATTTTCGTTGTGCTGCTTTTAGGTAAATCTTAGATCAGGGAAGCCACCTACTTGAAAAAAAAAATAAGAAGGAAAAGAAAAAAATATATAGAAAAAGGAGAAAAAATAAAAAAATAAAAATAAACAAATAAAACCACACTTCACCGCATGAGTATGGCTAGCAAGTTACCATGGGTAACAACCCATTGGTCGGTTGTCCAGAGCCAGCTCACAAAAATGCAAATAATTCCCAAAACACTTAGGGAAGAAGCAAGAAAGTAGAATAAACTAGGGAGATATACACTGGGTTCACCCTTATTTTGACCCCATAAATAAAAGAAGTAGGGAGAAAGCTACCGTTTGAAAAGATAAACCTCTAAGCAAGGTCACTTAGGGTCATAGAAACCCAAAGTCCATTTTAACGGTCGCCTAGTGAGTCTTTCACACTTTTCACTAGATGCTTAGCACTTAGAGTCCTTTTCGAGTCTTGGACGGGTCAGGTAGCTGTAAAAAGTTATCCTAGAACTCTCAAACTCCAAAAGTACAAAAAAAATTAGAAAAGAAAAATAAAAAAAAATGTATCTTCCCTTTTCAAATAAGGAGAGAACTTGGGCGATCTGCATTCTGGCAAACGTCTGGGTACTATTGAGTTTTTGTTGTTTAGGACCTTAGTTGAAATTTTCTATTGTCAATAAACGACTAACGCCTAAGCGATCGAATCCTAATTTTGTTTTTATACATAGCATGTAGTTTAATTTTGCTAGAAACTAGCAAAAGATAGGCATGAGGATATGATATAGACACAATTATTGAGGGTAAAATGCATATTCATGCATGTTCCTAGGCTTAGATTTACATTTCATGTTATAAATATTGCATAGCACACATCATTCTATATTTAGAGCAGTTGTATATAATTTAGGTTAATTACGTCCTTTTTGTGGTCAAAAGAGAAGAATATTTATTTCGGAGTCTCGGATTGACGATCTGACCATACAGATCAGATCAAGATGACGATCGAAGTCCAACGCCTTCGAAATCGCCTCAATCGGAGTCCCGTAGCACCAAATGTAATCCGAGGAAGATCAACGGCCAAGGGACTAGGTGACATAACTCAGAGCTTCAAATGACAAATCCGACCGTGCAGATAGATTCGGGTCGACGATCATAGCCCAACGGTGCCAAAATCGACTCAATCCTACCACTATAGCAGCCCCTACAACGAAAAGAAGATAGACGGCCCAGATCGTGCCACGTGGTGCAACCCAGGCCACCCATGCGCACGCATGCGCCACCGCACGCGAACCGCAGCGTAGCCACACGCGCGTGCTCAGCAGCAGTGCATGCAAGCACATAGCACGCAGAGCCCGCGCCAACATGGGGGCGTATATTGTCTTCAGCGACGTTTGCGGTGGATCTTCAACGACGTTTACAACCATCACTAAATGTCATGTATACGAATTTGATTCTTTCCTCCACCATAAAAGGACCCCTACCCCTCCCATTTTTTTTAATCTCTTCCTTTATTCCTCTCACCACCTCCAAGGCTCTAGAGAGAGCTTGTCCCAAGCCCGAGATGCTCCTCTAGAGTAGAAAATCAAATAGTTTTCCCTCCCATCAACCCCATTCGTGGAGCATCCCGTGGTCGTCCTCTTACTGCCCTTCGGGAAGAAGATCCTCGCCGCGATGCCATCCTGCCCATCCTCCGTCCTCCGGCTATGTCCTCCTTCGTCGCACTCCTCACCACCTTCCACCAGCAACATCAGAGCAAGTCGTCCTCCGAGCAACCATCGGGGAATTTCTCTCACCTCATTCTATCTTTTTACACTTTCATAGTGTAGATTTTCCGCTTTCATAGTGTAACAAACATTCGTTTATAAATAGATGATTGTTTCTTTCTCTCTCTCTCTTATATTGTTGCAAGTAGATTAGATAGAAGTCATCGACCTGATCTCTTGCCTTACTAAAAATACCAAAAAAATTAGAAAAGATAAAAGCGACAAAAAAAGAAATAAAGTAAAGCACAGATTTTTATAAAACCAAATGTTTGCCTCCCCGTGCTTGACCCAGGAGTCACTTTTTGAGTTTCAGTTATAAATTTTATCTGATAGACTCGTTTTGTGAGCTACAACGACGAGTCCTCCAAAATCCCAATTTTTAATTCGCGAAGCGCACCCCCATCACACAATAATTTATCTTTCCAGACGTCCGACATATTGTCAGATGTCCAACTTGTCGTCTAGGCAACTTATCTAGAATCCTGTTTAGATCTTGTGAAAATAGGAAGAAAAGCAACTTAGTATTAGATGTCTAACATTTATCACAGACGTCTTATAATTGAAGCTTTGTCGTCATTTATATGAATAAGTGACGACGAAAGGTTGATTAAAATTTCCAACCAAAATTTGGGTACAATGGAGGAGGAATTTAATTTATCATTTACTGTCGGTTTGTTGAATAAGCAACGGTAAATATATTTTAACTATCAATTAGTGTCATAAGCGACGACAAAGGAATGTATTTGTCTGTGATAAATCCATTTCCACAGTAATTTGTCTTTCCAGATGTCTGACGTATTGTTAAACGTCCAACTTGTCATCTGGGCAACTTATCTAGAACCCTGTTTCAATCTTGTGAAAGCAGAAACGAAAGCATCTTAGTATTAGATGTCTGACATTTATCCCAGACATCTTAAAATCAAAACTTTGCCATCATTTATATTAATAAGCGACAGCGAAAGGTTGGTTAAAATTTCCAGCCAAAATTTGGGTGCAATGGAGGAGGGATTTAATTTATCATTTACCGTCGATTTCTGATATAACATACGATAAAGATCAGCAAAAGGGCAGTTAAAATTTCTAACCAAAATTTGGGCGCAATGGAGGGGTGATTCAATTTATCCTTTACCGTCGATTTCTGATATAACAGACGGTAAAGATATGTTCATCATACTCATCTGCAGAGCCCTCTCCTCCCCCATCACATATTCATTTTCCCAAAACCTAAGGTGCACCGCCGGAGCTCCTCGTCACCGCCCCTCCTACTCCTTAGGTAACTACTCCTTATCCTCCTCCACCCTACCATCCCCATGCTCCTCCTCCTCCTCCTCCCTCTCCTTCTGCTGCCCTCCTTCCCCTCTGATAGCCTCCTCCCCATCCTACCAGCCCCCTCCTCCTCCCCAAACCCCTCCTCCGCCTGGTCCTCCACCCCCCTCCACCTCCTATCCCCCTCCTCGTCCTTCACCCCCCCTCCACCTCCTCCTCCTGCCCACTCCTCCTCTTGCCCTCTCTGCCCCCATCCACCTCCTCCTCTTGATCCTCCGCCCCCCACCCACCTCCACCCCCATCCACCTCCGCCTCCGCCTCCTATCCCTTGCCCCCCTCCTCCTCATCCTCCGCCCCTCCCCTTCCACCTCCTCCTCCTGCCCCAACTTCTTTGGCCTGGTTGCCGCCAACTTCTTTGCTTTCTTGGATGATGGGGAATTGCTCATTTTTTGTCTTAAGGTGGAGTTTAGCAGCCAATGTGTATAGTTCCTAGGCTATTCTTGTTTCTTAATTGGATGAATGTTGTTTTTGTTTAATTGGATGAATGTTGTGTTCTTGGCTTTTAGGTTGTTTAGCAGCTAATGTGGATGGTTTTCTTTGTCAGAGAGGCCTTTGAAGAGTGGTCTTGACTTGTGGATGCCATTGGTGGGTGACATACTATGAAATATCAGATTAATGGAGTTGTGGCTCCTCTTACTTAAGATAGAAACTTGTCTACATTGGCAATCGAGAAGGGAGTTGTTGGTGTGGTCAATTAGATAAATTGATAATTTATTAAGGGATTATAGACTAATCCATGTTCATAAATTATTCATACAAAGTAAATTTTTGCTTCATTAATAAAAAGGATGAGGTTTATGACAGTCTTTCGGAAGCACATGGATGCTGACTAGGCAGATCATATGTGGATGCTGTGGAGGATGTATGCTACCTATTTTTTAGATGTGATTTCTTAAGATCAGATGGGTGGTACTTCTACTACCACAGACGCCAATGAGTTTGAGGAGTCCCTAAATGTGGAGGTGATGCAGGTGCTAAAAGTTTTGCAGTTTGTGTGGATTTGAAGGATCAGGATAATCATTTGAATTCATGGCTTTCAAAAGAGAGACCCTTAAAGGGAAATTCCAACCTATTATCACGGTAGCCTTTCTGTTGAGTAGAATGGTCAAGCATCAATATGCACTGTGCTATATTGGTTATCCATTGGTTCTTGGTCTCATTGCCTGCTAAATTCCCCATCATCGAAGATCTTATGTTAATATATTTGTTATTAGCATTTAAGAATATAATCTGTTATTTAATTAATTTTACTTTTGAAAATACAAGTTATCGGTGTTAGGTACACTCGAAAGCTGTAGTAGTTGGAGGTATATATATATTCAATTTTTTAATTTAATTGAATGATATTTTATTTTTTTGTTGAATTTATTTAATATTCAAATTACTTATTATTTAGATGCACACACTTGCTAAAGAAGATATATGCACGTGAAGCCAAATATTAGGTATTCTAACCCCTAGGGTAAAAGTCCTCCGAGTCAAATTGTGTCCAAATTACTCGCCCATCGAGACTTATGAACATGTTTTACAGACAATGCAGGAAGTGTATGTATACCTCACTTACATGCATGATGTGTTGTCTTTGTAGCATGCCATAAGACTCAATCGACTTTAGTTTGGTGAAGTACCGAACTAAAGAAGGTCCTTAAAGATTTGATCACAACTTAGTTTTGCTTGTTACATGTAACCTTGTGTGGTGAAATTTTGGTTGCTTCTTCCTGCTCTTCTCTGGTATACCAACTAAACTTATATAGTTTCCTACGGTGCCCTTAATTGACTATTAAAGGAAATCTAGCTAAGGTTAATATTGGAGGGTATACTAGACAAGTGCAGAGAGATGCTGCCGAAATTTCACCACACTAAGGTTACATGTAACGAGCAAACCTAAGTTGTGATCAAATCTTTTAGGATGGACTATAAAGTGAAAATCTTAATCAAGATACACATCATTCAGTCCTTTCCCTTCCTAGTAAGTGATTTATTACATTAAATTTTAGGTTACAATGGATAAATCCTGGATTGGATTGTGTGGTTCAGATTACACCAGATATAAGGATGGAGTAATTTCATTCCTAGATTGGGCCTTTGATGATGATAGGAAGATATTTAGGTGAGGAAGCTAATTTGAGAATATCTTCTGCACATGCAGAAGATGTTTGAAAGGTTCCTTACATGATCATAATACTGTGCTCGAGCACTTGATTTATAATGGATGGTAGCAACATTACACTACTTGGGTAGCTCATGGACAGGAGTTGACTGAGAAAGTCATAAACAATGAAAACACTATTGAAAAAGAGATCGATGAGGAAATTGGTGATAGCGGAAGTGAAATACAGGATACGTTGAATGAGATGAGAGCAACAGAGGATATAAATACATATGAGGAAGATCCGTTCAGTTATGATCCATTCTATAATGTTGTTAAGGCATTTGAGGATCCTATTACTCCTAATGTTACGAAAATGTCAAAATTATCATTTTTGTTGAAAATGTTTCAACTGAAGGTTATAAATAGAACTAGTGCTAAATTCATGTAAGAAATATTTCAGTTTATTGCTGAGTTGTTGAATAATCCTAATGGTTTTTCAGCTTCATGGTATGAGGCAAGAAAACAAATTCGTAAGCTTGGTTTGGACTATCAGAAGATTGATGCATGACTGAATGACTGCATTCTTTTCATAAATGAATTCACAAGCTTAAGTAACTGTCATGAATGTGAACTTGAGAGATATAAGGAAGGTCAAAATGAAAGTAAGAGGAAACAATCTCAGAAGGCTTTTCGTTACTTCCCACTGACACCTAGGCTTCAACGCCTTTTTATATCAAGTAAAACTGCATGGTTGATGACATGGCACCAGGATTGTAAATATCAAGATGGAAGATAACGTCATCCTACTGACTTAGAGGAGTGGAAGAGATTCGACAAAAAAAATAATTCATTCGCTTTAGAAGCAAGGAACCGCAGTTGGGTCTTGCAAGCGATGGATTCAATTCATTTAAGAGTATATACCCATCGTGCTCTATATGCCTAATGGTAATTGTCACTTATAACTTACCTCCATAGTTGTGTATGAGATCATCATTCATGATGCTGACCTTATTAATCCCAGTTCCAAAATAACTAGGAAATGCAATAGATGTTTATCTCTACCCATTAATCGATGAACTAAAATAGTTGTGGTTCACCGACGCGAAGACATATGATGCAAAAAAGAAAGAATTTTACAATATGCATGTAGCATTGTTGTGGATCATAAACAATTTCCCAGCGTACGCAAATTTGTTAGGTTGGAGGACTAAAGGAAAGCTTGCTTACACAGTCTGTATGGAAGACACTCATCACCTACGACTACCAAAAAGTAAGAAATTCTGTTACTTAGGACATCACAGATTTCTACCTATTGAACACAGATGGTGAACATCAAGTTCATGAGTAAATTTGATGGCATGATGTGTTTGTATTCAAAGAAAAATCCAAAAAATAAACTTAGTACGGATTCTATCAGGTTGCTGGGTCAGGTTATAATGGAGAGATTACAAGAAATGAGTGAGATACAGTTAGGTTGACCATCCAAATAAGACTAGATGACCTCGAGGAATTCTAGATTTCGAAAGAAAAGCATTTTCTTTATGGAGCTGCCATACTGGAGAGATCTTACAATACATCATAATTTAGATATTATGCACATCGAAAAAAATGTGATGGATAATATCTTAGACGTATTAAATCTGATCGATGATCCAAAGGACATGGTAAAAACAAGAGAAGACATGAAGAGTTTGGGGATACATCCGAAGCTTCATATTCAAGAGGATGATGGCTACTTCTCACCTGCTATTTACAGCTTGAATCAGGACCAGAAGAGTAGATTGCTCTCCTTCTTAAAGGAAATTTAGGTGCCAGATGGATTTTCCTCGCAGCTTCCCCATTGTGTGAATGAAGCGCAAAGAAAGATATCTGGCTTGAAAAGTCATGACTCACACGTTTACATGCAAGTATTTTTGCCACTGGCGATATAGGGGATACTGCTAGAGCCAGTTGTTGATTCAATCACAGAGATGAGCAGATTTTTCAAAGCTGTTTATTCGAAGATGCTACAAAATGATACGTTGGATTACTGAGATAAACAAAGTCATTACTCTCTGTAAGATGGAACAGATTCTTCCCCCAACCTTCTTTGATGTAATAATTCATCTCATGCTGCATCTTGCAAATGAAGCAAGAATCGGTAGACCTATACAATTTAGATGGATGTATCCTGTGAAGCGATTTTTGAAAAAGCTTAAAGATTATGTTTTAAACAAGGCAAAGCCGAAATGATCAATTATAAAAAGCTATCTTGTGGAAGAGTGTATTAATTTTACGTTCATGTACATGAATGAAACAAACAACCGCTTTAATTTTACTCTTGCACTATTAGCATTTTAATTACTTTTGTTTGTCAAATTACAGGTTATCGGTAACAGGTATATTCGGAGGTTGTTGTACTTAGAGGTATAATTTCAATATCTTAAATTTAATTGGATGAAATTATAGATTTTTACGAAATGTAGGGTGTGCCCACATATTATTTTTTATTTCATTAAATAAATGTGGGGTGTACCCACTTATGTTGCATGTTTTATTTGAATGGATGTGGGGTGTACCCACTTATGATTTGTCTTTGCACTTTCTTTTTATGGGGTGTGCCCACTTTAATTTTAATATGCAGGTTTATAGAGAAATCTCTAAATGTAAGCGGAAACTCTGTTGAAATTTTTAAATATTTCTTTTTTATTTTGCAAACTTTTTTATTGATGATTTATATATTAATGATTTACAACTGTATTAATTATTTCATTTTATACTTGTTATAGATGAAGTTGTTTAAGAAAAAATCCAGAAAAAAGGGTCCTCCTGGGACACAGCCCTCCACGCAGCCTGATTCGTCTCCTCAAGCTTAACAACCCCCCCACCCCCCACAGCAGGCTTAGCCACCCCCCAATCACGTTTCGTACAACCCGGGGAGATGGCACGTTTACTACATGCAAGGGGGGGAAGGGAAAGGGGCAGGAGATTGCTCAAACCTTCCTAGACCAAGTAGAGGATGATCCAGATTATGGAGGATCAGAGGTGGTTGAGGGTGAGGGGGAGGGGGAGGAGGCAGAAGAGGAGGGAAAGGAGGGTGAGGAGGCAAAGGATGAGATGGGGAGTACATCCCTAGTTCATGTCGACAACTCACAGGCGGGCTCAATTTTGGGTAAGAAATCATATACCTTTAAGAAGTAAATTATATACCTTCAAAAGTATATAATGAATATGATCAATGTTTACGTAGGTAGACTAAGAAGAGGACGGGAGAAGACAAAAAATCTAAACCTCCATCATATCCCCGAGGGCATCAGATTAACGATTAGGCTCAGATCCATAGGGGAGAAGGAGAATTACCTGGGCTTTACCAGTCAAGTGGGTACAATTCTTAAGACCATTGTACCCATTTCCTACTTCGACTGGAGGAAGGTGCCCGCAGAGCTGAAGAAGCAGTTCATCCGTCAGTTGGAGGTAATTTCATTTACAAAAGTTATCTCTTTTATAACTTTATCTTAAAATTAATTTAAAGTAACATTGACATATATTTTTTTAAAATTAATGTAGCAAAATTCCAATTGGGGTGACAACCCTAATGTCTCCCTATATATCCTTAAGCATGCCACCAAAATCCACAGGGATTGGATAGAGACCAAGAGAAATGTAAGAATTTTTAAACATTGATATTTTTATTATATACATAATTTCTTATATTATTTCTAAAAATTTATATTTGGTATTTAGTGGTTCTCGAACAGGAGTTCACTCGAGGAGGCAATGGGTGATACTCCTCCGGATGTCATGCCTGACGATTGGAAGAAGGCATGCAAACATTGGATGAATCTAAAGACGGAGGTTAGTAAACGATTACAAATTATTCTATTAATTTCATATATCTTAAATTCATAAAAAATATTATTATGTATGTCTACAGGAGCAAGAAAAAGAAAAAGATAAATAGAGCTAAAGCTCCACCATAAACCCATTGTTTGGGTCGAAAGAGCATCAAGATAGTCAGGAGTCGTTATGTAAGTATTGAAATTACTTTCAATTAAATATTACTTAATTTTTAAGTTATTTTAACCTAATTATATCATTTTTATACTTTCATTCTGCTGCACATGATGAGATGGAAATGACTAGGGAAATCTACGAGGTCACCCACAGTAAGCCAACAGCTGAGGGTACTCATAAGTGGATTCATGAGTCATACCAGGAGAAACAAGTTTCCTAAACTAAAAAAATTTATAACTTTGTATATATATATTATAATAATATTTTTTAATACATTTAGGATCAAATGGTACAATTAGTACATCCCCCCGTTGACGAGATCTCCGACAACGTCCAACAGCCTTTGGATGCAGAGGAGGCATTTAGGAGAGTGATGCCACCGGACCACGGTGGTTTCGTTCATAGTGCGGGGAGGGCATACTCGTTATCCACCTGGTATGGGAGGAAAGGTGTCATCTCATCTAGTGTTGTCGATCAGCTGCATCAAAAGATCGACACACTACAGAGATGAGAGGAGGAGAGGGAGAAGAGAGAGGTAGAAATGAAGAATAAGATGAATGTCATGGATGATAAGCTTCAGAAGCTTATAAGCCTTATTCAGAACAAGAGTCAGTCAAAACATCCATTTTCCACAGATCTCAACATCTACAAACGAGATGACGATGACTCTATGGGTGATGCAGGTGGAGCTGGTGGCATAAGGGCAGCTGTACATTGATTTCTATCCATTTTCTTTCCTTATGTTTTTAATGTAACCATTTTTATGTAAATATTTCATTTTCAAACTTTTAATGTACTAGATCTTATATTTATATAATATAAATTTCTATACATTTTCATTACTCGTTTTACTATAAAAGCAAGCCTTTTAAGTTAGTAAGTAGTTTCCATCATTTGGTAATAACAAAAAAAAAGCCATACATTTGTTGTCACTTATTCATCAAACCGACAGCATATAGGTGACAGTATAAAATTTTTTACCGTCGTTTATATAATAACTGACGGCATAGAAGGTTAGAGAAAATCACTATTCCCATTTTATGTCGTAGGTTTGATGAATAAGTGACGGCTAAATAATTTTTTCTGTCACATATCTACCGTTGCTTATTTGAATAAGCAACGGTAAAAAATTTTACTGTCGATTATAGAAGCAACAATAAAGTTACTTAAACAACGGCGAAAATAAAAAAGGGCGCGTAAAGGCAGGAAAAAGTGACTTACATATGCCATCAATTATTTAATAACCAACGGCAAAAACAAGTGTTGTCAGTTGTGAAACATCGCTGAAATCTCCAATCTGTCCAATCATCAAACATTATTTTGATGTTGGATTAGCCTTGTAACCGATGGCAAAGCAAAACAGTGACGATATTAACGGCGTCGCTGATTTTCGTAGGTTATTGGAGATTTGCCGTCAATTTTCAACCGACAGTGAAAGCCATGTATGTTGTAGTGGTCCCTCAAGTACATTCCCCTTGGGCCCAATGATGCACTTCCCATTATCATCTCGATTGCTCTATCTAAGTCCAATGAGGGAGCATTGATTGAATGTCTGAAGCGCCACAAGGAAGCCATTGCTTGGACTATAGATGATACCCAACTCTCTATATGCATCACATTTACATGGATGAGTCTGTGAAACCTTTTCGAGATATGCAGAGATGATTAAACACCAACATAAGGGAGGGGGTAAAGAAAGAAGTTCTGAAGTGGTTAGATGCGGGGATAATTTATCCCATATCTGATAGTAAATGAGTCAGTCATATTCATGAGGTACCTAAGAAGGTGAGATTCACTATTGAGACAAATGAAAAAGGGGAGAAGGTTACCACCAGACCCTCAACTGACTTAAAGGTTTGCATAGATTACCGTCGCCTAAACACCACGACCCAAACAAACCATTTTCCTTTTCCACTTATTGATCGGACACTGGAGAAGTTGGTAGGGAATAAATACTTTCATTCTCACGATAGATATTTTTGGGTACAATCAAATTGCCGTCTTTCCAGATGATCAAGAGCACACTACTTTTACGAGTCCTTATGGCACATTTGCCTTTTGGTGGATGCCATTTGGACTACGTAATGCTTCGGGAACATTGCAGCGGTGTATGATGTCCATCTTTTCAGACATGATTGATGAGTTCATAGAGGTTTTGACTTTTCCATCTACGACACATCTTTTGACCACTGTCTCTCACATTTAGAAAAGGTTCTTACCCGTTGTGAAGAGACAAGTTTGTTGCGCAACTGGGAGAAAAGTCATTTCGTAGTCTAGCAGGGCATTGTTCTTGGGCATGTAGTGTCCGAGCAAGGATTGGAAGTGGATAAGGCCAAGATTGATTCCATCTATTAGCTCCCACCACTCACCAAGGTCAAGCAAATATGATCATTTTTTGGCCATGGAGGCTTTTATCGGAGCTTCATTAAGGATTTTAGCAAAATTTCTAGGCCACTTTATGACTTACTAGAGAACACTGCCTTCATTTTTTATGAGAAGTGTGCCAAGGCCTTCCAAGTCTTGAAGGAGGCCCTCATGGCTACGCCTATTCTGAGAGCACTTGATTAGACCCTCTCATTTGAGTTGATGTGTGATGCCTTGGATTTTGTCGTGGGAGCGGTCTTTGGTCAGAGGGTTGACAAAAAGCCTCATGTACTTTATTATGCTAGCACGACCCTGACTACTCCATAGCAAAACTACACTATGACAGAAAAAGAACTTCTTGCGATAGTTTTTTCTTTGGATAAGTTTAGGTCTTATCTCATGGGATCCAAGGTTGTGATGTATACTGATCATTCTGCCTTAAAGCATTTGCTTATTAAGAAAGACACCAAACCTAGGCTTATTAGATAGATTCTGCTTCACAGGAGTTCGACCTTGAGATCCGTGACAGAAAAGGAGTCGAGAATGTTGTAGCAGAACATTTATCCCAGATCTCAATCGAGGCTTCAAGCATGTTAGGAGACATTGGTGAGACCTTTCGTAACAAACCTGTTGTTGTATAACACCCGACGATCCCTTAGTATGCTGATGTCGTCAACTACGGTCATTAGCAAGACTCCCCGTATGTAAGATATTGATGGAAACACCATCATGAGCCATAATTAGCAAAAATATGATCTAATTAAGACATTAATGCTCCTACATAACTGCCAAAGAACCCTAAGTCACTACATAATCATTCTGCGGGAAAGACAAGAAACCAGGGTTAAAATTGTAATTTTACCATTATATCATGAATGCAAAATAACCACGGGTTTCCTCAGGAGTTAATTAAGGGTCAAATGGTCCTAAAAGGCTAACAAGTGGGTAAGAACAGACAGAAAAGGGTTTTCACATGTTTTGAGAATTAAATTTCTTAAACCCTAAAAAAAGACCTACTTAATTAACTAAGGTTCTGGTTAGAATAAAATTAACCTAAACTTTCTAAAATTCATAGAAAAATATTCTCTAGGGTTTGGTACCTTCAATTGACCATCAGAATCGGTCTTGACCCAAAACAGAGTATCAAACTGACACTTGCCCTAATTTGGATTTTTGCATAAACTACCAAGTCAAACATGGTCAAAACCAAAATCCAACTTCACCATTGGATTCCTTAGGTTTAAGTTAGGTTTATACCAAAATTTGGACCCAATCTAGGATTTTCTTGACCTAGTTTGCAACTTGGTCCTATCTGATAACATATATGCAATTAACTTTCAAAATCCTTACAAAAAGGCACCTAACTTTGTCATCGTCTTCGCAAATAGGTCCTTGGAACCATTAAAGGCAACCCTGAGCTTCACCGTTGAGATCAAGTAAGAATTTCTCGCTCGATTCTCAATCAATCAGTCCCAACATAGATACTCAAATTCTTGACGAAATTACTTTCCATTTGAGCCACATCTTGGCCTCCAAGTCTTGCCCAAAGTTCCATGTGAATCAATTGAAAATTGGGTTTCTATCTTTGGCGAAGCTTTACAAGCTTGAAAGCTTGATTCTCAAGCTCCATTAGCCCTCTAATGGCCTATAAAAGACTCCCCAGATCAGACCCAAGATCCTACACTCAAATTTGGCCTAGAACACCTCTAATTCTTCTCTTCTTTCTTGGCCGAAGTGCTCCTCGACGTTCGGTGACTTCCTTCAACACCGTTCTTCCTCCATTCGCAATACCGACGCGAAGCCTCATTCCTCTCATTCCTACACTCCTAGCCAAATCAGCAGCAGCCTCTCCCCCATCCTCGTCGCCATTTCCTACCTACCAGAGCTCCTTATTTCTCCGACGTTGGTTGCGATATCTCTACTCCTCGTCATTTGCTACCTCTCTCAAATGACTCCTCAACTTCTCATCACGTCAGCATCTCCAACATACCGCTTCGACCTCGCCAACGCCCTCCGCAACTCCGTCTTCCATCTTGCCGGCAAACCTCCGACGAGCGCTAGCGGCCTCCACAGACCACCTGCAATGCCGCTTCCACGCTCCACACCTCCACCTCCACCTCAGGAGCAAAATCCCTAACTTTGTTAAGACGATTGCCCCTCTAAACTCCTCACCGAACAAACCCACATCCAGCCACCCTCCATGAGGTCAATAGACCTCTTCACACATGCTCATAGCACACCACTGCCACCATCACACTCGCTCTGCTCTAGCGATCGTTCTTGAGCTCTCTGATGCGGCCATGAGGCCTTTTTTGTGATTTTCAGGTGTCGGCCCCCATCGCCATTAATGGACCTCCTTCAAAGCAAGCTTCAAGGCTCGTCCCTCCCCTACAGCTCTAGGTCTTAACTCCAGGCTCAGCAGAATCTCTCAAGGGAAGTCTCCAAGTCCTCAATTGAGGATCTCCATAGCTACAACTCGCCAATTTGATAGATCTCCTCAGCAGTAGTTGTACGTGAAAATGAAGCAGGACAAAGTCCCACATCGGAAGTTTACAAGCATCTGCAGTGATTTAAATTGGATTTATGATATGGGCTTATTGCCTCGTACACAAGGGGTGAGGTCCCACACACCCCTCACGTGCCTCGTCCATGACACTGCCCCCGCGGGCCTGGTGCGAACCTAATTACCTGCCTACGCTATCCACTCCTTGCTCACCACCCACTGCCGGCAAGCCTGGAACCGGGTGCGCTCTAGGTCCGATTACCCGTATACCCGATACTGTTGAAGGCTCTGGGAGAGCGTGACCCAAGGAAAGAAAGAGAGAGAGCGGGTGGGGGTTAGGGGGTTTTGCTCTGAAAAGGATTGGCTAACACTTAGCCAAATCTGAAGACCCTTCCCCCTCTGCGTAAAGAAGAGTAGAGAAGGAAGAGAAAAAAAAGATAAGAGAAAGAAGAAGAGAAGAAGAGGAAGAAAGAAGACAAAGCCGAAGAAGAGAAGCAGAAGGGTCTGTGAAGAAGAAGGACAGCAGTTGAAGAAGAGCCGCAGAAGAAGAGAGATTATTGTTCATCCAGATGCTCAAGACATTTGATCATTCAATCAAACAGCTGATTTGAGTTTATTTCTACATAGTTATTGAGTTCCATTTGATATTATTGTAGGGAGTAATTGGTGATTCAAATCGCCATTTTACTCAATTCTTTTTGTAGTTTGACACTTGATATTATTGTCACATTATTCTGAATCAATTTCTGATCATAATTCTTCTCTGTTGTTTAAAATTGCAATCTTGATAATCGAATTCCTACTTGCTCCCAGTGAACGACCTTAGAATTTTCGAGTATAAATTTTATTTATTTTTCGTGGGATTTCAACTATACTACAACGCAATGATTTAAAACCTGATTTCAAGCGACTAACATTTTGGCGTCGATGCCGGGGAGCAACATGCAATTAGATCTCTTAATTGCAATATCAGATATGGTACTAACTTGCTACATCTCTTTTGATTGTGATCTATTTCAAGGATTCATTGAAGAAAAGATCAGCCACACATCAACCACTCCAAGGGCAGGTAAACTCCATCTACCTTCTTTTAAGCTCCTAATTCTGAAAAAGCTAAAAAAGGAAAAAATCAATTAGGGCTACTTGCATTCTATTCTTAGACAAATCATCAAGTTGTCTGATTTGATACATTCTATTTAGACAACATTCAAAACTTGATTTGTGCACCTACTTAAGATCTTAAGGTATCCAGGGCTATCACCTTATTACTTGAAGCCCTAGGTACCACATTTGGATAAATTAAATTGGACTAAATCAGAGTCAATTAAGGATTCTAGTTTAGGGTTTTAGAGACACACTTGCTTAATCAAGAATTGATCTTTCCAAATAGTGTGTGCCTAAGCCTTGATTGAATTGATCTATACAAGAAAAACCTAAAATCATGCTCTTAAATTCATTTGAACACAAAAAGAGGGACCGAAATTTCTCAAAGGACAATACAAGTGAAGTTGACCCACCTTGTTGGGTTAACCAATCTTCAAATTAGATCACTTTGCACCAAAACATCTTAAAAGTTCAAGTGAAATCATAAGCACCCTTGCTCTTAATTAAAAACTGGCAGACTTAAGAGGTCAAGTACCCATTCTGGTCTACCTAGATCATCAGTGACAAGAGAGATCAGGTGGGGGAAATCTTGTAACTCGTGGGGGCGCACTACCATGTAGGGATCTTTGCGGAACTTTCCCTCTCTGGCTGCCCAGATAATTCTTAGGTAGACAGCTTTCTGATTAAGGAGTATCATCCGCCCCGAACCTCCATAGTCATTCAAAATTTTTGGGTGTCTTAATTGGGTCCATCACATTCTATCTCTCATCTAATCCATCGGTGCATGTTTGGGAGGAGGTCCTTAAGAAAATCCTTGAGGCCTCCATTAGCCACTCATTCCCGTCGAGGCCAAGCCTCAACCTCCTTGTTTGTGCAACAACCCAACCTGATCAATATCTCTTCTGATTCATCTGAACCTAATTCTCCTTCATCCAACATCATGGAGCAACTAGCAGAAGAAAACAATCTTGAAAATCAGCTTCAGTGCCTCAATGATCTATTCCAAGCCTTTGTAAACCCACCACAGCATCCTATGATGCAAGATCACTACAATCCCACTGCAGTGGCAATCGAACCTCGAGTACAAGGTCCAGATACTGAACTCAAGCCCAGCATGATTCATACCATTCCCAAATTCCATGGGCATAATTCCGAGGATCCTTTTTAGCATATCAAGCAACTCAAGCATCTGGCTCAGACCTTCGGGTTAGAAGCTCAAAATCGGGATGTCTTACTCATGAAAATGTTCTCTCTCACGATCAAGGCTGCTCACTAGTACTAAACCCAAACGCGTCCAAGCAACACCTGGGCGGAACTTCAATCCGAGTTTCTGAGAAAGTTCTTCTCTGTTGGTCGGAAAAATGCTTTACGGCACCAGATCACACATTTCACACAGCAAGTAGGAGAACCGCTTCACGAGGAATGGGATCATTTTCTAGATCACATGCGAAAGTGCCCCCACCACGGAGTTCCTAAATGGGAACAAGTTCAATCTTTTTACCAAGGACTCCATGAGGATATTCGATTATTCGTCAATGCGACCAGCAGAGGAAACATCATGGGTCAACATGAAAACACCGTGTGGGAGATTCTCGAGAATATGTGTCAGAACTCCAATAATGAATCCATGGGCATGTTCGACCAGACAAATGCCCATGCATTGATGAATCCAAAGGGAGCACATGAGATGCAGGGCCTATCCTCTTCCGTCGACATGGAACAGATGGCCAGTCATCCGAACAAGGTCTCTATCATTGAGAAGAAGGTGGATGAGCTAACTCGACAATTGTAGTGAGCCACCTCTATGCAAAACCCGTTCGCTCAACTGCCCTCTGGCAGGGACGCTGTGCATAACATCTATCATCAATCATCTTAAGGGATGGACTCGTATCCACCCCCATCTGATTCTGGTTTCGGAGGAAACTCTGGATCCACCTATTCTAGTTGGGGGAACTCTGAACCCTCGTATTCTGACTTTTCCGAAGATCCTTAGACCTACGAGGACCTCAACGCTATTCAGAATGATCCATTCTCAAACACCTACAACCCTGGATGGCGTAATCATCCTAATTTCACGTGGTCAGGGAATAATCAAAATCAGAGACCTCAATATCAGCCCCGACCACACGCTCCTCATCCATATCAGCTGCCTCAGCCTCAGCCCAACCCAACTTATCAAACAGGGTCGACTCATGCAAATCAAATGACTCTTATTCTTCATACTCTAGCTGACATTCAAAAGATGAATGTGGTTATGCGAAAATAGCATAAAGATAAGATCACAGAGGTTTGCAATCAACTCGCCCAAATGGCAAATCCCCACCAATCTGGTGCACTTCCTTCACAACCTCTGCTTAATCCGAATAACATGTCGAACCAGAGGTGCATTATGAACCTGACTTAGGGCCAAGCTCACTTTGTTTATCAGGCCCCTTCTACTCCATCACCCGACGGGATGGAGGCTTCGACATCATATGCGGGTTATCAGCAGTAATCACCTCTTTTGCCCACACCAAACCAGAACCAGGCAGGATTGAATTCTATTACTACCCGTAGTGGCAAAAAAACACAGGACCCACCTTATCCAAGCCATTCCTAGCCTGGTAATGCAAACTCAAACCCTAGGATAGTCATCCAGGATACCTCTATGCTAGATCAAGAACCTGGACCCATTCTAGAGGAACATGCAAAAGTTCCATTTCCGGAGGCCTTTACCAAAGGAAAAAGGATAGCTGAGGAGTATAAACATTCCCTTGATGGATGCGATATGCCACGTACTGGCTTAAGTGCAATTCCTGAAAGACGTGAGTACACCCAAGCGTAAGCTGCAAACCAAGGATGGGAACTCGATCGTACTGTCGGAGCCAGCCAGCTCCGTTAATTTGAGCAAACTCCCACCTAAGGAAAAAGACCCAGGCACCCCTCTGATCTCCTATGCAATCGATGATATGCAGTTCAACCAAGCCTTACTAGACCTAGGAGCTTCCATAAATTTGATACCAACATCCCTACTAGACTACTTCAAGGAATCTGAGCTTAAACCGATAGAGATGACTTTGCAGTTTGCAAATCGATTTATTAAGTCACCAAAAGGAATTTTCAAGGATGTCATAGTTAGGGTACATGATTTCTATTTTCCAATGGATTTCATTGTCTTATACATGGATACTCCTGAGAATGTGAAGAATACACCGATCATATTAGGGAGACCCTTTCTGGCCACTGCTAGGGCCAATATTAATTACGAGGAGGGACAAATTGAATTAAAATTTGGGAGCAAGACGTTGAAGATCGACATCATTAAGGCCTAACAAGGAATATATTGCAGAGTTATAGAACAAATTTGTGATATCAAGACTGTGGTTGATGACCTATGTATCGAGGAAAACTCGACTATTTCTGATCAACCACAAGAGGATCAAAACCCACAATTAGAGGAGTCTGATCCTAACATAGATACTCCCATAACTCCTTCCTTTGCTCCCGACACCCACCCTGAACCACCTACTGCTGCTGACAACCCAATTATGGAATTAAAGCCTCTTCCCGATCATCTAAAGTACAGCTTTTTGGGTTCCAAGCAGATGTTTCCTATGATTAACTCCCGACTCACACTTGATTAGGAAACACTCCTGATTTTCGTTCTGCAACAGCATCGGAGAGCCATTGGATGGACTCTCGATGATCTGACTAGTATCAGCCCTTCATATTGCACACATCACATCTACACTGAAGAGGACTCACGACCATCCCGTGAAAAGTAGAGATGCCTAAATCCAAATTTGCAGGATGTCGTGAAAAAGGAGATGATGGGGACACCATCATGAGCCATAACTAGTTCATTTTGACCCAATTAAGTCAGTAAATGCTCCTACATAACTACCAAAGAGTTACAAGTCACTACATAATCATTTTGAGGGAAAAATAAGAAACTAAGGTTAAAACTGTAATTTTACCATCATATCAAGAATGCAGTACAACCGCAGGTTTTCTCAAGAGTTGAATGAAGGTCAAATGGTCTTTAAAAGATAACAAGTGGGTTAGAACAATCAGAAAACGGTTTGCACGTGTTCTGAGAATTAAATGACTTTTGAAATCATAAAAATAGACTCGCTTAATTAACTGAAGTTATGATCAAGATAAAATTCTTCTAAACCCTCTAAAATTCATAGAAAAATATTCTCTAGGGTTTGAAACCTTCAATTTCATCATTAGAACTCATTTTGACCTAGAACAGAGTCACAGACAGACATTTACCCTAATTTGAGTTTTTGCAAAAATTACCTAGTCAAATGTGGTCAAAACCAAAATCCAACTTCACCATGGAATTCCTTAGGTCCAAATTAGGTTTGTACCAAAATTTGGACCCAAGATGAGTTTGTCTTGACCTAGTTTGCAAATTGGTCCTATATAATTACATTTCTACCCTTAACTTTCAAAATCATTTCAAATTGGCCCCTAACTTTGTCTTCATTCTCACAAAAAAGTCCCTACCGCCATTAAACCTATTCTTACTTGCTCCGACAACCTTAAAATGGAAAGAACTCCCTGATTTCTTGACGAATCCCTTTCAAATTTGAAAGGAAAGTTCGTTAAGAAATTACCTTCCTTTTGAACCCGATCCTAAGCCTTCTTGAGGCCACCCCATACCAGAGCGACCACTCGCCGGTCGTTCTTCTTGAAAGGGAAGTTCGTCAGATTCTTCTTCCTTGCCTTCTTCCGCGTCGAGCAGCACCCACCGGCGTCTCTATCTCCATCCTCGCCGTCCACCCCTTATTAGGCAACTTCGTCTCCGACGCCGACCATACCGCAATCAGTGCCACCTCTCCTCCCCCTCTACCAACTACCTAGATAAGTCCCTTACCTCCTCTACTTCATTTTCATCTCAACAACACTAGATTTCGACCACGCTACCGCCTGTTCACTGTCATCCCTTCTGTGTCCGGCCACTCCTCCGGCGAAGTGCTCCCACCACTACACCGCTCCCTGTCGTCTGCTACCTCTCCTAAACAGCTCCTCATCTTCCACTCTTCGTTTCCAGACATCCGCAACTTCATTTCAACCGCCGACACGCCCTCTGCAACTACATCTTCCACTTCACCTGCAGACCTTCGGCGAGCCCTAACGGCTTCCACACCCGCCCAACCGCGCTACTTCCACGCTCCTCACTATCGCCTAAACATTTTGGCGTCATTGTAGAGGAGCAACGGGCAATTTAAAACTCTTGGTTACAACTCCTGATTTAGATTCTAACTTGCTATATCTCTTTTGGTGTGGTTGTTTCAAGAGGGATACATTCAAAGAAGATCAGCCGCACAGTAAACACGCCAGGGGCAGGTAAGTTCTAACTACTCTCTCTCTTAAGCCCCTCATTCTGAAAAGGTTAAAAGGAAAAATTAATTATGGCTACTTGCATTCTATCTGTAGATAATTCATCGAGTTGCCTGAGTTGATACATTTTATTTGGAGAACACATCCTGATTTGTGCACCCACTTAAAGCTTAACGTATCTAGGGCTATCACATTCTTGTTTGAGCCCTAGGTACCACATTTGGACAAATTTAATTGGACCAAATTAGAGCCAATTAAGGATTCTAGTTTAGGGTTTTTAGAGACACTTGCTTAATCAAGAAATCATCTTTCCAAACAATGTGTGCCTAGACCTTGATTTAACTGATCTATTCAGGCAAAACCCTAAAAATCAGGCTGTTAAATCATTTGAACACTAAAAGAGGGACCTAAGATTCTCAAGAGGACAATACAGGTTAAGTTAACCCACCTTGTTTAGGTCAACCAATCTTCAAATTAGGTCACTTTTGCACTCAACACATCTTAAAGTTCAAGTGAAATTCTAAAGCACCCTTGCTCTTAATTAAAACTAGTAGACTTAAGAGGTCAAGTCCCCATTCTGGTCTACCTGAAACTTCAATGACAAGAGAGGTCAAGTGGGGGAAACCCTGTAACCCATGGGGGTGCTCTACCATGTAGGGGTCTTTGCGGGACTCTCCCTCTCTGGCTACCCAGGTAATTCTCAGGTGGAGGACTTTCTGACTAAGGGGTATCATCCGCCCCAAACCTCCATAGTCATCCAAAATTTTTTAGTGTCTTGATTGGGTCCATCACATTCTACCTCTCATCTACTCCATCAGTGCATGTTCGGGAGGAGGTCTCTAAGACCATCCTTGAGGCCTCCTTTAGCTACTCATTCACGTTGAGGCCAAACCTCGACCACCTTGTTTGTGTGATAACCCAATCCTATTGATATCTCTTCCAATTCATCTAAACCTGATTCTCCTTCATCCATCATCATGGCACAACCCACAAAAGAAAATAATCTTGAAAATCAACTTCAATGCCTCAATGATCTATTCCAAGCCTCTGTGAACCCACCGCAGCATCCAATGATGCGAGATCACTATAATCCCGCTGCGGTGGCAATCGAACCTCGAGTACAAATCCCCGCTGGAGGTCATGACACTGAACTCAAGCCCAACATGATTCATGCCATTCCTAAATTCCATGGGCGTAATTCTAAAGATCCTTTCCAGCATATCAAACAACTCAAGCTTCTGTCTCAGACCTTCGGGTCAGAAGCTCAAAATTGGGATATTCTACTCATGAAAATATTATCCTTCTCTCTCATGGATAAAGCTGCTCACTGGTACCAAACCCAAACGCGTCCAATCAAC
The DNA here is from genome assembly GCA_037157565.1 of Thalassia testudinum. NCBI lineage: Eukaryota > Viridiplantae > Streptophyta > Magnoliopsida > Alismatales > Hydrocharitaceae > Thalassia > Thalassia testudinum. Next base: position 54,934,932 of record JAZHRO010000007.1, read on the forward strand.
ACCTGGGCGGAACTTCAATCCAAGTTTCTGAGAAAGTTCTTCCCTGTTGGTCAAACAAGTACTTTATGACACCATATCACACATTTCACACAACAAGTAGGAGAACCACTTTACGAAGCATGGGATCGTTTTCTAGATCTCATGAGATAGTGTCCCCATCACGGAGTTCCTAAATGGGAATAAGTCCAGTCTTTTTACCAAGGGCTCCGTGAGGATATTAGATTATTCGTCAATGCGACCTGCGGAGGAAACATCATGGGTCAACATGAAGACACCGTGTGGGAGATTCTCGAGAATATATGCGACAACTCCATCAATAATGAATCCATGGGCATGTTCGACAGACGAATGCCTGTGCATTGACGAATCCAAGGGGAGCACATGAGATGTAGGGCCTGTCCTCTTCCGTCGACTTGGAACTGATGGCCAATCATCTAGATAAGGTCTCTATTATTGAGAAGATGGTGGATGAGCTAACTCAACTTCTGCAGCAAGCCACCTCTGCGCAAAACCCATTCACACAACCACCCTCTAGCAGGGAGGCCATGCACAACATCTATCACTGACCTTCTCAGGGGATGGACCCATATCCACCCCCTTCTGATTTTGGTTATCGAGGAAACTCTAGATCCACCTACTCTAGTTGGGAGAAATCTGAACCCTCATACTCTAATTTTTCCAAGGTTCCTCAGACCTGTGAGGACCTCAACGCCATTCAGAATGATCAGTTCTCAAGCACCTACAACCCTGGATGGTGTAATCATCCCAATTTCACGTGGTCAGGCAATAATCAAAATCAGAGACCTCAATATCCACCCCGACCACAAGCTCCTTGTCCATATCATCCGCCTCAGCCTAACCCAACTTACCAATCTAGGTCGACTCAGACAGATCAAATGACTCTTATCCTTCAGACTCTAGCTAACATTCAGAAGACGAATGCGGCTATGGAAAAATAGCACAGACACAAGATCACAGAGGTTTGCAATCAACTTTCCCAGATGGCAAATCCTCGCCAACTTGGTGCACTTTCTTCACAACCTTTGCCTAATCCAAATAACATGCCGAACCAGAGGCGCGTTATGAACCCAAATTCGGGCCAAGCTCACCTTGTTTATCAGGCCCCTTCTACTCCATCACCCAACGAGATGGAGGCTTCGACATCATATATGGCTTACCAGCAGCAAGCACCTCTTCTACCCACTCCAAACCAAAACCAGGCAGGATTAAATTCTGTTACTACTTACACTGGCAAAACAACATAGCACCCACCTTATCCAAGTCAGACCCAGCCTGGTAATAAAAACCTTAACCCAAGGATAGTCATCCAGGACACCTCTATCCCAAATCAAGAACCTAGACCCATTCTAGAGGAACCATCTAAGGTTCCATTTTCTAAGGCCTTGACCAAGGGAAAAAGGATAACCAAAACTGTGGCACCTGAGGAGGACCTAGTTAAGCTCTTTGAGCAAATTCATATAAACATCCCCTTGATGGATGCGATACGCTACATACCGACCTACGCACGATTTCTGAAAAACGTATGTGAAGGTTCCCTACCAGGAGGGGTGACGTAATAAAATTGCGGAAATAAAAATATAAAGCAATCTCACAAAAATAAGCAATCGCACAATGTACACAAAGATTTTTAGGTGGAAACCCAAACCGGGTGAAAACCACCACCTAACCCTCTCGAGTTAGGATTTTCCGATCAACCTAGTTGATCAAATCCACTAACCGAATCACTTTGAACGAGGGTGATTCAACCTCAATACAACCACGCTACAAGTACGAGGGTAGCGTTCCTCAACCCCTTCTCTCCACGAGAAGGATTTTGTCCCACGAAGGAGACGGGAATTCGCAAAGCGAATACCCAACCAAAATACAAAGATAAAATAAAACAACAGTCCTATAGAGCCAACAAAGTAATAAGCCTAAGCTTCTATAGGAAATAGGAAACTCCCCTTTGCAAGGAGTGCGTCGACGGTGACGCGGTGCGTGTGCCACGCGATGGCGCTACGTCGCTCTCGTTAACAACGCCGGGAGAGCGGGTGCGCAACGGGAATGATGCTCTCAAGATGATGGAGCTTGAGCTTAGAGAGCAAGTGCTTCTTGGACACAAGAGAGTGGAAATACTTGATCTTAGTGTATCTTGGTCTCTCTAGGTGTATATCTTGTGTGTCTAAGTGTATCCAAGTGTGTTTTTGTGTTGCAAAGGCTCCCCTCTATTTATAGAGGCCTTAGGAAGGCTTTGGAAGGCTTGGAAAAGCTTCCATAGCCGTTGGGTGCAAAGCCCAAGAGAATCAGGCCGAAATCAGGACAATGATTGCATTTGACAGGGTTATCAGACGTCTAACTCTGGCATCAGACGTCTGGAAGACCACTTTAAGACGTCTGATTCCAAGGTCAGACGTCTGATTCTATGCGGGTTTCTCCCTGACTTGAATCAGATCTAAACAGGGTTTTTGTGCAAGTCCATCAGACGACATACAGGACGTCTGGCACTAAGTCTGGACGTTTGGAAACCTACTTTTACTGTGGGAATTGATTTCCAAACGTTGCAACGGCTAGAAAATCTCTGAGAAGAGATTTTGGGTCAGCCGAGGCAAAACGGTCATTTATCAGACGTCTAGTAAGTCCTATGGACGTCTGATAAGGCTCTAACGGTCATATTCTTGAGTGTTTTCTAAGCCAGCCAACGGTCCACTAATTGGACGTCTGGCAAAGTCATCAGACGTCTCCTAAGACGTCTGGTCTAAGGTCTGGACGTCTGATTTCATCAGACAGAACTAACTATGTCCAGCCTAACAGTTATCAGACGTCTGAAACAACAGTCAGACGTCTTAAAATACTTTATCAGACGTCTGATTTTGTGATTAGACGTCTGGAAATGCTGTTTGAGCCCTATATTGGTTTTCTAAGCATTCTACAGAAAACCTAAGTATCCTAGGGTTGTGCAGGTGTTCCTAGGACTACTTTTAGGGTACTTTGAGGCTCTTTAACATAATGTTCTAAGGAATCAAAAAGAGCAAGAAAATAAATACAAGAGATACATGAAAGGATAAAAAAGAATCTATCTGATTCTTCTTGTCTTCCATCTCCAATCTTTCGCTCCACGCGAACCTCCTGTGTTTTCCGTCAAGCTCCTCCAATCCGTCCTGGATGCGAGCTCGAGTTCCGTCTAAACACGTCCACATTTGCAATTGACCTGAAATCTAGGACTCAAATTGCAAATGTTAAATAACACGTGTTTTGTTATCATCAAAACAAATGATCGTGGTGCTCTAGCACCAACAGTATGTACACCTAAGCGTAAGCTGCAAACCAAAGATGGGAATCGATCGTACTGTTAGAGCAAGCCAACTCTGTCATTTTGAGCAAACTTCCGCCTAAGGCAAAAGACCCAGGCACCCCTTTGATCTTCTATGAAATCGGTGATATACGATTTGACCGAGCCTTATTAGATTTAGGAGCCTCCATAAATTTGATACCCACATCCCTAATAGACTATTTCAAGGAATCTGAACTTAAACCGATTGAAATGACTTTACAACTAGCTGACCGATCAATTAAGTCACCAAAAGGAATTCTCGAGGATGTCATAGTTAGGGTGCATGAATTTTATTTTCCAGTGGATTTCATCATTCTAGACATTGATGCTCTTGAGAATGCGAAGAATACACCAATCATACTAGGGAGACCCTTTCTGGCCACTGCTAGGGCCAACATCAATTGTGAGGGCCAAATTGAATTAAAATTTGGGAGCAAGACACTAAAGATTGACTTCTTTAAACCCCAACAAAGAATTAATTGCGGAGTCATAGAACAAATTTGCGATATTGAAGTGGTGGTTGACGACTTCATCAAGAACCCGACTATTTCTGATCAACCACAAGACGATCAAAACCCGCAATTAGATGAGCCAGAACTCAGCCTAGACACACCCATAGCTCCTTCCTTTGCTCCCGACACCCATCCTGAACTACCCGCTACTGCTGAAAACCAGATTTTGAAATTAAAGCCTCTTCCCGATCATCTCAAGTACGTTTTTTTGGGTTCCAATCAAACGTTTCCTATGATTATCAACTCCCGACTCACACCTAATCAAGAAACACGCCTGATTTCTGTCCTCCAGCAACATCGAAGAGCCATTGGATGGACTCTAGACGATCTCACTAGTATCAGCCCCTCATACTGCACACATCACATCTACACTAAAGAAGGCTCCCAACCATCCCGTGAAATGCAGAGACGCCTGAATCCCAATCTGCAGAATGTCGTGAATAAAGAGATTATCAAGTGGTTAAATGTAGGGATCATCTACCTGATCTCTGACAGTCAATGGGTAAGTCCAATCCAAGTTGTACCTAAAAAGGCAAGGCTCACCGTCATCATGACTGAAGCCATATCGACCCGTATAGCAAACTCATGGAGAGTCTGCATTGATTACAGAAGATTCAATTCCTCCACGAAGAAGGATCATTTGCCACTACCGTTCATTGATCAGATTCTCGAGAAACTAGTGGGAAATCGATTCTTCAGCCTTTTGGACGGGTACTCCGGTTACAACTAGGTCACAATCCATCCCGAGGACCAAGAAAAGAACACCTTCACCTGCTCCTTCGAAACTTACGCATTTCGAAGGATGCCATTCGGTCTCTGCAATGCACCCGCTACTTTTCGACGGTGCATGCTTGCGATATTCTCAGATATGGTAGGTGAATACCTTAAAGTCTTCATGGATGACTTCTCAGTATTTTGTGAATCATTTGACGATTGCCTCCTGCACTTGGTTCAGATCCTCAGGCAGTGCATTGACGTGAATTGGGTTCTTTCCTGGGAAAAGAGCCACTTCATGGTACCTGAGGGAATTGTCCTGGGACATCTTATCTCTGAAAAGGGCATCCAGGTTGATCGAGCCATGGTGAATTTGATTTCCAAACTCCCCATGCCTAGCTCGGTTAAAGACATCCGATCCTTCTTGGGACACGTCAGTTTTTACCATCTATTCATTCTCAATTTCTCGAAAATCGCATGTCCCCTGACTAATCTTCTATCTAAGGATGTCCCTTTTGAAATCACCAAGGAGTGTACTCAGGCATTTGAGATCCTGCGTGATCAAGTTACCCAAGCACCTATCCTGTGGTCCCCTAATTGGTCTCAACCCTTTGAGATCATGTGCGATGCATCTGATTACGTTGTGGGGGCGGTACTTGGGAAGAAAATAGATGGGAAACCCGTGGTGATTTACTACGCTAGCAAGACACTTAACGAGACTCAGCGTAACTATACAGTTACTGAGAAAGAGCTGCTAGCCGTAGTATTTGCCCTGGAAAAATTCAGATCGTATCTTTTGGGTTCTTGTGTTATCATTTACTCAGATCACACTGCTGTGAGGCATTTCCTTGAGAAGAAGGACGTGAAACCTCGACTAATCCGCTGGATCTTGCTGTTGTAAGATTTGACCTCAAGAGTCGCGACAAGGCGGGGAAATAGAATGTGGTAGCTGATCACTTATCCTGCCTTCCTTTTGACATTATCAACCCGTCCGGACCCATTACTGAGCATTTTCCCAATGAGCACCTCCTAACTATCAGTGCGGGATTTCCATGGTTTGCTGATCTAGTAAACTACTTGGCGTCACATCAGATCCCGTTCGATTGGCCAAAAGCCAAGAAGGACAAATTACTTTCCGATGCTAAGTACTACTTTTTGGAAGACCCGTATCTCGTCCGCGTTGGTGCTAATCAAATCATCAGATGATGTGTTCTGGAAGCGGAAATTCAGGACATTTTGTCCTTCTGCCATAACCAGGCATGCGGTGGACACTTCTTTGGTCATAAAACCGTAGCAAAAGTCCTCCAGTGCAGCTTTTATTGGCCCATGGTTTTCAAAGATGCATACGATCACTGTAAGGCATGCACTTGTTGCCAGAACTTAAGCAACATGAGCCATTGCGATATGATGCCCTTATAGCTGATTCTCATATGCGAAATCTTTAATATCTGGGGGATTGATTTTATAGGACCCTTCCCTGTTTCAGGCGGCTTCGAATACATTCTTCTCGCTGTTGACTATGTGTCCAAATGGATCGAAGCCATTCTGACCCGAACCAACGATCATAAGGTGGTTATCAAATTCATTCATCAGAACATCTTTTCTTGGTTCGGGATTCCACGAGCCATTATCTTTGATGGAGGGACCCATTTCACAAATGCTCAGTTTAGATCACTGATGACCAAATAAGGGGTGTCGCACCGAATCTCTACTCCTTATCACCCCTAAACCAATGGTCTAGCTGAGCTATCGAATCGAAAGATCAAGAAAATCTTCCAAGTCACTGTTCGACCTGACAGGAAAGATTGGTCATCCCGACTTTTGGAAGCTTTGTGGGCTTATAGGACCACCCACAAAATCCAATTAGGCATGTCTCCCTTCAGATTGGTGCACGGGAAGGCATGTCACCTCCCCGTCGAATTGGAGCACAAAGCCTATTGGGCAGTACGGAACTGTAATCTGATTTTTCTAAGGTAAGAACCCACAGAAAGCTTCAAATGAGTGAGATCGATGAACAATGCCATGATGCGTATGAGAACTCACGAATTTACAAAGAGCGGGTTAAGGCCTTTCACGACAAGCACATATCTAGAAAGATCTTTTTCCCTAGTTAGAATGTCCTACTCTTTGACACCAAACTCAAATTGGTCCTAGGAAAACTCAGATCAAAATGGATTGGACCATACCTCATCCAACGAATCTTTGGAAATGGAGCCGTCGAAATCAATCAACTCAGCCACAATTCAAAACCTTTTGTTGTGAACGGTCAAAGATGCAAACCGTTCATTGAACTCATCGATACAAACTTAGCTGAGGTATCTTTTACCCTCCATTAGCTCTGAGCTCATTGTGCCCGACTGATGGCATTAAACTCAGCGCTTAACGAGAGGCAACCCGTCATTTTGAAAAACCTGAAACCCTTCCTAACACAACTTATGCTGAACTCATATTGCACTTTAGGGTTCATCCATTAGAACAGCCGACTCCACCTTTGGTATCAGTACCGGAGCTTGAAATCATCCGCAACAGTCACCCCGACCCATTCACCCACCCAACACCTGTTCTAATGAATGATCTAAGCTGAACTCGAACCCACCTAATTTACAATGAGGACATTGTAAATCGTAGGCATGGGGGTATTAAAGTGCAAAACACCGTGAAAATCACTTCACAAGAAAGGGTTTCATCAAAAAAATCACATATTCCAAAAATACCAAAAAAAATAACAAATTTTAGAAAAAGAACAAAAATATGAGAAGGGAGGATATTTTGATGGCATATCATCATTTGGTAAGAAAAAAAGGGGAGGAGATAAAAATGTCAAAAAGGAGAATAATTTGAAAAGAAAAGAAAAAGAGATAGTCATTAGTAAAAGATTAAAGAATTGACTTAATTCTAAACCAAATCAAAAGAATGAAAATGAAAGGCAAAAGGTGCTAAAGAAATAAAGAGATTAGTAGGAACGCTAATTTTAAGCCTCTTAGGCTGCAATCCTAGGCTTAAAAATTCAAGTACCCGTAAAGATATGAATAGTCCTCAAGAGGTTGGGGAAAATGCGAAGCTTAAGTATTAGGTCTAAGCCTTAGGGATTATTTGGCCTCGTTAACTGACCTCTGATTTGCTGGACTCGGTAAACTAAGTACCCCAATCCACACACAGTCTGGTTCAATGCGCTTAAGTATCAAAATCACGTAAAATGTGTTAAATATGTTCAGAAAAAAGTTACCTAGATAAGGAGCGGCTGATCGACACAAGTTAATTTGGACGAGTTCCCGGCGCAGAGAGGCAGAAAATTTCCCTCGAAGATGCACAATACCATATCGTCTCCTCGATGCTTGTCTCTTAAGATATCTAAATATCCTACTAGGGGCATGTCAGCACCTTGTGCTGGTTCAGATGCCATGGGCGGCATTATCTCAAAATGTCGATTGCCAGGGTCTCGATTTAGCTACAGAATGCCCTAAGAAAGATTATCTCTAAATCTCGAAAGCCAGGGTTCTGGAGGTTGCCATGGGCGGTGCTATCTCGAAGCATCGATTGCTAGGGACCCTGCGAGGATTGATGGTGGGGACTAGGAATCCGATATAGGCTGTGTTGTAAAGCTAATCCGAAGCTAGAAATAGAAAGAAAAGAAAGAGAAAACTCTCCAGAAACAAAGAAAAATGACTCTATCTCTCTTCGACAAAAACGCACTGCAAACTAAACTTGGCTAAACCTTATTACAAGCACGGGTGCTTTAACCACGGAGTTCAACGAACCCTAGGTTAGTTCCTGTGGACCATAGAAACCTTCGCAGTGGACTGAGGCTAGAGCTGGTTAGGTCCGGATCTTGGTTGGTACTTGAGTACCTCTAGGCCTACTATCGGCATTCTAACCTAATCTACAAAAGAAAGCCCACATCAAAGTTTTAAGCATCAAAAGTTTTATGGTCTAGAATCAAAGTTAATACCTTGAAATTTTGCTAAGGGACTAGCAAAAGGTAGGCATGGGAGTATGATGGGAACACCATCATGAGCCATAACTAGCTCATTTTGACTCAATTAAGTCAGTAAATGCTCCTACATAACTGCCAGAGAGTCACAAGTCAGTGCATAATCATTTTGAGGGAAAAATAAGAAATTAGGGTTAAAACTGTAATTTTACCAGCATATCGTGAATGCAGTACAACCACAGGTTTTCACAGGGGCTGAATGAAGGTTAAATGGTCTTAAAAAGATAACAAGTGGGTTAGAACAATCAGAAAAGAGTTTGCACGTGTTCTGAAAATTAAATGACATTTGAAACCCTACAAACAGAGCCACTTAATTAACTGAGGTTCTAATTAAGATAAAATTCACCTAAACCCTCTAAAATTCAAAGAAAAATATTCTCCAGAGTTTGGAACCTTCAATTTGACCATCAAAACTCGTTTTGACCCAGAACAGAGTCACAGACAGACATTTACCCTGATTTGAGTTTTTACATAAATTACTTAGTCAAACGTGGTCAAAACGAAAATCCAACTTCACCATTGGATTCCTTAAGTCCAAATTAGGTTTATTCAAAATTTAGACCCAAGATGAGTTTGTCTTGACCTAGTTTGCAAATTGGTCCTGTCTTATTACATTTCTACCCTTAACTTTCAAAATATTTTCAAACAGGCCCCTAACTTTATCGTCATTCTCACAAAAAGGTCTCTGCTACCATTAAACCTATTCCTACTTGCTCCAGCGACCTTAAAATGGAAAGAACTTTCTGATTTCTTGACGAATCCCTTTCAAATTTGAAAGGGAAGTTCGCCAAGAAATTTCCTTCCTTTTGAACTCGATCTTAAGCCCTAAAACCTACCCAATCTATCGTGCGAACGCATGAGAGATTTGGGTCTCAAGGGATTTCCCAATCCGACGAGCTTTCCAAGCTTGGGAAGCTTGCTTCCCAAGCTCTAACCACCCTCTAATGACCTATAAAAGACTCCCCAGATCACAACGGATTCCCCAAGATTGAATTCGACTAGAGACACCCTCAAATTCTTCTCTCCTCCTCCGGTCGAATTGATCTTCAAGCTCTGGTGACCCTCCTTGCTTCCCCTCGTCATCTGACCGCAATACCAGCGGCGGATTCTTCTTCCTTGCCTTCTTCCGTGTCGAGCAACACCCACTGGCATCTCTATCTCCTTCATCCTCACCATCCATCCCTTATCAAAGCAGCTTCGTCTCTAATGCCGACCATACCGCAATCGGTGCCACCTCGACTCCCCATCGTCTACCAACTACCGACATAAGTCCCTTACCTCCTCTACATTTTAACCTCAACTGCACTTGATTTCGACCACGCTATCGCCTGTTCACCGTCACCCCTTCCGCGTCCGACCACTCCTCTGACGAAGAGCTCCCATCGCTACACCGCTCCATATGCCTCGCCGACACTCCCTACACCTCCGCCTCGACCCACCGACCAAAACCCCTCAAGTAATTGAGGGGATTGGCCTTTCCAACACTCCACTGAATACACCCACCGTCGCGTTCCTCCTCCGACCTCTGTAGACCACCACACACCTCCACTAACCACGAGACCATCCCCTATGCATTCGCCGTGGTCTGGCGAAGCTCGTGAACTAGTTTACTTGGGGCTACAAACCTGTATTGTGATTTTCAGGTTCTCCACCGTCGCCATTAACAGAGCTTCATGCAACCTCGAAGCCCATGTTCTTGCTAATTCCGTCCTAGGTTTTAGTCCCAGGACACGCAGATGTCGCAGCTCCAGGTCTCTAGGCCATCAATTGAGTGGAAGAGGTGCACCTACAACATCAATTGAACGAGGATCCCACTCCAAATGCATGCGAAGAACAAAGGTGGGACTTTAGTCCCACCTCGGAAGTTGACAAGTCCCCGAACTCGCATAAATTGAAAAAGTCTCTTAGGCTTATCACCTCCAAACATGGGGTGAGGTCCCTCTCACCCACGCACATAATAACACTACATCTTGGGGAGATAATTTTGTTAAATAGGGTCCATCTTAAGAATAAAATGCACAGATAACACAACATAAATAGAATGGGAGCATTGCATGTATCATACGGCAAGATTGCTTATAAAATAGTATTAATGGCCATTTGTACAAGCACTTGTCAAAGCAAGCCTCAAATGAGCAATCGGACCACATGGATGGATTCAGAGCGACGAACGGAGTCCAACGGACTCAAAAATGGCCAAATCCGACATCCGGAGCTCCTACAATGGGCCCAAGAAGTTCTAACCGTTGAGCTGATGATCAACGGCCCACGGCGCGCCACGTGGCGTCGGCTCGCCGCATCCAGACCGCCGCCCGCTTCCACCTTCACCTAGAGGACAAATCTCAGCCATCGATCTTCGATCGAACGGCTGAGAGCCGCTCGCGTGCCAGCCCTCACCGCGACAAAGCAGCGGGCGCAGCGCAGCGGTCGGAGCGCTCACGTGACACAGGTTCGAATCGCGCGGCACTAAAATGCGAAGACGATGATGCACACGGGCGAAATTGGGCTGCCCGATCAACAACGGACAGACGCGATTACGAGGCGTGGCACCCGCAGATGCGCCCTGACCAGACGCGTGTGATGACGCGAGCGCAAGGGCGCGATCCAGGCGAGCCTTACGACGCATGCACACGGATCAGGCGCAAAGAAGCATAGCTACGGGCGGGCGACCGGTGGGCAAGGGTCTTCACCGACATTTTGGGAAGGGTTTTAGCGACATCCTGGACGTCGCTAAAACCACTTCTTCATTTGGAATGCCCTTCTCCCTATTTAAACCCCTTCCAACCACCCATTCAAGGCATTCACTACACTTGCAACTACTCTACCCTCCTCCTAGCTACCTTTAAGCCCTTTTGTAATCGTCGGAGATGACAAGCCGTCGACGGAGCCCTCTCCACCACCGTGGCTGCCTCACCATCCCCCCTCTCTCTCTTTCTTCTTTTAAGCTTTACTTTACTTATGTTCAAGCATTTATCTAGTGTTGTAATTATGAACTAAAGTTGCATCATTAATGAAGTTGTTTTCTATTCAATTGCTTGCTCTATTTTCTATTCAAGTTGCATGTTGCGAATGAAACAATTCTAACCCTAATCTCTCTCTCTCGCTTTTCACCCGCGCCTTTTCGCAAGCAAAACCCCACAATTTTCGTGACAATAAGTGACAAGAAGAATCCAGTTTTTACGCCTCCCTGAGACCGACACTCGGACTCACATCCGTTTCTTTACTTTAAAACCGACATCACAAGTGCAAACTATAACGACACTTCCAAACACACGCGCATGCGCACGTCAGTTTTTGGCGCCGTTGCCGGGGAGGCATCGGATTTGTTTTGTCACTTCCATTTTACATCCATGCTCACATCGTCTAACTCCTTGCCTCCTTTTACTTGATGGTTGCAGGAATTCGGCACTTCGACGGCGAAGCAGCACAACTGTTGTCAACGTTTCTGTGCGGATTTAAAGGCGTATTACGTTGTAGTAGAACCGACAAAACGTTTAAACAAATAATTTTATTACTCGAACAACTAGAGTATCCGAGGTCGAACACAGGGAGCAAACTCAGTACTTTGTAAAACCCAAGAATACAACTGTTAAATGCAAATATAATTGATTCAAAGAGTTTTTAAGAAAGATGTAAAAAAAAAGAATTAGACGTCTGATTTATGTATCAGACGTCTTAAATGTGATCTTTCTTTCTCTTTTTCTTCTTCTGCTTTGCCTTTCGGATCTCTTTGCAATCTTCCCTTGTCCTTCTTCTTCTTCTCCTGCGAAGACTTCTAACCTTTCTGTTTTCCTCCTTCGCCTGCGAAGACTTCTTTCTTTCTTCTTCTTCTGTCTTGCTTCTCCTTTCTTCGTTGCCTTCTTCTTCTTCTTTGTCTTGCTTTCTTCTTCTTCTTTGTCTTGCTTCTCCTTTCTTCTGCAGCGGCCACGTCCTTCTCCTGCTATCAGCCTGCCTGCACAGGGGAACAAAACCTAACCCTTCTCCCTCTACCCGCGCGTGTCTCTCTCTCAAGCAATTCACTCTAACCGCTCTACCAGAGCCACAGTCTCAATCGGGTCGGATCGTACCCGGGACCAGGCGCACCTGCAGGTGTGTGATGCGCGAGGAGTGCGTAGGTCTAGGTCGGGTCGGATCCGCCAGGTCCGCGTGGTCAGGCCGCGGACGAGGCGGGTGGGGTCAGTGAGGGACCTCACCCCTGTGTTTTCGAGGCGATAAGAATAAAGCGTAAAATCAACTTATACGTTACCTGCCGGTTGCAATCCCACGATGTGGGACTATCTGGTCTCGCCTTCACGCGCGCCTGCAGAAACCTCGTCGTGCGCTTGCCCCGCAGCTGCTGGCTCTGCTAGCGCTCCTCGGCTGGATTCGTTCACCTCGCGACACTTGCATTAGTATGCAGAACCTGTAGTCTGGAAGACCGGGTGCCTGGAGCTTCGCGGGAGCTTCATCAGAGGTCGTCCATGGCGGCAGCAGCTCGAGTCCTGTCGTACACAAAACGCGCCTCTCGGCCAAATCAGAATAGATAGAGACCTTCGCCGTGGCACGGCGAAGGCGGTGGGCAGTGCAGCAGGCCGCAGGTCGGCCTAGGCGTGCGTGCCTAGGTCAACCTGTGGCCGGAGATGGTGGGTTGGTCGGGGGGTGGTTGTGGAGGGCTGGAGTGGCAGTGGGAGGGTGGAGTGTGTTCCTGGAGGTGAGGCGGAGCTTCCGAGGTGGTTGGCGAGCCGTGTGGAGGGCTGGAGTGGTGTGGGCGGCTCGCCGGAGTGCGGTCGGAGGCGAAGACGATGGAGGTGGTTAGCGTCTGTCGAGGGTCGATCAAGGGAGATAACAGGGGGAAAAGAGAGAGGAGAGGATGGAGAACGTATCTGGGGTTGTCTGGAGTGAAGGGAGGCAGTGGAGAGGACGGCTCGTGACTGCCGTCGTCGGGGAAGAAAGACCCTGGGGGAGGAAGCGGCGACGAAGATGAGGTCAGGAGCTTGCGCGCAGGGTACAGCACGCCGCGGAAGGAAGAGGCGGAGAGGACTCTGCTGCTGGTATGGCAGCAGAGTGATGAGAAGGAGGGAGAGCGGTCGCCGGAGCTTGTGGGTCGTTTGGCCGGAGATGGGAGGGAAGAAATTTGGAGGGGATCTCCGTCAAAATCAAGCTTAAGATGAGTGGCCGGGTCCGAGGGGTGTTTTATAGGTGCTGGCCGCTCCTATCAGAGCGTGAAAGACGCGCAATTAGGTCAGTCGGTTCGCCGGAGTTGGAAGGAAGAAAGGATACCCAAATCTCTCGTGCGTTCGCACGAGAGATTGGGTTCACACCAACGATTGTAATTGACTTTATGAGGAAGGGAATTCCTCAGAGAATCCTCCTTCCATTTCTGGGAGGGAATCTCTGAGGGATTAGAGAGCAATCCCTCTCCGAACCTCGCCGGAGCTCGGTTCTGCCCTAGCAATGGCGGCAGGACCGGTTTGCAAAGGAGGCGAAGAACCTAGGGGGTTCTCTGCAACGGTATTCAAAAGATAGGGACCTCTTTGTGATTTGGGTGTACTAACTTGCAAAGTAGGTCAAGATGACCTCCCCTTAGGTCCAAATTTTGGTACAAACCTAATTTGGCCCTAAAGAATCCAATGGTGAAGTTGGATTTTAGGTTTGACCTCTTTTGACTGGACATTTTGCGTAAAAACCCAAATTAGGTAAATTGAAGAGCTAAGACCCTAATCTAGGTCAAACTAGGTTCCAAAGGCCAAATTAAGTGTTCTAAACCCCAGAGGATGTTTTTCTATGATTTTTAGAGGGTTTGCTTGATTTTTATTCTGACTGGAACCTTGTTAATTTAAGCGGGTCTGTTTTAGGGTTACCAAGTGTCATTTAATTCTTAGATTGCACATAAACCCATTTCTGATTAATTCAACCCACTTTGGACTATTTGACCTATGTTTTGCTTCTGAGAAATCCCGTTTATGTACTGCAATGGTAAAATTGCAGTTTTAACCTTTATTTCATGTTTTCTTCTCAGAGGACTTGTTCCTTTAGTTAAGCCTTCTTCTAGGTTATGTAGGAGCTTTTATCTTCTTTATTAGGTCAAAATGAGCTAGTTATGGCTCATGATGAGGCTCTCATCATACCCCCATGCCTAGCTTTTGCTAGTCCCTTAGCAAAATTTCAAAGTTTTAACTTCCATTCTAGACCCAAAGTGTCCTTAGTTATGATAAGTGCTTCTTTTGTGATTAGGTAGGAATGCCGACAATAGGCCTAGAGGTACTCAAGTACCAACCAAAATCTGGACCTGTTCTGCTTTAGCCTCAGTCCTTCGCAAAGGTTTCTACGGCCCACAAAAACTATCCTAGGGTTTGTTGGACTCTGCGGTTAAAGCACCCGTGCTTGAGACATTTTTAGCCTACGCTCAGTTTGCAGTGCGTTTTTTTTTTTTTTTTTGTAAGAGAGAGATAGAGGATTTATTTGTTTGGAGAGCTTTTCTCTCTCTTTTCTTTTTATTTCTAGCTTCGGATTAGCTTCTCAACACGGTCTGTATCGGATTCCTCGTCCCCATCATCAATCCTCAAGGGTCCCTGGCTTTCGAGATTTCGAGATAATCCCGCCCATGGCAACCCCCGGAACCCTGGCTTTCGAGATTTCGAGATAATCCCGCCCATGGCGTTCCGTGGCCGAATTCAGACCCTGGCGATCGACATTTCGTGATAATGCCACCCATGGTATCTGAACCAGCAGAGTGCTTACATGCCCCCAGTAGGATATTTAAATATCCTAAGAGACAAGCACCGAGGAGACGATATGTTGTTACGCATCTTCGAGGGGAATTTCCCGCCTCTCCGCGCTGGGAACTTGTCCAAATCAACTTGTGTTGATTGGCCGCTCCTAATCTAGGTGACTTTTTCAGAATATTAAACGCTCTTGCGTGTTTTGAATATTTATGCGCACTGAACCAGACTGTGTGTGAATTTGGGTGCTTAGGTTACCGAATCCCGCAAACCGGAGGTCAGTTAACGAGGCCGAATACTTCCTAAGCCTTAGACCTAATACTTAAGCTTCGCATTTTCCTCAACCTCTTGAGGATTGTCCAGATTTTAACGGATACGTGAATTTTTAAGCTAAAAATCTAGCCCAAGAGGCCTAAGACCAGCGTTCCCGCTAATCTCTTGTTATATCTCTGTAGCATTTTTCTTTTCTTTTTCTTGACTCGGTCTAGAACTTCAGTTAACCCCTTAATCTTTTACTAATGACTTTTTCTTTTCCTTTTGTGCTCCTTTCTTTATTTTTGCTCTTTTTGTCATTTTTCTTTCTTTTCCTCCTCTCATTTGTATGACCCTGAATTGTTCCTCCCCTCTATCAAGTCCCTTTTTTTTTTTTTTTTTTTTTTTTTTTTTTTATGAATGAAACCCTTTCTTGATATGAATTTTCTGACATTTTGCACTTTCATACCCCCCCATGCCTAAGATTTGCAATGTCCTCATTGTAAATTAGGTGGGTTCGAATTCAGCTTAGTTCATGTGTTAGGACAGGTGTGTGGTGAGTGAATGGGTCGAAGCGACTTGTTGCGAACGATTTCTAATCTCGGGTAGGTATACCTGAGGTGAAGTCGGCTGTTCTAATGGATGAACCCTAAAGTGCAATATGAGTTCCGCATAGCGATGTCAGAAACGGTTTCAGGTTTTTCAAAGAATGACGGGTTGCCTCCCGTTAAGCGCTGAGTTTTACGCCATCGGCTGGGCGTAATGAGCTCAAGAGGAAAGGAGGGTAAAGGATGACTCAGTCAAATCTATATCGGTCATGTCAATGAACGGCTTGAGTCTCTGCCCATTCACGACAAATGGTTCAGAATCGTGGCTGAGTGGGCTGATTTCAATAGCTCCATTTCCGAAGATTTGGCGGACTAGGTAGGGTCCGACCCACTTGGATCTTAGCTTTCCTGGGAATAGTTTGAGTCGAGCATCAAAGAGTAAAACTTTTTGACCAGGATGAAAGACCTTTCTAGAAATGTGTTTGTCGTGAAAAGCTTTAACCCGTTCTTTGTAAATTCGCGAGTTCTCATATGCGTCGTGGCGTAATTCATCGATCTCGCTCATTTGAAATCTTCTGTGGGTTCCAGCCTTAGAAAGGTCGAGATTACAGGTCCGTACTGCCCAATAGGCTTTATGCTCCAATTCGACGGGGAGGTGACATGCCTTCCCGTACACTAGTCTGAAGGGAGACATTCCTAATTGGGTCTTGTGGGCGGTCCTATAGGCCCACAATGCTTCCGGAAGCCGAGAAGACCAATCTTTTCTATCAGGTCGAACAGTAACCTGAAGGATCTTCTTGATCTCTCGGTTAGATAGCTCAGCTAGACCATTAGTTTGGGGGTGGTAAGGAGTAGAGATTCGGTGTGACACCCCGTATTTGATCATCAGTGACTTGAACTGAGCGTTTGTAAAATGGGTCCCTCCGTCGGAAATTATAGCACGCGGAATCCCGAACCTTGAGAAAATGTTTTGATGAAGGAATTTTATAACGACTTTATGATTGTTGGTTCGAGTCGGAATGGCTTCTATCCACTTGGAAACATAATCAACTGCGAGTAAAATGTATTCGAAGCCATCCGAGGTAGGAAAGGGTCCCATGAAATCAATCCCCCAAATATCAAAAATTTCGCATACCAAGATCGGTTGTAGAGGCATCATGTCTCTATGGCTCATGTTGCCTAGAGTCTGGCAACGGGAACATGCCTTACAGTGATTGTATGCATCTTTGAAAATTGTGGGCCAGTAGAAACCACACTGGAGGACTTTCGATGCGGTTTTATGTCTCGAAAAATGTCCACCGCATGCCTGGTCATGGCAAAATGAGAGTATGTCTTTGATTTCCACTTCCGTGACGCATCGTCGGATTATCTGATCAGCACCAATGCGGAAGAGATACGGGTCTTCCCATAGGTAATACTTGGCATCGGAACACAATTTGTCCTTTTTGGCCTTCGGCCAATCCGGCGGAATCTGATGTGATGCCAGGTAATTAACAATATCGGCGAACCATGGAAGACTTGTACTGATAGTCAGGAGGTGCTCATCAGGAAAATGTTCTGTAATAGGTCCGGACGGATCAATAATTTCAGGAGGAAGGCGGGATAAATGATCAGCTACCACATTGTGCTTTCCCGCCTTGTCGCGAATCTCGATGTCAAATTCTTGCAACAGCAAGATCCAGCGGATTAATCGAGGTTTCGCGTCCTTCTTGGCTAGGAGATGCCTCACAGCTGTGTGATCCGAGTATATGATAACACGGGAACCCAGAAGGTATGATCTGAATTTTTCCAGGGCAAATACTACGGCCAGCAGCTCTTTCTCAGTAACCGTATAGTTACGCTGAGCCTCATCCAGTGTTTTGCTGGCGTAGTAAATGACCACAGGTTTCCCATCAATTTTCTGCCCCAAAACCGCTCCTACAGCGAAGTCAGATGCATCGCACATGATCTCAAAGGGTTGAGACCAATCAGGGGACTGTAGGATTGGGGCTTGGGTGACTCGGTCACGTAAGATCTCAAATGCTTGAGTGCATTCCTTGGAAATTCCGAAAGGCACATCCTTGGAAAGCAGATTGGTCAGGGGGCGCGCGATTTTGGAGAAATCAGGGATGAATCGACGGTAGAAACCGACGTGCCCCAAAAAAGATCGGATATCCTTTATCGAGCTAGGCATAGGGATCTTGGAAATCAGGTTAACCTTAGCTCGATCCACTTGGATGCCTTTCTCTGAGATTAAATGTCCCAGGACAATTCCCTCAGGCACCATGAAATGGCTCTTTTCCCAGGAAAGAACCAAATTCACCTCGATGCACCGCCTGAGTATATGGACCAAGTGTTGGAGGCAATCGTCAAATGATTGTCCAAAAACTGAAAAGTCATCCATGAAGACTTCCAGATAGTCACCTACCATATCTGAGAATATGGCAAGCATGCACCGCTGAAAAGTTGCAGGTGCATTGCAGAGACCGAATGGCATCCTTCGAAACGCGTACGTCCCGAAGGGGCAGGTGAATGTGGTCTTTTCTTGGTCCTCTGGATGGATTGCCACCTGATTGTAACCGGAGTACCCGTCAAGAAAGCAGAAGAATCTATTTCCCGCTAGTTTCTCGAGGATCTGATCAATAAACGGTAGTGGGAAATGATCCTTCTTCGTGGAGGAATTTAGTCTTCTGTAATCAATGCAGACTCTCCACGAATTAGCTATTCGGGTAGGAATGACTTCCCCGGTTTCTGTCGTGATGATGGTAAGTCCTGCCTTCTTAGGTACCACTTGTGTTGGACTCACCCAACGACTGTCGGAGATCGGGTAGATGATCCCTGCATCTAACCACTTAATGATCTCCTTTTTCACGACCTCCTGTAGGTTAGGGTTTAGTCGCCTTTGCATTTCTCTTGAAGGTCGTGAGCCTTCTTCTGTATAGATTCGATGCGTGCAGTATGAAGGGCTTATACCAGTCAAATCATCTAGAGTCCATCCAATGGCTCTACGATGTTGCTGGAGAACAGAAATCAAACGGAGTTCCTGGTCAGGTGTGAGTCGAGAATTGATAATCACAGGAAACATTTGATTTGAATCCAAAAAGACATATTTTAGATGTTCAGGAAGGGGCTTGAGTTCCATGACAGGATTGTCAGCAGCAGCGGGTAGTTCAGGGTTTGTATCGGGAGCAATGGTAGGAGTCATAGGTGTGTCTAGATTGTGTTCGCACTCCTCTGTTAGCGGTTTTTGATTTTCTAGTGGTTGATCAGGAATAATCAGGTTGTCCTCTATGTGCAGTTCATCAACCACGGCTTTGACATCACAAATTTCCTCTATAACCCCGCAATTAATCCCTTGTTGGGCTTTGAAAATGTCGATCTTCAGATTTTGATTCCCAAATTTTAATTCTATCTGGCCCTCTTCGCAGTTTATATTGGCCCTAGCAGTGGCCAGAAAGGGTCTCCCTAATATGATTGGTGTGTCCCTTGGGTTCTTAGGTGCATCCATGTCCAGTACTATGAAGTCCACTGGGAAATAAAAATCTCGTACCCTAACAATGACATCCTCGAGTATACCTTTGGGTGACTTGATGGATCGATCAGCTAACTGCAATGTCACCTCAGTGGGTTTAAGTTCAGATTCTTCAAGGTGGTCAAGGAGGGATGTAGGTATTAAATTTATGGAGGCACCTAGGTCTAGTAGGGCTCTATCAAGTTGGGTTTCACCAATTTTACAAGAAATCAAGGGGGTTCCTGGGTCTTTAGCCTTGGGTGGGAGTTTGCTCAGGATGACAGAGCTGGCTTGCTCTGACAGTACAATCGGATTCCCATCCTTGGTTCGCGGCTTACGTTTAGGTGTACATATGTCTTTCAAGAATCTTGCGTAAGCCGGTATGTGGCGGATTGCATCCATCAACGGGATGTTTATCTGGACCTGTTCAAAGAGCTTGACCAGATCCTCCTCAGGAGCCACAGGTTTGGTTGTCCTTTTTCCTTTGGTCAAGGCCTCAGGAAATGGGATCCTAGCTGGTTCCTCTAGGATAGGTCCAGGTTCTTGATCTGGGACAGTAGTATCTTGGATGACTACCCTAGGGTCTTGGCGATTATCAGGCTTGGAGTGGTTCAGATAATGTGGGTCTTGTGTTGTTTTACCACTACGTGTTGTTACAGAGTTTAATCCAGCCTGACTTTGGTTTGGGTTAGGTAGGAGAGGTGGCTGCTGCTGAAATTCTGCATAAGATGTAGAAGCCTCCATCCTGTCTGGTGATGGAGTAGCAGGGGCCTGATAAATCAAATGTGCGTGGCCTGGATTTGGATTCATAATGCGCCTCTGGGTCGGCACATTATTTGGGTTGGGCAGAGGTTGCGAAGGAAGGGTGCCAGGTTGGCGAGAATTTGCCATCTGGGCCAGTTGGTTGCGAACCTCTGTGATCTCGTCCTTGTGCTGTTTTTGCATTGCCGCATTCGTTTTTTGAATGTCAGCCAGCGTTTGAAGGATAAGAGTCAGTTGATCCTGATTTTGCCCAGATTGGTAGGTGGGGGTGGGATTGGGCCGAGGCTGAGGCGGCTGATATGGACGAGGAGCTTGTGGGCGGGGTTGATATGGTGGTTTTTGAGAGTTTCCCGCCCACTGAAAGTTAGGATGATTTCGCCATCCGGGGTTGTAGGTATTGGAGTATGGGTCGTTCTGGATGGCGTTGAGGTCCTCGCAGTTCTGAGAAACCTCAGGAAAGTCAGAATACGAGGGTTCAGAGTTCCCCCAACTTGAGTAGACGGGATCGGAGGTCACTCCGGTCTGGGAGGTAGACGGGGGTGGATAGAGGCCCATCCCCTTGGCAGGTTGGTGATAGATGTTTTGCACTGTTTCCCTTGCCAGAGGAGGTCGTGCAAAAGAGTTTTGTGCAGAGGTGGCTTGCTGCAAATGTCGAGTTAGCTCGTCCACCTTCTTTTCTATGATAGAGACCTTGTCCAACCGACTGGCCATCAATTCCAGGTCAACAGAAGTGGACAGGTCCTGCGTCTCATGTGTCCCTCTTAGATTCGTCGATGCGCGGGCATTCGTCCTGTCGAATAAGCCCAAGGAGTCATTGTTTATGGAGTTCTCGCACATGTTTTCGAGAATCTCCCACACCGTGTCCTCGTGTTGGCCCATGATGTTTCCTCCACATGTTGCATTGACGATTAGACGAATATCCTCACGGAGTCCCTGGTAAAAAGACCGGACTTGTTCCCACTTAGGAACTCCGTGATGGGGACATTTTCGCATGAGATCTAGGAATCGATCCCAAGCTTCGTGAAGAGGTTCTCCCTGTTGTTGAGTGAAATGAGTGATCTGGTGGCGCAAGGCATTCGTCCGGCCAACAGGGAAGAATTTTTTCAAAAATTCGGACTGTAATTCCTCCCAAGTGTTGATCGGGCGGGTCTGAGTCTGATACCAGTGCGCGGCCTTGTCCAAGAGGGAGAACGAAAACATTTTCATGAGTAGGATATCCCGGTTTTGTACATCTGACCCGAAAGTCTGGGCCAGATGCTTGAGTTGTTTAATGTGTTGGAATGGATCCTCAGAGTTAAGCCCATGGAACTTTGGTATGGCATGAATCATATTGGGCTTTAGATCAGAATCGGGTCCTCCAATTGGGATTCGTACTCGGGGTTCAATTGCCACCGCAGCGGGATTATAGTGATCTCGCATCATAGGTCGCTGTGGTGGGTTTACAAAGTTCTGAAAGAGATCGTTCAAGCGTTGAAGTTGGTGTTCAAGGTTATTCTCATCTTCAATGGGTTGTGCCATGATGGGAGAAGGAGGAGAATCAGGGTCTGAATCAGATGAAAGATTTATGTGGTGGGGTTGCTGCACAAACAAGGGCGTCGAGGCTTGGCCTCGGCGAGAATGAATTTCTAGAGGAGGTCTTAAAGGTGGTCTCAAGGACCTCCTACCAAACATGCACCGGAAGATGTGATGAGATTAGAAGGTGCTGGACCCAATCAAGACACCCAAGAATTGTTGGGTGACTATAGAGGTTCGGGGCAGATGGACCCCTGGATCAGAAGATCGTCCACCTGAGAAATACCTGGGCAGCCAGAGAGGGAGAGTCCCGCAAAGACCCCTACACGGTAGAGCGTCCCTACGGGTTACAGGGTTTCCCCCACCCGACCTCTCTTGTCACTGCGGTTCCAGGTAGACCAGAATGGGGATCTTGACCTCTTAAGTCTACCTTTTTTATTTTAAGATCAAGGTGCTTAATGTTCTACTTGAACTTTTAAATATTTTGAGTGCAAAAAGTGACCTAATATTAAGGTTGGTTGACCTGAGGGATCAACTTCACCTTTGAGAGCTTTTAGGTCCTTCCTTTTATGATTCAAATGAATTATCAGCCTGATTTGCTTAGGGTTCCTCTTGTATAAATATTTTCAAACACGGTTTAGGCACACTTCTTTTTGGAAAGTTTGTTTCTTTGTTTTAGAGAAGATGTGTCTCTAAAAAACCCTAGCTTTGCAATCCTAACTTGGCTCTAATGGGTCCAATTTAGTTGCCTTAGAATTTAGCACCTAGGGCTCAATCAAGAAAGTTTTAGCCCTAGTTGCCTTAGTTGGATGACAGACAAAAATATGTTGAAATGAAAATCAGGCAACTTGATGAGTTACTAAATATAAGACAGGTAGCCCTAAGTTGACTTCTCCCTTTTTTTTTTTTGTCTTTTAGATTGTGAGAGGGTTAAGGGGGAGGGCTTATGGAGATTACCTGCTCCAGTCTGTTGTGCAGTTGCTATTCTTTCCTTTTTGTTTTGCTTTCCCTGTTTGAACACAACAAAAGAGAAGTTAAGTCAGATATTAAATAGAAAAGTTGTACTCAAAAGCTTTACAAGTGCCCGTTGCTCCCCGGCAACGGCGCCAAAATGTTGTCAACGTTTCTGTGCGGATTTAAAGGCGTATTACGTTGTAGTAGAACCGACAAAACGTTTAAACAAATAATTTTATTACTCGAACAACTAGAGTATCCGAGGTCGAACACAGGGAGCAAACTCAGTACTTTGTAAAACCCAAGAATACAACTGTTAAATGCAAATATAATTGATTCAAAGAGTTTTTAAGAAAGATGTAAAAAAAAAGAATTAGACGTCTGATTTATGTATCAGACGTCTTAAATGTGATCTTTCTTTCTCTTTTTCTTCTTCTGCTTTGCCTTTCGGATCTCTTTGCAATCTTCCCTTGTCCTTCTTCTTCTTCTCCTGCGAAGACTTCTAACCTTTCTGTTTTCCTCCTTCGCCTGCGAAGACTTCTTTCTTTCTTCTTCTTCTGTCTTGCTTCTCCTTTCTTCGTTGCCTTCTTCTTCTTCTTTGTCTTGCTTTCTTCTTCTTCTTTGTCTTGCTTCTCCTTTCTTCTGCAGCGGCCACGTCCTTCTCCTGCTATCAGCCTGCCTGCACAGGGGAACAAAACCTAACCCTTCTCCCTCTACCCGCGCGTGTCTCTCTCTCAAGCAATTCACTCTAACCGCTCTACCAGAGCCACAGTCTCAATCGGGTCGGATCGTACCCGGGACCAGGCGCACCTGCAGGTGTGTGATGCGCGAGGAGTGCGTAGGTCTAGGTCGGGTCGGATCCGCCAGGTCCGCGTGGTCAGGCCGCGGACGAGGCGGGTGGGGTCAGTGAGGGACCTCACCCCTGTGTTTTCGAGGCGATAAGAATAAAGCGTAAAATCAACTTATACGTTACCTGCCGGTTGCAATCCCACGATGTGGGACTATCTGGTCTCGCCTTCACGCGCGCCTGCAGAAACCTCGTCGTGCGCTTGCCCCGCAGCTGCTGGCTCTGCTAGCGCTCCTCGGCTGGATTCGTTCACCTCGCGACACTTGCATTAGTATGCAGAACCTGTAGTCTGGAAGACCGGGTGCCTGGAGCTTCGCGGGAGCTTCATCAGAGGTCGTCCATGGCGGCAGCAGCTCGAGTCCTGTCGTACACAAAACGCGCCTCTCGGCCAAATCAGAATAGATAGAGACCTTCGCCGTGGCACGGCGAAGGCGGTGGGCAGTGCAGCAGGCCGCAGGTCGGCCTAGGCGTGCGTGCCTAGGTCAACCTGTGGCCGGAGATGGTGGGTTGGTCGGGGGGTGGTTGTGGAGGGCTGGAGTGGCAGTGGGAGGGTGGAGTGTGTTCCTGGAGGTGAGGCGGAGCTTCCGAGGTGGTTGGCGAGCCGTGTGGAGGGCTGGAGTGGTGTGGGCGGCTCGCCGGAGTGCGGTCGGAGGCGAAGACGATGGAGGTGGTTAGCGTCTGTCGAGGGTCGATCAAGGGAGATAACAGGGGGAAAAGAGAGAGGAGAGGATGGAGAACGTATCTGGGGTTGTCTGGAGTGAAGGGAGGCAGTGGAGAGGACGGCTCGTGACTGCCGTCGTCGGGGAAGAAAGACCCTGGGGGAGGAAGCGGCGACGAAGATGAGGTCAGGAGCTTGCGCGCAGGGTACAGCGCGCCGCGGAAGGAAGAGGCGGAGAGGACTCTGCTGCTGGTATGGCAGCAGAGTGATGAGAAGGAGGGAGAGCGGTCGCCGGAGCTTGTGGGTCGTTTGGCCGGAGATGGGAGGGAAGAAATTTGGAGGGGATCTCCGTCAAAATCAAGCTTAAGATGAGTGGCCGGGTCCGAGGGGTGTTTTATAGGTGCTGGCCGCTCCTATCAGAGCGTGAAAGACGCGCAATTAGGTCAGCCGGTTCGCCGGAGTTGGAAGGAAGAAAGGATACCCAAATCTCTCGTGCGTTCGCACGAGAGATTGGGTTCACACCAACGATTGTAATTGACTTTATGAGGAAGGGAATTCCTCAGAGAATCCTCCTTCCATTTCTGGGAGGGAATCTCTGAGGGATTAGAGAGCAATCCCTCTCCGAACCTCGCCGGAGCTCGGTTCTGCCCTAGCAATGGCGGCAGGACCGGTTTGCAAAGGAGGCGAAGAACCTAGGGGGTTCTCTGCAACGGTATTCAAAAGATAGGGACCTCTTTGTGATTTGGGTGTACTAACTTGCAAAGTAGGTCAAGATGACCTCCCCTTAGGTCCAAATTTTGGTACAAACCTAATTTGGCCCTAAAGAATCCAATGGTGAAGTTGGATTTTAGGTTTGACCTCTTTTGACTGGACATTTTGCGTAAAAACCCAAATTAGGTAAATTGAAGAGCTAAGACCCTAATCTAGGTCAAACTAGGTTCCAAAGGCCAAATTAAGTGTTCTAAACCCCAGAGGATGTTTTTCTATGATTTTTAGAGGGTTTGCTTGATTTTTATTCTGACTGGAACCTTGTTAATTTAAGCGGGTCTGTTTTAGGGTTACCAAGTGTCATTTAATTCTTAGATTGCACATAAACCCATTTCTGATTAATTCAACCCACTTTGGACTATTTGACCTATGTTTTGCTTCTGAGAAATCCCGTTTATGTACTGCAATGGTAAAATTGCAGTTTTAACCTTTATTTCATGTTTTCTTCTCAGAGGACTTGTTCCTTTAGTTAAGCCTTCTTCTAGGTTATGTAGGAGCTTTTATCTTCTTTATTAGGTCAAAATGAGCTAGTTATGGCTCATGATGAGGCTCTCATCAACAACTCATGACGGTAACAAGGGAGTAAGCGCAACAAAGACCGGTCGTGAGTAGTTCTTCACTCATGGTTGTTTGCTTTCTTGAAAATCTAAAAAAATTGTAAAATTGAAAAAAATTAGCATGGTGTATGATTACCTGACCTACATCCTTAACACATCACCCAACAAAAAAAATATACACTCTAACATTCTGAATAAATTCTTGGAGTGTTCTTTTTCCTTTTTGAGTAGTGTTTGCGAAGCCACCTTGGATTGACTTGGGCCGTACCACTCAACCCTAAAAATGACTCATCTAATAGAAGCTGCATGATCATTAAGATGAGTACATTAGGGTTTTAGAGCCTCTACACAATAAAAGGAAATCTACTTTCACCAAATTGTGTGCAAAACTTGACGTGCCCACTGAAACTTGTCTGAAAACATTAAGACACACCAATCCTAAAAATCACTAAAGTAAAGATGAAACATTAAAAGACACCACATCTTGAAAAACATCCTTGCTTGAAAACCATGTTTTGATAGAAGCACTCACACTGAAAGTGGAAAACTAAGAGGCACCACCACAATCAACGCCTCATCACATAACCCTAGCACAAGCACTATCCTAGCCCTTTTAAAACTGAGTAGACGTGCCCTAGGCAGGACTGAGTTAAGTCTCGAGAGGCAATGTTTTGTTTGCTGGGCACTTGGCTTTCATTCCCTTGGAAGAATCTAGTGACTAGGGTGCGGGCCAGTGTCAAATGACCGCGGTTGTGGGGTCTATGGAACCGGCAGCACAAGCCAAAGAAAGAACCTTCCCTGCAATCCCCTTGTAATCAACCTGGCCAGATTAGCTTTGGGAAGGAGAGTCCAGTGCTTATGAACTTAATCATCCTTTTTGAGATTTCTAGGTCTCCTAAGGAATACACCATAAGGACTAAGCTTGTTTGCTTGATTGAACACACACTTCTCGCATCCGTCGCTCTCCGCATCCCCTCCTGTTCTTCTCTAGTGTATGCACGGGAGACGCTTACTACATCCCGAGTTGTTTGTTTTGGGATGGGAATCCAGGCGACTTGATTCTGTTAGAAACATGGCTGAACCTAGGGTAGCTGAGGTTGAGGACCAACCCCCACCAGACACAATGGCCATCATCCAAGCCCAGATTAATGCAAACCACCAGCTTCAGCAGCAACAGATCCACACCATCATACAAGCCATACACCAGTTACAGAACCCACAAGAGCAACCACCACCACCTTTCCAAGGCCCACAAGGGCAACCGCCACTTGATTTACCACCATTCTAGGATCAACCAAGGCCCCTCCGTGATTTCTACAATCCTTCCGCTATTAGAGTCGATCCACACCTTAGGATCCCCGAAGGGGGAGATGATTTTGAGCTAAAACTAAATGTCTTAAGTCTGATCCAGAGCCACTTCTATGGAAGCTCAAATGAGGACCCCTTCCAGCACCTAAAGGATCTTGACCGGATAGCACGAACTGTGAAACCTAGGAACATTAGCCTTGACATTGTTCTGATTAAGATGTTCCCCTTTTCATCGAGAGACAAGGCTTCTCACTGGCTTAGAACCCTAAGTAGACCCATCACCACCTGGGAAGAACTGAGGCATGCATTTCTAAAGAAATTCTTTCCCATAGGAAAGACTAATGCCCTCAGAAGAGCTATTACTACCTTTACACTCCAGGGTGGGGAACAGTTCCATGAGGCATGGGAGAGATTTAATGAACTCTTGAGGAAATGCCCACACCACGAAATACCAAGGTGGCAATTAACCCAGATTTTCTACCACGGTCTGGACAGCAACCTACGGAACTTCATCGATGCCTCATGCGTGGGGAACTTCCTGAAAAAGGACTAGGAGAGCACGTTTGAGCTCTTTGAGTCTATGAGCGAAAATTCGCTCAACAATGCCTCCATGACCTAGTTTAACCGATCAAGTCAACCCCGTGGTGGGATTTATGAGGTACAAGCAAATTCTGGAATGGTTGACATGGACATCATTGCCAAGAAACTAGATCGAGTGGAATTGGTGGATAAAAAGATTGATGAGCTACTGAACCAGACCAGGAATCCGTTACAGACCTTCTCCCTAGCAAAGGGAGCACATAATGTTGACCTGGTCCAGCCTTTAAGACAACTGAACCTGGAACAACCCCTGACCACGTTCTAGGAGGGACCTTTGCTCCCTCAACCCTTGATTACTCTCTCCCCTCCCCATCGACATCTGTTATCCTTGAAGATGTACAGGCTATCCAAGGTTATGCTAAACCTGACCCTTTCTCCAACACTTACAACACTGGCTGGCGTAATCACCCCAACTTTGGTTGGACAAACCAGAAACCACTGCAATTCCAAAACCAGCCCAGGCCAAACCAGCAGCCAAACTTGCCCCCTATCAGCAAGGACCACCAGTTAGACCCCCATATAATCAAAATAGGGTGGCCCCTCCCCCACAAAACCAAATGGACACCCTGATAAAGATGATGGCTGAAATGAACCAGAAACATCAAGAGGAAATGACCTTAGTAAAGGGACAGTTAAGCCAACTTTTGAACTGTAAACAACAAGGATCCCTACCTTCCTAGCCACAACCGAACCAGCAAAACATGATTAACAGAGGCCCCAATTCGCAAGGGTTCCAGGGCAATCCCGGGCAGGCTCACATGGTCCAGCCAGCCCCACAAACACCCCCTAGGTTTGGTGCTTCTTCGTCCTCATCTTCTCAAGGATCAACCCATTGTCCCAATGCCTCTGCGAATGTGGTAACCTTGAGAAGTAGCACCAAAACCTAGGATCCTAAATGGTCGACTCTCCCCGAGACTTCACCAGCTGAAATACCCGGCTTAGAAGAGGCACTATAAAAACCCAAGGACCCAAAAATAGATCCAATCCATGTTTAGACACCCTACCCTGAGGCCTTGGAGACAATCAAGAAGAAGAAAAATGTTGTGGATACTGAGGAGCTTTTTGAGATCTTTAAGCAGGTACAGATTAATATTCCTCTCCTCGAAGCCGTTAAGCACATCCTAGCTTATGCGAAGTTTTTAAAGGGTGCCTGTACACCCAAACGTAGGCAAAGACCTTAAGCACCTAGGAAGGTTGTGCTCTCCGAGCAAGAAAGTTTCATAATATCAAGCAACCTTCTGCTCAAGCGAACTGACTCAGGAGCACCCCTGATTTCCTACAATATCGGGGACATGACATTTGATAGAGCGCTCCTGGACTTAGGTGCTTCTATCAATCTGATTTCAACAGCCCTGTACCACCAATTTGGTTTTAGAGAGTTAACACCCACACCTGTCACCATCCAGCTGGCTGATAGATCTGTGAAGACCACGAAGGGGGTTGTCGAGGACGTAATTGTGCGGGTCAAGGACTTCTATTTCCCAGTCGACTTCTTGGTGCTCGACATGGAAGTCCCTGAAAAATTATAGAATGCACCCATAATCTTAGGCAGACCTTTCTTAGCTACGGCTAAGGCAAACATTGATTGTGAAATAGGATGTATGGAAATCGCCTTCGGAGACAAGAAAATGCAGTTGGATATCTTCCGGGCAACAAAGTCTTTTGATTGCGATTGCATTGAGGAACATGATCCCGTGGAAACTTTGGTCGAGGAATGCCTCACCCTTAGTTCTGTCTCAAACCACCAATCCTGTAATGACTATTCTAACCCGTCACCATCGCTACCCACGGACCTCTGTAAGGCTGATTATCATCAAACAACACCATTTGAGGAAATCGATGTTGATCAACTCCCACCTTTCCCTTTCCCATCGACTGTTGTTCCACCCACACCCGAACTTAAGCCACTACCTGAGAACCTCAAGTATATCTTCCTGGGACCTGACCAGACCTTCCCTATGATTATTAATTCTCATATAACCCGAGATCAGGAACTCAGGTTGACCGCGACCCTTTCAGAACATCGGGCCGCCATTGGATGGACCATTTCGAACTTGAGAGGAATTAGCCCCACCTATTGCACTCATAAGATTTACCTGGAAGACGAGGCATGACCCTCCCGCCAGATGCAGAGACGATTAAACCCAAACATGCGGGAGGTTGGTAAGAAAGAAATTATCAAGTGGCTTGACGCTGACATCATCTATCCTATCTCTAATAGCCCATGGGTGAGCCCCACTCAAGTGGTTCCCACGAAAGCCGGGCTCACCGTTGTCACCAATGAGCATTGCGAATCCATCCCCACCCACACCACCACCGCATGACAGGTGTGTATTGATTACAGGAAACTCAATGAAGCCACTAAGAAGGATCATTTCCCCTTCCCATTCATTGACCAAATCCTTGAAAGATTGACAGGGCAAAAGTATTTTTGCTTCCTGGATGGATATTCAGGATATAACCATCGCAATTGCTCTGGAAGATCAAGAAAAGACCACATTCACTTGCCTATATGGCACGTTTGCATTTCGTCGAATGCCGTTCGGGTTATGCAACGCACCTGCTACCTTTCAGCATTACATGCTAGCCATTTTTTCAGAAATGGTGGGTGAATACTTGGAGGTCTTTATGGATGATTTTTCAGTATTTGGGAATTCATTTGACCACTGTTTGAGCAACTTGGAGAAAATCCTAAAATGATGTATCGAGGTTAATCTGGTGTTAAGTTGGGAAAAGAGCCATTTTATGGTTCAAGAAGGAATCATCCTCGGTCACATCGTATCGCATAGGGGCATTGAGGTGGATCGGGCTAAGGCTGATTTGATTTCCAAACTTCCTCCGCCTAGCTCGGTCCAGCAGATCCGCTCATTCCTGGGACATGTTGGCTTCTATCGAAGGTTCATCAAAGACTTCTCCAAGCTTTCCAAACCCTTAACCGACCTTCTGGCCAACGACTTCATATTCCACATGACCTCTGATTGCATCCAGGCTTATCACACCCTCTAGGACTTAGTTTCCACAGCACCTGTACTTCAACCCCCAGATTGGTCCCAGGACTTTGAGATTATGTGTGATGCATCAGATTTTGCCATAGGCGCTATCCTGGGACAAAGACAAGATAGGAAACCCGTGGTGATCTACTACGTGAGCAAAACATTGGACGAGGCCCAACGAAATTATACGGTCACAGAAAAAGAATTGCTCGCTATAGTTTTCGAACTTGAGAAGTTCCAACCTTACCTGCTGGGATCCCACGTGACCATCTATATTGACCATTCAGCCATCCGGCACCTGTTGTCTAAAAAGGGCGCGAAACCCAAGCTCATCAGATGGATCCTGCTCTTGCAGGAATTTGACCTGGAAATCCGCGACAAAGCCGGATCAAAGAATGTGGTGGCTGACCACTTGTCTAGACTTCACCTAGACCACATTGGACCCTCCCTGACTTTATCTGACACCTTCCCCAATGAACACATTCTGGCTATACAAGACAAGAAACTATCTTGGTATGCTGACTATGTCAACTACCTAGTTGTAGGGAAGACCCCGTACAGCTGGTCCAGACAGCAATGGGACAGGTTCTTGGCCGAGGACAAGCACTATTTCTGGGATGATCCCTTGCTGTTTCGCCTCCGTGCCGACCAGATCATCAGGACGTGTATCCCCGAGAACGAAGTCCAGAGTGTGCTATCTTTCTGTCATGACCAAACATGTGGTGGCCACTTCTCTGGAAAGAAAACGGCTGCAAAGTTTCTGCAGTCTGGATTTTACTGGCCTTCCCTAATTAAGGATGCACACAACTTTACCAAGACTTGCTCGCGCTGCCAAACACTGGGGACCATGACCAGAAAAGATATGATGCCCCTCCAACCCATTTTGATTGTCGAAATCTTCGACGTTTGGGGTATCGATTTTATGGGCCCCTTTCCACCATCCAACGGCTTTGAGTACATCCTAGTCTCGGTAGACTATGTTTCTAAATAGATCAAAGCCGTCGCCACACACCGATGCGATCATAAGACTGCCATGGACTTTGTTAAGAAGAACATCTTTTCCCAGTTTGGAATACCAAAGGCCATGATTAGTGATGGTGGAAGTCATTTCATTCACTCCCAATTCCGTACCCTACTTAGAAAATATGAGGTTAACCACCGCATTGCTACCCCGTATCATCCGCAAACAAATGGGCAGACCAAGGTCTTAAATAGACAAATCAAGAACATTTTACAAAAGACTGTGAGACCTGACAGGAAAGACTGGTCCACATGCCTAGATGATGCCCTGTGGGCATACAGGACTGCTTTCAAGACCCCGATAGGCATGTCACCTTAACCTGGTCTTTGGCAAAGCCTGCCACCTTCCTGTCAAATTGAAACACTGGGCTTACTAGGCTGTCAAGTGATAACACCACGCAAGGGGGTAGTAATTAGGTTGAATATGGCCCATCCTTAGAATAAAAGGCACAACATAAAGTAGAATAGGAGCATTGCATGCATCAAGTACCAAGATTTCTTATAAACTGTATTAATGGCCATTTGTGTAAAGCATTTGTCAAAGCAGGCCTCAGATGAGCAATCGGACCGCACGGATGGATTCAGGACGACGAACGGAGTCTAACGGACTCAAGATCGGCCAAATCCGACATCCGGAGCTCCCACAATGGGCCCAAGAAATCCTGACCGTTGATCTGGAGATCAACGGCCTAGAACGCGCCACGTCGCCCCGCCCCCGCCGCTCGCACGCCCCAAGCCAGCCAAGGACGCATCTCGGCCGTTGATCTTCGATCGAACGGCCGAGATCCGCGCGCTCGCCCGCGGTCGCCGCGACAAAGCGCGGGCGTGGCGCAACGGTTAGCGCGCACGCCCGCGTCGCGGCGACGCGCGTTCGAATCGCGCGGAGCGGAAATCACTTGCGGGCGAAGGGTGCGGCAAAATTGAGCCGCGCGATCAGAAGCGAGCGGCTAGGATTGCGCCACGCGGCGCGACGACAGCGCCCCACCTCCCACGCGTGCGCGCACGCCGGGCGGAAACGCGCGCGTGCACGCGCGCCCGAAGCGCGATCCTAGCGCAGGCGCGGGAGGATCTCAGCCGTCCGATCATCAATCGGACGGCTCTCGTTCGACATCCACGGATCGCGCCTGAAGAGAGAGAGGGGCGGGCGGCTGACCGGCGGCAGAAGGCCTTCACCGACGTATCTGGAAGCGATTTTAGCGACGTTCTGGATGTCGCTAAAGCACATTCTTCTTTTAGGAAGCCCTTAACTCTATTTAAACCCCCTTCTACCACCATTCAAGGCATCCTCTCCCACTTGCAACTACTCCACTCCTCTCCTAGCTAGTCTTAGGCACTCTTGTAATCGTCGGAGACGACGAGCCGCCGACGGAGCCTCCTCCACCGCCGTGGCTGCCTCGTCGCTCTCCACTCTCTCTCTACCTCTCTCTCTCTCTCTTTTAAGCTTTCATTTACTTTTGTTGAAGCATGTATTTAATGTTGTAAACCATGAACTATGAATGCATGTTTAATGAAATTATTTTCCATTTAGTTGCCATTTTAATTTCTGTTTAAAGTGCATGATCAAAACCAAGAGCTTTCTAACCCTAAACTCTCTCTCTATCTCTCGCTTTTCAAAATCGTCTCTTTCGCAAGCAAAACTCCGCCTTTTTCGTGACAACAAGTGGTAAACAAAATCCGATTTCCACGCCTCCCTGAGATCGACACTCGGACTCACCTCCGTTTACTTCTTTTAAAATCAACGTATCAAGTGCAACTATAACGACATCTCTTAACACACGCACGAAGGCACGTCAGTTTTTGGCGCCGTTGCCGGGGAGGCAACGGATTTGTTTTATCACCTCCATTCCACCTTCATTCTCATATCGTCTAATGCCCTATTTTCCTTTTTACTTGACGGTTGCAGGAATTCGGCGCATGGACGGCGAAGCGACGCATTCCACTATGGTAGCAAGGAAGTAGGCGCCTCGAGGACCGATAGTGAGTACTCTCTCTCTCATTGTTTGCTTGCGTGAAAAAGCTAAAAAAAAATCATAAAAACTAAAAAAATTGGCGTGGTGAATGATTGCTTGACCCACATTCTTAACACATCACCCTACAAAAAAATGTACACTCTAATATGCTGGATAAATTCTTGGAGTGTTCTTTTCTCTTTCTCTTGAGTGGTGTTTGCGAAGCCACCGTGAGTTGACCTGGGCCGCACCACTCAACCCTAAAACTGACTCATCTAATAGAAGCTGCATGATTATCAGGATGAGTACACTAGGGTTTTAGAGCCTCTACAAAATAAAAGGAAATCTACTTTCACTAAGTTGTGTGCAGAACTTGACGTGCCCACTGAAACTTGTTTGAAAATATTAAGACACGTCAACCCTAAAAAGTACTTAAGTAAGGATGAAACACTAAAAGACACTATATCTTAACAAATCCTTGCTTGAAAATCATGTTTTGCTAGAAGCACACACTTTGAAAGTAGAACATTAAGAGGCACCACCCCAATCAACGCCTCATCACATCACCCTAAGCACAAGCACTATCCTAGCCCTTTAAAACTGAGTAGACGTGCCCTAGGCAGGACTGAGTTAAGTCTCAAAAGGTGAGGTTTTGTCTGCGAGGCACTTGGCTTTCATTCCCTTGGTAGAATCTGGTGACGAGGCTGCGGGGCAGTGTCAAATGACCGCGGTTGTGGGGTCTATGGAACCGGAGGCGCAAGCCAAAGGAAGAACCTTCCCTGCAATCCCCTCGTAATCAACCTGGCCAGATTAGCCTTGAGAAGGGGAGTCCAGTGCTTACGGACTTAATCACCCTTTGTGAGATTTCTAGGTCGCCTAAGGAATACACCATAAGGATTAAGCTTGCGTGCTTGATTGAAACACATTTCTCGCATCTGTCGCCCTCCGCATCCCCTCCTGTTCTTCTCTAGTGTATGCACGGGAGGCGCTCACTGCATCCCGAATTGTGTGTTTTGGGGCAGGAATCTAGGCGACGTAATTCTGTTGAAAACATGGCTGAACCTAGGGTAGATGAGGCTGAAGATCAACCCCCACCAAATGCTATGGCTGTCGTCCAGGCTCAAATCAATGCTAACCATCGGCTTCAGCAACAACAAATCCACACCATCATGCAAGCCATACAAGGGTTACAGAACCCGCAAGAACAACCACCACCTTTCAATGACATACCAGGACAACCACCACTTGATTTACCACCATTTCAGAACGAGCCAAGACCCCTCCGTGATTTCTATAACCCTTCTGCTATTAGAGTCGAGCCACACCTTAGGATCCCCGAAGGGGGAGATGATTTTGAGCTAAAACCTAATGTATTAAGTCTAATCCAGAGCCACTTTCATGGAAGCTCAAATGAAGACCCCTTTCAGCACCTAGAAGATCTCGACCGCATAGCAAGAACAGTAAAACCTAGGAACATTAGCCTTGACATTGTTCTAATCAAGATGTTCCCTTTCTCATTAAGAGACAAGGCTTCTCATTGGCTTAGAACCCTAGGTAGACCCATCACCACCTGGGAGGAACTGAGGCATGCATTTTTAAAGAAATTCTTCCCCATAGGAAAGACCAATGCCCTCAGAAGAGCTATCACTACCTTCACACTCCAGGGTGGGGAACAATTTCATGAGGCGTGGGAAAGATTCAATGAACTTTTGAGGAAATGCCCACACCACGAAGTTCCAAGGTGGCAATTGGCCCAGATCTTCTACCACGGTCTGGATAGCAACCTACGGAACTTCGTCGATGCCTCATGCGGGGGAAACTTCCTAAACAAAGACGAGGAGAGCGCGTTTGAGCTCTTTGAGTCTATGAGCGAGAATTCGCTCAACAATGCCTCCATGAACCAGTTTAACAGATCCAGTCAACCCCGTGGTGGGATTTATGAGGTGCAAGCAAATTCTGGAATGGTTGACATGGACATCATTGCCAAAAAGTTGGATCGAGTGGAATTGGTGGACAAGAAGATTGATGAGCTTCTAAACCAGACCAGGAACCCCTTACAGACTTTCACCCTAGCAAAAGGAGCACATAATGTTGACCTGGTCCAACCCTTCACCCAACTGAACCTGGAACAACCCCCAACCATGTTCCAAGGAGGGACCTTTGCTCCCTCGACCCTTGATTACTCCCTTCCTTCTTCATCAACATCGGCTATTCTAGAAGATGTGCAAGCCGTCCAAGGATATGCAAAACCTGACCCTTTCTCCAACACTTACAACACCGGCTGGCGTAATCACCCCAACTTTGGTTGGACAAACCAGAAACTACCGCAATTCCAAAACCAGCCCAGGCCAAACCAACAGCCACACTTGCCCCCCTATCAGCAAGGACCACCAGTTAGACCCCAATATAACCAAAATAGGGCGGCCCCTCCCCCACAAAACCAAATGGACACCCTAATAAAGATGATGGCTGACATGAACCAAAAACATCAGGAAGAAATGGCCTTGGTAAAGGGACAGTTAAGCCAACTCTTGGACTGTAAACAGCAAGGATCTCTACCTTCCCAACCACAACCAAACCCGCGAAACATAATTAACAGAGGCCCCAATTTGCAAGGGTTCCAAGGCAACCCCGGGCAGGCTCATATGGTCCAACCGGCTCCACAAACACCTCCTGGGTTTGGCGCCTCTTCATCCTCATCTTCTCAAGGATCACCCCATGGCCCCAATGCCTCTGCGAATGCGGTGACCTTGAGAAGCGGCACCAAAACCCAGGATCCCAAATGGCTGACTCTCCCCGAGACTTTACCCGACTTAGAAGAAACACCAACCAAGGACCCAAACATGGAACCAATTCAGACACCCTATCCTGAGGCCTTGGAAACAATCAAGAGAAAAAAGAATACTGTGGAAACTGAGGAGCTGATGGAAATTTTTAAACAAGTACAGATTAATATTCCGCTTCTAGAAGCTGTCAAACACATCCCCGCTTACGCCAAGTTCTTAAAGGATGCCTGTACACCCAAGCGTAAGCCGAGACCTCAAGCACCTAGGAAGGTTGTACTCTCTGAGCAAGCCAGTTCCGTGATATCAAGCAACCTTCCACTCAAACGAACTGACCCAGGAGCACCCCTGATTTCC
Organism: Thalassia testudinum; assembly: GCA_037157565.1. Classification (NCBI taxonomy): domain Eukaryota; kingdom Viridiplantae; phylum Streptophyta; class Magnoliopsida; order Alismatales; family Hydrocharitaceae; genus Thalassia; species Thalassia testudinum. The sequence continues at coordinate 54,971,539 of JAZHRO010000007.1, forward strand.
TGCAACATCGGGGACATGACATTTGATAGAGCACTCCTGGACCTAGGTGCTTCTATCAACCTAATTCCCACAACCTTGTACCACCAATTTGGTTTTGGGGAGCTGGCACCAACCCCTGTCACCATCCAGCTGGCGGATAGATCAGTGAAAACCCCGAAGGGGGTTGTCGAGGACGTGATTGTACGGGTCAAGGACTTCTATTTCCCAGTCGACTTTTTGGTGCTCGACATGGAAGTCCCTGAAAAATTACAGAACGCACCCATAATCTTAGGCAGACCTTTCTTAGCCACGGCTAAAGCAAACATCGATTGCGACACAGGATGTATGGAAATCGCCTTCGGAGATAGGAAAATGCAATTGGATATCTTCCGAGCAACAAAGTCTTTTGATTGTGATTACATTGAGGAACATGATCCCGTGGAAACTTTAATCAAGGAATGCCTTACCCTCAATTCTGTCTCAGACCACCAAACCCGTAGTTCTAACTCGTCACCATCATTACCTGTGGACCTCTGTAAGGCTGAGTATCATCACATGACACCATTTGAAGAAATCGATGTTGATCAACTACCGCCCTTTCCATTCCCATCGACTGTGGTCCCACCCGCACCTGAACTTAAACCATTGCCCGAGAATCTCAAGTACGTCTTCTTGGGACCTGGCCAGACCTTCCCAGTGATTATTAATTCCCATCTAACCAAGGATCAGGAACTAAGGTTGACTGCAACTCTTTCAGAACATCGGGCTGCCATTGGTTGGACCATCTCAGATCTAAGAGGAATTAGCCCCACCTATTGCACCCACAAGATTTACCTGGAAGACGGGGCCCGACCTTCCCGCCAGATGCAGAGACGGTTAAACCCTAACATGCGGGAGGTCGTTAAAAGGGAAATTATCAAGTGGCTCGACGCCGACATCATCTACCCTATCTCTGATAGCCCCTGGGTGAGCCCCACTCAAGTGGTTCCAAAGAAGGCTGGGCTCACCGTTGTCACTAATGATCATGGCGAATCCATTCCCACCCGCACCACCACCGCATGGCGGGTGTGTATTGATTATAGGAAGCTTAACAAAGCCACTAAGAAGGACCACTTCCCCTTGCCATTCATTGACCAAATCCTTGAAAGATTGGCAGGGCAGAAGTATTTTTGCTTCCTGGATGGATATTCAGGATATAACCAAGTCGCAATTGCTCCGGAAGATCAGGAAAAGACCACATTCACTTGCCCGTATGGCACGTTTGCATTCCGTCGAATGCCGTTCGGGTTATGCAACGCACCCACAACCTTCCAGCGTTGCATGCTAGCCATTTTTTCAGAAATGGTGGGTGAATACTTGGAGGTCTTTATGGATGATTTCTCTGTATTCGGGAATTCATTCGACCATTGTTTGAGCAACTTGGAGAAAATCCTGAAACGATGTATCGAGGTTAACTTGGTGTTAAGTTGGGAAAAGAGCCATTTTATGGTTCAAGAAGGAATTGTCCTCGGACACATCGTTTCACATAAGGGCATCGAGGTAGATCGAGCTAAGGTTGATTTAATTTCCAAACTTCCTCCACCTAGTTCGGTCCGACAGATTCGCTCTTTCCTAGGACATGTTGGCTTCTACCGAAGGTTCATCAAAGACTTTTCCAAACTTTCCAAACCCTTGACCGACCTTCTAGCCAACGACGCCACTTTCCACATGTCTCCTGATTGCACCCAAGCTTATCATACCCTCCGGGACTTAGTCTCCACCGCACCTGTACTCCAACCCCCAGACTGGTCCCAGGATTTTGACATTATGTGTGACGCATCAGATTTTGCCATAGGCGTTGTCCTGGGACAAAGGCAAGACAAGAAGCCCGTGGTGATCTACTACGCGAGCAAAACGTTGGACGAGGCCCAACGTAATTATATGGTCACAGAAAAAGAGTTGCTTGCTGTAGTCTTTGGGCTGGAAAAATTCCGATCATACTTGCTGGGATCCCACGTGACTATCTACACCGACCATTCAGCCATCCGGCACCTGTTGGCCAAAAAGGACGCAAAACCCAGGCTCATCAGATGGATCCTGCTTTTGCAGGAATTTGACCTGGAAATCCAAGACAAGGCCGGATCGAAAAATGTGGTGGCTGACCACCTGTCAAGACTTCATCCAGACCACATTGGACCCTCCCTACCTCTATCTGATACCTTCCCTGATGAACACATCCTAGCCGTGCAAGACAAGAAAATGCCATGGTATGCTGACTATGTCAACTACCTGGTTATAGGACAAACCCCGCACAGCTGGTCCAGACAGCAACGGGACAGGTTCTTGGCTGAGGGCAAGCACTATTTCTGGGATGATCCCATGTTGTTTCGCCTCTGTGCTGATCAGATCATCAGGAGGTGCCTCCCCGAAGACGAAGTTCAGAGTGTGCTTTCCTTTTGTCATGACCAAGCATGTGGCAGTCATTTCTCTGGCAAGAAAACAGCTGCAAAAGTTTTGCAGTCTGGATTTTATTGGCCGTCCCTATTCAAGGATGCACACATCTTTGCCAAGACTTGCTCACGATGCCAAACACTAGGGACAATGACCAAAAAAGATATGATGCCCCTTCAGCCCATTTTGATTGTCGAAATTTTCGGCGTTTGGGGTATCGATTTTATGGGCCCCTTTCCACCATCCAACGGCTTCGAGTATATCCTGGTCTCGGTAGACTATGTTTCCAAATGGATCGAAGCCGTCGCCACCCGACGATGCGATCACAAGACGGTCATGGACTTTGTAAAGAAGAACATCTTTTCCCGGTTTGGAATACCCAAGGCCATGATCAGTGATGGTGGAAGCCATTTTATCCATTCCCAGTTCCGTGCCCTACTTAGAAAATACGGGGTAAACCACCGCATTGCCACCCCATATCATCCACAAACAAATGGGCAGACTGAGGTCTCAAACAGACAAATCAAGAACATTTTACAGAAGACTGTGAGACCTGACAAAAAAGACTGGTCCACACGACTTAATGATGCCCTGTGGGCATACAGGACCGCTTTTAAGACCCCGATAGGCATGTCACCTTACCGCTTGGTCTTTGGAAAAGCTTGCCATCTCCCTGTCGAATTGGAACACCGGGCATACTGGGCTGTTAAGCAATGTAACATGGATCCCCAGTTAGCTGGTGCGCAAAGGACTCTTCAATTATCTGAGCTTGAAGAAATTCGTCGGGACGTCTTTGACAATAGTCGGCTATATAAGGAGAAAATGAAAGCCGTCCACGACCGACTCATTCATAGGAAAACCTTTGAGCCAAACCAACAGGTCTGGCTATTTGATGCACGCCTGAAACTCTTTCCAGGGAAACCTAGGTCCAAATGGACAGGACCATTTCGGGTGGTCAAGCCCTATTCCAATGGGGCAGTCGAAATTGCCGATCTTAATACCGGGCACACCTTTACAGTCAATGGTCAAAGATTGAAGCATTTCCTAGCCCAGGTACCCCCCAAGGAAAGTGTCACCCTTGTTGAGGGCTGACACCAAGCACCGCCCAGCTGGAGGCGTTAAACTCAGCGCTTCCTGGGAGGCAACCCAGCGGATTCAGACTGATCTGGTAGTCTACGTCACTCAGGTACTATCTTTTTAAACCCTTCTGCATCCATGAATCTGCCAATGAGGACATTGTCCAACTTAAGCATGGGGGGGATGGTAAATTGCATAATCCTGAGCTTAATTAATCAGTCTGAATGAATAAAATAAAAAAAAAAATTTGAATTTAGGAAGAAAAACTTAGGTATTAGAAACTTGTCAATAGTGGGAAATAATACAAAAAGAACTTAAACACTTAGACTTTTCAGGCCTTCAGGCTTAATCAGCCCTGGTGTCCGTTAAAATATAGATTTAGCGGTGAGTCCTGGCAACTTTAAGCTATTCTAATCCACCTACTAAATAAGGTGATAAGTATACGACTTATCAACTCATCCTCTAACTCAGGAAAACTTTGAGTCTAAGCATCTGCACACATTTCTGCACAGACTCACTTCTCGGAGATTTTGACAGAAATTGGGTAGCTAATGAACTCTCTAGGGTGGTATGGCTGGCAAGTTGTCGTGGGTAATAGCCCATTGGCAGGTTGTCCAGAACCCAGCCACAGGCCATTTCTTTTTCGCTGCCTCTAGGTACATTTGAGATTAGGGAAGCCACCTACGTAAAAAAATAATAATAATAATAATTAAAAAAAAAAAGGGAAAAAGAAGAAAAGAAAATAAACCACACTTCACCGCACAAGTATGGCTGGCAAGTGATCGTGGGTAACAGCCCATTGGTCGGTTGTCCAGAGCCCAGCTCAATAATTGCACAAAAAAAGAAGACCAAAAACACCTAAGGAAGAAGCGGGGAAGTAGTACAAGCCGGGGAGATATACACTGGAAAATCCTTGTGTTGACCCCAAGTAAAATGAACGTAGGGAGAAAGCTACCAATCGAACAAATACACCTTCAGGCAAAAATTTATTTTCTTTTCCGGTCACCTAGAGGCGTAGAAACTCGAAGTCTGTCTCAATTACCGTTAAGTAAGTCTATCACAACATTCACACCAAGATGCTTAGCACTTAGGGTTTTGACCGAGTTTTGGGTGGGTTGGGTAGCCGTAAAAAGTTACCAACCCACACTGAATTCTAAAAATTCTAAAAAGACATATATAGATATATACGTATACATAAGTATAGTTATATATACAAAGCAAGGATTCGGGCGATTAATATTTTGGCAGACACCCGGGCGCTGCTTAGTCTTTGTAGATTAAGATCTTCGTATAGTTCCTCTTATTGACAAGTAACGAAGTGCCTAAGCAATTACTTCTTGAATTCGCCAAAGAAATAAAGGCTAGAATAAACCTTGCTAGGGACTAGCAAGGAGTAAGCATGGGGGTATGATAACACCACGCAAGGGGGTAGTAATTAGGTTGAATATGGCCCATCTTTAGAATAAAAGGCACAACATAAAGTAGAATAGGAGCATTGCATGCATCAAGTACCAAGATTGCTTATAAACTGTATTAATGGCCATTTGTGTAAAGCATTTGTCAAAGCAGGCCTCAGATGAGCAATCGGACCGCACGGATGGATTCAGGACGACGAACGGAGTCTAACGAACTCAAGATCGGCCAAATCCGACATCCGGAGCTCCCACAATGGGCCCAAGAAATCCTGACCGTTGATCTGGAGATCAACGGCCTAGAACGCGCCACGTCGCCCCGCCCCCGCCGTTCGCACGCCCCCAAGCCAGCCAAGGACGCATCTCGGCCGTTGATCTTCGATCGAACGGCCGAGATCCGCACGCTCGCCCGCGGTCGCCGCGACAAAGCGCGAGCGTGGCGCAACGGTTAGCGCGCACACCCGCGTCGCGGCGACGCGCGTTCGAATCACGTGGAGCGGAAATCACTTGCGGGCGAAGGGCGCGGCAAAATTGAGCCACGCGATCAGAAGCGAGCGGCTAGGATTGCGCCACGCGGCGCGACGACAGCGCCCCACCTCCCACGCGCGCGCACACGCCGAGCGGAAACGCGCGCGCCCGAAGCGCGATCCTAGCGCAGGCACGGGAGGATCTCAGCCGTCCGATCATCAATCGGACGGCTCTCGTTCGACATCCACGGATCGCGCCTGAAGAGAGAGAGGGGCGGGCGGCTGACCGGCGGCAGAAGGCCTTCACCGACGTATCTGGAAGCGGTTTTAGCGACGTTCTGGATGTCGCTAAAGCACATTCTTCTTTTAGGAAGCCCTTAACTCTATTTAAACCCCCTTCTACCACCATTCAAGGCATCCTCTCCCACTTGCAACTACTCCACTCCTCTCCTAGCTAGTCTTAGGCACTCTTGTAATCGCCGGAGACGACGAGCCGCCGACAGAGCCTCCTCCACCGCCGTGGCTGCCTCGTCGCTCTCCACTCTCTCTCTACCTCTCTCTCTCTCTCTTTTAAGCTTTCATTTACTTTTGTTGAAGCATGTATTTAATGTTGTAAACCATGAACTATGAATGCATGTTTAATGAAATTATTTTCCATTTAGTTGCCATTTTAATTTCTGTTTAAAGTGCATGATCAAAACCAAGAGCTTTCTAACCCTAAACTCTCTCTATCTCTCGCTTTTCAAAACCGTCTCTTTCGCAAGCAAAACTCCGCCTTTTTCGTGACAAGTGGTAAACAAAATCTGATTTCCACGCCTCCCTGAGATCGACACTCAGACTCACCTCCGTTTACTTCTTTTAAAACCGACGTATCAAGTGCAACTATAACGACATCTCTTAACACACGCACGAAGGCACGTCATCAAGCAGTGTAACATGGATTCCCAGTTAGCCGGTGTGCAGAGGACGCTCCAACTCTCTGAGCTCGAAGAAATTCATCGGGACGCCTTTGAGAATAGTCGACTGTATAAGGAGAAAATGAAAGCCGTCCATGACTGACTCATCCATAGAAAGACCTTTGAGCCTAACCAGCCACTCTGGCTTTTCAATGCCCGCCTAAAACTCTTTCCAGGGAAACTCAGGTCCAAGTGGACAGGACCATTTAGGGCGATCAAGCCTCACTCCAATGGGGCGGTTGAAATCGTTGATCCGAACACTGGGTACACTTTTACAGTTAATGGCCAAAGATTGAAACACTTCCTAGCCCAGGTTCCCCCAAAGGAGTGTCACCCTCATTGAGGGATGACACGAAGCACCGCCCAGCTGGAGGCGTTAAACTCAGCGCTTCCTGGGAGGCAACCTAGTGGATTCGGGCTGATCCGGTATTCTACGTCACTCAGGTAATATCTTTTTGAACCCCTGTGCATCCAACTTAAGCATGGGGGAGGTTGGTAAATTGCACGATCTGAGCTCATTTAATCAGTCTGAATAAAATAAAATTTAAAAAAAAGGTTTGAATTTAGGAAGAAACTTAGGCATTAGAAACTTGTCAATAGTGGGAAATAATATAAAAAGAACTTGAATACTTAGACTTTTCAGGTCTTCAAGCTTAATCAGCCCTAGTGTCCGTTAAAATATGGATTTAGGTTCAAATCCTTGCAACCTTAAGCTACTCTAATCCACCTACTAAATAAGGCGATAAGTATGCGACTTATCAACTCACCCTCTAACTCAGAAAGACTTTGAGTCTAAGCATCTGCACACATTTTTTCACAGACTCACTCCTCGAAGATTTTGATAGAAATTGGGTAGCTAATGAACTCTCTAGGCTGGTATGGCTGGCAAGTTGTTGTGGGTAACAGCCCATTGGTAGGTTGTCTAGAGCCCAGCCACGAACCACTTCTTCATTGCCATTAGGTAAATTTGAGATCAGGGAAGCCACCTACCAAAAAAAAAAAGAAGAAAACAAAATAAACCACACTTCATCGCACTAGTATGGCTGGCAAGTGATCGTGGGTAGCAGCCCATTGGTTGGTTGTCCAGAGCCCAGCTCAGTAATTGCACAAAAAGAACCAAAACACTTAAGGAAGAAGCGGGGAAGTAGTACAAGCCGGGGAGATATACACTAAAAAAATCCTTGTGTTGACCCCAATTAAAACAAACGTAGGGAGAAAGCTACCGATCAAACAAATACACCTTCAAGCAAAACACTTCATCTTCCGGCCACCTAGGAGCGTAGAAACCTGGAGTCTGTCTAAATTACCATTGAATGAGTCTATCACGATCTTCACACCAAGATGCTTAGCACTTAAAGTTTTGTCCGAGTTTTGGGTGTGTTGGGTAGCCGTAAAAAGTTATCGACCCACTCTTAATTCCAAGAAAATCAAAAAATAAGAAAAAATATATATATTTACATACATTAAAGCAAGGATTCAGGCGATTCGTATTTTGGTAGGCACCTGGACACTGTTTAGTCTTTGTAGATTAAGATCTTAGTATATTTCCTCCTATTGACAAGTGACGAAGGATCTAAGTAGTTACTTCTTAAATTCTGACAGAAAATAAAGGCTAGAATAAACCTTGCCAGGGACTAGCAAGGAGTAAGCATGGGGGTATGATAACACTGCATCTTGGGATGATAATTCTGTTAAATAGGGTCCATCTTAAGAATAAAATGCACAGATAACACATCATAAATAGAATGGAAGCATTGCGTGCATCATATGTCAAGATTGCTTATAAAATAGTATTAATGGCCATTTGTATAAGCACTTCTCAAAGTAGGCCTCAGATGAGCAATCGGACCGCACGGATGGATTCAGAGCGACGAACGGAGTCCAACGGACTCGAAAACAGCCAAATCCGACATCCAGAGCTCCTACAATGGGCCCAAGAAGTTCTGACTGTTGATCTGATGATCAACGGCCCACGGTGCGCCATGTGGTGCTCGCTCGCCGCATCCAGACCGCCACCCGCTTCCACCTTCACCCAGAGGACAAATCTCAGCCATCAATCTTCGATCAAACGGCTGAGAGCCGCTCGCGCGCCCGCCTTCGTTGCCACAAAGCAATGGGCGCAACGCAACGGTCGGAGTGCTCACCCGCGCTCACGCGACACGGGTTCAAATCGCATGGCACTGAAATGCGGAGACAACGACGCACGTCAGCGAAATTAGGCCGCTCGATCAGCAACGGACGGACGCAATTGTGAGAAGTGGCGCCAGCAGATGTGCCCTGACCAGATGCGTGTGATGACGCAAGCACAAGGGCGCGATCCAGGCGTGCGCCTCGCGTGAGATCCCAACCATCTGATCTTCGATCGGATGGCTTACGGCGCGCGCACACAGATCAGGCGCGAAGAAGCATAGCTGCGGGTGGGCGACCGGTGGGCAGGGGTCTTCACCGACATTTTGGAAGGGTTTTAGCGATGTCCTGGACGTCGCTAAAACCACTTCTTCATTTGGAATGCCCTTCCAACCACCCATTCAAGGCATTCACTCCACTTGCAACTACTCTACCCTCGTCCTAGCTACCTTTAAGTCCTTTTGTAATCGCCAGAGATGATGAGCCGTCGACGGAGCCCTCTCCACCACCGTGGCTGCCTCGCCGTCCCCCTCTCTCTCTTTCTTCTTTTAAGCTTTACTTTACTTATGTTCAAGCATTTATCTAGTGTTGTAATTATGAACTAAAGTTGCATCATTAATGAAGTTGTTTTCTATTCAATTGCTTGCTCTATTTTCTATTCAAGTTGCATGTTACGAATGAAACAATTCTAACCCTAATCTCTCTCTCTCTCTCTCACTTTTCACCCACGCCTTTTCGCAAGCAAAACCCCATGATTTTCATGACAATAAGTGACAAGAAGAATCCAATTTTTACGCCTCCCTGAGACTGACACTCAAACTCACATCCATTTCTTTACTTTAAAACCGACGTCACAAGTGCAAACTATAACGACACTTCCAAACACACACGCACGCGCACGTCAGCACACCCGTGCCTCGTCGGCGACACCTCACTTGCAGACCTGGTGCGCCCAACCCCCCTAAGCCTGCATTCCTCAGCTGCAACCACACCCGCAGCCTTGGACCCGGGTTTGCACCTACCCAATTACCTGGTTACCCACTGAAAGGCCCTGGGAGGGCAGAGCCTAAGAGAGAAAGAGAAGGAGAGATCACACGAGGTAGGGGGAGGGTTTTGCTACAGAGAGAACTTGCTGACACTTAGCCAATTCAAGAAGCAGCCCCCTTTGTGTGAAGTAGCTAAAGAAGAAAAAGAAGAAGAAGAAGGCTTGAGTAGCAGAAGAAGAAGAAGAGAAGGAGCCACACAACAGAGAAGAAGAGGAGCACAAGAAGAAACAGAGAAGAAGAAGAAGAAGAAAAGCCTTAGCACTATAGCATAGGGCTACTTAAGACGTCTAATACTTTAATTGCATATATTTGAGACTTGATTTAAGTGTTATTTGTGAGGAGCAATTGGTGATTTAAATCACCATTTTACTTCATTCTTTTTGCATATTAATCCTAGCATTATTCTTATTACGATCATTATTCCTGATTTAAATTGTGATCTTGAGCTTTAAATTCCATATTGCTCCCTGTGTTCGACCTCGGAATCCTTTCGAGTAATAAAATTTATTTGGTTGAGCGCTATTTTGGCTATACTACAATACAACAATCTTAAAACACCGATCTATCGCCTAAACAGATCATCAAGTGGTTAGATGCAGGGATCATCTACCCGATCTCCGACAGTCGTTGGGTGAGACCAATCCAAGTTGTGCCTAAGAAGGTAGGGCTCACCGTCATCACGACTGAAACCAGAGAAACCATACCGACCCGTATAGCGAACTCGTGGAGAGTCTGCATTGATTACAAAAGACTCAATTCCTCAATGAAGAATCATCATTTCCCACTATCGTTCATTGATTAGATTCTCGAGAAACTAGCGGGAAATCAATTCTTCTACTTTTTGGATGGGTACTCTGGTTATAACCAGGCCGCAACCCATCCTGAGGACCAAGAGAAGACCACCTTCACCTGCCCCTTCGGGACGTACGCATTCCGAAGGATGCCATTTGGTCTCTGCAATGCACCCGCTACCTTTCAGCGGTGCATGCTTGCCATATTCTCAGAAATGGTAGGTGAATACCTTGAATTCTTCATGGATGACTTCTCGGTATTTAGAGAATCATTTGATGATTGCCTCCTACACTTGGTCCATATCCTCAGGTGGTGCATCGACGTGAACTTGGTTCTTTCCTAGGAAAAGAGCCACTTCATAGTACCTAAGGGAATTGTCCTGAGACATCTCATCTCTGAAAAAGGCATTCAGGTTGATTGAGCCAAGGTGAATCTGATTTCCAAACTCCCTATGCCTAGCTCGGTCAAAGGCATCCGGTTCTTTCTGGGGCATGACGATTTTTACCGTAGATTCATTCTCGATTTTTCAAAAATCGCGTGCCCCCTAACTAATCTTCTATCTAAGGATGTCCCCTTTGAAATTTCCAAGGAGTGCACTCAAGCATTTAAGATCCTGCATGATCGAGTTACCCAAGCACCTATCCTGCAGTCCCCTAATCGGTCTCAACCCTTTGAGATCATGTGCAATGCATCTGATTATGCCGTAGGTGCGGTACTTGGGCAAAAAATAGACGGGAAACCCATGGTCATCTACTATGCTAGCAAGACACTTGATGAAGCTCAGCGTAACTACACAGTTACTGAGAAAGAGTTGCTAACCGTAGTATTTGCCCTGGAAAAATTCAGATCATGTCTTTTGGGTTCCCGTGTTATCATATACTCAGTTCACACTGCAGTGAGGCACCTCCTTGCAAAGGACACGAAACCTCGACTAATCCATCGGATCTTGCTGTTGCAAGAATTTGACTTGAGATTCGCGATAAAGAGGGAAAGCAGAATATGGTAGCTGACCACTTATCCTGCCTTCCTTCTGATAATATTGACCCTTCCAGACCCATCACAGAACACTTTCCTGATAAGCACCTCCTGAGTATTATTACGGGACTTCCTTGGTTTGCTAATTTCGTGAACTACTTGGAATCACATTAGATTCCGTCCGATTAGCCGAAAGCCAAGAAAGACAAATTACTTTCCGATGCCAAGTACTACATCTAGGAAGACCCGTACCTCTTCCGCATTGGTACTGATCAAATCATCAGATGGTGCATCCCGGAAGTGAAAATTCAGAACATTTTGTCCTTCTACCATGACCAAGCCTGCAGCGAACACTTTTTCGGACAAAAAATCGCAGCAAAAGTCCTCTAGTGCGGCTTTTATTGGCCCACGATTTTCAAAGACGCATATGATCACTGTAAGGCATGCACTCGTTGCAAAACCTTGGGCAACATGAGCCACCATGATATGATGCCTTTACAGTCGATTCTCGTATGCGAAATCTTCAACATCTGGGGGATTGATTTCATGGGACCCTTCCCTATTTCGAACGGCTTCGAATACACTCTTCTCGTTGTTGACTACATGTCCAAATGGATTAAAGCCATCCTGACCCGAATCAACGATCATAAGGTGGTAATCAAATTCATTCATCAGAACATCTTTGCTCGATTCAGGATTCTACGTGCCATTATCTCTGATGGAGGGACCCATTTCACGAATGCTCAGTTCAGATCACTGCTGACCAAATACAAGGTGTCACACCGAATATCTAGTCCTTATCACCCCCAAACCAACGATCTAGCTGAGCTATCGAATCAGGAGATCAAGAAAATCCTTTAGGTCAATGTACGACCTAACAGAAAAGATTGGTCGTCCCGACTTCCGGAAGCCTTATGGGCTTATAGGACCGCCCACAAAACCTAATTGGGAATGTCTCCTTTCATATTGGTGTATGAGAAGACATGTCACCTCCACATCGAGTTGGAGCACAAAGCCTATTGGGCTGTACGAAAGTGTAATCTAGATCTTTCTAAGGCAGAAACCCACAAAAATCTTCAAATGAGCGAGATTGATGAATTATGTAATGTTGCGTATGAGAACTCGCGAATTTACAAAGAGCGGGTTAAGGCCTTTCACGACAAGCACATATCCAGAAAGATCTTTCACCTTGATGAGAATGTCCTACTCTTTGATGCCAAACTCAAACTGTCCCAGGAAAACTCAGATCAAAATGGATTCGACCATATTTTATCAGACAGATTTTTGGAAATGGAGTCACTGAAATCAGCCAACCCAGCCTTGATTCCGGACCCTTTATCGTGAATGGCCAATGACTTAAGCCATTAATTGAACTCACCGATACGAATTTGGCTGAGGTATCTTTTGATCTCCATTCTCCCTGAGCTCATTGCACCCGGCTGATGGGGTTAAACTCAGTGCTTAACGGGAGGCAACCCGTCATATTTTTCCAAAACCCGAAATCCTTTTTGACACATCCTATGCTGAACTCATATTGCACTTTAGGGTTTGTCTATTAGAACAGCCGACTCCACCTCTGGTACCCATACCCGAGCTTGAAATCGTCCGCAATAATCACCCTGACCCGTCCACCCACCCAAAACCTGTTCTAATGTATTTTCTAAGCTAAATTCAAACCCACCTAATTTACAATGATGATATTACAAATCGTAGGCATGGGGGGGTATTAAAGTGCAAAATGCTGTGAGAATCACTTCACAAGAAAGGGTTTCATCAAAAAAATTACATATTCCAAAACCCAAAAAAATAAAAAAATTAAAAAGGAACAAAAAATGGAGGAGGGAAATTTTGAGTGAACTAATTGCATACCATTTTTTAGGAGGAAAAGGGGAGGTGATATAAATGCCAAAAAGGAGCACAATTTGAAAGGAAAAAAGATAGTCGTTGCCAAGAGACAAAAAGAGATTACTATGAACGCTGATCTTAGGCCTCTTGGGCTGTGATTTTAGGCTTAAAAATTCAAGTATCCATTAAGATCTGGATAGTCCTCAAGAGGTTGGGAAAAATGCGAAGCTTAAGTAATAGGTGTAAGCCTTAAGGATTATTCGACCTCGTTAACTGACCTCTAGTTTGCAGGACTCGATAACCTAAGCACCCCAATCCACACACAGCCTGGTTCAATGCGCTTAATTATTAAAATCACGCAAATGCGTTAAATATGTTCTGAAAAAAGTTTCCTAGATTAGGAGCAGCTGATCAACATAAGTTAATTTGGAAGAATTCCTGATAAGGAGAGGTGGGAAATTCCCCTCGAAGATGCGCAATAACATATCGTCTCCTTGGTGCTTGCTTCCTAGGATATCTAAATATCCTACCAGGGGCATGCAAGCACCTTGTGCTAGTTCAGAAGCCATGGGTGGCATTATCACGAAATGTCGATTGCCAGGGTTTGGATTTAGCTTCAGAATGCCATGGGCGGGATTATCTCGAAATCTCGAAAGCTAGGGTTCTGGGGGTTGCCATGGGTGGTGCTACCTTGAAGTATCGATTGCCAGGGACCCTACGAGGATTAATGGTGGGAACTAGAAATCCGATACAGACCGTGTTGTAAAGCCAATCCGAAGTTAGAAATAAAAAGAAAAGAGAGAGAGAACTCTCCAAAAATAAAGAAAAAAATTTTCTGTCTCTCTCTTACAAAAACGCATTGCAAACTGAACCTGGGCTAAAACATGTTACAAGCACGAGTGCTTTAACCGCGGAATTCAACGAACCTTAGGTTAGTTCCTGTGGGCCTTAGAAACCTTCGCGGCGGACTGAGGCTAGAGCTGGTCAGGTCCAGATCTTGGTTGGTACTTGAGTACCTCTAGGCCTACTATCGACATTCTGACCTAATCTACAAAAGAAAGCACACATCTGAGCATAAAAAGGCATATAGTCTAGAATTTGAGTTAAATTCCTTGAGATTTTGTTAGGGCACTAGCAAAAGCTAGGCATGGGGGTATGATGAGAACACCATCATGAGCTATAACTAGCTCAATATGATCTGATTAAGTCATTAAATGATCCTACATAACCACCAGAGAACCCTAAGTCATTGCATAATCATTCTGAAGGAAAGACAAGAAACCAGGGTTCAAACTGTAATTTTACCAATAAATCATGAATGCAGAATAACCATAGGTTTTCTCAGGGGTTAATTAAGGGTCAAATGGTCCTAAAAGACTAACAAGTGGGTTAGAACAGACAAAAAAGGATTTTCATGTGTTCTGAGAATTAAATGACTTTTGAAACCCTAAAAATAGACCTGCTTAAATAACTGAGGTTCTAGTTAGGATAAAATTCACCTAAACCCTTTAAAATTCATATAAAAATATTCTCTAGGGTTTGGTACCTTCAATTTGACCATCAGAACCTGTCTTGACCCAAAACAGAGTATCAGACTGACATTTGCCCTAATTCGAGCTTTTGCATAAATTATCTAGTCAAACGTAGCCAAAACCAAATTCCAACTTCACCATTGAATTCCTTATGTCCAAATTAAGTTTATACCAAAATATGGACCCAATCTGAGATTGTCTTAACCTAGTTTGCAACTTAGTTCTGTCCGATCACACATATGCCCTTAACTTTCAAAATCCTTACAAAAAGGCCAGTAACTTTATCGTCGTCTTCGCAAATAGGTCTTTGGTGCCATTAAAGGCAACCTTGAGCTTCACCGTTGAGATCAAGCGAGAATTTATCGCTCGATTCTCAATCAATCAGTCCCAAAATAGATACTCAGATTCTTAATGAAGTTTCCTTCCATTTGAGCCACATCTTGGGCTCCAAGTCTTGCCCAAAGTGCCATGCGAATCAATTGAAAATTGGGTTTCTATCTCCAGCAAAGCTTTCCAAGCTTGAAAGCTTGATTCTCAAGCTCCGTTCACCCTCTGATGACCTATAAAAGACTCCCCATATCAGATCGAAGATCTCATGCTCGAATTCGGCCTAGAACACCTCTAATTATTCTCTTCCTTCTTGGTCGAAGCACTCCTCGACGTTCGGCAACTTCCGTTGACTCCGTTCTTCCTCCATTCACAATACCGGTGACGGAGCCTCATTCCTCGCATTCCTCTGCTCCTAACCGTACCAGTAGGAGCCTCTCCCCCATCCTCTTCGCCGTTTCCTACCAACCGGATCTCCTTCCTTCTCTGGTGCCGGCCATACTGCAACCGACGCCATCTCCACTCCCCGTCGTCCGCTACCTCCTCAAACGACTTATCCTCTCCTCATCACGTCAGCATCTCCAACATACCGCTTCGACCCCGCCAACGCCCTCCATGACTCCGTCCTCCATCTCACAGACAGACCTCCGACGAGAGCTAGCGGCCACCACAGACCACCTACGTCGCCACTTCCACGCTCCACACCTCCACCTTGACCTCAGGAGCAAAAGCCCTAACTTTGTTAGGACGATTGCCCCTTAGAACTCCCCACCAAACAAACCCACATCCGGCCACCCTCCGCGAGGTTGACAAACCTCTTCACACACGCTCACAGCACACCACTACCACCATCACACTCGCCGTGCTCTAGCGATCATTCCTGAGCTCTCTAACGCAACTGTGAGGCCCTTTTTGTGATTTTCAGGAGCTGGCCCCCATTGCCACTAACGGACCTTCTTTGAAGCAAAGCTTCAAGGCTCATCCCTTGCCTGCAGCTCCAGGTTTTAACTCCAGGCTCAGGGAAATCTCTCTAGGGAAGTCTCCAAGTCCTCAATTGAAGATCTCCACAATTGCAGCTCGCCAATTTGATAAATCTCCTTAGCAATAGTTGTACACGAGAACGAAGCAGGGCATAGTCCCACATCAGAAGTTTACGAGCATCTGCAGTGACTTAAATTGATTTTGTGATACGGGCTTATCACCTCATACACAAGGGGTGAGGTCCCTCACACCCCTCACGTGCCTCGTTCATGACACTGATTTGAGTTTAAGACATCTGATCATTCAATCAGACGGCTGATTTGAGTTTATTTCTACATAGTTATTAAGTTCCATTTGATATTATTGTAGGGAGTAATTGGTGATTCAAATCACCACTTCACTCCATTCTTTTTGCAGTTTGACACTTGATATTATTGCCACATTATTCTAAATCAATTTATGATCATAATTTCTTATCTCTGTTGTTTAAAATTGCAATCTTGAGAATCGAATTCCTACTTGCTCCCAACGAACGACCTCGAACTTTTCGAGTATAAATTTTATTTATTTTTCATGAGATTTTGACTATACTACAACGCAACGGTTTAAAATCCAATTTAAAGCGACTAACAGATATGTAGAAGCAAGACAGATTTCTCACTGTCACTAAGCATTATCATTTGGAGGACCCTAAACTCTTTAGAATCGGTCGTGACCAAGTTTTCCATAGGTATGTCTCGGAGGAGCAACGGAGTGTCATGAATTTCTACCACACATTAAACTATGGAGGACATTTTAGTGCTAAGAAGATTGCCTTTAAGTTCTCCAATCTAGTTTTTGGTGGCCCTCACTATTCAAAGATGCTCATACTTATGTGGGGGCATGTCTTTGTTGTCAACAGATTGGAATGATCGGGAATCAGGATGAGATGCCCCACTAGCCTATTCTTCCTAT
Organism: Thalassia testudinum; assembly: GCA_037157565.1. Classification (NCBI taxonomy): domain Eukaryota; kingdom Viridiplantae; phylum Streptophyta; class Magnoliopsida; order Alismatales; family Hydrocharitaceae; genus Thalassia; species Thalassia testudinum. Next base: position 54,988,439 of record JAZHRO010000007.1, read on the forward strand.
CGAGATATTCGACATTTGAAGCATAGATTTCATGGGCCCTTTCCCATCATCCCACAACTATGTATATATCCTCATGGTAGTTGATTATGAGTCAAAATGGATAGAGGCCATTCCAACAAGGACCAACGATCACTCGGTGGTTCTGGACTTTATTAGGGCTAATATCATTTCCTGATTTGGTTGCCCGAGAATAATTATTAGTGATAGAGGGCCCCATTTCCGAAATGCTTACTTCAACCATCTACTTAAAAGTCTAGGCGTCACCCATAAAATGGCAACCTCGTATCATCTGTTGACAAGTGGACAAGTTGAGGTGTCCAATAATGAGATCAAAAGAATCCTTAAGAAAACTGTAAGATCCGATAGGAAAGATTGGTTAAAGAAATTGAATGACATATTATGGGCTTACAGAACTACTTACAAGACCCTCCTGGGCATGTCTCCCTTTCGTATAGTGTACGGCAAGGCGTGCCATTTGCCTATTGAGATTAAGCATAAGGCTTCTTAGGCTATCAAGCATGTCAATATGGATCTTGAGAAAGCAAGTAAGGCACATTTATTAGAACTCACTGAGCTTAAAGAGTTGAGGAATGAAGCCTATGAGACTGCTCAAGTCTATAAAGAGTGCACAAAGATATTTCACGACAAGCACATCCTTAGGAAAACCTCCGAGCCAAACAAATGAGTCTAGCTTTTCAATTCCAGACTAAAGTTATTCCCTAGGAAATTTAAGTTCCATTCGGATGGGTTGTACACTGTCACACAAGTGTTCCCTCACGGTGCTGTTGAGATCTAAAATCCCTCCTGTGGTGAGACATTTAAAGTAAATGGCTAACGTTTAAAATCATATGTTACTCTTTCTAATACTAGGTTTTGGAAACCTATAGATTGGAAGAGCCTTAGCTTCGGTCACTCTCTAGTTTAGGTAATATCTTTCCTTACCTTTTACTTTCCAATGAGGACATTGTCAGATTTAGGCATGGGGGGGTATAACCTGAGGTTGCACATAACATATACATACTTTGCATGCATGTAGTTAGTGCATTGATAGTTATATATATATATATATATGTATGTATGTATGTATGTATGTACGTATTTTAGAGAGAGAGAGAGAGAGAGAGACAAAGAGAGAAAAAGCAAAAAAAATGTGTTAGTCCCAGCATTTGATTATGAAAGAGTTTACTTAAGTTCTAAGCTAAAACATATGATGAATTAAGATCTGAAGTGCCAAACCTTAGGAGATATGTGAGAGATACTGACTTTAGGCCTCTAGGAACTGTCTGGCTAAAAAATTTGAGTATTTGTTAAGATATGGATTATTTTTCAAGTAATTGAGGAAGTTGAGAAGCTGATGTATTAAGTTAAAGGCTTAGGGAGTATTTGACCTCTTTGTCTGTCCTTTTGTTTACTGGTTCTCAATAACTTAAGTATGCATTTCTCATGCACTTTGGTTTGGTTCAGTATGCTTATTGAAGAATAACTTCAAAAACTTCTCCATCTGAAAAATGGTTTTCTCAAAAATCTAACTTAGGAGAGGCATCAAAACACAAGTTGATTAGAAGAGTTCTCACCACATAAGAGGAGTAAATACTCCCCTTGAGGATGCATTATAACATGTCATCACCTCACCCCTTGTCTCTTAGGATATTTAAATCTCCTAGTAGAGGCATGTAAGCGCATCACATGGTTTAGATGCCATAAGCGGCATTATCCCGAAATATCGATTGCCAGGGCCTGGATTAGCTAAAGAATGCTATGGGTGACACTATCACAAAATGTCAATTGCCAGGGTTCTCAAAGTTGACATGGGTGATGCTATCTTGAAGCATCGAATGCCAGGAACCTTTCAAGGAGCAATGATGGGAACAAGAAATCTGACACAGACCATGTTGAGAGCCAATCTACGATTAGACTTAAAGGAATCACAAAAAAAATTACAAAAAGAAAAATCTCAAAAATATCTCCATCTATGTTCTGAAAAATATGCAGACAAGATGGATCTAGACCACTTGCATGAATGCACAAGTGCTTTAATCTCTAAGGTCAACAAACCATTGGGCAAGCTGTGGGGCCTAAGAAGCTTTTGTCAAAGACCCAAAACTTAAGCCGATCAGGTATGTATTGACAACAGTCTAATCTATTACCTTAATTGGCTTAATTTAGGGCTAATTCCTTAGTAGAATCATGTATTAGGTTTATAAATATTGCATTTAGAGCATGCATGTATAATTATACTTTGTAAATAGTTACTAATGGTAACTCCATCATTCCTCATAACTAACTTAATTTAGTCAGAATCAAGTGATAAATCCTCCTAAATGATCAACTAAGGATCGTAAGTTTGCACCGATCTGATTTAAGACAAGAAAATAAGGTTAATTCTACTATTTTAACATCACATCACAAATATAAATTAACCATGGGGTTACTAAGGGGTTAATTAAAGGTCAAATGAACTCAAAAGACCAAGAAGTGGACTGACACTGACAGAATCAGGGTTTCACACATTTTAAGGACTAAAACAATACTGAAAACCCTAATTATCAGTTCCATTTAAATTGAAACGGTTATGGTCAAGATAAAATCAATCTAAACCTTTTAAAATTCATGAAAAAATATTTTAAAAGGTTTGGCACCTTCACTTTGACCATCTGAACCTATTTTAACTTAGAATAGAGATTCAGACGAAAATTTACCTTGATTTGGGCTTCTATGTAATTTACTCATTCAAACATGGTCAAAACGTAAATCCAAGTTCACCATTAGATTCATTAGGTCTAAATTAGGTTAACACCAAAATTTGAGCCCAATCAGAGTTCATCTTGACCTAGTTTGTATTTTAACCCTTAAAAACTCTATTTATCAGATCCGGACCCCAAGCTTTCAAGTTTATTACAAAAAGCCCCCTAAATTTGTCATCTTCTTCACAAATAAGTCCTTGTTTCCTAAAACTCCTAAACCTAGTCAAACCCAACTTTGAACAGCAAGAACTCTTCAATTACTCAATCAAATCTTTTCAAATTTGGAACGGAACCCTTAGGTGGTTCCTCCATCCCTCGTTACAAGTGTTGGAAAAAGGGTCATTATGAGGTCTGGAACGGAACCCTTGGGCGACATTCAAGTCTGCCTGTACAAGCTCAGGAAATTGGAAGGCCAAGTGGCAACCCACAATGGCACATGTATTTCCTTGACAAATGGAGCATTCTGAAGCTTGGGATGTGGAGGTACTAAGCGTGAATTGGCCTGGGCTCGACATAAGCATTTCCATATTTTGATTCAGTAATTGGATCTGGTAGGCTAAATTCTGGGTGTCCCTAGCCTCATTTGCCTCCAACTTTCTTTGCATAAGAGTGGGTTTTCTATCCAAGTAAGCAGAATTCAGGTGAATAGAATTCTCACTCAAAGTATCAAACAGGTCCCAAGCTTCATCCTTAGTCTTAGACAAAAAGGTTCCTGCACAAGCCCCACCCATAGTCTGCCTGTGCGAATCACTAAGTCTAGTGTAGAACCTTTCAACCAATTGCCACTTGGGCACCTGGTGATGCGAGCAAAGTCTCAAAAGATTATTAAAGTGCTCCCACGCATCATGGAAAGCTTCCCCATCCTTTTAAGCAAAACTCATAATTTCCCTCCGAAAGTGATTAGTTTTGGTCATGGGGTACTTCTTCAAAAGCTCCTTCAAGACATCCCAAGTATTAATACCATCTATGGTATGATATCAATACTTGGCCTTGTCCTTGAGGGAGAATTGAAAGAGGGTCCGCATTTGGGCATCACCAGTAACGCCCTACAGCTTCACCATGGAACAGACCTCGGTGAATTCCTCTATATGCCTGTAGGGGTCTTCCCTAGCAGTACCATAAAAGGAGGGTAGCAAGGATATGGTACTACTTTGGATCTCATAGGGATTGTCCCCTCCAGGTATACGTAGTGCAGAGATAAGGTGATTGGTCGGAATGAAATATTCCTTAAGGCTCCTTTGACCAGCCATTTCTTCCCTTGGGTGGTTCTTCTTAGGATTCTTTCAAGTTCTAGATCATACACAAGTTGTCTCCTAAGAGATCGCCTACCAAGCATGCACTAAAAACACAATTCAAAAGAACTTGTTAGGTCATTACATATTTAGGCTTTCAACTTTAATTAAGATTGTAGGTGACAATACAAATTGTCCAATTAATTACGCGCCTATTATCGACCTACAGAATGACTTAATAAAGAACTAACTAGAACTTTAGAGATCCTCCCTAAACACCAAAAAGTTTAATCACTTCCAAACACGACAAAGAGGGATGCAAGTAGGGTCAAGCCCTTCATTTGAAGTGTTGCTTTCGCAGTGCTTCTTAACTACCCTCAATCTGCAAGGTTTAAAGGCAACCTCACTTTTGGAATATAGTTTGGGTCACCGTAGTGTCCAGCAATAGGAGGATCTTTCCTAGAGGTTCCAACCTAGGAGTGTCTAGAGTGCGTGCCTAAGTGCAAAAAAATGTCATACACATGTGCATTCACCAAAAAAAATTCTTTTAACTTTGAACCATAGCACAATATCTTAAATCAACTCCTTGGGTTTCAATGTGTTCCTCCTATAATTAGTTCTTTTTAGGAATTTAATGTGACCACTTATTAGATCATTGTAAGACAAATTATGTGGTCTAGGAATTAAGTCCAAATGCAAATGTGCGATCAAGATATGGATGCAAACAAAGAGGATGCGTACCTTGCTTCCAACAATCAACGATGCGAGAATGCATGCAATGCAGAAAATAAAGTCTAGATGCTGCTCATACAATTCTAAATGGTCGTCCCTCAAGGCAGGTAGCTTGCAATTCTCTTTTCTTTTTACCTACTTATGCACAAACAAAGGAAAGGATAAACAACCACGAAATAAAAATGAAAACCTAGATCTGAAGAAAAGGGAACATGCACCTGAAAAATTACCCAACATCGGCCTAAAAGAAGGTCGGGGAACAAACCCTTAAAATGTACCACAGAACAAAGATCTCAAATCAAATGAATGTGCAAGAAAATAAAGAAAAATAAAGGTCTAAAACCTAAATTCTATCTACTGAAACAAAATCGACGAAAATGAAGATGATCACTCTAGATGTCCTCCTTCAGTAGCGGAGACAAGGTCCACCATAGCATGTCAAGCTCCTACCTTCAGAAATGGAGCTCCCTATGTCCTCCGAACAGTGGAGACAAAATCCACCTCAACGTCGCTGAGGCTGGTGCAATAACTCATCTCGAGATATGTGTACCTCACACCAAAAAGAAAATCAGAGTTAAATGTGCCTCAAATAAAATGAAAAGTGAACATATGATTAGATGCGAGTTTAACAGGCTTGTTGCCACCCCGACAATGGCACCATTTGAAAAGACGACTTTCACTTAACAAGATGATAATTAAAATAATGTCATTTGTATTTCTAAGTGGTGGAAAATCGACTAATCAAAGTATTGAATTAAAATTAAACCACTCAAGATAAGAGCAGGTCATGTCCATGAGGCACTAACCTATTAAAACTTGCACAGGTCAAAAATAAATGTTCATGATTAATTTCATCAAGAAACAGAATCAAAACCACTTTTAGATTAAGTAAACAACAAATGCTAATGCTGAAATCGCATTTATGAGAAAGAGGAAGGTTCTTTGCATAAGTAATCATAATATTTAATTAATCAAAATGTGGCAATGGCATTGAATGTAATAAGAAATGAAACCCAAAACAAGGGATTTCTTCTTGGCATTGCTGCGAGTGAAGGACACGATGGTCGGTAGTGAGGTGCTTGGAGGAGAATCTCTAGACCGAGGGCTTCTCGATGGCGGTCGCGGCGAAGTGTGGGGTGGCCCGAGGTGGCCAGATGGAGCTGTGGACGGTGATGGGTGGCGGCGGAGCTTCTTCCTGTTGCTTGCTGTTGGAGGCGAGGGAGAGGTGCGCGCGAGCTGTTTGCTAGGGTTGCGCATAGAGAAGAGAGGTCATGCTGGAGGTGCATGCGGCCACGCACGCGAGATGTTGCTGGAGGTGCACGCGGGGGGCACGCTAGTCGCATGGCTTGTGCGTGTGCGTGGGAAGCTACTCGGATAGGGGGAGGTACGATGAGGGTGGGTGTGAGGCGCGGGCTGTTAGATGTGCGCGCAGCTACGGGCCGCCCAAGGATGGTGTGGCGAGATGGTAGAGGTGGTGCTAGCGCTGTTGGAGGTGGCGGTAGTGGGTGGTAGTTTGGGTCGTTTTTGAGTGGAGGAAAACAAAATAGGGGAAGAAGATGAATAGTGGTAAAATAAAAAGAAGGTGGTAGTGGGTTTTGTTCTTCACGTGAAAGATGAAGAAGATGAAGAAGAGGATGAGGTGGGGTCAAGTGGATGGCGGAGGTGGTTGTGGTGGTCACAGTGGTGTTGTTGGGTTGTTGAGGAAGGAGACTAAGGTAGAGGAGATGGTGTTCTTGCAATGGATAGTGAATTACAGTGGAGTGCACATCTGTGTGTGCTCACAATATTGGAAGGAGTTCCGATTGGTGGTGTGACCTGTCACGCCACATGCCCACAACAGTGGAGACTCGTTGCCACAGTCGAGGCTAGCGATGGTGAGATGGATGAGCTCTTGAACTCTACACAGTGGTGAATGGGGGTGTGGTGGCCTCCTCAACATGGTAGGCCTTCCACCTCCTTTGTAGCTACAACTGCATGGATTTGAAATGGGAGAGGTGGGAGAAGATCCGCTTCTCACAACCATTAAGGAGTGGAGGATGCAAAAGCAGAGTTGTTTCCTGCGAAGAAGAAGAGAAATAAAATAAAATAAAATATTAGGATTATTTATGCACAAACCCTTAACTTCTATGTTAAACCCAAAATAATGCATGTAATGCACCTAATTAGTTAACTAAGTCAATTCTAAATGTATATGCATGAATTATGCAATCAAGCTAAAAACATAAATTAATTTATTTACATCCTAATGCATGTTGACTAAATCTTAAAGATATCTTAATGTCTAGACATTTACATACTCAAATAGCCCACAAATATGAGCTAATCAAATGTCCCCATGCCTAGTTTTTGCTAGCCCTAGCAAATTCAAGCATGACTTAATACTCCAAGTTATCCATGCTAACTCAATTGACCTTTTCATAGAAATTAGGTTGAACCATCTAACTCTCGATCATAAGGTATCCAAGTAGTTGCTATGTTACAAACTAGGTCAGCTAAGGACAAGTTACAAGCACAGGTTTCTTTAATTTCTAACTCTACCTTAGGGTTTATTGGTCCTAGAGATTAAAGCATCCGTGCATGTGCATTAGTCTGATTTATTTGAGGTTGGTATGTTTTCCAACCTAGAAAGAGAGTAAGAGGGATTTTTTTTTAATATATATATATATTCTTTATGATTCCCTTAAGTCTAACCTTGGATCAACTATCAACACGGTCTATGTCAAATTCATTGTCTCCATCACCGAACCTCGAAGGGTGCTTGGCTTTCGATGCTTCGAGATAGCACCGCTCATAGTGACCCCAAGAACTCCTGGCAACCGACACTTTGAGATAGTATCGCCCATGGATTTCTTAAGTGAATTCAAGCCTGTGGCAATCAGCAGTTCGAGATAGAGCCGCCCATGGTACATAAAATGCACAATGAGCTTACATGCCCCCAGTAGGATGGATATCCTAAGAGACAAGCGTCGAGGAGGTGACATGTTATCTTCGCGTTATCAAGGTGGGTATATACTCCACCTCTCATGCGGCAAGAACTCATCCAATCAAGTTGCATTTTCAAGCTTCTTCTAAGTTAGAAATTAGAGAACCAAATTTTCTTCAAGAGAGGAATTAAGGTGATCACTATTTACACAAGACCAAGTGTGTGTGATGTGGATGCTTAGGTTACGAGGACCCATAAATCAAAAGGTAGAAAAAGACACCAGGTACTACCCAGCCTTTAACTCAGTCCCTATCTTTCCTTCCTCAACCACTTGAGGAATCGTGCGCAACTTAACTCCTACTTGAGTTTTTAATTCCAAACAGACCCTAGAGTTCTAAAGTCAGTAATTCAGCCCTAGCTCCTATAATTAGGCACCTAGAGTCAACTAAGCAAACCTAAAGTCTTGGTCTCATGCCTAAAGATACAGAGCCCAGCCGGCTAAGCATAACATGGCCTATTTTTTTTAATTAATTTTTTTTTTTTAAATGTAATAAGCATGCATGATGCAAAATGTAGATATTCTATAAACAAATGCATCAGGTCCTATCCCCCCATGCCTGGTTCAAACAATGTCCTCATTGGAAGTAAAATAGCCAAGGGAAGATGTTACCTGAGGAGGAGAATGACAGGAGTAAGGCTCCTCGAGAGTGACCTCGTCAACTAGATGGCCATCAAAAGTAATATACGATTTCAACTGTTGGCCATTGATGATAAAGGACGTTGCTGAAGAGGAGGGACTCTTGATCTCCACAGCCCCATCCGGAAACACTCTAGTGATTATGTATGGCCCATCCCAACGAGATTTTAATTTCCCTGGAAAAAGCTTAAGTCTAGAATTGAAAAACCAAACTTATTGGTTATGCTCAAAGGTATTTCTAAGGATATACTTATCATACAAGACCTTAGTTCTCTCTTTATAGGCTTGAGAGGTGTCATAAGCATCATTCCTCAACTCATCAAGCTCACTTAATTCCAAAAGTCATGCCTTACCTGCCTTTTCTAAATCCATGTTAACACTTTGGATAGCCCAAAGTGCTCTATGTTCCAGCTCAACAGGTAAATGGCACGCTTTCCCATACACTATCCAGAAGGGAGACATACCCAAAGGGCATGTTTGTTTCACGGTAATTAGAGGGAATGGAATGGGAAAGCCCTACTTGATTCCTTTCCCATGTTTGGGTCTTAAATGTGACACAGGAATGAGATTCCTAAGTATCATTCCATTCCCATGATGGAGGGCTTTCCCAATCCCAGCACCCCCCCAAGGATTCCTCAATCCATTCCTATTTCATAACCATTCATATCCCTCTCCCCCAATGCGTCATGCCATGTCACATTGTTGACAACAATCTCCATTCACCCTAGCACTACCGAGAACAACCACAAATTGTAATGTTGCATAGCTAAGAATAGTTTAGTCCTACCACGTCCCATGTTGATGACAAAAACAAAGCCTATCATACTCTTGCATCTATACTTGAATAGTAAACATTGATTATTCTTTTTTTCCCCTAGACATGTAAGAATCGTTGTTAATATGAGAAATAGCAATGACAATGGTCAAACACATGTACACATTCAATAAAAGATTTTTAGGAATATATGAATGTAAGAATGGGGATATGGTTGTCAATAAAATATTAGTTTAAATTTAAGAAACTTTATGTAAATTACTATATAATTATGTTAACGTATTGGATTAAATTGTAAATAACTCATATTTTTTCTTAAAATAAAAATTATCATAATTTTTAAAAATTGAGTTAAATAGGTAAAAAGGTTTCGATTCCATTCATATCAATATATAATTCTACCAAACAATTAAAAGAAATTATATCCATCTTTAACGATTTCATTCCAATCATAACCCAAACAAAGAGATGGAATTAACCATTCATTTCCATCCCTTACCTCACTCCATTCTATACTTGATTCCATTCTAACTCCATTCCATTACTGCGAAACAAATGCACCCAAAGGGGTTTTGTTGGCCATCCGATAAGCCCATAAAGCATCATCAAGCTTTTGGGACTAGTCCTTCCTATCAGGCCTAACGGTCTTTTCCAAAATGTTCTTTAACTCCCTATTTGACACTTCAACTTGGGGGGGTTTGCACTGTAGAACATCAGGTTCTGTGCCAACACATAGGCAAAATTTTAAAGGTGATTTGGTGCATGAAAGTTAAGCTGTCTGGGATTTGGGCTCGATGTCAGGTTTGTGAGGGAGTTGACTCTGATATTGGCTTGAGTACTATTGAAACAATGAGATTTGACTTGGGATATTGTGCTTACTATTGAGGATATGTGGTGGTTTCAACTACCAATTTTTTTCTTTTATTTTTACTCTGAGATACACTTTTGAGCATTAAATGTTTATTATCATATTTGTGATTGAATAGCCATTGCATTATCATTTCTGATTATTGTGATTAGTGGATTGAATTGCTACACTTGCTTTCTGCGAACGACCTCGGAACTCACAATTTTTTGAGTTTTATAAATTTAAATGTTGTATCGATTTTCGTCGCTATACTATGATGCGATATTTTTCTAAAGTTCGACGATTTTTTATGTAACATTTTGGGGTCGTTACCGGGGACGAACGGGCAATTCACCACTAGTCATATCATTATTGAGTTGATTTCTACCTTGCCTTATCTGTTTTGCACTGTTATTGCAAGGTACATTACGAAGAGATCTTTTGCGTAATCAACCACACCAAGGGTAGGTAAAATTTCTCTTCTTCCCTAATCATCTTTTAATCTTGGGAAAAGAAAAAAGAAACAAATCAATTAGGATCCACTTGCCATATTTTCTTAGTAATTATCATTTAAAGGTAAAGAGTTTCCTGATTTGCGAGATTTATTAAAATCAGAATGATGCCGATACAATTTGATTAGAGATTCCCTATCCTTATTGCCTGTACCTAATAGGGATTTGCACTAAAATTTCTCAACATCTTGGACTACTCACTTTCTTGTTTGAGTTCAAGGTGTCATATTTGGATTCAAATTGGACTTCGAATAAGAGTCGATTAGGATTTCTACATTAGGGTTTTAAAGTGTTAGCACATACGTGCCTGTAATTAAGGAAATTGATCGTCCCGCATTTGTGTGCCACCCAAACCCTTGTTTGAACTGATCTAACCAAGTGAACCCTAAAATAAAGTTCTAAATTCACTTGAATCATAAAATTTGGAACCTAATAACCTATTGACCCAAATTTCATTCTCAACCTTAGGACAAGTCAGGTAAAGTTGGTTCACTTGGCAAATCAATCAACGTACAAATTAGGTCATAAATTGAAATAACTTTTGAATCAAATGAAATTCAAGGCAGAATTAGGGCTAAAATTGGTAGACTTAGGAGTTGACAAAGCGAGATCGAGTTTTATAAATGCTACGTTGTAGTATAGTCGAAATCTCTTTAAAAATAAATAATATTTTTTACTCGAATGAAAGTCCGAGATCGAACAAGGGAGCAAATAGAAATTCACACACTAATCTCAAATAATATGTAAATGAGCACAAGAAAAAACTCAGAATTGATAATCAATATAAAGCATGAGTTTAACATATGGCAAAAAGAATCTCAAAATAAAAATAATGGTGATTTAGATCACCAATTATTCAATTTAAACATATATGCAAATAATGCAACAGTGCCATCAACCATCAAACTTAGGTACTTAGATAACCAAATAAAGCCTCAAATCAGACGTCGGGTCTCTTAATCAGATAGTTTAACCAATAGATGCTACAGTGCTTCCCTAGCACTGTTCTTCTTCTCCTCTTGGCTTTTCTTCTCTTCTTCTGGCCTTCTTCCTTTCCTCCTCTTCTTTTCCTTCTTTAGCTACTCTGAACCTTCTTCCTTCCCCTCCTCTTCTTTCTCTTCTTGCACAGAGGGCGGCAATCCCTCTAGCGACTAAGTGTCACAGAGAGCAAAACCCTCCCCTCTCTTTCTCTCTTATTCCTCCTCTTCTCTCTCAAATCAGGCGGGTATATGGGTAATCGGTTCAAAGCCCAGACCCGCGTGGCGTGGTCGTGGGCGAGAGCATGAGTGGGCACGTGCAAGGGGACCTCACCCCATTCTACTGAGGCGACAAGGCTATAGGAAAAAATCAATATATACGGCTTTTACTACACCTCAGTTTCCGAGGTGGGACTAAATGTCCCACCAACTTCGCGTGGCAGCAGGTGCAGAAGTTGCTTCGCTAATTGGAGCAACTACTGCAGAGGGAACTCCCAATTGAACTCTTGCTTCGAAGCTTGGAGCCTTTCTGCGCTCTCTGGATGTGTCACCTGGAACTGCAGGTGCTGAAGAGCAAGCTTCAAGCTTCACTCGAGCTCGTCGCTAATGGTGGTGGTGGCGATGAACCTGAAATACAAAAGAGGGCCCTTACGACCGTGTCAGATAGTTCCTCAGCTTCGTCGAGTAACGGCGAACATGGTGGGATACGTGGAGAAGCAAGTGCATGCGTGTAGGTGGCTGACGAAGTCGGTCTTGGGCAGAGAATGATGGGTTGGTCGACAAGTGGCTGGGGTGGTCTAGTGGCCCAATAGAGTTAGGGATTTTGTACGAGTGGATGTAGCAGAGGTCGGGGACTTGTCGGTGAGGAGGATGAAGTTGTGTAGCGAGCAGAAGTCCTCGCCAGAGTGGTCGTCGGAGATGGAAGAGATGAAGGTGAACGGCGGTAGCGAAGGTCGAATTTGGGAAAAAGAAGAATAGACAAATTTAGGGAAGGAGAGGAAACTTAGAGAACCTAATCTAACGGTCGAAGGAGGTCGAAAACCCACGCTTGTGTGATGGCCGGACGTGGGGAAGATGAATCCTCCATGAGGGTGACGGCAGCGAAGAAAGGGACCAGGGCACCTCTGATGTGATCGTCAAGAGGCAGAGGAAGTCGGGGAGGAAGAAGGCACTCTCAATTTGGTCGTTGGGGGGCCGTAGAATGACGGGGGAGAATGCTCACCAAAGCTAGGTCGGAGGAGGCTGGGGGTAGGGTTAGGAAGAGGGTTTTTGGCCAAATCCTAGTTGGGGAGAATGACAAGGTCTGGGAGTCCTTTTAAAGGGGTCTAAAGGTCGGTTTGAGCTTGGAAGCCAAGCTTCCAAGCTTGGGATGTTCGCCAGAAAACGATACCCAAATCTCTCATGCGTTCGCATGAGAGATTGGGAAAGTTTTAGGACTATGGATGGATTCAATGGAAAGAGGACTCCTCAAGGAATCTCCCTTCCAATTTTGAAAGGGATTGATTGATCAAAGGAGTTCTCTTCGATCAAAGGTCGCCAGAGTTGTAGGAATAGGATTCATGGCAGCAGGGACATATGTGTGAAAATGATGTCAAAGTTAGGGGGCCATTTGCAAGGAATTCAAAAAGTTAAGGATCTGAATGATATAAAAAAGAGTCTAATTGGACCAAAATGCAAACTTGGTCAAGATGATCTCAGATTGGGCTCAAATTTTGGTACAAACCTAATTTTGACCCAAGGAATCTAATGGTGAAGTTAACTATAGGTTTTGACCTTGCTGGCTGAGCAATTTATGCAAAAATCTAAATTATGGTAAATGTCAGTCTAAGACTCTATTTTGGGTTAAGATGGGTTCTAATGGTCAAATTGAAGGTAGTAAACCCTAGGGAATATTTTTCTATGAATTTTAGAGGGTTTAGGTGAATTTTATCCTAACCAGAATCTCAATTAATTAAGTGGGTCTATTTTCAGGATTTCAAATGTCATTTAATTCTCAAAACAAGCGAAAGCCCTTTTTTGTTTGTTCTATCTCACTTGTTGGACATTTTAGGCTATTTGACCCTTAATTACCACTGGAAAAAAATCCATGGTTATTCTACATTCAAGACATGATAGTAAAATTACAGTTTTAACCTTATTTTCTTATCTTTCTCTCAGACTGATTATCCAATAACTTAGGGCTCTCTAGCGGTTATGTAGGAGCATTTATTCCTTGATAATAACTAAATTGAGCTAGTTATGACTCATGATGGTGTTTCCATCATACCCCCATTCCTAGCTTTTGCTAGTCCCTTAGCAAAATCGCATGGAATTAACTCAAATTCTAGACCATATGCCTTTTTATGCTCAGATGTGTGCTTCTTTTTGTAGATTAGGTCAGAATGCCAATAGTAGGCCTAGTGGTACTCAAGTACCAATGAAGATCCAAACCTGACCAGCTTTAGCCTCAGTCTGCAGCAAAGGTTTCTAAGGCTCACAAGAACTAGCCTAAGGTTTGTTGAACTCCGTGGTTAAAGCACCCGTGCTTAAGACATGTTTTAGCCCAGGTTCAGTTTGTAGTGAGTTTTTGTAAGAGAGAGACAGAAGATTTTTTTATTTTTGGAGAGTTTTCTCTCTTTTCTTTATTTCTAGCATCGGATTGGCTTTACAACATGTTCTGTATCAGATTCCTAGCTCCCACCATCAATCCTCGCAGGATCCCTGGCAATCGATGTTTCGAGATAGCACCGCCCATGGCAACCCCGAGAACCCTGGCTTTCGAGATTTCATGATAATCCCACCCATGGCGTTCTGTAGCTAAATCCAGACCCTGGCAATCGACATTTCGTGATAATGCCGCCCATGACATCTGAACCAGCACAAGGTGCTTACATGGCCCCAGTAGGATATTTAGATATCCTAGGAGACAAGAACTAAAGAGACGGTATGTTATTGCACATATTCAAGGGGAATTTCCCACCTCTTCATGTTGGGAACTCTTCCAAATCAATTTGTATTGATCAGCTACTCCTAATCTAAGTAACTTTTTCATAATAGAATTAACGCATTTGCATGATTTTGATAATTTAAGTGCACTGAACCAGATTGTGTGAGGATTAGGGCGCTTAGGTTACCGAGTCTCGCAAACCAGAGGTCAGTTAACGAGGCCAAATAATCCCTAAGCTTTAGACCTAATACTTTAAGCTTCGCATTTTCCCCAACCTCTTAAGGACCATCCAGATCCTAACGAATACTTAAATTTTAAAGCCTAAACACAGCCCAAGAGGCCTAAGATCAACGTTCATAGTAATATCTTTTTGTCTCTTAGCACTTTTTATTTTTTTTATTTCTTTCTTTTGATTTGGTCTAGAGCTAAGTAGATTCCTTAATCTTTTACTAACGACTATCTCTTTTTTGTTTCAAACTATTGCTCCTTTTTGACAGTTATATCACCTCCCCTTTTTCTCTTCAAGAATGATATTCAAATTGATCTTTCAAAATTTTCTCCCTTCTCCATTCTTTCTCTTTTTCAATTTTTTATTTTTTTGGTCTTTAAAATATGTTTTTCTTTTTTGTGAGAATCCTTCCAACTATGAATTTTTGTATGTTTGCATTTTAACACCCCCCCATGCCTAAGTTTTACAATGTCCTCATTGTAAACGGAGGGTGTGATATAGTTAGGGTTCAGGGATTAGAATAGGATTATCGGGTGAGCGATCGGGTCGGGATGACTGTTGCAAACAATTTCAAGCCCTGATATGAGTACCAGAGGTGGGATCAACTGTTCTAAAATCGAACTCAGGGTGTAATAGACGTGAAGTACAGAAGGATCTCGGGTTTTTGGAATGACGGGTTGCCTCCCATTAAGCGCTAAATTCAATGCCTTCAGTCGAGCGAAAAATGGTATGGAGAAGGAGTGGTCAAATTAGATGAGTTTTATAGCACAAGCATCTTGATCACGAGCCTGGTTGGTCCAACCAGGTGCTTATTCAGATCAACAGGCTGATGATGCAGCCCAAACCCAATCAATCTAGTGGTCTGATAGATGTGAATCAAGAGATGCGGTGCCCACCAGATACTTTGGAGCTAAAAAGGATGTGGAAGTGTATAGCTAAGGTCTGGCTGAGTCCAATCAGCCTGATCAAAGTAGGGATCCTCAAATGAAAATGAATCAGTGGAGGATGTAGGAACCCTATGAAAATGATTAGAGAAGGATGGGGCATGATTTGTAGTCTGATCGATGTCCGAAACTCAATTGGAATGTGGAGGAGAGTCATCTGCAATAGACTCATTAAGAGGGGAATCAGAGTAGAAATTGAGCCCGATTGCAAGTCAGGGTTGAGAACGAGTTTGAGAAGGTTCTGCATGTGTAGAAGAGGTGGCATCAACAAGAATTGTGTGTGAGGGCTCCTCTAGAAAGGATTCAAAGGTGGGTTCATTTAGAGGGTCCTTATAGTAGCCATCAAAATCAAAGGTAAATGCTTCAAGAGTGTTTATAGGATCAAGAAAATCTAAATCAAGAAAATATTTGAACTCTGGGTTGTAGATACTCTCAGCAATTTTTGTTTCTGATTCCTAAGTATCAAAAAGAAATTATTCCATCTCAATGGAACCTGATTTTGAATCAGTGATCTCGGGATCAGGGACCTCAGAGTCAGAGTCAAAGAATGGATCATGTATGCTAAGGTCGTAGATTGGCTCGTAGTTGTCAGGAAACACGGGTTCTCTGAAATCAGAGTAAGATTTGAAATCGTCGGAGAACTTGTAAGAATCAAGTTCTAAATCTGATTCAGGATCAGGGGTTCCACCATAGAATAAATCAAAAGATGTAGACTTAGCAACCTGACTTGGGTCTAGCCTATTCTCAAATTCCAAGCTCAAAAAGGTGTCCTTATTAGGTCTGGGCTCAGGTTCTTGGCTTATAGGGAAGACCCAATCAAAACCCAATCTTCCAACTCCTCAGTTTCTATATCATAGATTAGCATGACTTCCAAAAAATCAATCTGTGTTTCTAAGTGTGTTGGAGAGGTGTATTCATCAAATAAAGGCCCAGAATCATAATCCACATTCAAAATCTAATTTTCATCATACGGGGCCTTATAATCATCCCAAAAAGGCTCAGATCCAGATTCTACGTCACGGGTGTGGGTTGTATCACTAGAATCTAGGTTGGCCTCTACTGGGATGTCAGAATTGTCTTCGAGGACCACCTTATCAAAATAAGGAGTAGAATTTATGCCCTTGAGAGGTTCTAATTTAATTTCATTATTACAGGTGTCTAGGAAATTAAGCCTAGTGAGCCAGTCTTTTGATTTTCTAGGGCTGGTTCAAAATCGTGATCATCTGCAATCGGATCCTCCCAGCTCGTCTCAAGATCAGGTGTATCAATCTATGTATAAGTTGGATCATATTCCATTTGGGTTGGGGGTCCAAAACAACCTTGATTCTCGAACCCGGGATCTGAAAAATCAGATTGATCCTTAGTATTGTTCCAAGATATTTTGCTAAATGCTTGGGGAATGCACGAGTATTTTTTATTGATAATTTGTTTTAACAATTTTATCATCTCTTTCCATTTTTCAAGATCATCTTGGTGTCTTTCCCAAAGTACAAGATTTGTCATGCATTGGAGATATTCAAAGTTATGTAATTTCTCTAACTCAATGTATCCTGTCATGAGAACATCCCGAGTTGATACATTTCTTATGTTATAATTACTTGGGCACAGTTTATGATGAAGGTTGTTATCAGCACATTAACCTGAATGTCGTCAATTGGTTTTGAGGTTTTGTCATCAATCTCATAAAATCTAAGGGCATCCTCAATCATTCTATCTTTCATGGATATTTGAGATTTAGGTTTCTTCAATGGTTTTCCTAAATTGACAGGCTGCATCTTCAAGTCAAGTGGTGAAATCAAGATGTAGAATCAAGAACTCAAGTTGGATTGAAATTGATCAGATCTGAAAAGAAATCCCTTAGATGATCTGTGTACGTGCTCTGAAATAAAAGGGATGAGGGACTGGATGTGATATTGACCCAATCAAGCCACCCAAATATTTTTGGATGACTAAGACAATTTCGAGGCAGATGATACCTCTGAATCAAAAATTCGTACACCCAACAAGTACCTGGGCAGCTAGGAAGGGAGAGCCCCGCAAAGACCCCTATACGGTAGAGCATCCCCACGGGTTATAGGGCTTCCCCCACCCGACCTTCCTTGTCACTGAGGGTCCAGGTAGACCAGAATGTATGAACTTAAGACCTTAAGTCTACCAATTTTATGTCCTAATTTGTGCCTTACGTTTCACTTTATTAGAAATTAATTCAACTTGTGACATTTGGAGGTTGGTTGGCCTACAATGTAAGCTAACTTCACTTGACCTGCCTTAAAGATGGCAGAATGAGATCTAGGTCAAGACCTAGAAATCACCCTGATTTGACTCCCAGGTTATTAGGTCCAAGTATTTTAGAGTTCAAGTGAATTTAAAGCTTGATTTTTAGGATTTTTGTTTATTAGATCTTTTCAACCAAAGGATTGGGTAGCACACAAATGCGGGTGGGTTTGTTTCCTTTTATGTAGGCAAGTGTGAACTAGCACTCCAAAACCTTAAAAATTGAAACCCTAATTGGCTTTATTCTGCATCCAATTTGATCTTAAAAAGTTCTCCTTGGACTTCAAACAAAAAAGTGCGTAGTCCAAGAAGATAAGAAATTAAGCATAGTCCCTAATAGGCAAAGGAAATTTGGGATAGGGAATTCTAAACAGAATCGCTTCAAACTTCACTCAGATTTGAAAAGAATTTTCGCAAATCAGGAAACTTGCCTTTTAAATGATGATTACTATGAAAAATCAGGCAGGTGATTCCAAATTGATTGATCCCTTTTTTATTTTTTTTGTCTTCCCAAGATTAGGAGGTTGATTAGGGAAGAATAGAGATGTTACCTGCCCTAGTGTGGCTATTTTGCATAGAAGATCTACTCGTGAAATACCTCGCAAAATCACAATAAAGCAAATAAGGCAAGCCAGTGCTCAAATATAATCAAATAATGAAGAGAATAGCGGTGAATTGCACATTGCTCCCTGGCAACGACACCAAAATGTTTGTAGAGCAAGATCAAGTTTTATAAATGCTGCGTTGTAGTATAGTCGAAATCGCTTGGAAAACAAATAATATTTTTTACTTGAATGAAAGTCCAAGGTCAAACATAGGAAGCAAATAGCAATTCACACACTAATCTCAAATAATATGTAAATGAGTACAAAAAATAACTCAGAATTGATAATCAATATAAAGAATCTCAAAATAAAAACAATGGTGATTTGATCACCAATTATTCAATTTAAGCACATATGCAAATAATGCAATAGTGCCATCAACCATCAAACTTAGGTACTTAGATAACCAAATAAAGCCTCAAATCAGACGTCGGGTCTTTTAATCAGACAGCTTAACCAACAGATGCTACAGTGCTTCCCTAGCACTGTTCTTCTTCTTCTCCTCCTCTTGGCCTTTCTTCTCTTCTTGTGGCCTTCTTCCTTTCCTCCTCTTTTTTTCCTTCTTCAGCTAATTTGAACCTTCTTCCTTCTCCTCTTCCTTCTCTTCTTGCACAGAGGGCGGCAATCCCTCTATGAAGTAAGTGTCACAGAGAGCAAAACCCTCCCCTCTCTCTTTCTCCCGTTCCTCCTCTTCTCTCTCAAATCAGGCGAGTATACGGGTAATCGGTTCAAATCCAAGACCCGTGTGGCGTGGCTGCGGGCGGGAGCATCCATGGGCATGTGCAAAGGGACCTCACCCCATTCTACTAAGGCGATAAGGCTATAGGACAAAATCAATATATGTAGCTTCTACTACTCCTCAGTTTCCGAGGTGGGGACAAAATCAATATATGTAGCTTCTACTACTCCTCAGTTTCCGAGGTGGGACTAAATGTCCCACCATCTTCGCGAGATAGCAACTGCTAAAGCTGCTTCACTAATTGGAGTAGCTACTATAAGGGTAACTCCCAATTGAATTCTTGCTTCGAAGCCTAGAGCCTTTCCACGCTCTCTGGATGTGTCACCTGGAACTGCAGGTGCTAAAATGCGAGCTTCAAGCTTCGCTCGAGCTCGCCGCTAATGGGAGTGGTGGCGGTGAACCTAAAATACAAAAGAAGGGCCTTAAGGCCGTGTCAGATAGTTCCTCAGCTTTGCCGTCTAACGGCGAACATGGTGGGGTACGTGGAGAAGCAAGTGCGTGCGTGTAGGTGGCTAATGGAGTCAGTCTTGGGCGAAGAATGATGGGTTGGTCGACAGGTGGCTGGGGTGGTCGAGCAGCCCAATAGAGTTAGAGCTTTTGTGAGGGTGGAGATCAGGGCTTGTCGGTGAGGAGGATGAAGTTGTGTAGCGAGTGGAAGTCCTCACCAGAGTGGCCGTCAGGGATGGAAGAGATGAGGGTAAACGACGGTAGTGGAGGTCGAATTTGGGAAAAAGAAGAATAGACAAACTTAAGGAAGGAGAGGAAACTTAGAGAACCAAATCTAACAGTCGAAGGAGGTAGAAAACCCACGCCGGTGTGATGGCCAGACGTGAGGAAGATGAATCCTCCATGATGGGGACGACGGCGAAGAAAGGGGCCATGGCACCTCTAATGTGATCGTCGAGAGGCGGAGGAAGGCAAAGAGGAAGAAGGCACTCCCAATTTAGCAGTTGGGAAGTCGTAGAATGACGGGGGAGAATGCTCATCAGAGCTAGGTCGGAGGAGGTTGGAGGTAGGGTTAGGAAGAGGGTTTTTGGCCAAATCCTAGCTGGGGAGAACAGCAAGGTCTGGGAGTCCTTTTATAGGGGTCAAGAGGTCGGTTTGAGCTTGGAAGCCAAGCTTCCAAGCTTGAATGTTTGCCAAAATAGGATACCCAAATCTCTCATGCGTTTGCATGAGAGATTGGGAAAGTTTTAGGGCTCAGGGACGGATTCGATGGAAAGAGGACTCCTCAAGGAATCTCCCTTCCAATTTTGGAAGGGATTGATTGATCAGAGAAGGAGTTATCTTCAATCAAAGGTCGTTGGAGTTGTAGGAATAGGATTCATGGCTGTAGGGACCTATGTGTGAAAACAATGACAAAGTTAGGGGGCCATGTGCAAGAAATTCAGAAAGTTAAGGATCTGAATGATATAAAAAAAAGAGTCTGACTGGACCAAAAGGCAAACTTGGTCAAGATGATCTCAGATTGGACCTAAATTTTGGTACAAACCTAATTTGGACCCAAGGAATCCAATAGTGCAGTTAGATTTAAGTTTTGACCTCGTTTGACTAAGTAATTTATGTAAAAATCTAAATTAGGGTAAATGTCAGTTTGAGACTGTTTTGGGTCAACATGGGTTCTCATGGTCAAATTGAAGGTACCAAACCCTAGAGAATATTTTTCTATGAATTTTGGAGGGTTTAGGTGAATTTTATCCTGACCAGAACCTCAGTTAATTAAGTGGATATGTTTTTATGGTTTCAGATGTCATTTAATTCTCAAAACATGCAAAAGCCTTTTTCTGTCTATTCTATCCCACTTGTTGGACATTTCAGGCTATTTGACCCTTACTTACCCCCTGGGAAAACCTGTGGTTATTCTGCATTCAAGATATGATGATAAAATTACAATTTTAACCATGTTTTCTTGTCTTTCTCTCGGAATGATTATGCAATGACTTAGGGCTCTCTAACGGTTATGTAGGAACATTTATTCCTTGATAATAACTAAATTGAGCTAGTTATGGCTCGTGTTGGTGTTCCCATCATTAGGTCTCAATTCGCGCATTCCGATCTACTTGGAATTGCAGAGACAAGGAAGGTCAAGTGGGGGAAACCCTGTAACCCGTGGGGACACTCTATCGTGTAGGAATCTTTGTAAGACTCTCCCTTCCTGGATGCCCAAGCAATTCTCGAGTGTGTGGATTTTTTATCAAGAGGTCCATTTGCATCAAACAGCCTTAGTCATCTGAAATTTTGGGGTGCCTTCATTAGGTCCAATACACATCCAATCCCTTATATATTCTTTAGTGCACATACACAGGCCTCCATTAGATCTGATCTTGTTGGTGAAATCTGATCTGATCTGATCAAATCAATTTGGACCTAAATTTGATTCTTCATCCTAATACACCACCTGATTTAGAAATGCAACCTATCAACATAGGAAAAATGTTCAATAAACCTGAATCCCGTGTAAGCATAAAAGAGAAAGTGATAGAGGCTGCCCTAAGACATAGGAAAGAATTTAATAAGACCTTAGATCCCTTTAGTGGCATTCAGGTTAATGTACCAGCAACAACAACCCTCTTTATGAATCGCACCGAAATGATGTTAACAAAAATGATACATGGTTCAACCCAGGATGCTCTCATATCTGAGTATAGTGAATTGTAGAGATTGCATAGCACTAAGGGTTTACAATGTTTGACAAATCCACCACTTTGGAAAATACACCAGCATGTCATTGAAAAATGTGCAAATGTGTTGAATATGTTGCAACAAGCCATTGATCAGAAATACCCATATCACCACCTAAAATCCAATGATGCAGAACAATTTTGAGGATCAATGTAATTTCCCAGAGCACAGGTACAAAAATGGAGGTCATTGTTATGGACCCCGAACCCAAATGGAACCGAATTTTGATTTTGTGCAGAATGGCATACCTAATCAAGATGTGGGTTGGGTGGATCCAATTACAGGTGTTCCCGATTATGAACCAACCATAGAAAACTATGAAGCTAGTCCATCATGCCTAGATTTTCCAAACACGTGATGAATTAGACTCAGAATCTCTCAAGGATGTAACTCTAGTACCTTATCCTGTTAAAGTATTCCTCGAGAGTAATTCTGACATCCAAATAGAACCAAGTCCAGATTCTAGTGACTTAATTCCTACACCTAACCTAGAGTCTAGATCTAAGCCTAGTTGGGATGATCATGAGGCCCGATGCGATGAGAACAAATTTTGGATTTGAACTATGATCATGGGCCTATATTTGATGATTATACCTCTCCAGACTCCTCGAAAGACCAAATTGATTTCTCAGAAGTCAAATCAATTTACGATACAGAATTTAAGGAGTTGAAAGAGTTGGGATTTGCTTGGATCTAACCTAGATGCCCTGAACCTGAGCCTATGCCTAATAAGGATATCCCAGTGAGCTTGGAATTTGAGGCTAGGTTAGACCAAAGTCAGGTTGACAATTCCATGCATCTTGATTTATTCTGTGGTGGAAATCACGATCTCGAATCAGGTGCAGAAGCTGATTTTCGCAAATTCTCCAATGATTTTGAATCATACTCTGATTTTAGAGAACCATTATTTCCATATGATTATGAGTCGAATTACAACATCAGTATCCATGATCCATTCTTTGATTCTGATTCTGAGGCCAATGATTTGGAACTCAAAGTAGCCCTACTTCCGAATCTCGAGCCAGAGCCATTCAAAAATCGATCCCAGCCTCGACCCGCCATCGGAATCAATTTCTATTTTGACTCACCTCTTTCTAATCTGGTTGCATATGATTCACTGCCATGTTTCGATAGGGAATCGAACGTTGATCAAACTGACAACCACATTTTTTCCACCTCTAATCCCACTAGTAGGGTTCCTACATCATTCACAAATCCATTATCTTTTGAGGACCCCTACTCTAATCCAGCTAAGTCGATGCAGCTAAACCCCCGATTCATATTTCCACATCTATTTGAGCCACAAATCATCTGGTGGGCTGCACACCTATTGGTTCACATCCATCGACCCACCAAACTGATTGGGTTTGGTCTACATCATCAACCAATTAATATGAACAAGCACCTAGTTGGATCAACAAGACTACTCATCAAGGTGCTTATTCTGTAAAATTCTTCCAATCTGACCACCCCTTCTCCTTGAACATTTTCTACTCAGCTAAAGGCATTGAATTTACCTCTTAACGGTAGGAAACTCATCATTTCAAAAATCCAAAACCCTTTTGATAGTTTTTTAGCTACATTTATATTGCACTTTAGGGTTCAAACATTAGAGCAGCCGACTACACATTTGATACTTGTATCATAACTTGAAATC
Organism: Thalassia testudinum; assembly: GCA_037157565.1. NCBI lineage: Eukaryota > Viridiplantae > Streptophyta > Magnoliopsida > Alismatales > Hydrocharitaceae > Thalassia > Thalassia testudinum. The sequence goes on from JAZHRO010000007.1 coordinate 55,011,934, forward strand.
GTTCACAACAGTCATCTCAACCCATTCACCCACCCTTTGACCCTATTCTAAACCTTTGAACTAAGCTGAATTCGAACCCACCTGGTTTACAATGAGGGCATTGCAAAACATAGGCATGGGAGGGTAGTAAAGTGCAAAATAAATAAGAAATTCAATTCTTTGAGGGGTTCTCACAAAAAATATGTTTTTTTATATATATAAAAAAATATTGGAGAAAAGGGAGGAAAGTTTTGTGAAATGAATGAAAAATCTTTCTTGAGGAGGAAAAAGAAGAGGAAATGCAAAAAATTTTCAAAGGAGTAAAATCAGAAAAAAATTGACAGTCTTAGCAATTGATTATGGATCCTACTTAGGTTCTAGACCAAATCAAAATAATGATTAAATTATTAAATGCTAGAAACAAGGAGATAAGTAAAGAGTACTGACCTTTGACCTCTTAGACCTATTTTAGGGCTTAAACACCGACGTATTTGTTAAGATCCAAATTAATCCTAAAGGGGTTGAGGAAAGTACGAGACTAATGTAGTAAGTCTAAGGCTTAGGGATTATTTAGCCCCATTGCCTATCCTTTAGTTTACAGGACTTTGTAACCTAAGCACCCAAAAATCATAAACCAGTCTGGTTCGGTGCACTTAATGAAATATAATGTAAAAGGTGCTCTATTCTGAAAATGTTTTCCCGGAGATCTAGCTTAGGAGTGGCTCAAAGACACAAGTTGATTAGACGAGTTCCCAACGCGAAGAGGTGGAATGAAAAATACTCCCCTCGAAGATGCATAATAACATATTGTCTCCTCGGTGCTTGTCTCCTAGGATATCTAAATATCCTACCGGAGGCACGTAAGCACCTTGTGCTGGTTCAGTCTGCCATGGGCAGGATTATCCAGAAATGTCAATTGCCAAGGCCTGAATTTAGCTACAAAATGCCATGGGTGGCACTATTACGAAGTGTCGAAAGCCAATCCGATGATGGGGACAAGGATTGATAATGGGGACAAGGAAAGCCATGGACCCTTCAAGGATTAACGATGGGGATAAGGAATCCGATATAGATCGTGTTTACGGCCAATCCGATGTTGGATTTAGGGGAATGTGAAAAGAAAAGAGGGAAAACTCTCAAAATAAATATCCCTCTCTCTTATCAAAAATGCACTGGCAAACTGAACCTAGATTTACTAAGTATTCACACAGGTGCTTTAACTGCTGGGGTCAACAAACCTCTGCGCAGTTTTTGTAAGCCTTAGAAACCTTCGCGGCAAACCTAGGCTGAGGCTAGTCAAATCTGGATCTTGGCTGGTACTTGAGTACCTCTAGGCTTATTGTTGGTATTTTGATCTAATTTCCAGAGAAGAGGCACAAATAGGCATCTAAACATTAGAAACATGGTCTAGAGATCTAGTTCTTTCCATAAATTTGCTAGGGACTAGCAAAAGTTAAGCATGGGGGTATGATGGTAATGCTATCATTCATCATAACTAACTTAATTTAGGTGGAATTAAATGATAAATGCTCCTAAATGATCATCTGAGGATCGTAATTCCACACTGATATGATTTAAGAAGATAAGAAAACATGGTTAATTCTGTTATTTTAACAGCACATCACAAATACAGATTAACCACAGGATTACTCAAGGCTTAATTAATGGTTAAATAAACTCAAAAGCCCAAGAAGTGAGTTCACACTGATAGAATCAGGGTTTCATGAATTTCAAGGACTAAAACAATATTGAAAATCCTAATTATCGGTCGTACTTAAATTGAAAGGATTCTAGTCGAGATAAAATCAATCAAAACCTTTTAAAATTCATGTAAAAATATTCTAAGAAGTTTGGTACCTTCATTTTGACCATCTGAATCTATTTTAACCTAGAACAGATATTCAGACGGGAATTTACCCTAATTTAGGCTTCTGTGTAATTTACCATATCAAACGTGGCCAAAACTCAAATCCAAGTTTACCATTAGATTCTTTGGATCTAAATTAGGTTAACACCAAAATTTGAGCCCAATCAGAGTCTATCTTAACTTAGTTTGCATTTTAGCCCCTAAAAACTTTATCTCACATCCAGACCCCTAGGTTTCAAGTTTATTACAAAAAGCTCCCTAACTTTGTCATCTTCTTCATAAATTAGTTCTCACTGCCTGAAACTCCTAAACTGAGTCAAACCCAACTTTGATCGACGAGAACTCTTCGATTACTAAACTAAATCCCTCCAAAGTTGGAGAAATTGATCGCCAAGAGATTCCCTTCCATCTAAATTAGGTCTCAAGTCCTAACTCAAGGGAGATTGTCTAGGCGAATTCAAAGAAGTTGTGGGAGTTTCTTGCTTCAAATTCATAGCCTCTTGCACCTAATTTCCCAATGGAGCTTGAATTTAAGCTCTATTTAAGCTTCCCTACATCCCAACATCCTCGGCAATCCGATTTAGGCCAAAACCACCTCTTCCTCCTCTTCTTTGGCCGCCTCCGACCGTGACTCCGGCGAGCCTCCTCAACCCCTTCGTCAGGCCAGCCAACAGCCAAATTGACCAGCCCTTCGTCTTCCTCACCCTTCTCCGCTCCTCAATGACCACAGCAGGAGTCTTCTCCCCCTCTCTTCCTTGCCACTCGTTCCACTGAAGACTTCACCTTCCACGCGACCAGCAAGCCAAGCCGCTACAGTTCTCTCCCCATTTCAACCAGTAAAGTAGATCTCCTTCTCCCTCTCTCTTCGTAGATTAAGAATAAGCCCTTAGGTCTTAGTTTCGATTGACAATTCACTCTCTCCCCCTCCATCTTCCTCAACTCTAGCCACGTCTCCAGTGAGGCTACCAAGCCACTACACTTCACCAAGCTCAACGCCACAACTCCCAAAACCTTTAGGTGCCATGGGCAAGATTATCCTGAAATTAGTAATCCTAGGCACCTTAGATTGATCAATAAGAAGCCACCTAAATGCTTATAAAAAGACCTAGCCTCCAACTCTTAGGAGGCAATTAGCCTCTTAGTAGTCCTTAGTATAATTTAGTAGTACCTAGCCCTATAGAGCACGTCCAGCTTCCCTCTACCTCCATAGTTTCTCTGGTCCTCTCTTCTTCCTCTCGGTGCCCTAGATCTAAAGCTCTGTGAAAAGTTTCCTCAAGCATCCCTCAAGCAGCTCCAATCTCTCCTTCCTCTCTCTATTCTTTTATAGTTCTATTTGTAATCTTTGTTTAAGATTAGTTTTGTAAGACATTTCTTGATAGATGAAATAAATTGCAGTATTCATTTAATATCTATGTCCCTAGTACTACTATTATCTGTGTATCTATTTGATATCTATATATTATTTATTCTATTCTACTATATAATAAGTGTGAAAGATTTTAAGTAGCGGTTGTTTCCCTATTTCGACCCAAACTCCTTGTACTTCGGTATTATACTAATTGATTGCTTTATTTACGCGCTACAACGATTTGATATTATTAGTTGCGTAGATTTAGCGAGCATCAATTTGGCGCTGTTGCCAGGGAAGGATGGATTTATTTCTAGCCTTTCGATTCCACACTTATTTTCTAATTACTAATCCACTTTGCTTCGTATCTGTCGACTTGTGTGTAGCTATCCAAAATCTAAAGAGAAGTGCAGCAAACAGAAGAAAAGCAGATTCAGTTATTTAAGGTAACTGTCACTATATTGGGTTTCTTTCGATAAAAAAAATCCAAAAAACAAATTAGTTACTTTGCTTCATCGTTAAGTTAGAAATATTTGCTTTTACTTGTTTTCATTCTAAAAAAAAAACTCTTTTTGGTGGGCATTATCTCTTGAAAATCAACAAAACCACCTCCTATAAATTGAGACTGTAACAAAATATGTTTTTCAAAAATTATTTTCCAAATTTATATATGTCCAAGAATTTTGAAATTGCTCTTGGACGTAGATATTGAAGTCAGGAAGATCATGTCCACATTTCATACCTATCTGATATATATTAAAATTTTAAAAGTTCTTGAACTGCATTGCTATTAGATCTGCTTTTTCTTCCTGATTTTCGGTACTCAAAAAATCATAGGAATTTTTATACTACTCTGATTTACCTAAATCTCAAAAAAATCTTTTATTCCTGTGATAATCGAGAATCTCAAAAAATTTTGAAAAAGAATATTTTTAATACATTTGATTGCACGAACAAATCAATCGCTAACTAGGTGTCAAAATAGACTTGAAGGCCCCAATGCATTATTAAATTTGAAATAAATATAAAACGTGCATTAAAAATTTTGGATTTTTTTTTCTGAGAACCTTAGTTAGTGGTGCATTAGGACTATTGATTGCTTTGATTGGGTCACACTACGTTTGGCCTATTAGACTTAAATGTCATCATTTAGGATTATCTACTTTTAGGGTTGAACATTAAGGTAGAGTACACTTGCATCTTTATACTTAAGGGAAATTTATCAAACAATTGAGTCTTGCAAAACCTCTTATGTGCCTCACTAGAACCATTATTTGAATTTATTTAACTAAGTGAATCCTAAAATTCACTAATACAAGTACTTAAACCTTAAAAGCAACTACATCAAATAAGCTTGTATTGTGAACCCCTTTGATTAGCATGCACACACAACGAAATTAAATTAATTAGGCACCCACCCTCCTCATGCTCATCATCTAAACTTGTGCTTTTAAAATCCTCAGCCCTAATTAACTTGATAGATGCACCAACAAGGTTGGATTTTATTTTCCAAACTTGAGCTATACCTAGTTGATTGTATCTGAGGCCATGTCTATTTGGACCAACTAGTGACAAGAAAAGTTAGTGCGATAACCACATTAATCTCTAGTGGTGTCCCACCGTGTGGGGTGTCCTAGGGGATCCCACCCTTCTGGCTAGCCAAATAATTCAAGGGTCAGGTCATTTAGCTAGGATTAGCGAAATTTGGACTAGATCAATAAGTGCAACTCTTTACGGCCATAATTTGATCACTTGAATTATGCACACACTTTTCTCTCATCTATCTTCTCTCTCTCATCTATCAACTTTCTTCTGGTGCATGAATGGTATAAGATATTAGAACCTTGTTTTGGAACCACCTTTAAAAAGAAATCCTAAGGGATGACTTGATTTTTTTGAATCTGAATTTATTCCCATGGCTAGTCATCATGAGGAAGAAATGATTAAGCAAGAGCAAAACCTGGATCCAATTGCTAACCTCCAAAGACAAATCAATAGGCAAGGCCAGCATCATGATCGTCAAATACAAACTATTATATAGGCCTTGAACCGAATCCAAAATGGGAGAGCAGACCGACCTCTCAGAGATTTCTATAATCCTCCTAATGTCCAACCTGAACCTTTTGTTAAGGTACCCCCTAATGGGGATGATTTTGAACTCAAGCCTCAAATTATTAATATGATTTCCCACTTCCATGTCCACAACTCTGATGATACCTTTCACCACCTTGAAGAACTTTTACATATAGGAAGAACCTTTGGCCTAAGGAATATGGATGAAGATATCTTGATGATGAAAATATTCCCATTCTCTTTAAAAGACAAAGCTGCTCAATGGTTAAGGACTATAGGTAGACCTATCCTTACTTGGGAAGATTTAAGATGCACTTTCTTAAAAAAATCTTTCCCATAGGAAAAATCAATACTCTTATATGTGCCATAACCACTTTTAAGCAGAATCCTGGGGAACAACTTCATGAGGCATGGGAGAGATTTAATGATCTTACTAGGAAATGCCCTAACCATAGTATTCCTAGGTGGCACTTGGCTCATATCTTCTATTATGGGTTGAGTGACAACCTTAAGAATTTTGTAATGCAACATACAGAGATAATTTCCTAAGTAAGGATGCTAAAGGAGCCTTTGAATTATTTGAAAATATGAGTGAAAATTCCCTCAACAACACCTCTACATCCGCCTTTAGTAGAGCTAATCAACCGCAAAGCAAGATATATGAAATAGGAGATAATTGAAGTTTGACTGATTTAGAGATTATTGCCAAACAACTGGATAAGGTGGAATTGGTGGGAAAGAACGTGGAGAATTTGGACAAAAAGTTGTATAGATTGGATAATCTGTTGAAAAGCGGGAACCCTTAGGGACAACTCCCTATGCAAATCCCATCATTATCCAAGGGAGCTCTGCTTTACCTCACACCCAACTCCCACCTCCTTTAGGTTAGGAATTAGTGCACAATATAAATGACCTGCCCATGGCTTAACCCTTGAGTCAACTGTACTTGGACCCTCCAATTTCTAGGTACCAAGGAGGGACCTTGATGCTCTCAAATCCTGAATTAGGCAGCCTGATGCCTAATTATCCTAAGGATGCTAACGCGATCAAGGGTTACAATAGAAATGACCCGTACTCGAATGCCTATAACCCTGGTTGGCGTAACCATCCTAACTTTTCCTGGTTGAGTCAGAAACCTACCCAGGGTTCTAACCCGGTTAGGCAAAATAACTATGGGCAACCTAGTAGATATACACAACAGCAACCTCGCCTATACTAACCTCAACCTACCCAAGATGCCCAACCTAATGATTTGAGTTTAATCCTCAAGGAAATAAGAGAAATGAATTTGAGACACAAACAAGTGATGAATCAATTGAGGACTAAGTTAATGGGACACCTAGACTAGCTTGTAGATTCCAGACAGCATGGGATGCTGCCCTCTCAACATGTCCCTAACCCTAGAAACTTCAATAGGGTTAACCAGAATCACACATGGGAGTAACAGACACATATAGTTCAACTCGCTCCCCAATTCCCACCGAACTTTGCTAACCCAAATCCAAACCAGGTTCAACCTATTTTGTAAAACCCACCTCATCCTTCTAACTTTAATGCCTATGCCAGTGATATTACTTTGAGAAGCGGGAAACAAATTCAAGATCCTCATCCTTCTACTTCTAAATCTTACCAAGATCCCATGGAACCTGAATCTAGCATGGGAGACCAAGTTGAACTAGAAAAAAGGCTTAGGACCCAAGTACTCATGATTTAATTCAAGCACCTTTTTTTAAAGCCTTGAAAAAATCTAAGAAAAAGAAAAACATCTAATCTAAGGAGTGGCTTGATATACTTAAGCAAGTCCAAGTGAACATACCACTCCTAGAAGCTATTGAGAATATCCTAGCTTATGCAAAATTTCTTAAGGAAATGTGTACGCCAAAATGTCGAGCCAAATCATCTAAAAGGGTAGTTTTGTCTGAACAAGCTAGTGCAATAATCTTTAGTGGACTACCTCAAAAACAAAAGGATCAAGGAGCTCCTTTAATTTCTTGTGTAATTGGAGATACTACTTTTGATAGGGCTCTCTTAGATTTACGTGCTTCTTAATTTAATACCCATGGTGTTATACAAAAAATTTGAATTTGGTGAATTAAAATCAGTTAAGGATACTTTACAACTGGCTAATTGATCTATGACCACATCACAGGGTATAATTGAGGATGTTATCGTCAAGGTCTGCGATTTTTATTTTTCCGTGGATTTCTTGGTCCTTGACATGGAAGTACCAGAACAATTGAAGAATACACCTATAATTTTGGGAAGACCATTTTTAGCTACTGCTAAAGGTAATATTGGTTGTGAATCTAGTAGTATGGAAATTAAATTTGGGGATAAAAAAATGAAGATCAATATTTTTAAGGCCACTAAAAAATTTGAGGATTGTGGAATGATTGAGGATTATGATGATTTGGATCATAATGCTGAATATTGTATGAACCTAGGAACTTCCCAGTCCAATTCTCTAAGTTTTAACCCCCAAACCAACCAAGAGGTCAGTCACCCTATCACTGACTTGATTACATGACCTCTTGAGGATGATCTTGATCCACCTTTGGACCTACCTTCTTAAGGATCTAGACCTAAATTGAAACATCTACCTGATTATTTGAAGTATGTCTTCCTAGGATATAATAAGACCTATCCAGTGATTATTAGCTCTTACCTTACCTAAACTCAAGAAGATCAATTGATTCAAGTTTTGGGAAGGAATAGAAAAGCAATTGGTTAGACAATAGATGATCTAAAGGGAATCAGTCCTACCTACTGTATTCATAGAATATATGTTGAGGAAAGATCTAAACCCTCCCAGGAAATGCAGAGACAATCAAATCCAAATATGCGGGAGGTTGTAAAGAAAGAGATAATAAAGTGGTTAGATGCGAGAATAATCTATCTTATCTTTGATAATCCTTGGATTAGCCCTGTACAAGTGGTTCCTAAAAAATCTGGGATAACTGTGATTACAAATGATAAAGGAGAATTGATTCCAACCCGCACAGCTTCCTCTTGGAGGGTTTGTATTAATTATATGAAATTGAATTCTGCAACTAAGAAATACCACTTCCCACTTCCCTTTATTAGTCAAATTCTTGAAAGATTAGCTGGCCAAAAGTTCTTATGTTTCCTTGATGGCTATTCTGGTTACAACCAAATAGCTATCCACCCCGATGATCAAGAGAAAATCACTTTCACCTGTCCCTATGGAACCTTTGCATTCTGTAGGATGCCTTTTGGACTCTACAATGCATCGGTGACCTTTCAATGGTGTATGCTTACTATTTTTTCAGATATGGTGGGTGATTTCATGAAAATTTTCATGGATGATTTCTCTGTGTTTGAGGATTCTTTTGAAAATAGTCCGATTCATATTGAGAAGACTCTACAAAAATGTATGGAGGTTATTCTTGTCCTATCTTAGGAGAAGAGTCACTTCATGGTTAGAGAAGGTATTGTCCTTGGCCATGTAGTGTCTGAAAGAGGAATTGAAGTAGTTAAAGCCAAAGTGAACACTATTACTCAACTCCTACCACCTTCGACGGTTAAATAAGTGCATTCATTTCTTGGACACGTTGGATTTTACCATCGATTTATTAAAAATTTCTCTAAGGTAGCTAGGCCCTTAAGTAATCTCCTGACTAAAGATCATACCTTTGATTTTGATTCAGAATGTCTTAGGGCCTTTAATCTTTTAAAGGAGGCCATTACTCAATCACCTATCTTACAACCTCCTAATTGGGATCAAGATTTCAAAATCATGAGTGATGCTTCTAATTTTGCTTTCAGCATGGTCTTAGGGCAAAAGATTGATAAAAAAAGATTCTGTGATTTTTTAGGTTAGTAAAACTCTTGATGAGGCTCAAAGAAATTATACCACTACGAAAAATGAGCTACTAGCTGTAGTGTTTGCTTTAGAAAAATTTAGGCCTTATCTACTTGGATCTCATGTGATTATTTTCACCGACCATGCTGCATTAAGGCATTTAATGGCCAAGAAGGATGCAAAGCCCTCTTAATTAGATGGATCCTTCTACTTTAGGAAATTGATCTCGAGATTCGAGACAAATCAGGTGCCCAAAATGTAGTAGCAGACCACCTCTCTGAATCCTTGTAGAAAATCCAACTCTTGAATTCTTTGATTCCTTCCCTAATGAAACCATCTTGACCATCTGTAAACTTCCTTAGTTTGAAAACATTGTTAATTACTTGGCAATTGGTCAAATACCCTCTGATTGGCCTAAACAGAGGCAGGATAAATTGATTTCTGATGCCAAGTATTATTTTCGGGAAGAGCCAAAACTATTCCGAGTTTATGTGGATCAGGTTATCTGTCGTGTTCTGGACAATGAGATCGCATGCGTACTCACATTCTGCTATAGTACCGCTTGTGGGGGTGACATCCAAAAATGCATAAGGATAATTCGTTCGTTGTAGTAAGCATTTACGACATCAATTTTAAAGATGAATATAAAAATGTGAGTACGAGTGTCGATCTCAAGGAGGCGAAATCCAAATCAATTAGTCACTCATTTTTAGTTCCACACAATGGTTATTTTGGTTTACTTGCAAAAAGAAAGCTAGAGAGATAGAGAGAGAGAGAGAGAGACCAGGGTTAAAAATCCGTAAAAGGATATGGTTGCTAACTACACATAATAAGAACACATGATGAAGCATAAAATGGTGTAAATAGAACCTAGCTTAGAATGAGCACAAGACAACAATTATGATATCAAAATCTTCTTAAAAAAATGGTCTTGTAATTGTAGGCAACAAAACTAAAGGAATGCTTAAAGAAAACTAAACTACAACCTATATAAAGCTATAACTAAATGTGAGAAAGAGGAGGAATTGAAGCAGCCACGATGGTAGAAGGATTTCCCTCAGCGGTTCGGCAGCTTCAAGAACAAACTATAAAGCTCTATGGAGGTAGGACTCATGCTTAGTAGAAGATAGGAAGAGATTGGATCCAATGGAGGTCCATAAGGCTATTTATAGGGCTCATGCCAAACCATTTGACCCAAAAATTATGCTCCCATGCACTTGTTCCGGCCAATCTGCGCACAGCTACACACATGCTCACGCACAGCATGCGCATCGCTAGCACCGCAATTGGTGCTCACTTTTGTTGTGCTAAAGTATTTCCCTCAGCAATCTTCTTACTTATTATGCATACATTCCATTGAGGACATTGTAATGAATAGGCAAGAGGGGGTGGACATTGCATGTATTATTTTGATATGTCAACTAATACTGTTAGTATTCCTATATATAGATTCATTTCAGAAAAGAAAGAAAGAAAAATAAGGGTGTTTTAGTATTGTTCCTGAGATTCAAGCTAGGTAGAGCCAAGAATTCTTGATTTTGAGAATTTATTGACCTTAGGAAATGCAAAACAAAGTCTTTCCACCTAGACTCATCAAGACTTTTTAGACTTAATTTTCTTGAGTATTTACCTAAATCTGGATTGATTTTCCTGAGACATTGAAATGAGTTTAAAAAAGCTAGAAGTATTAAGTCAAAGGGGTGATGAGTGAATGATTTATCATTTCACCGTTTAGTTTGGATAGTCTTTGGGTTGCAAGCATCTTCACCTATACTATGCACTGACTCATCTTATGGACGATTGTGTTAAGTCCTTAATGGTCAATAAGATTTAGTCTTAAGGCAAGTAGATCCAAAGGACCTTGCCGTGTTTCTAGCTCTCAGGAATGTTTTTGTTTGCAGGGGAATGCATTTAGAATGGATGAAGGAGAATAACTCGCCTAGAAAAATGATTTGGAGAAAAGAAAAAGATATGCAACCTTGAAAAAATGAGAAAAATATGAAAAAAATATATATCCTACCAAATAAAGTACCTCGCTACAAATGGGTGCAATTCCACCAAATAAAAGTATCTCACTATATATGGATGCTACCCTTTCCATTTCCAAAATAAAACACCTTGCTACATATAGGTGTTTATCTTATAGAAAAAAAAAGAAAAAAAAAATACGGAGAAAAGAATTAGGAATAAGAGACCTAGAGGTCCAGTCGGGAAGATATACACCTAATGTGTTGATCTTAAGGTAGAAAACTGGTGAGGAGAAAGCTACCAAGTCATAGTATGGTCTAACTGAAGACAGGTTGTCTCAGAAAGAGCATAGAAACATTCTAGGTCATATTGAATACTAGGAATCAACTTGGTTGTCCGTCTGACAAGTCATATAAAAATCACACACAAGATGCTTATTTCTCACATTCGATTTGAATCATTGGTGGGTCAACTTAGTCAAGGAAAGTCACTTTGGCGACCTAAGTCTAATGGCTAATAAGATTTCTGATTTGATTTAGGAGGTCCAGATTTGAGTCAATACTTCAGAATTGTTGAGTCTTTGCCATTAAGGATTTGTCTGCAATTTCCTTTCGTTAGTGAAAAATCTTATTGGGATTTTTTATTGAAACTGGCTCGATTCCTTAACAGCATCATTTAAAAAAAGAGTTTTTTGACTCATGCTTTACTTTCGAAAATAAAGAAAATCCATGTATTATGATTCTTGCATGATTCCCACAGGATTTTCACATGTTGATTTTGCTAGGGACTAGCAAAAAATAGGCTTGGAGGTGTGATAACAGTCTAATCTATTACCCTAATTGGCTTAATCAAGTGTTAATTCCTTAATAGAATCATGCATTAGGTTTTTAAATATTGGATTTAGAGCATGCATGCATATTTATGATTTGTAAATAATTACCTTCTTATTCTAGTCTTTTGTGGATAATGTAGGTGATAGGTCTTAGAGAAATTGCAAGAATTTAAGAATAAAGCTGGATAAGAGCTGATCTAAGAGCTGATTGAAGAATAAAGTTGAAATAAAGCAAGATTGAAGACACAAGAATAAAGGAGGAAAGAGAGGAATTAGGATAACCCTACCCTATCCTAGAAACCTTAGGATGACCTTATCCCAATACCTATCCCTGAACTAGCTTAACCTTAGATATTTGAGCTTAAAAGCCAAAAACATGAATAGCAATATCCATGAACCTATCCACCCTATCCATAGTCCTATCCTACTATCCATAATCCTAGTCCACTTATCCAATACCCTATCCCTAGCTTATAAACCTATTTAGGTCTGCACCATACCTAATTGACTCGGTCTGAGTCAATAGGGTCAGCCATGTGTCAATTGGGTCCATTGGACCTAATTGGACTAACTTTGAGTTGAGTAGACTCATTTGCATCTAATCAAACCCAACCTAAACCTATCAAACCAAGCCCTTACCCAATTGGGTGCACACTTGATTGGGTGCACCTTAATTCAATTTGGTTCACCCAGAACCTAATTGAGCAAATACCAACCCACACAAGTCTAATTAGGTTCACTAGAATCTAATTAGACTCACCTATTACCTAATTAGAATAAGCCTTAGCCTATTTAGATTTTCCTTACCCCAATTACACACTCACACACACAATTAGACTAGGACCTACCTATTTGGAGTCAACCCATTAGACTTAGGGCCAACCTAACCTAATTAGGAACCCTTTTCTAAAACCTACACCTAACCTATAGCCGACCACCATCAAAAACTCTAACCTTATCCCTTGGTGATCGGCCACATAAGAAGATTTTATCCACTTTGGTGGCCGGCCACCAAGATCTTATCTCTTAAATGCTAGCCACATTTTTTTAGAAACCCACCATTGTATCCTAGCCTTACAACTTAAATCCTAAGGTCCTTATTTAACCAATCCTGGGCATCACTTTTGACTTAATCTAATCCATCCAAATTGGTAATCCTAGGCACTGATGTGCATACATCTAATTAGCCTAAAATATCTATTTATGCATGTTCCTAGTGTCATAGAAGCATCATGCATTATAAATATTGCATAACATGCATCATCATGCATTTAGGTTAAATTGTATAAATTATATAGTAATTTCCCTTTTTTTGTCTAGGGAAAACGATGATATCATTCAGGGCCTCTGATTTTAGATCCAACCATACGAATTTGATCAGGGAGACAATTGGAGTTCAATGACTCCAAGATCACCTTGATCGGACCTCCATAGCATCAGATGAAATCTGAGAGAGATCAGAGGTCAAAGGGCAAGGTGGTGTAAAATTCGTACCTCAGACAACAAATCCAACCACACGGATGGGTTTGGATCGACAATCGCAACCCAACCGCGTGAAAATCGACCCAATCCGACATCCATGTCACCATCTACAAGCATTGGAAAATGGATGGCCCAGATAGCACCACGTGGCGCCATCCAAGCTACCCACAACAGCTAGCCTTCCTCTTCTTCATCCACGCCTCTCAATCTTAGCTGTTGGATTTCCATCCAATGGCTGACAGCACGTGGATAGAAATTCAAAAACGCGACCAAGTTGAAGGCATGATGCATTGGTTGAGCGCTCTGACGAAGAGACGAGGGTGCACGTTCAAGCCTCTACGAGCGAAGTTAATCCAATGAAAACGCCAGCACATGAAATTCAACCGCGCGATCGAGATCAAGCAATTGCGATGTAGCCACGTAGTGCGATCAGGTGTAATGGATGTGGGCGCTACGCACACACGCTTGATTACGCACTATTGCACGCGCGATGGTACGCGGAGCTGTTGGGGGGATCTAAAGGTGAACCGCATGTGATCTTGGCCATCCATCCACGATCGAACAGCTGAGAGCAGGTGCCCCTTCGCCACGCGTAACGCACGCACAAAGCGACGTGTGATCCACACCGTACGATCAAGATCCGACGCGCCTCCTCCCTTCATGCATCTTCACCGACACTTAGTTACGGCAATGACTACATCTATCACTTAAGACCCTAAGTTAATGCTTTTAAAGCTTAAAATGCCTCTTTTGGCCTCAAAACCTACCTATATAAGGCCCATACGCCCTCCACTTTTTCTTCATCCCTTCATCTCTCTCCCTCTCTAAAAGCTAAGAACTCAAGTTCTGAAGCTCGCTCTAGTGCTCTCAAGTTACGGGAAGCTCCGCTAGAGTTAAAATCAAAATTTTTCCACCACTTATCCATTTCACGGAGCTCTCACCAGCCGTCCTTTCACCCTCGTTCTGAAAATAGATCCTGCGACGTCGACGCCTTATCTCATCCCCGATTCTTCCAAATTCACCCTCCCTCTTCGCTCTCCTTCTTTCAAGTGTCAACCGTCTGACTCATCCTCCAGCAGCCGTCGAGGAGAATATCTTCTCACCCTTTATCTTTTTATCACTTTCTAGAGTAAATTTCCCACTTTCTAGTGATAGAAATTAGTTTTTATGACATTATCCTTGCTATAAAAGCTATTTTTGTCTCTCCCTTTCTCTCTAGCTCTATTATTTATATTACAAGAAGATTAGTTATTTATAATCATTGTGAATGTCCCCTTTATAAAAAAATTACAAAAAAAATATAATTGCATATTTAAAATCGACATAGCCTCCCCGTGTTCAACATGGGGCTCACCTTGAGCTTTGGTAAAAATTTATTTGATATCAGATTTTCTTGCAAATTTCACTACAACGACGGGTTTTTCCAAACTCAATACTTTTCGCTACAAAATTCTGTTAATCATTTTGCACCGTTATCGAGGAAAAATGAAACTATGAAAGTGGTAGTATGGAGATTTCCTTTGGGGATATAAAAATGAAACTCCATATATTCAAGGAGATTAACAAGTTTGAGGATTGTGGATATATTAAGGAACTCAAAGATGGTAATCTAAATGTTAAGACTTGTATGGCTGTTACTATTCTTGGGAATTCCTCCTGCACCAATGAACCTAACCCACAAGCCTCTATGACAAACTCACTACACCCTGAAGAGGCTATTGATTTCCTTCACTCCCAACCTCTTCCATTGGACCGTCCCGATGAATCTTCATCAGCATCCGCCTTACCCTCCATCCTAAACCCACCCCAACTTGAACTGAAACCATTACCCGACAGTCTGAAATATCAATATTTAGGAACTAACAAAATGCTCCCATTGATTATTAGTGCTAAAGTCACTAAGGAGTAAGAGATGAAACTAATTAAGGTCCTAAAAGCACATAAGGAGATAATTGGTTGGACCATCCATGACCTTAGGGGGATTGAACCATTTTATTATAATCATCAAATTTTTATGGAAGATGGATCCCGCCCCTCTCACCAAATGTAGAGGAGACTGAATCCCAACATGCGAGAAGTAGTCAAGAAAGAAATCATCAAGTGGCTTGACGCAGCAATAATTTATCCAATCTTGGATAGTCCTTGGGTTAGTGATGATAAAATCATCATGAGCCATAACTAGCTTTATTTAGTCATAATCAAGTGACAAATGCTCCTACATAGATGCCTGAGAGTCATAAGCCCTTGCATATCCATTCTAAGGAAAGAATACTAAAATAGGGTTAATTCTGCAGTTTTAACATTATATCATGAAAGAAGAGTAACCATGGGACTTTCCAAGGGCTAATTTAATGTCTAATGAGCATTAAAGTCCAATAAGAGGATCCACACAGACAGAAACAAGGCTTCATGTGTTTCGAGAACCAAAACAACACCCAAAATCCTAAGTTCAAATCCGCTTAAATTACAGAGATTCTGGTCAATATAAAATTTATCTAAACCTTTTAAAATTCATATAAATATATTCCTTGAGGTTTGGCATTCTTGATTTGACCATCTGAACCTATTTTGACATTAAATAAAGTCACGAACAGGATTCTGCCCTAATTTAGGTTTCTATGCAAATTGCTCTGTCAAACTTGATCAAAAATGAAGCCCAACTTCACCATCAGATTCCTTAAGTCCAAATTAGGTTTCTACCAAAATTTGGGCCCAATCTGAGTCCATCTTAACCTAGTTTGCATTCTAGTCCTTTTAAAACTCTATTTTTCACATCCAAGTCCCTAACTTTCAAAAAACCTTGCAAATGGGTCCCTAACTTCCTTATCTTCCTTACAGATGGGTCCTTACCGCCATTGGAGGTCAACCGACATCCAAGAGACAATTGACCGTGCCTAAACCTATTCAAATCATTATTAAATCCTACCAAATTTGGTGGAATTGATGTTCACATAATAAGGAATTGTTTGGACTTGATTTGGGACTCAATTCTTGCATGAAAACCTCGTGCGAATGTACGAGATTTTTGGGAGATTTTCCCTCAATCGCAAGCCTTGTAGAAGCCCTTTCCTTGTCTAGAGCTTGCTCAAAAGCTCTATATTAAGCTCCTGGAGCTTCAGGCCTTGTTCTTTAGTTCGGTTTGGCCCTAAAACCTTCTTGCATTCTTCCTCCAGCCAACTCTGACCGTGACTCTGGTGCTCTCCTCATTGCCCCTCATCCATGCCTCCAACCATCAAATTAGAAGCACCACCTTCTTCCTCGCCTTCTTCCAACGGCGGCTAGCCAAAGCCCTGTCGACTACAAACTCTTCTTCGTCGCCGCTCCACCACTGGAGGCTTCACTCCCTCCGATGCTGGCCATTCATAGCCGGTGCCAAATCCTCCCCCCTTCATCCCTAAGTTAGGTCCAACCCATCCCTCTTCTTCTCCTAAATCTCCCTAACTACTTCCTCTTCTATTTCAACTGCCAATACACCCTCTCACCCTTTATCTTCTTCCGCTCTGGCCGCGCTCTGGCGAGGTCACCCCAACGCCACAATCCACCAAATTCCACACAACCTCCCACACAACCTTCATCATGCCTCCACAAACAAAACCCCTCAAGAAATTGAGGGGATTGCCCACGCAAAACTCCCACCAAACAAACCCATCGCCGCACCTCTTCCCTGACATTGCTAGACCACCACTAGTACTCCCAAAACACACGAACACCGCCATCACCTTCACCGTCCTCCGGCGACCCTCCTGACCAATTTTGACATGGTCACAAGGCCTTATTCTCTGTTTCAAGTGTTCGCCGTCGCCGCCATCATCTCCAGCTCCAACTGTAGTTCTCCAACCATATTCATCTGCGATATTACCTCCAGGTGCTGCAACTCAGTTCCAGGACCCTCCACAGGCCTTCAATTGCTACTACCAAAGCTCTCCTCATCCCCAATTCGAGCAATCTCAACAGCAGCTACGCAAGCGAAAGAGGCAGGGACATAGTCCCACCTCGTTAGTTGAAAAGCTCACACAGGCACTTAAGAGGAATTCCTCACTTAACCCTTTCGCCCAAGTACACTGGGGGTTGGGTCCCCACTCATGTGCCTCCTCGTGCTCTCATGCCTCACCCACAATACACGCACACGGGTCTAGTCACTATTCATGACCCGATTACCTAATACTAAACCTAATTAAACCTCGGTTCAAAGAAGAGAAAGAGTAGAGGAGAAATTTGTGAGAGGAGGGGGGAGGGTTTTGCTCTGTGTGTCTTGGGCGCAAGCTAAAGGAAGAGAGAGGCCCTCACACTTAACCTCTGAGTGCCTTTATGCGTGCTGAAGAGGAGAAAAGCTTGTTCTTGCGAAGGTTTGAAGAAGAAAGGCCTTGAGCTTGTGAAGGCTTGAGAAAGCTGTGCTTGAAAGGCCTTGAGAAGGTTTGGCACCCTTGTGTCCCTTCTGTAAAGCTCTGATATGTGAAGGTTAAGACATCTAATTTGATTATGCTAGTACTATTGGATCATTTAAGTACCTAAGTTGATTGATTAAAGTTACTGTTGATTTATTTGAATAATATAAATGCTTGGGGTATATGCTTAATTAAGATAAATAATTGATGCTTTAAATCACCATTGTTTTGTCTTTCTATTTCTTTTTATCCCATGACTCTTTGAGATATTATTGATTGTTATTGAATATCAATCTGAAAAGTTGTATTCATTGAATATCTGTTATTATGCTCAATTTTTTGTGCTTATTTATTCTTAATTAAGATTAATGCATGAATTCCACATTTGCTCCTTACGAACAACCTCAGACTCCACTTTTTGAATCAGAGTTTACAAATTTAAATGTTTTCAGCGATTTTGTCCTATACTACAACATATAACTTAAATGACAATTTCGCGCAAACATTTTAACACCGTTGTCGATGAGCAATGCACAATTCACCATTAATCTTATCTTTCTTGATTTATCTGAGCACTTACTTGCCTTTTTGCTTTGCTTATGATTTTGCGAGGTACATCACGAAGAGATCTTCCGTGCAATAAACCACTCCTAGGGCAGGTAAAATTTCTCTTCTTCAATAATCAACCTCCTAATCTTGGGAAAGAGAAATAGAAACAAAAACAATTAGGATTCACTTGCCTTATTTTCTTAGTAATTATCATTCAAAGGCAAAGTTTCCTGATTTGCGAAATTAAATTGATATCTGATTGAAGTGAAACTATTTGTTTAGAATTCCCTACCATGATTTCTTGTACCTACTAGGGATTTGCACTTAATTTGTAAACATCTTGGACTGCTCACTTTCTTGTTTGAGTCCAAGGTGTTACCCTTGAGAATAAATTGGACATGAAATAAGAACCAATTAGGGTTTCTACATTAAGGTTTGGAAGTGTTAGTATACAATTGCATGCATTAAAGGAAATTGATCTTCCCGCATTCGTGCGCTACCCAAGCCCTTATTTAAAAAGATCTATTCAAGGAAAACCCCAAAATCAAGCTCTAAATTACTTCAATCCTAAAATTTTGACCTAAAAACCTGAGAGTCAATTCAGGGTGATCTTTGGGTATTGACTTAGATTTCATCCTCAATCCTTTAGGGCATACCAGGTGAAGATGGTCTACTTTGTGGACCAATTGTTGAACATCGTAGGACTACGCTATCGGAGTTGGTTTTAAAAACCTCTCGTTGTAGTTTGAACAGTAAAGAACTCAGGTTCAACAAATAAAATTTATACCAGAAAAGAAATCCCGGGTCGAACTCAGGAAGGCTACGTCGATCAAAATTTGCAATTATATTTTTTTTTTTTTGTTTAAAGAGTGGAGTAATTACAGTGCAATGGAATCAATATAAACAATCAGAGAAAGAGAGAGAGAGAGAGAAAACATCCACTTGAAGTTGCAAAATGTTTGTACATCTAAGAAAGCAAGAAATTACACTAGAAAGTATGAAAACTATTACAACTAGAAAGCAGGAAAATTCTACTCTATAAAGCAAGAAAAAGGAATGGGGGAGAAAAGTTATCCTCCTCGACGATCGCTTGAAGGACGAGACGGATGAGACAACTCCTAGAAGACGAGGAACGGAGCGAGAAGGAGGTCGAAGCAGGAGGAGCGGGAACGAGGTAGCACGTCATTGTCGTCGCGAGATCCGCTTTCGGAATGGGGGTGAAAAATTGATTTTATCTCTTGAGGAGCATCCCGAGTATGGGACAAGCTTCTCCTGAGCTTTGGAGAGAAGACAAGGGATGAGAAATTCGTATGGAGGAGGTCTCCTTTTATAGTTGCAAGGAGTGGGGGCATTTTGGACATTTTAATTTGAAAATCATTAATATGGGACCTTTAGTAACCGATAAATCCGTCACTAAAGTCCTGAACGTGGCCTTTGTGTGCTCGTGCCGTGCGCCTCCTCGCCTCCGCATCCTCCAACACACGCGCACATCTGCACGCTCACAGCCGTTCGATCAAGAGATCCGACGGCTTAAACCATCCTCCCCTGCACCGTGCGCCCACATACGATCACGCGTCAACGCCGCACGTCTGATCGCACGTGGGCACTGTCGCTCGCGCAGCGTCGTCTGATCCTCATCATGTGGCCCCACTCGCTCGCTCACCTACTCTTCAATTTAAGGCACTGCGGCTCAAACGCGCGACCTCTTCTCGCGAAGGTGCTCAACCAACGCGCTACGGGCGACTTTGTGTAGTGTGGAGGATTTGTGTGCACGGTTTTGCGACCGTTGGATGAGCATCCAACGGTCGAGATCGAGCAGGCAGGTGAAGAAGGAAAGGCAGCTACAGGTCCTTGGGGCTGGTTAGGCGGCTAAGATGGTGCCATGTGGCGCCAACTTGGCTATCCATCTTCTGAGTGATGTAAATGGTGCCACAGGTGTCGGATTGGATCGATTTTCACACTGTTAGGCTGCGATCGTCGATCCAAATCCATCTGTGCGGTCAGATTTGTCATCTAAGGTGCAGATTAACACCATCTTGGCCCTTGATCTTTAGAGTTCTTCGGTCTCTATCGGGTGCTACGGATGTCCGACTAGGGCGATCGTGGAGTCATTGAACTCCAATCATCGCCCTAATCAGATCCGTACGGTTGGATCTTCGATCTGAGACCCTGATAAAAAGTCGCCCTATCCTTGACCATAAAAAGGAGACAATTACTGTACAATTTATACAACTTGATCTAAATGCATGATTACATATGTTATGTACTATTTACAATGTATAATGCTAATGTGACACTAGGAACATGCATTAATAGATATTTTAGGTTAATCATATGTTTTCACATCACACCCCCATGCCTATCTTTTGCTAATCCCTAGAAAAAACTGCATGCTATTTATAAAAGAATTAGGTTGGATTACTTGGGCATAAGTTATTTTCAACATTAAGAAATTCTTTTACTCAGGACCTTAACTTTCAAAGACACAACAGCGCCTGGGTATCTGCCAAAATGCAGACCGCCTCAAGCCCTCGCCTTATTCAAAAAAAAATTTCTTTTTCTCTTTTTCTTCTTTTCGAATTTTTTTGGATTTTTGAGTTTAGGGTTAAAAAGTGACTTTCTACAGCCATTCAACCCACCCAAGATTTGATGAGAACCCTATGTTCTAAGCATCTTATTGTGAATGCAATAGACTCATTGATCAGCAATTAGAACAGACTTCGAGTTTCTACGCCTCTAGGTGACCTTAAAAAGAGAGTTCTGCCTGAAGGTGTATCTTTACGACCGATAGCTTTCTCCCTACTTTTATTTTATGGGGTCAACACAAGGGTGAATCCAGTGTATATCTCCCCGGCTTATTCTACTTCTCCGCTTCTTCCTAAGTGTTTTCGGAATTTTTAGTGCATTTCTTGAGTTGGGTTCTAGACAATCGGTCGATGAGCTGTTACCACCGATAACTTGCCAGCCATACTCGTGCAGTGAAGTGTGGCTTATTTCTTTTGTTTTCTTTTTTTTCTTTCTTTTCTCCTTTCCTTTTTCTTTTCTTTTTGACTTTCTTTTTTTTTTAAGTAGGTGGCTTTCCTGGTCTAAGATTTAACTAAAGGCAGAAAGAAGAGAATGGTCCAGTGACTGGGCTCTGGACAACCTACCTATGGGTTGTCACCCACGATAACTTGCTAGCCATATCACTCTAGAAGGTTCATTGGCTACCCAATTTCCGTTAAACCACCAATCAACAAGTCAGTGAAAAGATAGTATGTAGATGCTTTAGACTTAAAGTTCCCTCAAATCAGAGGGCGGGTTGATAAGTCGTATACTTATCACCCAAACTTATTTAATCACATTACAATAGAATTCAAGATGGAAAGGACTCGAAAAACAAATCCACATTTTAGTGGATACCCGAGCTGATTAAGCCCAAAGACCTGAAGGGTCTTTGTGTTTAGATCCTAATGTAATATTTCCTAAGATTGAAAAGTCCTAATGTCCAAGTATTCCTTCTTAATTCAATTTTTTTATGTATATAAAAGAAGAGAAATAGAATTTACAATAATTTCACAGAGCTGACAAGATGATTCAAAAATGAATCCACCCCCCCATGCCTAGCTGATGCAATGTCCATATTGAGAAAAAGAGACATGAAAGGAAGGGTAGAGTACGAAGGATATCACTTGAATATGAAGCTCGGGTCAGCTCTGAGTCATATGTACAACTGCTAAGTTTAATGCCGTCAGCTAGGCGAAGTCCAGCCAAAGAAGTCACAACATGGTTAGAGCAACAGTGTCTAAGATGGGTTCTGGAAGAGTACAATCAATAACAGGCTTCAAACGTTGACCGTTGACTTTGAATGAATTGCCCGTCTTCGGGTCAGAGATCTGAACAGCTCCACTTAGAAAAATCTGGTCGATAATGAATTGGCCATTCCATTTCGACCTAAGTTTGCCGGAAAAGAGCTTAAGTCGAGAATCGAATAACCAGACCTTCTAGTTCGGCTCAAAGCTTTTGCAGGAAATCAATTGGTCATGTAGAGCTTTGGTCCGAGCCTTGTAGATCATGGTATTCTCAAATGCATCATTTCTAAGCTCCTCCAACTCAGATAGTTGGAATTTCCTGGTCTTCCCAGCTAAACTCAGATCTAGATTGCACTGCTTAATTGCCCAGAATGCCCTATGTTCAATCTCTACGGGTAAATGGCACGCCTTTCCATACACCAGATGAAACGGAGACATGTCGATGGGCATTTTATACGTCGTAAGGTAGGCCAAAAGAGTGTCCTTAAGCTTTTGAGTCCAGTCTTTGTGATCAGGCCTAACCATTTTCTGCAGAATATTCTTGATCTCCCAATTGGAGATCTCGGTCTGTCCATTTGTCTGGGGATGGTAAGGTGTGGAGATTCGATGATTGACCTCGTATTTAGCCAGCAAATTACGGAACTGGGCATTAGTGAAATGAGTGCCACCATCACTGATGATGGCCCTCAGAATCCTGAACCTGCTGAAGATGTTCTTCTTGACAAAATCGATGACCACCTTGTGGTCATTGGTTTGGGTGGGAATCGCCTCAATCCATTTGGACACGTAATCAACAGCGATGAGATTGTACTGATGTCAAAATAAAAGGAAGAAGGGTCCCATGAAATCGATGCCCCAAACATCGAAGATTTTGACAGGAAGAATTGGGTTTAGGGGCATCATATCTCTCTTAGTTATGCTCCTGAGTAACTGGCATCGGGAAAACCTTGAGAAATCCTGGGCATCCTTGAATAAAGACGGCCAATAGAATCCATATTGCAAAATTTTTGCAGCTGTCTTTTTCTTGGAGAAGTGTCCACCACATGCTGATGCATGGCAGAACTCAAGTATACTACTGAATTCGTTCTCTGGAATACATCGGTGAATAATTTGATCAAAGCCGATGCAGTACAATTCAGGGTCCTCCCAGAAGTAATATTTGGCCTCAGATTTGAGTCTATTATGTTGTTGCTTGGTCCAATCCTGGGGGATTTGACCAACAGCCAAATAATTATCAATGTCAGTAAACCACGGGGTTTGAATGCCTAAAACTGTAGGAATGGTTTCGTCCGGAAAGGTATCAGCAATCGGGATGTCCAGACGAGAAGAATCACTCAGAAGTCTCGACAAATGATCCGCCACCACATTCTGTACCCCGGATTTATCCTTGATTTCAAGATCAAATTCTTGAAACAGCAAAATCCAATGAATAAGCCAGGGTTTGGCATCCTTTCTAGCCAAGAGATGTCTCAAGGCCGAGTGGTCGGTATATATAATGACGTGAGACCCCAAGAGAAAAGCCTTGAATTTTCCCAAAGAAAATACTACAGCTAGTAATTCCTTCCTAGTAACAGTGTAATTCCTCTGGGCCTTATCCAGAGTTTTACTAGCGTAGTAGATGACAGAGGACTTCCTGTCAACATTCTGACCTAAAACAGCCCCGACCACGTAACCAGAAGCGTCGGTCATAATCTCAAAAGGGGTTGTCCAAACCGGTGGTTGCAGCACCGAAGCACAAGTGACTGCCATTTTAAGAAAATCAAATGCCTTACGGCATGATTCATCGAAATCAAACGGCCTTTCTTTGGTGAGAAGATTGCTCAGAGGACGAGCAACCTTCGAAAAGTCCATGATGAATCTTCTGTAGAATCCCACATGACCAAGAAATGATCGAATTTATTTAACTGATGTGGGAGGAGGAAGTTTAGCGATAGCATCAACCTTAGCTTTATCCACTTCAATTCCCCATTCAGAAATTACATGACCCAAGACGATGCCTTCTTGTGTCATGAAATGACTCTTTTCCCCGCTAAGGACCAATCTTGTTTTATTGCATCGTTTAAGAATCATTTCAGGATTAGCTAGACAAGAGTCAAACAATTCTCCAAAAATAGAGAAATCGTCCATGAAGACTTCCATAAACTCTCCCACCATGTCAGAGAATATAGCCAGCATATACCTTTGAAAAGTTGCAGGTGCATTGCATAAGCCAAATGACATCCTACGGAAAGCAAAGGTTCCATAGGGACAAGTGAAAGTAGTTTTTTCCTGATTCTCGAGATTGACAGGAACTTGGTTGTATCCCAAGTAGCCATCAAGAAAATGGAAGTACTTCTGCCCAGCAAATCTTTCCAAGATTTGATCAATGAAAGGCAGAGGGAAATGATCCTTTTTCGTGGCCGTGTTCAGCTTCCTGTAATCGATACAAACCCTCCAAGAACAAGCTGAACGAGTTGTGATAGATTCACCTTTCTCATTAGTCACAATGGTAATCCCGGCTTTCTTGGGAACAATCTGCACGGGACTTACCCAAGGACCATCAGAGATCGGATAAATGATTCCTGCATCGAGCCACTTAATAATCTCTTTCTTGACCACTTCTCGCATATTTGGATTTAATCTCCTTTGCATCTGGCTAGAAGGGCGGGATCCATCTTCCAAAAATATTCTATGATTGCAGTAAGATGGCTCGATCCCCCAAAGGTCATGAATGGCCAACCAATTGCCTCCTTATATTCCTTCAGGACCTTAATCAGTTTAATCTCCTACTCCTTTGTTAATTTAGCACTGATAATCACATGGAGCATCTTGTGTGGTCCTAAAAACTGATATTTCAGATTCTCAGGCAATGGTTTCAATTCAAGCTGGGGTGGGCTGATGATTGAAGGTAAGGAAGATGCTGATGACTCATCAAGAGGAAGAGGTTGAGAGTAAACAAAATCAATAACCTCTTCAGAAGATGGCAGGTCTGCCATAGAGGGTTGCGGGTCCAACTCATCATCAAAGGAGGAACTTTCAAATGCAGAAACCATCATACAAGTTTCAATATTCATATTATCATCCTCAAGTTCCTCAATAAATCCACAATCCTCAAATTTATTAATCGCCTTAAAAATATCCAATTTCATTCATTGAACCCCAAAGGTGATTTCCATGCTACCGCTTTCACAGTTAATGTTGGCCTAGGCGGTAGCTAGGAATGGACGCCCTAGAATGATGGGTGTGTTCCTCAGATTTTCAGGTACATCCATTTCAAGGATAAGGAAATCTACAGGAAAATAGAAATCCTTAACCTTAACAATAAAATCTTCAATAATGCCTCACGGATTTGTGACCGAACGATTCGCTAACAGCAGCGTTACTGAGGTCGGCGGAAGTTCACCTAATCCAAATTTCTTGTAAAGAGAAGTCGGAATTAGGTTGATGGATGCACCCAGATCCAACAATGCTCTATCAAAAGTGTAATCTCCGATGACACAAGAAATCAATGGAGCACCCGGATCTCTCTTTTTCTGAGGGAGGTGATGCAGGATAACAGAACTAGCTTGCTCGGAGAGCACCACCTTCCTCAGAACAGATTCTCTCGACTTACGCTTTTGTGTACATAAATGCTTTAAAAATCTTGTGTAAGCTGGTATATACTTGATAGCATCGAGGAGGGGGATATTGATCTCAACATTCTTGAAAATATTCAGAAGCTCCTCATTACTATCAACAGACTTCTTCTTCCTTAATCTGATCAAGGCTTCAGGAAATGGAACATGAGTTGGATCTTTGGAATCAGGTTCCTGAGCCTTGATTTCTTCTCCAGAGTTCTCCTTTCTCTCCTTAAGTTCTTCAGGATTCAGTAAATCATAACAATGTGGTTGTGGATCCTGAGTTTGTTTACCACTCCTCAAGGTAACAAAATTTGCGGATGCATACGAGTTTGGGTCTTAGGGAGGGTTAAGAAAGATTGGAGGGGATTCATTAGCCAAGAATCGTTGATTTGCAGAAGAAGAAGATGAAGGACCCTGCTCAACCACCTGAGCTTGTGCGTGTGGGTCCCTCTGATTTCCGTACCCATGGGCTTGATTGCCCGGATTCAGGATATTTCGCGGGTTGGGTACAAATTGGGATGGTAGAGATCCAGGTTGATAAGAGTTAGATATGAGCCCGATTTTCAAGTTGTCCAGCGAGGTTTTCATTCGCTGCATGAGCTGGAGCATGGATCCTTACATCTCTACCATTTGTTGGTTCAAATCAGCCTGCCCTACAGGTTGACGGGCATTCCAAGCTGGCTGATTGACCTGATTCGGGGGCAACTGAGAATAAACATGACCCTAACCCATTGGTCGTTGCGGAGCATAGTTGCTAGGTTGGAATTGGGTCTGCTGCCCTGGGTTTTTCCAGGAGAAGTTAGGGTGGTTTCTCTAACCCGGATTATAAGCATTGAAGTAGGGGTTGGATCTAACATTCTCCTGTACAGCACAAACATCCTCATAGGGTTAAGATGGAGAGAGAAAGGGAAGGATCAGAGAAACTGGGATCAAAGGCCCCAATTTGGAACCTGTGGGGTTCCGAATAATGCTAGCTCACAAGTTGAGCCGCATCAAGTTGATTCACGAACTCCCGTCCAGAAGGAGATCGCGACGAATGGAATCCTGAATTCTAGGATTGAGTGGATCGAGAGTTCATTGAATTTCCAGCCATCCAATCCTCCATTCTCTTGGCAACCAAGTCCACTTTATCAAGTTTATTACAAATCAATTCCGTATCAAATAAATGAGAGTCGTGGACTTCATTAACATTCAATCTGGGCTGCTAGGATCGGTTAAAAGTATCCATGGAGGCATGATTGATCGAATTCTCGCTCATTTCCTCAAACAAATCATGTGCGCTATCTGCGTCTTTGTTGAGAAAATTGCCTCCGCAAGAAGCGACCACGTGATTTCTGAGTTGCTCAGTCAACCCATGGTAGAAGATTTGCACGAGTTGCCATTTCAGCACCTCGTGGTGTGGACACCTCCGCAATATGTCTTGGAATCGCTCCCAGGGCACATGAAACTGCTCCCCAGCCGCTGTGTAAAGGTAGTGATTGTCCGTCTCAAAGCATTGGTACATCCGACAGCGAAGAATTTCTTCAGAAAGGCTGATTTCAACTCATTCCAAGTTACAATTGGTCTTCCTATAGTCCTGTACCAATGAGCAGCTTTATCCCTAAGAGAGTGGGGGAAGAGCCTCATGATCATTTGCTCCTCATTCACGTTTCGTGCCTTGGTGGTCTGAACCAAAGTGGTCAAGTCCTCCAAGTGCTGAAACGGGTCTTCAGAGCCAAGCCCATGGAAATGTTTGATCAGGCTTAACACCTAGGGCTTGATTTCTACGTCTCCAGTAGGAATCTGGACACCGGGACATTCCCCGTAATTTGAAGGATCATAAAAATCCTTCAAGGGTTGAGTGCCCTGCATTCTTTGGAACCATTCTTACATTCTCTACATTTGTTCCAACTGCCTTTGAAATTCCTCCGGTGGATCCCGAGGCAGAGGAGGCTATTGATCGGCCATGGGATTGATTTGGTCAAAATCCAATCTACGCCTCCTAGAATACTCTAGTGGTCCTTCCAATCGGGGATTCAATGACCTTCTTCCCAGCATAAACTAGGAAGAGGTCGGAAGGACTGGGGATAAGAACCCTACAGCACAACAAAACAAGCCTGTTCTTAAGTGGGGTATCCTAAGGATTCACAGACTCCCAGAACCCACCTTAAGATTATAAATGATTTACTCTACTTGTGTCTGATCAATCCAACCAGTTAGAAGGAGGGGCTGGAGAGAAGGTTCTTCTTTCGGCTTGCGCCTTCGGTTCCTAGTATACCCCCCAGCTGCGGTCGTTTGACGCTACTCCCCTAGCCAAACATCAGATTAATCAGTACAAGTAGGTTAATCGTAAACAATCTCAAACTAGGCCCCGAAGAGTGAATCAGTCCTTAAGGCCAACGTCTACTCGATTTTATTGAGGCCTGGGATTGTAGTGCTTATGGAATGTGATGGGCTCTTAAAATGGGTTGTGCCCTTAATGATTGATTATGTGTAAGTGAGTGCACAACCAGGGTTTTCAAGCAAGATTATTTGTGATGCGTAGATTTTAATGTTCAAATCTTGCTTAAGTAGCCTTTAGGATTTAGAATTACATTGATTTCAATCAAGTTTGAGGCAAACCAAGTTTTCAAGCATGGATGAAGATTACTTTCCTTTAAAATCAGAAATAAAGTGGAGTGCTTGGTATGAACTTAGATTGAAAACCCTAAGAGGAAGCTACTTGGTGAGTTGATTTTAGGTTGAGTGGTGCGGCCCAAATAACTCAAACAATTGGCCACAATTGCACCACTAGGTTAGGCTCACAGAAATGATTAACCTAGAATGATTTCTACTCTTTTATGTGTTGATTTGTGTGTACCAGTTCCACATATCAGAATCCAGTTGAGTAGAAGAAAATCAAGTATGTTAAGTGCCTAGAATGTGGGTGTATGTTGTGTGTATGTTGAATTACCCCACAAAATTATCTTTCTATTTCTTTTTCACATAAGTGAGGGTGAAATGTTAGTGTGAGTGGAAATTCAAACAATCAAACTAATCTTAGGATTTATGCAAACACCTAGGTTAATTGGAATTTGAATTTAATGTGACAAAAGAAATCTATGGAGGGGGAAGAATAGGGAGCACATAAAGTCATCTTCAACTGCACTTTACTCCGATCTACCCCTTGACAATTCCTTGATAGAGCTTTCTGCAAAACAATAGACATAAGAGAAAGCAAGTTAAAAGACAGTAAAGTGCTTGAAAAGCAAAAAGAAGATCAGAAAATCGTTGGCTCCCCGGCAACGGCGCCAAATTGTTGAACGTCGTAGGACTATGCTATCGAAGTTGGTTTTGAAAGCCTGTCATTGTAGTTTGAATAGCGAAGAACTCAGGTTCAACAAATAAAATTTATACCAGAAAAGAAATCACAGATCGAACTCAGGGAAGCTACGTCGATCAAAATTTGCAATTATATTTTTTTTATTTTTGTTTAAAGAGCGGAGTAATTACAATGCAATGGAATCAATATAAACAATCAGAGAAAGAAGACAGAGAGAAAAAACATCCACTTAAAGTTGCAAAATATTTGTATATCTAAGAAAGCGAGAAATTATACTAGAAAGCAGGAAAAATATTACAACTAGAAAGCAGGAAAATTCTACTCTAGAAAGCAGGAAAAAGGAATGGGAGAAAAAAGTTATCCCCCTCGACGATCACTTGGAGGACGAGCAGAATGAAACAACGCCTGGAAGACGAGGAACGGAGCAAGAAGAAGGAGGTCGAAGCAGGAGGAATGGAAACGAGGTAGCACATCGTCGTCGTCGCAGGATTCGCTTCTGGAATGGGGGCGAATATTTGATTTTATCTCTTGAGAAGCATCCCAGGTGTGGGACAAGCTTCTCTTGAGCTTTGGAGAGGGAGAGAAGAGAAGGAAGGGATGAGAAATTCGTATGGAGGGGGTCTTCTTTTATAGTTGCAAGGAGTGGGGGCATTTTGAACATTTTAATTTGAAAATCATTAATATGGGACCTTTAGTGACGAATAAACCCGTCACTAAAGGCCTGAACGTGGCCTTCGTGTGCACGTGCCACGTGCCTCCTTGCCTCCACGTCCTCCAACGCACACGCACGTCCATGCGCTCACAGCCGTCCGATCTAGATCAGACGGCTTAAACCATCCTCGCCCATGCCGCGCGCCCGTGTGCAATCATGCGTCAGCGCCACACGTCTGATCGTGCATGGGCGCTATCACTCGTGCAACGCCGTCCGATCCTCATCGTGCAGCCCCGCTCACTCGCCCACTCCATGCGCCCGCTCTTCAATTTGAGGTACCGTGGCTCAAATGCGCGACCTCCTCTTCTCGCGAAGGCGCTCGACCAACGCGTTGCGGGCGGCTTTGTGTCGTGTGGAGGATTTGTGCGCGCGGTTTCGTGACCATTGGATGAGCATCCAACGGTCGAGATCGAGTGGGCGGGTGAAGAAGGAAAGGCAGCTGCAGGTCCTTGGGGCCGGTTGGGTGGCTGAGATGGCGCCATGTGGCGCCAACTTGGCTGTCCATCTTCTGAGTGATGTAGATGGTGCCACAGGTGTCGAATTGGATCGATTTTCACACCGTTAGGCTACGATCGTCGATCCAAATCCATCCGTGCAATCGGATTTGTCGTCTGAGGTGTGGATTAACACCATCTTGGCCCTTGATCTTTAGGGTTCTTCGATCTCTATCTGGTGCTACAGATGTCCAATTAGGGTGATCTTGAAGTTATTGAACTCCAATCAACGCCTGATCAGATCCATATGGTTGGATCTTCGATCTGAGGCCCTGATAAAAAGCTACCCTATCCTTAACCATAAAAAGGAGAAATACTGTATAATTTATACAACTTGATCTAAATGCATGATTACGTATGTTATGCACTATTTACAATGCATGATGCTAATGTGACACTAAGAACGTGCATTAATAGACATTTTAGGTTAATCAGATGTATGCACATCACCAATCAACCTCCAAATTAGGTCACAAATTAAATTAACTTCTGATCAAGTGAAATCCAAGGCACAAGTTAGGACTAAAATTGTAGACTTAAGGTCTCAATTCGTACATTCCGATCTACTTGAAACCGTAGTGACAAGGAAGGTCGGGTGAGGGAAACCTGTAACCTATGGAGATGCTCTACCATGTAGAGGTCTTTGCAGGGCTTTCCCTTCCTGGCTACCCAAGTACTTCTCGAGTGTGTGGATTTCTAATTTAGAGGTATCATCCGCCTCGAAACAGCCTTAGTCATCCAAAAATCTTTAGGTGCCTTGATTGGGTCTAATTCATATCCAGTCCCTCATCTATTCTTTAGAGCACAAACACAGGAAAGGTCCCTAGGTTGTTGACCTAAAGGCCTCATTAAAGTTGATCTTTTTAGGGATTTCTGATCTGATTTAATCAATTCAATCTGAACCTGAATTTGATTCTATATCTTGATCTAATACCTGATTTGAAAATGCAACCTAACAATTTAAGAAGAATTTTTAGGAAACCTGAATCCCAAATGAGCATGAAAGAAAAGATGATTGAGGATGATCCTAGACATCATGATGAATATTATAAACCCTCAGATCCATATAGGCACATTTAGGTTAATATACCAGATACAACAACCCATATTATGAAACGTGCTGGAATGATATTTACACAAATGATACATGGTTCAACCTGGGATGAGCTTTTAGCATAATACAGTGAATTATGGAGACTACACAGTACTGAGTACATACAATGTTTGTCAAATCCGCAACTTTAGGAGATACACCAAGATCACATTGAGAAACGTGGGTATATGCTAAATACATTACAACAAACCATTGAGGAAAAATACCCATGTCAACATTCAGAGATTGATGAGACATCTTGGAGCAATATTGACGATCAATATGATTTCCCAGAACCCAGGTTTGGAAATAAAGGTTGTTATGGACCTCTAACCCAAATGGAATCAGATTCAAACTTCATACAAATTGGCATGCCTGATCTTGATCTGGGTTGGGAGGATCCAATTGCAAGTGTTCTTGATTCTGAACCAGCCCTAGAGAGCCATAAAGCTGGTCCATCATGCCTTGATTTCCTAAACACCTATAGTAAACTTGAATCAGAACCTCTCAAGGATGTAATTCCCCAACCTTATCCTATTAAGGTTATCCACGAGAGTAATTATGATATCCTAATAGAATCATGTCCAGATTCTAGTACCCAATTCATAACCCCGACCTAGAATCTAGATTTGAACCTATTTCGGATGATCATGAGGCCCAATGTGATAAGAATTAGATTTTAGATCTAGATGATGATTTTGGGCCCATATTTGATGATTACACCACTCCAAACTCCTCAGAATTACAGATTAATTTTTTGGAAGTCAAACCAATTTATGATACAGAAATAGAAGAGTTGGAAGAGTTGGATTTTGATTGAGTCTATCCTAGGAGCCAAGAACCTGAGCCTATGCCTAATAAGGACACATCTTTGAGCTCAGAATTTGAGATTAGGTTAGATCTGAGTCAGGTTGTTAATTCTACACATCATGATTCATTCTATGGTGGAAATCCTGATCGGGAATCAGGTTCAGAAACTAATCCTCACAAATTCTCTAATGATTTCGAATCATACTCTGATTTCAGAGAACCTTTGTTTCCTAATGATTACGAGCCAGTTTACGACCTCAGCATCCATGATCCGTTCTTTGATTCTGATGTTGAGGCCAATAATTTGGACCTCAAAGAAGCCACACCTTCTGATACACATACGGAATCTTCCAAAATCTGATCCCAACCTCGACCCACCACCAGAATCAACTTCTATTCTGATTCACCTCTCTGATCTAGTTGTATATGATTCGCCTCCACCTTATGATCGGGTTTTGGACATTGATCAGACCATCAATCACTTCTTATCTTTTTCTGATCCTACCTGTAGGGTTCCTACATCTTCTACAAATCCATTTTCTTTTGAAGATCCATACTCTGATTAGGTTGAGCCAATTCAGCCAAACCCTGGATTTTCATTTCTACATCTCTTTAAGCCTCAAAATATCTGGTGGGCCCTACATCTATTGATTCACATCCATCAACCCACCAGACTGATTGGGTTTGATCTACATCATCAGCCTGTTCATCTGAACAAGCACCAAGTTTGTCCAACCAGGCTACTTATCAAGGTGCTTGTTCTACAAAACTCCTCTAATTTGACCACCCCTTCTCCTTGACCACCTTCTGCTCAGCTGAAGGCATTGAATTTATCACTTAACAGGAGGCAACCCGTCATTCCAAAAACCAGAGACCCTTCTGATCATCTTTTGAGCTACACTCCTACTGCACTTTTGAGTGCAACTTTAAAATAGCCGCCTTCACCTTTGGTACCTATATCAAAGCTTGAAATCATCCGCAACAGCCATCCCAACCCGTTAACCCACCCTTTGATCCTATTCTAAACTTTGAATCAAACTAAAATCATACCCTCTTGGTTTGCAATGAAGACATTGTAAAACTTAGGCATGGGGGGGTGTTAAAGTGCAAACATATGAAAATTCAATTCTCTGAAGGATTCTCACAAAAAAGTACATATTCAAAAATGATAAAAAAAATAAAAAAATGTAAAAGAAAAAGAATTGAAGAAAGGGGAGGAAATTTTTTAGAATTGATTGCAAATATCTCTTGAGGAGGAAATTCAAATGTCAAAAAGAACAAAATTGATAGTCATAGCAAATAATTATGGGATTTACTTAAGTTCTAGACCTAATCAAAAGAAAGAATAAGTTCTGAAATGATAAAGACAAGGAGATTAGTATGAGTGCTGATCTTAGGCCTCCTGGGCTTATTTTAGGATTTAAATATTCACATATTCGTTAAGATCTGGATTAGTCCTCAAGAGGTTCAGGAAAGTGAGAAGCTGATGTAGTTGATCTAAGGCTTAGGGATTATCCAGCCCTATTACCTATCCATTAGTTTGTGAGACTTGGTAACCTAAGCACCCAAAATCACACACTAAGTCTAATTCAGTGGGCTTAATAAAGAAAATCATACCAAAAGTGTTCTATTCTGAAAAGTTATCTCAAAGATTTAGCTTAGGAGTGGCTCAACAACACAAGTTCATTGGACGAGTTTCCGACGTGGAGAGGTGGGAAATCCCCCTCGAAGATGCATAATAACATATCGTCTCCTTGGTGCTTGTCTCCTAAGATATCTAAATATCCTACTAGGGGCATGTAAGCACCTTATGCTAGTTCAGGTACCACAAGCGAGATTATCCCAAAATGTTGATTACCAAGGCCTGAATTTAGCTACAGAATGCCATGGGCGACACTATCTCGAAGTGTTGAAAGCCAGGGTTCTAGGGTTGCCATGAGCAGTGCTATCCTGAAGCATTGAAAGCCAGGGACCCTTCGAGGATTGATGATGGGGACAAGGAATCCGATACATACCGTGTTTAAGGCCAATTCAAGGCTGGATCTAAGGAAATCTAAGAAGAAAAAGAGAGAAAAACTCTCCAAATGAAAAATCCTTCTATCTCTCTCTTACAAAAATGCACTAGCAAACTGAACCTAGACATGCTACATTCTACGCATGGGTGCTTTAACCGTTGGGTTCGACAAACCTTTAGGTAGCTTTTGTGGGCCTTAGAAACCTTCGCAACACTCAGGTTGAAGCTAATCAGGTTTGGATCTTGATTGATACCTGAATACATCTAGGCCTATTGTTGGCATTCTAACCTAATTTTTAGAGTAACACAAATCAAGCATCTGAACATCAATGCATGGTCTAGAGATCTAGTTCTTTCCAAAAGATTTTGCTAAGGGACTAGCAAAAGTTAGGCATGAAGGTATGATAACATCATCATGAGCCATAACAAGCTTTATTTAGTCATAATCAAGTAACAAATGCTCCTACATAGTCGCCTGAGAGTCATAATTCCTTTCATATCAAGAACACTAAAATAGGGTTAATTCTACAGTTTTAACATCATATCATGAAAGCAAAGTAACCACAGGATTTGCCAAGGATTAATTTAAGGTCAAATGAGCATTAAAGTCTAATAAAAGGGTCCACAAAGATAGAAACAGGGTTCCACGTGTTTCGAGAACCAAAATAACACCCAAAACCCTAACTTCAAACCTGCTTAAATTACAAAGGTTTCAGTCATGATAAAACTTATCTAAACCTTCTAAAATTCATATAAAAATATTCCTTGAGGTTTGGTATCCATGATTTGACCATCTGAACCTATTTTGACCTTAAACAGAGTCACCAATGAAATTCTACCCTAATTTGGGCTTTTGCGCAACTTGCCTAGTCAAACTTGGTCAAACTTAGAATGCAACTTCACCATCAAATTTCTTGAGTCCAAATTAGATTTGTACCAAAATTTGGGTCTAATCAAAGTCCATCTTAACCTAGTTTGCATTCTAGTCCTTTAAAACTCTACATTTCACATCCAAGCCCCTAACTTTCAAAAACCCTTGCAAATGGGTCCCTAACTTCCTTATCTTCCTTACAAATGGGTCCTTGCAACCATTGGAGATCAACCGACCTCCAAGAAGCATTTGACCGTGCCTAAACCGATTCAATCATTATTAAATCCCACCAAATTTAGTAGGATTGATGTTCACATAATAAGGAATTGTTTGGACTAGATTTGGGACTTGGTTCTTGCACGAAAAGCTCGTACGAACTCACGAGATTTTTAGGAGATTTTCATTCAATTGCAAGCATTGTAGAAGCCCTTTTCTTGTCTAGAGCTTGCTCAGAAGCTCTATATAAAGCTCCTGGAGCTTCAGGCCTTGTTCTTTAGTCTGGTTTGGCCCTAAAACCTTCTTCCTTTCTTCCTCCGGCCAACTCCAACCATGACTATGGCGACCTCCTCATTCCCCCTCGTCTGTGCCTCCAACCATCAAATTGGAAGCACCGCCTTCTTCTGACGATGGTCGGCCAAAGGCCCGTCGACTACAACCTCTTCTTCGTCGTTGCTCCACCACCAGAGGCTACACCCTCTCCAGCACCAACCAATCATAGCCGATGCCAAATCCTCCCCACTTCATCCCTAAGTTAGGTCCAACCTATCCTTTTCTTCTCCTAAATCTCCACAACTCCTATTCTGTTTCAACTATGAATACGCCCTCACACCCATCGTCTTCTTCCACTCCGGTCGCACTCCGGCGGGGTCACCCCAATGCCACAGTCCACCAAATTGCATGCAACCTTCACCATGCCTCCACCAACAAAACCCCTCAAGAAATTGAGGGGAATGCCCATGCAAAACTCCCACCGAACAAACCCTTTACTGCACCTCTTCCCTGATTTCACTAGACCACCACTAGTACTCCCACACCGCACGGGCACCACCATCACATTTGCCATCCTCCGATGACCCTCCTAAGCTATTTTGATGCAACCGCGAGGCCTTATTCTCTATTTCAAGTGTTCGCCATCGTCGCCATCATCTCCGACTCCAGTTGTAGTTCTCTAGCCACATTCATCTATGATATCACCTCCAAGTGCTGTGGCTCAATTCCAAGACCGTCCACAGGCCTTCAATTGCTGCTGCCAGAGCTCTCCTTATCCCCAATTCGAGCAATCTCAGCTACAGTTATGCGATCGAAAGAGGCAGGAACATAGTCCCACCTCGTTACTTGAAAGGCTTGTGCAGCACTTAAGAGGAATTCCTCACTTAACCCTTTCACCCAAGTGCAACGAGGATCGAGTACCCGCTCATGCGCCTCCTCACGCTCTCACGCCTCACCCGCGATACACGCCCATGGGTCTGGCCTATATTCATGACCCGACTACCAGATACTAAACCCAATTAAACCCCGATTTAAAGAAGAGAAAGAGTAGAGGAGAAATTTGTGAGAGGAGGAGGGAGGGTTTTGCTCTGCGTGTCTTGGGTGTGAGCTAAAGGAAGAGAGAGGCTCTCACACTTAGCCTCTGAGTGCCTTTGTGTGTGTTGAAGAAGAGAAAAGCCTGTTCTTGAGAAGGCTTGAAGAAGAAAGGCCCTGAGCTTGTGAAGGCTTGAGAAAGTTGTGCTTAAAGAAAAGACCTTGTGCCTGAAAGGCCTTGAGAAGGGTTAGCACCCTTGTGTGCCCTCTATGAAGCTCTGATATGTGAAGGTTAAGATGTCTGATTTGATTCTGCTAGTACTGTTGGATCATTTAAGTTCCTAAGTTGATTGATTGAAGTTAGTGTTGATTTATTTGAATGATATAAATGCTTGGGGTATATGCTTAATTAAGATGAATAGTCGGTGTTTTAAATCACCATTATTTTATCATTCTATTTCCTTTTATGCCATGACTCCTTGAGATATTGTTGATTGTTATTGAACATCAATCTAATAAGTTATATTCATTGAATATCAGTTATTGTGCCCAATTTATTGTACTTATTTATTCTGAATTAAGATTAATGCGTGAATTTCACATTTGCTCCCTATAAACGACCTTGGACTCCACTTTTTGAATCTGAGTTTACAAATTTAAATGTTTTGAGCGATTTATCCTATACTACAACGTATATCTTAAACAACGACGATTTCGCGCAAACAGTTAGTCCTGTGCAAATTATTCCCAAGAAAGCTGGGATTACTGTAGTGACTAACAGGACAAGCGAATCTATCACGACTCATTCAGCTACCTCTTAGAGAGTTTGTATCGATTATAGGAAGCTAAGCACAGCCACGAGAAAATATCATTTCCCTTTGCTCTTCATCGACCAAATTCTTGACAGGTTAGTTGGGCAAAAGTATTTCTGTTTCCTAGACAGTTACTCGGGAAATAACCAAGTCCCTATCCATCCCGAGGATTAGGAAAAGACGACTTTCACCTATCTCTACAGAACCTTTGCATTCCATAGAATGCCATTTGAGCTTTGCGATGCACTTGCAACTTTTCAAAGGTGCATGCTAGCCATCTTCTAAAACATGGTGGGAGAGTTTATGGAAGTATTCATGGATGATTTTTCTATTTTTAGAGATTCATTTGATTCTTGCCTGGCCAACCTAGAATTGATCTTTAACAGATGCATCAAAACACGGTTGGTCCTTAGCTAGGAGAAGAGTCACTTCATGACACAAGAAGGCATCATCTTGGATCATGTAGTCTCTAAGCAGGGAATTGAAGTTGATCGAACTAAGGTGGATGCTATCTCCAAACTTCCTCCTCCCACATCTGTTAAACAAATCCGATCATTTGTTGGTCATGTAAGATTTTTTAGGAGGTTCACCAAGGACTTTTCTAAGGTTGCTTGACCTTTGAGCAACCTTTTGGTCAAAGTTACGCCGTTCGATTTTGATGAATCATGCCACAAGGCATTTGATTTTTCTTAAAACGGCAGTTACTTGTGCTCTAATGTTGCAACCACCAATCTAAACAACCCCATTTGAGATCATGATTGACACTTCTGATTACGTGGTCGGGGTTGTTTTGGGTCAGAAGATAGATAGGAAGCCCTATGTCATTTACTACGCTAGCAAAACACTGGGCAAGGCTCAGAGGAATTATACTATTACAGAAAAAGAATTGCTAGCTATAGTGTTTGCATTGGAAAAATTTAAGGCTTATCTCTTAGGATCTCATGTCATAATCTATACCGACTACTCGGCCTTGAGACATCTCTTGGCCAAAAAGGATGCCAAACCCTGACTCATTCGATGGATTCTTTTACTTCAAGGATTCGATCTTGAAATTAAAAGCAAATCTGGGGCACAAAATGTGGTGGTGGATCATCTTTCGAGACTCCTAATTGATTCTTCTCATCCAGATATTCCGATTACTAATACTTTTCTGGACAAGAGTATTCTTCTACTTTTAGATGTCCAAACCCCTTAGCTTGCTAACATGGTAAATTATTTGGCCGTTAGTCAAATCCCTCAGGATTGGACCAAGCAACGAGATAGACTAATATCTGAGGCCAAATATTACTTTTGGGATGACCCTGAACTATATCGCATTAGCTCTGATCAAATTATTCGCCGATGTGTTCCAAAGAATGAGTTTCAAAGCATACTTGAGTTTTGCCATGCATCTACGTGTGGTGGACATTTCTCCAGGAAAAAGACAGCTGCAAAGATTTTGCAATTTGGGTTTTATTGACCATCTTTATTCAAGGATGACCAAGAGTTCTCGAGGTCGTGCTCCTAATGCCAGGCACTCAAGAGCATAGCCAAGAGAGACATGATGCATCTAAACTCGATTCTTCCCATCGAAATCATCGACGCTTGGGGCATCGGTTTCATGGAACCCTTCCTTCATTTGGACATCAGTACATTCTCGTAGCTGTTGACTACATGTCCAAGTGGATTGAGGCTATTCCCACCCGAACCAATGACCACAAGGTGGTCATCAATTTTGTTAAGAAGAATATCTTCAGTTGGTTCAAGATCTCAAGGGCTATCACCAGCGATGGTGGTACCCATTTTACCAATGCCTAGTTCCACAATTTATTGGCAAAATACGAGGTGAATCATAGAATTTCCACACCTTACCACCCCTAGATGAATGGATAGGACAAGATCTCCAATCGGGAGATCAAGAACACCTTGTAGAAAACAGTTAGGCCTGATAGGAAAGATTAGACTCAAAAATTTGACGACACTCTTTGTGCCTACCATACGATGTACAAAACTCCTATCAGCATGTTACCGTTTGTCTGGTGTATGGTAAGGCGTGCCATTTACCCGTAGAGATTGAACATCAGGCATTCTGGGCAATTAAGAAATGCAACTTTGACTTAAGTTTAGCTGGAAAGACCAGGAAACTCTAACTATCTGAGTTGGAGGAGCTTAGAAATGATGCATACGAGAATGCCAAGATCTATAAGGCTAGGACCAAGCTCTCCATGACCAGATGATATCCCGCAAGAGCTTTAAGATGAACACGAAGGTCTAGCTCTTTGGTTCTCGACTTAAGCTCATTCCTAGCAAGCTTAGGTTAAACTGGAATGGCTCGTTCATCATTGATCAGATATTTTCAAATGGAGCCGTTGAGATT
Organism: Thalassia testudinum; assembly: GCA_037157565.1. NCBI lineage: Eukaryota > Viridiplantae > Streptophyta > Magnoliopsida > Alismatales > Hydrocharitaceae > Thalassia > Thalassia testudinum. The sequence continues at coordinate 55,051,614 of JAZHRO010000007.1, forward strand.
TCTAACCCAAAGACGGGTAATTCTTTCAAGGTCAACAGACAACGTCTAAAACCTTATGTTGATCGCATTATTCCATAACCCATCTTAGACAACATTACTTTGACCTTGGTCAGACATCTTTGACTAAACCCTGCCTAGTTGATGGCATTAAACTCAGCATTTGTACAATCTGACTCAGAGCTGACCAGAGCATCACAAAATCCAGGTGATATTTTCTTCATTTTGCCCTTTTTCTCATGCATTTTATTTTCAATGAGGACATTGCATAAGCTGGGCATAGGGGTGGATTAATTTCTGAATTATATTATCAGCTCTGTGGATTTCTTGTAAATTTCCTTTATTTTTCCCTTTCTCTCTCAAAAAAAAGGGGTTTTACATATATAGCCCTATAAACTTTCAATAAGACATATATACCCCTATGTTCTTGATATTTACGTATATACCCCTATAAACTTGCTCCGTTAAGGCCGTATGCCCCTACCCTGTTAAACCGAACGGAAAATGTCAAATATAAAAAAATAGGAAAATTTATATTTCATCACCTTATTTTCCCCCTTAACCCTCACACCTCCTCCCCCTCCTCCAGCACCTCTACCGCCACCTCCCCTACTACGACCTCCGCATGGCTACCTACAGCAAGCTTGCCATCTTCACCATCTCGATGCTGCCATACGCGATGGTCCTTGGGATCATAATCGGGGAGGTGACCTTGTGAATGCCGTGGTGTTCTACGAGGTGGGCCACTGGCAGCAAATGTAGGTCTGGGAGCGTGTTAGCCAAGGTCGGAGGAGAGGAAAATAGGGGAGAAGGAGAAGGGGGAGGAGGTGTGAGGGTTTAGGGGGAAAATAAAGGGATGAAAATATAAAGTTTGCATATTTTTATATTTTTTGACGTTTTCCATTCGGTTTAACAGAGTAGGGGCATACGGTCTTGATGGAGCAAGTTTGTAGGGGTATATACGTAAATATCAAAAATATGGGGTATATGTGTCTTATCGAAAGTTTACAGGGGTGTATATGTAAAAACCCCAAAAAAATTTGAATTAGGAAAAGCAAACTTGGCATTAGTATTTTTCAACCTTAGGAAATAATACAGTAGGACCTGAACACTTAGACCCTTTAGGTCTTCGAGCTTAATCAACCTAGGTGTCCACTAAAATGTGGACTTGTTAATCGAGTTCTCACCATTCTAAATTCATTTCTAATTGGTTAATAAGTTAGGGTGATAAGTACATAACTTATCAACTCGCCCTCTGATATGAGGGAACTTATAATCTAAACATCTACACACTCTTCGCACTGACTCACTATTTGGCGGTTTTAACGAAAATTGGGTAGCTAATGAACCTTCTAGGGTGGAATGGCTAGCAAGTTGTCGTGGGTAACAGCCCATTGGCCAATTGTCCAGAGCCCAATCACAACCATTCTATTCCAGCTGCCTTTTGGTAAATCTTAAATCAGGGAAGCCACCTACCTAAAAATAAAAGAAAAAAGAAAGAAAAGAAAAAGAGAAATAGAAAAGTAGAAAAAAAAGAAATAAGCCACACTTCAACGCATAAGTATGCCAGGCAAGATACCATGGGTAACAGCCCATTGGCTGGTTGTCCAGAACCCAGCTCACGAAATACACGTATACTTCCAAACACTTAGGAAAAAGCAGAGTAGAAAAAGCTGGGGAGATATGCACTGGGTTTGCCCTTGTGTTGACCCCATAAGAATAAAAAGTAGGGAGAAAGCTACCAATCGTATAGATACACCTTTTGGCAGAATTTCTTTTCAAGGTCATCTAGAGGCATAGAAACTTGAAGTCCATTCTAATTGTCGATCAGTGAGTCTATCACATTCATACAAAAAGATGCTTAGCACTTAGAGTTCTCTTCGAGTCTTAGGTGAGTTGGTAGCCGTAGAAAGCTACCCCGAAACTCTAAACTCAAAAATCCAAAAAATTAGAGAAGAAAAAGAAAATGATGCTTTTTCTTTTGAATAAGGCGAGGGCATGGGCGGTCTGCATTTTGGCAAACACTAGGGCATTATTATGTCTCTGTAGTTCAGGTCATAGTAGAAATTTCTCAGTGGTGAGAAATAACTATTGCCCAAGTAGTTTGATCCTATTCTGTCTATAAATAGCATATAGTTTTAGTAGGGACTAGTAAAAGATAGGCATACAGGTGTGATGTGAATACATCTAATTAACCTAAAATGTCTATTTATACATGTTCCTAGTATCATACAAGCATCATACATTATAAATATTGCATCATCATGTATTCAGGTTAAATTGTACAAATTGTATAGCAATTTTCCTTTTTTATGGCTAGGGAACAGAGCGATATCGCTTCAGGGCCACGGATTTGAGATCCAACCGTACAGATTTGATCAAGGCAACGATCGAAGTTAAATGACTCTGAGATCACCCTGATCGAACCTTCATGGCATCAGATGCAGTCCAAGAAAGATCAAAGGCCAAGGGGCAAGGTGGTGTGAAATCCATACCTCAAACGATAAATCCAATTACACGGATGGGTTCGGATCGATGATCGCAGCCCAACGGTGTGAAAATCAACCCAATGCAACATCTGTGTCACCATCTACAAGCATTGGAAAATGGATAGCCCAGATGACGCCACATGGTGCCATCCAAGCTGCCCACAGCCACCGGCGTTCCTCTTCTTTATCCGCATCTCTCAATCTCAGCCATTGGATTTCCATCCAACGGCTGAGAGTGCATGGATGGAAATTCAAAAACACGACCAAGTTGAAGGCGTGGCACGTTGGTCAAGCGCTCTAACGAAGAGACGAGGGCGCACGTCCGAGCCCCTACAAGCGAAGTTAATCTACGGAAGATGCCAGCACGCGAAATTCAACCGCGCGATCGATATAAGGTGGTCGCAATGCAGCCACGTGGTGTGATCAGGCGCACTAGATGTGGGCACTACGCACACGCGATCCTACGCAAAGCAGTAGGTGCGATATGAAGGTGAACCATGCGTGATCTTCAACATCCATCAGCGATCGAACAGTTGAGAGTAGGTGCCCCTTCGCCATGCGTAACATACGCACGAAGCGACATGCAATCCATGCTGTACGATCAAGATCTGACGCACGTCCTCCCTCTATGCATCTTCACCAACTCTTAGCTACAGCAAGGGTTACATTCGTCACTAAAGACCCTGAGTTAGTGCTTTTAAAGCTTAAAATGCCTCTTTTGCCCTCAAAATCCACCTATATAAAGCCCCTACGCCCTCCACTTTTTCTTCATCCGTTCTTTCATCTCTCTCCCTCTCTAAGAGTTAAGAACTCAAGTTCTAAAGCAGACTCTAATGCTCCCAAGCTACGGGAAGCTCCGCTAGAGTTAAAATTAAAATTTTTTCACCTCTCATCCCCCTCGCGGAGCTATCACCCCCGTTCCGAAAGTGGATCCCGCGACGTCGACGCTTTATCTCATCCTCGATTCTTCTAGATTCGCCCTCCGTCCTCTGTCTTTGCTCTCCTTCCAGGCGTCATCTATCCGGCTCATCCTCCAAGCAGCCGTCGAGGAAGATATCTTCTCACCCCATATCTTTTTATCTCTTTCTAGAGTAAATTTCCTGCATTGTAGTAGTAGAAATTAGTTGTAATGACATTATCCTTATTATAAAAGTTATTTCTCTCTCTCTCTAGCTCTATTGTTTATATTACAAGTAGATTAGCTGTTTATAATCATTATGAGTGTCCCCTTTATAAATAAAATTACAAAAAAAATATAATTGCAGATTTAGAATCGACGTAGCCTCCCCATGTTCTAACCTAGAGCTTCAATAAAAATTTATCGAATATCATATTTTCTTACGAATTGCACTATGACAACAGGTTTTTCCAAACTCAATACTTTTCGCTACGAAATTCCGTTAATCAGGCACCTTAGATTGACCAATAGAAAGCCACCTAAATGCCTATAAAAAGACATAGCCTCCAACCCTTAGGAGACAATTAGCCTCTTAGTAATCCTTAGTATAATTTAGTAGTACGTAGCCCTATAAGGCACACCCACCTTCCCTCTACCTCCATAGGTTCTCTGGTCTCTCTTCTTTCTCACACCTTGGATCTGAAGCTCTACCAAAAAGCTTCCACAAGCATCTCTCAAGTGGCTTCCATCTCTTCTTCATCTCTCTATTCTTTTATAGTTCTATTTGTAATCTCTAATTAAGATTAGATTTGTGAAACATTTCTTGTTAGATGAAATAAATTGTGGTATTCATTTGGTATCTGTCTCTAGTACTACTATTATGTGTGCATCTATTTGATATCTATATATTATTTATTCTATTCTACTATATAATAACTGCAAAAGGTTTTAAGTAGCGAGCCTCCCTGTGTTCAACCAAGACTCCTTATAGTTCAGTATTATTTTAATTGATCACTTTATTTACGCACTACAATGATTCGATATTTTTAATCGTATAGATTTAGCGAGCATCATGTATCTTAACTGGTACTTGAGTACCTTAAAAGTATTTCAATCTAGTCTCTAGAGGCGAGGCACGATAAGGCATCTTGACGGCAAATTCTGATCTAGAGATCTAGTTCTTCTACATATGACTTTGCTTGAGACTAGCAAAACTTAGGCATGAGGGAATTTGATAGGTCTACTTTAGTGGACTATAATTAAGCCCAAGAACATTCAATTTGGAGATTAAAATGAATTTTGAGCATGCATTACATCGAAAAATTAGTTAAGCTCGTGTTTTGAGTTCCTGCATCTTTATTTAATTGATGGACTCTACATGCATATGTTTCGTTAATTAATCGTATATTAATCACGTATACATGTTTTTGCAGGAAATGAGTGAGGACCAAACTGGGAATACCACCTTGACATTTTAAATTGGCAACAGGAAAGCTTGGTTTGAGACTAATTGGAATGGAATTTCACAGAGACCCTATCCCATCTTCTAGAAGCCCCCATAGATCCTATACTACCTATTATTTCCTCCACAAAAATTCCATGCCAAATCATCAATCCTATTTAGATTCTAACCAAATCCATTTCCTAAATCAGCCCCCACCTTCCTACTATCCCTTCATAAATCAATTTCCAACCTTCCTAATCCATCTCTTCCACTTTCTTAATTCTCTCCTCGTCATTTTTGCTAAGAATTGCATACCACCCCTTTTGTCTTTTTTCTCTAGCCACCACTGAACGCAAACAAAGGGGGGAAGACTCACGCCCACACCGAGGGACAAAAGAAAGCTATCGCCCCCACATTTTTTCTCTGAATTTCTCCGCCTCTATCTCATGATTAGGATGCATGACACCCCCTGTCGATCTCTCTCCCCTCTCGCTGACCAAAGGCCAAAGACCCCTCTTGCAACTCTCACCCTCTCTCTTGTTTCACTGCTAAAACCCACTGGAATCCCCTGTGTTCTCACGCCCGACAGAAACCACACATGCCCATTGATGTGCACACACCTAATTAGCCTAAAATGTTTATTTATGCATATTCCTAATATTATAGAAGCATCATGCATAATAAATATTGCATAACATACATCATCATGCATTTAGGTTAATTTGTTCAAATTATATAGTATTTGCCCTTTTTGTGACCAAGGGACAGGGTGATATCATTTCGAAGCTTCCGATTGAAGATCCAACCGTACGGATCTAATCAAGGCAATGTTCAGAGTTCAACACCTCTGATATCGCCCTGATCAAACCTTCATAGCATCATATGCAGTTCGAGAAAGATCAAAGTTCAAGGGGCAAGGTGGTGCAAATCCGTACCTCAAATAACAAATCCAACCACATGGATGGGTTCGAATCGACGATCGCAACCCAACGATGTGAAAATCGATTCAATCCGACATTCGTAGCACCATCTACAAGCATTGGAAAAGGGACGGCCTAGATGGCACCACGCGGTGCCATCCAAGCCGCCTACAACCACCGGCCTCCTACTCCTTCATCCACACCATCAGATCTTGACCGTTGGATCGAGATCCAACAGTCGAGATGCATCCACGTCGCCCCCCCCCCCCCCCCCCCCAACCCACACCCCCCCCTCCCCCAAGAGCAACACTCACCTTTGAAGGCTAAGGTTCATATGATCTCAACCGTTGGATTCTCATCCAACGGCTTAGAGCTAAGAACCTTAAACCAAAAATGTGACACAAGCAGTCTTGTAGCCCAGTGGTTGAAGGCACTATGCGAAGAACCAAGGTGCGGGTTTGAGCCCCCATTCGCCTCAAATCGAGCACACAAGAGGTGACACTAAATTCGACCGTCAATGTGCGATCAAGCGGCTACGAAGGCGAGATGTGGCGGCACTCGATGCGAAAGCGTGCCACATGCACGATGACGTGGGCTACCATGCGTGATCGTACACACAGGTGGAACTTTAAGTTGTCTGGATGTACTCTCCGCTATCTGATGAAGATCCAAGCGTCGAATCTAAAGGTGCAATGAGGATGAATCATAGTCGTCGATTCATGATCGAACGGCTAAGCACAAGCAACTCTTCCTTATTAAGAAACGGATGAAGGTGAGGAGTCGTTGACATGGCTTAACGTAGGCGCTCGTATTAGTGATAAGCGGAGCACATTTCACATGTGCTCTACCAAATTTTGCCTTCAACAACGCTTACATGTGTCACTAAAGGCCGGGAACTTATTTTAGAGGCTTGAAATACTTTTTTTACCCCCATTTCTAATCCTATAAAAAGGCCCTACGCCCCTCACTTCTCCATCCCTTCTCTTCTCCTCTCACCCTCACCAAAGCTCTAAAGAGCTAGTCCCATACCCGAGATGCTCCACTAAAGTCTTAAAAGTAATTTTTCTATCTTCTTACCCCCATTCGTAGAGTGCCCGCGGTTGTCCTCTCACCGTCATTCAAGAAGTGGATCCCGCTGCGACGTTGCCTTGCTTTATTCTCCGTCCTCCAACTCCGTTCTTCCTCATCCAGCAATTCATCCCCATCATCCGGGCACTCCATCAACACGGCTCATCCTCTAAGTAGCCATCGAGGAGGATTTTCTCATCTCTATCTTTTTATCGCTTTCTAGTGTAAATTATCAACTTTCTAGTTGTAGAAATTAGTTGTAATGAATATGCTCCTATGATTATGAAATATTGGTTCACTCTCTCTCTTTTTCTCTGTATTATTCTCTCTTTTCTATTATTTATTTTTTAAGTAGAATAGCTAGTGTAGATTAATTTCAACCAACTAATCAGCTTTGAGAAAAATAATTCCAAACCCAGTTTTAATCAAATGTTCGCTTCCTCATGTTCAACCCAAGACTCACCAGAGTTTCGATAAATTTTATCTGATAGCAAATTTTTATGCAGCTACAATGATGGGAATTTAACTCAATCTTTTAGCATACAAAATCTCGCTCATCATTTTGGCTCCATTACCGGGGAGGTAACTGATAAGTCCAGTTTAGTGGATCATTATTTGGTCTAAGTACTCTTTTATTAGTTATTCTTAGTTGTTAATTAATTAGGAGTTATATAGCAATTCACCTTAGTCTACACATAATTTTATGCATCAATTTTATATTTTAACATATGATATGGTAACAAAATTAATTTGATGGATGCAGGCTAGGTGCAAGAGTTCAGACGTCCATTTCTGCATTTATAAGACATCTAGAGATAAAGTCAGACGTCTGGGAACCACCATCATGAACTTGCTGATTCCACACTTTTTAAGACGTCTAAAGTATTACTCAAACGTCTGATGAATAAATCGCCAGGCACATCTTACCATTCCAACCACTCACGATCTTCGCGAGTGGTTGAAGAACTTTTCAGCCAAAGAAAATGAATAGAGGAGTTGTTTTTAAGAAGAGGACCGGCCATCACCATCTCATCTGTTTCCCTTGCAGGGATCATCTCCCTCGCCACCACCATGAACCAGGCTTACACCGTGGAACTCCAGCATGCACTGTGGCCTGAGAAAACTCCCTCATCGCCTTTCATCAACTCTAGGCGTGCATGGTGACAACGTACAGCCCTCATCACCAACGCAGCAACCCCATCTTCATCACCACCCAACTCCACAACCCACCACCATCCACAGTTCATCTTCTTCTTCCTCTTCCTTTTTTGCATGAACCTTCGCCACCTCTACCACCACCTGCAACTTCCACACATCAAACCCAACACCACCACCCCACCACAGCCGGCCACCACCTTCCTCTCCCACGCCAAGACCACACTTTCCCTATCCATGCACGCCTGCAGCCACCTTCACCCTTCCTCTTCTTCTTCCTCTTCGCCCAACCGCCCCCCCTACAACTACGAAGCAACCCAAACTGCAGCTCCTCACCACCACCTCAATAGCCAGCCAACGACCACCCCTAGACCATGCACCAGCTCAAATCCATCGTGCTCCACTTCAACAACCCTCTGATGCCCTACGGACACGTGCAACCAGGCGCGACCCACGCACGTAGCCAGAGCCATCCGTAGGAACCTTGATGTCGTCGACCTCCAGTGCTCTAGATGGCCACGTTCGACCACCTCCGTCCACACTTACTACACCATCGCGAAGCCCACAATTCGATGCACCTTCCCCTCGATCCTTGCTACCAACCGCGCTTGACCCTTCACGCGAGAAAGAGAGAGTAGAAACCCTCTATTTTTCTCTCAATTAAAAATTACTCTATATGCCATTGTGGATACACTATTCCTTTATTTTTCTGATTTAATATATTGCATCAAATTTGCATGAACATCCCCTATTCTTGATAAATTACTTATGTTTGAGTATCTCATAAATTATATAGAGTATATCACATTGATTATAATGAACAAGGAAGCTTTTACTGGAAATTAGTATTTACAGTGATTACCATTACAAGATCATTATTTAATAGAATATTATATGGTGGTGATTTTGCATGTGAACACCTACATTAGTGATTAATTGTTTAGACTGAGAACTTATGTAGGAAATAAGTTGCATACGAATCTATTGAGATTCTCGAATAAAAGAGGCACCACTCACGAGTTTAATGGGCTAATTCCTCCCAGTGGAAACAGCCTAACTATTTTTGTGGTTAGATTTTGAATAAGTAAATGTTTTGATAGTCGATTTTCCACCACAACAGCTTTACAACGACACGTCATTCTATGTTTAAAATTTCATCGAAAGCGAAAATCAACTAATCAGCAATGCTCAATGATTTCCCACGTTTTCCACCTTACTTATCATTTACCTCACTTGTCACCTTTCTTATTGTGATTGCAGATACTCTCTTGAGGTAGGCAAAAGCAGTAGATTGGAGCAAAATGCAATTGAATTGTCTGTAAGTATGTCCCACCTCTTACCCACTAGTTTTCATTCTACCACGTAATAACACAAATGAAAATCAACCAAGGGTAGATTGATTGTTTGTTTTTCACTCCCACCCACCTCACCTCCACATAAAAAAGAAAAAAATCTAATTGTAGGATTTATTTAAACTCATACACCTTAAACACCCACACACCAAGGCTCACTCTTCTTAATTCTACCACTTAGCCGGGATGACCTGTGAGCCCGATACACTCTAACCTAATACACATAAGTGAGTAGAAATCTAATTAGGCTAATCATCTTGTGTGCTTTAATCAAGTGGTACAAGCGGCCAATTGATTGAGTTGTTTGGGCCGCACCACTTAAGATAAAATTGATTCACTGAGTAGCTACCCCTTAGGTTTCAACTTTTAGGAATTAACTAGGCAATCCACATTCTTTTAAGTTTTAAAGGAAGACATCTTCACCTGTGCTTTCAAAACCTGGTGTGCCAACTGAACCTTGATTAAATAAACATAAAGTTGAACCCTAAAAGCTACTAAACAAGGTTGAATGTTAAAAGACACATCGTCAAATAACCTTATTTGAAAATCATTGGTTGTGCACGCACACACATTGAAACTAATCTTTAAGGGCACAATCCAGATAAAGGGTCCATCACATTCCCAAGCACATTCAAACCTAAGCCTAATTAAAATAGAGCAGACGTTGGCCTTAAGGATTTGACTCGCTCTTTGGGGCCCAGATCGAGATTATTTTCGATTAATCTACTTCTATTGATCCATCTGATGTCAAACAATCATGGTTGGGGGGTATCAAAGGAACCTGAGGCGAAAGCCAAGTGAAGAACCTTTTCCCCAATTCCTCTCTCTAACCGGTTGGATTGTCTGGAAAAAAGTAGACCAAATCATTTCTTTCATCTCAAGAAGGATTCTAAAGGTAGGTCTTTAGGCTACCCTAGCTAAGGATAGGTTTAATTGTTTGTACAAGGCACTTTTCTTTTCTCTTTCCTCTCACTTTGCCATGGATCTTTCCACATCCTACTCACATTTCCACTCTTACCCTCCTACCCCTATTTGTTCCCAAGATGATTATTATCCCAACCAAACTTATTCTCACCCATCTTCTAGTTGGGATAATCCTAATTGGGGATACAATTCTGGATCTCCATGTTCAGGGTCTAATCCTGGACACCATGATTTTGATTTTTATCCTTCTCTAAGCTACACCGATTATAGATCACCACCTGCCTATGGATAACCTAATACAATCTACAATCAAGAAGGATATAATGATTACAACTTTAACCCTCCCCAAGATTACACTGCATATAGGCCACCACCCCTCTTTGAACAATCAGAAACGACCTATTACCAGGGAGGCCCCTAGGAACCTCAATTTCTTGACTCCTTAGACTGAACCCAAACTCACCCAAACCTGAACCAAACCATTTGGTTCAGGTGAACCAGGTCCAAGATAGGATGTTGGCTAACCTAAGGAACACCATTCAATCTTTAGAAGCTTAGCCAACACTCCACACTAAAGAATTGGAGCCTTTGATTCAAATGATTGATGATCTTAACAAGTATTTATTAGATTGGCTCCAAGATATTAAAGATAAGGATCCGGACGAGTTTTTACTTAGGAAATTATCAAAATTGAGGATGAGATTTGTGATTGCTCTAGTCCAATCTTGGGATGATTCCCAAGATGAACCTCCTTCAGGAGAGCCAATGTTAGAACCCGCTCAGTCACCTATAGGGGAGACACATTTTACGAGATCGGGGTTGATCAGATTGGTCTAAAGCAACCAATTAAGGATGAATTGATTTCTTCACCCGAGATCCCCAAACCAGAGTACGAGGAAAAGTATGTCTCCATGGACCAGGCAAAGATAGATGATTTTGAGACATATAAATGCGGATTTAGAATTCTTTGATTCTGAAGGTAAAGAATCTTGATGTGAAGTCTCACCTGAGTTTGAGGAAAATAATTTTAGAGAGACAAACGAGCCTGCGGAGTATGATAAATCATTAATGGCCTTATAACTAAAAATGTTGATCTAACTGGGGCTAGCATAGAGGATTCAGATCCTGATTTCATAGATGATTCAATTCATAGCCCCATTCTTCACACACACCCCGTTGAGTGTAATGATGATTCTATTTTTAAAATCACCGGGCCCAAGTCAATTTTGATTAAGACACAAATTTTGGACTTGGATATTTTATACGGAGATGATGACATTTGTGAGGTCCCAGAAACTATGATTGTGGAAGATAGGAATCTGGAAATGAAGATCTGAGAAGCCAATTCCGGGAAAAGTAGAATTCTTGATCTAAGGATTCCTATTTTCCTGAAACCACCAACTTTTTATTAGGACCCTTATGATATTTTTGATTCTGAGGATGTGCAACCCAAGCACAAATTCATTGATTATCTTTTTGATGTTGATTTTTCTATTGACCGACTTTTTGAACTTAGGTTGCATCCTGACAAACCGCAAGCCCGGCCCTGCTTACACAATGATCTCCAGTTCTGGGTAATTTTTATCTAGATCCTTAGATACACTCGACCCTGGGGCATGGGTCTACATCATAACCTAGACCACATCTGTGGACATTCTCTACTGGCAGGTCTTGAGGTTAATCTTTTTCTTTTGATCCTAACCTGCAGTTGTGAGTTCTTTATTTTCTCTTTGTTTGTATAGTGTGCTTAGCTGAAGGCAATAAATTTAGCACGTATATAGTCTGCTTTCATCTTGGAGCTGACCTATTAATAACGAAATTCAGGTGCTTTCTTCACTATTTCGCTCTTTTTCATGTCTTTTTAATGCAATGAGGATATTGCATTAGATAGGCATGGGGGGTGGATATCCTTATCTGAATTATTCTGTTAGCTCCATAGATTCTTTTTATTTTCTCTTTATTTTTGAAAAAAAATTAAATTAGGAAAAGAGAATGTGGGCTTTAGAAATTTGTCAACTTTAGGAAATGATATGATAGGACTTGAGCACTTAGACCCTTTAGGTCTTCGGGCTTAATCAACTCAGGTGTTCACTAAACTGTGGACTTGCTTCTCGAGTCCTCGCCATTCGTGAATTCATTTCTAATTGATTAAATAAGTTGGGGTGATAAGTACACAACTTATCAACCCACCCTCCGATTTGAGGGGACTTATAGTCTAAGTATCTACACACTATTTGCACTGACTCACCTTTCAACAATTTTAACGAAAATTAGATAGCTAATGAACTTTCTAGGGTGATATGCCTAGCAAGTTGTCATGGGTAACAGCCCATTTGGTGGTTGTCCAGAGCCTAGCCGCACAACCATTATCTTTCTGCTACCTTTAGATAAATCTTAGATCAGGGAAGCTACCTACTTAGGAAAAAAAGAAGAAAAATAGAAAAATATCCAAAAAGAAAAAAATGATAAATAGAAAAGAGAAGAAATAAATAAATAAATAAGACACACTTCACCACACAAGTATAGCTGGCAAGTTGTCATGGGTAACAGCCCATTGGCCAGTTGTCCAGAAACTAGCTCACTAAATGCATAAATAATTCCTAAACACTTAAGAAGAAGTGGGAAAGTAGAATAAGTCGGGGAGATATACACTAGGTTTGCCCTTGTGTTAACCTCATAAAAATAAAAAGTAGGGAGAAAGCTACCAATCGAACAGATACACCTTTAGGCAGAGATTCTTCTTAAGGTCACCTAGGGACGTAGAAACCAGAAGTCCGTTCTAATTGTCGATCAGTGAATCTATCACAATTTCACAAAAAGATGCTTAGGACTTAGAATTCTTTCCGAGTCTTGAGTGGGTTGGGTAGCCGTAGAAAGCTACCCCAAAACTCTAAACTCAAAAATCCAAAAAAAAAATTAGAAAAGAAGAAAAAGAAAAGGATGTTCTTACTTTTGAATAAGGCGAGGGCTTGGGTAGTCTACATTTTAGTAAACACCTGGGCACTATTGAGACTTGGTAGTTCAAGTCTTTAGTAGAAATTTCCCCATATTCGACAGTAAAATTTATCTGATAGCGGATTTTTATGCAACTACAACGATGAGTTTTTAATTCAATCTTTTAGCGTACAAAATATCACTCATCACCCAAGGTGAGAATGCACATCATCGTTGGACGCAAACCATCACTATGCCCTCGACCATCTTTGTTAATCGCGACTTTGCCTCTCTTACTGACTACGCAAGCGTGCAAGACACCTGTTCTCCACCTTCAATAGCCTATCGGCATCGCCTCCCTCGATTGTGATTTCAAGAAACTCACCACTATGACATCACCTCCTACTCTATTCGCGGATGTGATTGCTAAAAATTGCCTTTCGTCGTAGTAAATGCATATAGAAACTCATAATTTATAAGTGAAATCAAACTTGTAAGATTTTTCGAATAAAAATATAGGAGTCCGAGTTATTCGCAGGGAGACAAATAAATCAAAATTGCTTTCCTAATTAAAACTAGAATCGAATATCAAATAGAATGATTATTAGAACTAATACTAAATCTAATGGCATGCAACTACTAGAACTATAATATACTACTACTATAAAGCATACAACTTGAAGATAAGTTGAAAATAAATACTAAAACTTTTATTGAATAAGATAAGAGTTTAACACCAATTGAAGTAATACAACCAGAGGAATGCTTGGAAAATTACAACTAGCCCTAGATTATTACAATTAGAACTAGACTAGAGAAATGCAGAAATTATGGGCTTCAAAGGTGAAGTATGGAGCATCGATGTAGATGCGGATGCAAAGGCGCACTCGCCATAATGACCAAAGTTGGCATGGACTAGCACTAGTTAGTAGAGACTATGGAAGTAGGAAATTCTAAGTTATAGATGATTCCTAGGGGGTGGCTAGGTGTATTTATAAGAAATAAGAAGGCTTTCTATTGGTTGATATAGAGTGCCTACAATCACTAAATTGAACGGTCTAGATTAAATCCTAAAGGGTGGGTAGGATAGGTAGGATATGGTCTCCTAGATCTAGGATGGAGGGCTAGGATAAGGAGGGACTTTTTTTTGTGGGTTTCTAAATATAGGTGGCCAGCCGCTTAGGATAAGTTCTTGGTGTTTGGTCGGCCACCTAGGAAGGGATAAGGAGGGCTCTAGGTGGCGGCTAGGGTTATGTCTAAGTGGCATCTAGGTGTTTCTAGGGTTAGGTCTAGGTGGCACCTAGGTTGGGATAAAATCTAGGTTGGCTTTCCTAAGAGATAGAACCTAAGTTGGTCAACCACACTAGATTAAAACTTTAGGTCCTTGGCTAACCACTTTGTTGGGTTTTCAAGGTTAGGTTGGTAGCTATGTGGGTGAACTAATTAGGTTCTTAATTAGGTTAGGGTTCTAGGGTTAATTGGGCTTCCAAATAGGTCTACTAACTAAGCTTAGTCATCTTCAAATGAGCTTAAGTCTAGAAATCCAATCAGCACTGCTCCAATTAACCTAAAATTTTGTATATGCACATATAAGAATAAACACATCAAGGTACCAAATACAATTATAGGAAAAATTGCATAAAAGCCTAAAAGTATACCTTATTTACAAAATGACCTAAAATGCCTATTCTGACTTAGTTAAATGCAATATAACCCAAATTACTCTTAGACTAACATTAGTTAGGCATTAATTATATAAATAACCATGGAAATATCACCTTCCCCGTACTCTCCAACACCACCACGACCTTGCTCTACCCACTTGAGCACCCTCTACAGCTTCCCTCAAATGCAAGCAGCCATTATCGCGACTCCACTCTCAATCGCGACATCCACGACCACACCTCCTTCGCATCGACAAGTGTGGTGATAGCACGCTTGTCTCCATCATTACACTGACTTCTGCTATTGTGTGCTTCCACTGCGACCGCGGTTCGATTCCAACTTACAGAGTTTGAATTCACTATCGTACTCAGTTATTACTATTATATTTTTTTGAGAAAGTAAGGAATGCTATTGAGAACGATAGCAAACCAGGAATTAATTTATTAAAACATTAACTATAAACATTTACAAAGAATCACTCCACTCTTTAACAAGAGATTCACAACTCCATACAATTTTTCCCACACAGACCAACAACCCCCTAAACACCTTTTCGTTCCTCATTCTCCAAACACACCATAACAAAGCTTCCATAGCTACATGTGGTTTCCCACACATTTGAAAATTCCTCCATAGGCCATCCCACGTGGGTAAGGGGTATCCACACACGGACCTCCATACTTGGTCAGTCACCAAGCATGAAGAGAATAGGTGCCTTGTGCTATCAGTAGGGAAATCACAGAGAGGGAATTGTTGTAGTTGGATTCCCATCCTTCTATGTCATAGCTCCCCCGTGATAAGTCCTCTCCTACACAACCAAAGAAAGATTTACACTTTGAGAGGTATGCGCAACTTCCATAAACACGCACATTGTCTATCAATTTCTTCCATATTGGCTTGATCACTATCACGCAACAATACTTTGTATTAAACTTCCCATGGGACCATTCGAACCTATCCACTCCACCCTTTGGCTCGAAAACTTCCAAGTCATGCAGCAGCCTGTCCATGTCTTCACGTGATCTGCCTCCCTCGTGCAGAATGTAACCAGCAAGCATCCATGGATTATGGTCTGCATCCCAACAATCAGCAACTGAGACTGACCTGTCTGGTGTAGCATCAAAGGAACGTGGATATTTCTCCTTTAATAGCCCCAGCTAAGACCAACGATCTGTCTAGAATGCACAATCTGAACCATCTCCAAGCACTAGCTAGAAATGCTGCTAGTTGTCTTGCAGTGCCTTGGCCACAGATTTCCAGAAAGGTGAAGGTCTGCATGGATTCAATCTTGCCCATTCCACGTGTGAAGAAGATCCATAGGAATCCCAGATCAGATCAAACCATAGCCAGCTACCTCCATTGAAATGCTTGATAGCCCATTTCAATAGTAAAGAATTGTTGAATTCTTTCAATGAATGTATCCCCACACCACCCTCTTTCTTTGGTCTACACAGCCCTTGCCACTTCACAGGTTGGAGGAATTTACCATCAACTTTGACCCCTTTCCAAAAGAATCGTTTACACATCACATCCAATCTTTTCCAAATAGATTTCAGTGATCTGAACATAGAGAAATAAAACACCAGAATGGAAGTGATAACGGTGTTAAGGAGGATCAATCTCCCACCCTTCGATAGGAAGTGACTACTCCAATTCTCAAGCTTAGCAACGATTTTAACAGGATGTTCCAATCACTTTTTTTCAATTTTGAATCTCTCAATGGCAGCACCAAATATTTCACACACAAGGTTGTGATTGGTGTGTGCAGAACTGCAGATATTGTATTGCTCTCCTATCCCTCCATGCCAAAACAAATCAATAAAGATTTGCCACCATTAAGCTTCAAGCCTAAAATTTCCCTGAAAATGGAAAACATATTGTACAATATCTTTGCTTCCTTTGTGCCTCCCTCCATAAAAAGGACCCTGTAATCAGTGTATTGGAGATCGGTGCCAAGGCCCGAGAGTTCGACATCGAATAACCTCTGACCATGCCCACACTTGATAGCTTGCAAGCAAATCTAGCAAGAGTATCCACAGCCAAGTTAAAAATCAAAGGAGGCTGTGGGCATCCCTATCAGACTCTGCATTGTGGTTGAATCCAATTTCCACATGGTTTCCCATTAATCAATGGAGAGAAGGATGCTGTTGTTATGCATCTCTTCATCCATTGGATCCAAATAGATGGGAATCCCCTTCATTTGAAAATTTCCCATAAATAAGGCCAGGAGACTGAATCATAAGCCCTTCTAAAGTTCACCTTTCACATATTAGCCTTACACCTTCTTCTGTGCCAACCCATCACAATCTCCTGTGCGATAATGAAAGATTCCTGTAGAAATCTATCAGGAAGAAAGGCATATTGCACTGGGCTAATCAAGTCCTTCAATATCCCCTTCAATCTATTGGCCATAATTTTTCTAATAATTAGATAGATGGAGTTAGACAACGCAATCGGTCTAAACTCCAATAAACTCTCTGCCCCCGGTTTCTTTGGTAACAAGAAGAGATATGATCTATTAATTCTCTCAAAACCTGAGTTCCCATCTTGAAACTCTCTTATGACATCCAAAACATCATACTTTACAGTTGGCCAAAACTCCTTATAGAAGAATACCTGAAACCCATCTAGACCTGGAGACCCTTCTGCATTTAAAGCTTGCATGGCCTCTACCACCTCCTGCTCAGAAATAGGCGCTATCAATTGTTCCCTTCCACATACCCAACTCTCAACATATCTGAAGATGCCATCCTCCACTGTCCCCTTCCCAAGGATCTAGTGGAGTCTTTAAAAAATCTGATCATTTCCCTTTTGATATCATCCATAGAAGTTACAACCTGATCTCCAGCTCTCAACGAGGATATGAAGTTATGACGACGCCTAGAACTGGCTGCTAAGTTGAAGAACTTAGTATTCGCGTCCCCTTCTTTCAACCATAATTGTCGAGACTTCTCCCTCTAGTCAATCTCTCTCTTCAAATCCTCCTCCATCACTACCGACTGCCATTGGACATGCTAGCCTCTTTCCACATCAGATAGCAGGCCCAAATTTTCTTTGCTATCCAAACTCTTCATCTCTAAAGCCTCCGTTTGTCGTTGATCTCTCAAAAACTCAAAGGTGCATCTAAACTCCCTTAGCAAAGTTCTCAATTCCCTTAGTTTAGTGGCTAATCTGAAACTTGTAGAACCAACCACATGCATTGAGTTCCACCATCGAGAGATCATATCCATGCAGCCCTTCTCCTTTAGCAAAGACTTCCTAAATTTAAAATAGGTACCACATGAGGCACCTTCACCACAATCCCACATGAACAGGGTGTGGTCTAAAAATGGTCAATCTAGACCCAATGCCGATAATAATTGAAATCTCTCCAACAATTCTAAGTTTCCAAAAAATCGATCTAACTTGGACATTTGCCCATTACCATTTCCCCATGTATATTCAGCTCCAGTTGATGGATACTCATTTAGACCTAGCTCTGATACAGCCAAATCAAACCCAATCGACCCTTGGTCCACCCTCCTGCTCACCCTATCTCCCTCAGACAAAGTGCAGTTGAAATCTCCCCCCACCAGCCACGGTTTCCCACATATTCTTGCTGCCATATGAGCAAGTTCTTCCCACAACCCAACTCTTCAAATGGCTGCACATGGACCGTAGATACATGTAACGAAGAATGCATGCTCACCACAGACCATTCTGAAACTATAGGTCAATTGGTATGCCTCCCTCCATGACTCCACTAGCTGTAAGCGAGAGAGCTTCCACCAAATAGCCAAACCACCAGATCTGCCCACTGCAGCAATGGATCGCACATCTGCCTGACCTGCCTGCAGCAAGGAAGACCACACAGAGGCATCCCCTTCTTTGAGATGTGTCTCCTATAGGAGTGCACAATCCACTTCCTACTCCCAAAAATAACGCACCAGAGATGCCTTCCGAATACCATCATGTAACCCATGCACATTCCAAGTGAGGATCTTCATCCCATCACTTGATTATCACCCATCTTTGCTTTTGCAGCATGCTCCACCTTCAGAATGGCTGTAATGGCTTTCTCATCAGTCACCTTTCCTCCCACCGTACGTCCCCGTAGTTTATAGGGAGACCTAACAACTTTCTCTTTGGATGAAGATCCTACTCCAAATTTTAGATTCCCCAATGTACTAGGTGATAGCAACACCACTACCTTCCCATCTTGCCTATCCCCCTGATTCCTCCCTTGAATTCCCTCCATTGCACTGCCAGCTTCTTGATCCCCTCTCATATCAATACTATCAACCACCACCTTGACGGGTTGCTCCACAACTTCTATCTCCTCCTCCATGACCTCATACTCATGGTGCTCCTTCCTCTTCTTAGGTTCTGGGTGATCTTCATGGATGGTTTTATCACATTTGGGCCCACTCCTTCCACTGACAACCTCTGCAAAGGATCTTCCATCCCCATGCTTGGTAACCCTTACTTCACCAAAAAGGATTTTCAATCGTAGTAGCCATGAACTCCCCCTATATCGGAGAATGATCTTCTTCGACACCAACCCCCCTCTATTCACTCTGACATCCAACGCTAGTGACCTTCAATCCCCTTCCTGTAGCCCCACCTCATTACCCTCTTCAAGTGTCGCAAACCCTGCAATTACCTTCTCCACAACACCACGCGTCCTCAGATGTAATGGTAGACCCCAGAACCTAGTCGCCCCATTCAAATCTCTGCCCGTTGAGGGGGTCTCTCTTGTGAAGCACCATCAAAAGGCGATATCAACCGCCATATGATCGTTAAACTATCGAAGCAACTGGTGCGGAAATGAAGCTTTTCCACATCCATCATTCCTAGCCCAAATATCACAAATCTCGATCTACCCAACATTAATATCTTCCATATAGGAGAGGAGAGAGACAAAGTACTCACCAATCTCAAAATTTGATCAAAACTGGCAGATCCCAACATGATCTCACCAATTAGGGCACCCCATAGCACCATCTCTACAACCACAACATCATCAGCAACTGGTACCTCCACATCCATCACCTGGTCGAAAACCTCTGGAGGGGGTGGTGGGTGGGCTCTCCCCCAAACTTGATTATAGGGCACATTGACTCCATCGAATTTTGTTGTCTTCCCTTTTTCGCATGAATCCCTCCTATGTCCCAAGCCACCACACGCAAGACACAAGATCAGAGCCCTACAGATGGCTGCCATATGCCCCCACTTTCTACACTTGTAGCAAACATCTCTGTTCTTTTTCCTCCACCTTCCTTTACTACCCTCTGCCCATGCCCTACTGGAAGATGCATAGAAGGTTTTCCTCTCAAAGTCCTTTCTGCGCCATCTCCTTGACCTCCATGTCCACCATCCGTCGTCAACCCCTCCATCGTCACCATTACCCCTCCCAAACCCTCGAGATATTTTTTCCCCCTCATATTACTATTATAATTGGAATTACTATTCTACATCATTACATTCAAATCTTGAATCTATATGTGTACTTGCCTCCCTGTGGAGATGACATTATTCTATTCATTGTTATTTAATATGATACATATTTGAGTTGATTACATCTTTGACATAACTATAGTTGATTGGAGATTAACAATATTTCTATGATTTCATTAGCTTGTGCATATAAAGTTGATACTAGTTTTGATTGGGATTTTTCCACCACGATTTATGCTACGACGTACTATTATTATTATCATCATCATTGATATTATTTACCAAAGCAAAATTTCCCATATCATCTACGATCTAGGATATTGCAACAAGATCTCCTTGCACCTTCTGAGGAAATTGATTTGGATAGATAAACGAGTAGAATTGTGGTAAGGCACAAATAATGGAATTAATAAAAGATAAATTAAAATAGTTGGGAATAATACCCATCATTCCTATTTTTTGTAGTTGTTTAGCTTTGCTCTCTTTTTTGTTGTTTCGTTACTCTACTCAACGTTTGCTAATGTTTCTGTGAACTCTGTACTTAGGTCTTAAAGAGTTATAGCCAGACTCTGCGACTGCAGGAGTTGACAATTCGATCCAAGCACAACACCACAGTTGGTAGATATAGTTCTAGTTTCAGTATTTTCTTTCTATTTCAGTTTCCATATTACTTAGTTTCTTTCAATATTTATTTGTTCCTTTTAGCTTTGTGTCCATACTTGTGATGGCTATGAATATTATAATAATATCATTTTCAGTTCGGTTTATTCTTGTTGCTCATATTATGTGATGTAATGCATTGTGAATGCTTTATTTATTCTATGTGTATGCGATGGATGACCAGATCTTGGGTATTTGACGAGCTAACTTGAGTCCTTACTAAGATAGGGGTTCAGGCCGGAACATTGCAAAAGCATGAAAAAATGGTGTTTTAAAACTTTTCAAACTGCAATCAAATCGATGCTAAAACTCGATCATGCAATAAAACAAAAACACTTTAATAACTGGAATCACATGATTGGAACTAATTTCCAATCATTTCAAGTTTCCACGAGCATAAAAGATTATACCAACACAGGTGGCATAGATCAGCACTCTAGATGAGATGCCTTTTACAATAAGTCCTGAGTCTCTCAAAACCCTCCTCAATGGGTGGATCAAACCTTTTGTGTCAAGGATGATCAACCACAGTCAAATCCCGCAAAGTCCTTCACAAGGATTGAGGACAATGATCATCCTTCTTCCTCAACAAGATGCTCCTAACATTGACGAGCAGAAGGGAATCACAGAATCAGATGTCTGGAAGGTCTTCTGGACATCTGAAGCCTTCTCTATTGGACATCCAGAATGATTTCTAGACATCTGGAAGGTACTCATGATCAAAAGTGATTCTAAGGGGGATGAGAACAGCGATGCCGCTTACTCTTCTCTTCCTCTCTCTCTTCACTCAATGGTGGAGATGATTAAGGTTGACTGAGACTGAATTGAGGGATTAGGGTTGCCTTGGGAGATATTTATAGGGATCTAACCCTAATCCTACTATGATGTGGACCCTTGGATCTCCATCCAAGGGTGGAGATCAAATCCTACTTGAATTTATAGGATAAGCTTACAACAACTTGTGGGATGTTTGGTTTTATTATCCAAACATAACTTAATTGCAATCCAACCCTTAGATTTTTAACCTAATCAAATTAGGTGCAATTAATCACCAAATTAAGTATAATGTAACCCTTTAAATTACATTTAATTTATCCAAGTAAGAACCCATGAAAATCATTATTGACTTCATCACGCCAATAATGAAGCATTTAGGAATTTTGGACTTATGGCAGTACGCCTCCCTAGGTATTTCAAACACCTGTGAATCCTTCACACGAGGTTTAATCCCATAAGACTATCATCATTCCTCCTTGGATAATATCATTTATAATAACTCTTTGTATCATTTGGATGCGAATGGTGACTAGATCCTTTTCTAAAGGACTGTCTTCTCTTTCTTGGAGTTTGATCAGGACTCTGCGACTGCATGTGATATTATTGTTTCCCAATATAATCCGAGTGAGCTCATTCCTCCAATCTGTCGCATACAACTATCTGACAGATTTGTGTGATCCCTTGGAGAGATCATGCACCTCCTATCCCTTCCCACATACACCAACTTTCTAGTACCAGCGCTAAGGTGGGTGCATCTACTATTGGTCAACAGAGACACATATCTGTCTTAGGCCCATGATGACTTAATAAGAGAGTCCATCTACGACTCTAAAGGTCATGGCCACGTCATTACTATTTCCAGGCTCTAGTGATGTTTAGCAATTATTCCCATTAATCACTAATCAAGTACATGTTCTTTCACTCTCCCCATAGGTCAAAATAGTCAGAAATTATTCCTTTCTATAAGAGGTGATATGGACGTTTCCTCCCCTTGACACCTCATGATATAAGAAGTTTCCTCTCGATGAAGGGAGAAACCACTTGTACTCATAATCTTAAAGTGTATTCATTCACAGTTCATGAGAACATTGCTAACAATAGTCAAAAGAGTTGGGCCTCTTGGGAGCTACCTAAGCCCATGCGTCAAAATCCTAAGGAGCTAAGACAACTCAGATCAATCGACAACAAGTCAACAATCATTCCAAATCTTCAGTGGTGCAGAAAAGGACAGATGTTTTAGCCATGTTCATGCTTTCGCTAGTAGTAATCTTTTAGTGTGCCTTGCTTAGTCTAGCCTCAAACAAGGTCTCAACTTGTAACCCGTTTGGTACCCCAGTGTCTGTTTATCGTGCTAAGTCAGTGTTTAAAAAGTGTTGTGTTGCAGTATAGCCGAAATAGCGTTCAAACAAATACAATTTTTATTACTCGAATAAGTTCCGAGGTCGAATATAGGAAGCAATATGGGATTTAGAAATCAAGATCACAATTCAACTAAATGAATTTGCAATAATATCAGTATTAATGTGCAAAAAGATGGGAGTAAAATGGTGATTTAGATCATCAAATACTCCTACAATATCACTAAGGAACTCAATGTATATGTATGCAATGAGAGCCAATTCTGTATTCTTCTTCTTCCTTCTCTAATTCTTCCTTTCTTCTTCTTCGTCTCTTTCTCTAATTCTTCTGTTATGACCTTCTCTTCCTTCTTCTTTCTCTTTCTCAAGCCTTCACCTCTTCTTCTTCTGCCTTTACTGCTTTCTCTTCAGCTCTGCAATCCTCCTCTTCTTCTCTGGCTTTCCTCTACCTTTAACCCTACGAGCCTTCTCTTCTTCCTTCTCTTCTTCCTTTCTTCTTCTTTAGAATCCGACTGTCAGTCGAAGAACTTTTTCAAAAACTCGAATTGTAATTCAACCCATGTGTTGATTGGACGCGTTTGAGTCTGATACCAGTGAGCTGCTTTGTCCATGAGAGAGAAGGAGAACATTTTCATGAGAAGAATATCCCAATTCTGAACATCTTACCTGAAGGTCTGGGCTAGATGCTTGAGCTATTTAATGTGCTAGAAAGGATCCTCAAAATTGAGCCCATGAAATTTCGAAACAATATGAATCATGTTAGGCTTGAGTTCAGTATCAAGACCTCCAACCAGGATTTGGACTCGAGGTTCGATCACTACCACAGCGAGATTGTAATGATCTCGCATCATAGGACGCTACGGTGGATTCACAAAGGCTTGGAATAAATCATTAAGGTGCTGAAGTTGATTCTCGAGGTTATTCCCTTCTTCTGCGGGTTGTGCCATGATGATGGATGGAGGAGAATTAGGTTCAGATGAATCAAAAGAGATGTCTATGTGATGGGGTTGCTACACAAACACGGAAGTCGAGGCCCGACCTCGACGGGAGTGCATAACTAAAGGAGGCCTCAAGAATGGTCTTAAGGATCTCCTACCAAACATGCACCGATGGACTGGATGATAACAGAATGTGATAGACCCAATCAAGACACCCAAAAATTTTGGATGACTATAGAGGTTCAGGGCGGATGATACCCCTTAGTCAGAAAGCCGTCCACCTGTGAATTACCTGGGCAGTCAGAGAGGGAGAGTCCCGCAAAGACCCCTACACGGTAGAGTGCCCCCACGGGTTATAGGGTTTCCCCCACCCAGCCTCTCTTGTCACTGATGTTCCAGGTAGACTAGAATGGGGACTTGACCTCTTAAGTCTACAAGTTTTATTAAGAGCAAGGGTACTTAAGCTTTCACTTGAACTTTAAGATGTATTGAGTGTAAAAATTGACCTAATTTGAAAATTGGTTGACCGAACAAGGTGGGTCAACTTCACCTATTTGTCCTTTGAGAAGTTTTAAGTCCCTCTTTTAGGATTCAAGTGAGATTAAGAGCCTGATTTTTAGGGTTTGCTTGAATAGACCAATTCAACTAAGGCTTAGGCACACATTGTTCTGGAAAGATCAGTTCTTGATTATGTGTGTCTCTAAAACCCTAACTTTGGAATCCTTAATTGGCTCTTCTTTTGGTCCAATTTAGTTTGCCAAATGTGATATCTAGGGCTCAAACAAGAATGTGATAGCCCTAGTTACCTTAAATGGGTACACAAATCAGGTTTTGTTGTTGAAATCAAATCAGGCAACTTAATGAATTATCTAAGAATGGAAAGCAAGTAGCCCTAAGTAATTTTTTCCTTTTTTAACCTTTTCAGAATTAGAGGCTTAAGAGAGAGTAATTAGAATTTACCTGCCCCTGGCGTGTTTGATGTGCGGCTATACTTTCTTCAATGTATCTTTTCGCTAAAACAACCACAGCAAAGAGATATAGCAAGTTAAAATCTGTACCAAAAATTGCAATCGAGAATTCTAAATTGTCCGTTGCTCCCCAGCAATGGTGCCAAAATGTTTATCGAGCTAAGTCGGTGTTTAAAAAGTATTACATTGCAGTATAGTCGAAATAACGTTCAAACAAATATAATTTTTATTACTCGAATAAGTTCCGAGGTTGAACACAGGGAGCAATATGGGATTTAGAAATCAAGATCACAATTCAACTAAAAGAATTTGCAATAATATCAGTATCAATGTGCAAAAAGATAGGAGTAAAATGGTGTTTTAGATTTCCAAATACTCCTACAATATCACTAAGGAACTCAATGTATATGTATGCAATGAGAGCTAATTCTGTCTTCTTCTTCTCTGATTCTTCCTTTCTTCTTCTCTTTCTCTGATTCTTCTATTATGACCTTCTCTTCCTTCTTTCTCTTTCTTAGGCCTTCACCTCTTCTTCTTCTGCCTTTACTGCTTTCTCTTCAGCTCTGCGATCCTCCTCTTCTTCTTCTCTGGCTTTCCTCTGCCTTTAACCCTGCGAGCCTTCTCTTCTTCCTTCTCTTCTTCCTTTCTTCTTCTTCAGAATCTGGCTAAGTGTCGGCCAAAGGTCCCTACAGCAAAACCCTCCCCCTACCCGTGTGACTCACCTCTCTTTTTCTCTCTTAGGATCTACTCTCCCAGAGCCACGGGTATCCAGGTTATCAGGTCAAGGGTGTACCTGGGTCTAGGCTCACCGACATTCGATGGTGAGCGAGGAGTGCAGGTCAGGCAAGTAATCGGGTTGACCAGGTCCGCGGGGGCATGTCACGAACGAGGTCGGGTGAGCGAGTGAGAGGGACCTCACCCCGTGAATTGAGGCGAACAACCTCTTCCACAAATTCAACTTATGCAGGTGCGCGGCTTCAAAACTTCCCGATGTGGGACTATCTGCGCACCCCTCCTTCGCACATCTGCAGCAAGGATCTCCTTCGCAATTGCCTCAGCGACTGAAGCTCACATCTTCAATTGAGGGCTTGGGCTTGTGCACGATGCTCTTCCGTGCAACCTGGGACAAAGACCTGGGATGGCGGCACCTAGGGCGAACCTGCAAGCAAGCTCGAAGATTGCTCATTAATGGCGGATAGGGCGTACACCTGAAATCAGTAAAATGGCCTCTCAGCCACATCAGAACGTTCAGGAAGTATCGTCGGAGCACGGCGAACGTGATGGAGGTGGTGGCGTGGCATGACAATGGCCATGAGTGAGTGGCTAGGTCAAACTGTGTGCGTGTGAGTGGATGTGTTCGGGGGTACGTGTGAGTGAGTGGAGAGGCGAATGAATAGAGAGGAAATGCTCAGGGATGTGTGGCGAAGGTTTTGCGATGGTCGGTGAGGGTTTTAGTGGGCTGTGGAGGTGGGATGGCCTCGCCGAAGGGGGTGGCCAGAGATGGAGGTGCGAAGGGTTGTCGGTGGTCGATTTTGGAAAGTAAAGAGTGGAGAAGAAAGTAGAGGGGATAGGGGACTTAGCTAAGAGGTCAATGGACAAATTGGGACAATGATGGCGTCGAGTTTGGTGTGGCCGATGCCAGAGACGAAGGTGGCTTCGGTGAGGTAGGAACGGCATGGACGAAGGAGAAAGTGGAGTCTGCTAGTACAGTGAGATGCGGACGGAGGCGAGGAAGAAGAATCCGCCGCAGGTATGGCGAACGGATGATGAGAAAGAGCAAAGGGGATCGCCGGATGTCCAGGAGCCTTCGACCGTGAGAGGGAAAGATGAATTGAGGGGATTCACGGCTGAATTCGAGCGTGAGGAGTTAAGGAGGATCTAGGCTTCTTTAAATAAGGATCTTAGGGGCGGTTAGGGCATGGGAAGCAAGCTTCCCAAACTTGGAAGGTCGCCGGACTTGGGAGCTTTTTAGATACCCAAATCTCTCATGTGTTCACATGAGAGATTGGGAAAGAATCAGAGCACGGGTTCATATTGGAGAGAATTTGTCAGAGAATCTCCCTTCCAATTTTGGAAGAGATTCTCCAAGCAATCAAGGAGAAATCTCCTATCAAAGGTTGCCGGAGTAGGTTTCCTCTGCAATAATGGCGGAGGGACCTAACTACGAAGACAATGAAGAAGTTAGGGGGTTGTTCGCAAGGGTTTTTGAAAGTTGAGGGTATAAATGCAATCAGACAGGACCTTTTTGCAAACTAGGTCAAGGCAAGCTCATCTTAGATCCAAATTTTGGTACAAACCTAATTTGGACCTAAGGAATCCAATGGTGAAGTTAGATTCTAATTTTGACCATGTTTGACTGGGTAATTTATGCAAAAATCTAAATTTGGGCAAATATCTATCTGAGACTCAGTTTTAGGTCAAGATGGGTTCTGATGGCCAAATTGAAGGCACTAAACCCTAGAAAATATTTTTCTATGATTTTTAGAGGGCTTAGGTAAATTTTATCCTGACCAGAACTTTGTTAATTAAGTGGGTCAATTTTTAGGGTGTCAAAAGTCATTTAATTCTCAAAATATACACAAACCCTTTTCCGTCTGATCTAACCCACTTGTTATCTTATTAAGACCACTTAACCTTTATTCAACCCTTGAGAAAACCCGTGGTTGTACCGCATTCATGATAAGCTGGTAAAATTACAGTTTTAACCCTAATTTCTTGTATTTCTCTCAGAATAGTTATGCAATAAATTATGACCTTTAGTTGGTTATGTAAAAGCATTTACTGACTTCATTAGGTCAAAATGAGCTAGTTAGGGCTCATGATGGTGTTCCCATCAGCGTCATTCGCCTCTTACGAGTGCTGACCAGGCTTCAACCCGAGTACCATCAACATCGAGTCTCAGGCACCCCAACATCTTCCATCAGTGGGACCAACTGGGCTGGGCTGTCAGTCTAAGTTTCTCCTTCAATGATCAACTTATAGCCTATCATTGTAACCAGGAGTCATTAAAGTTCTAGTTCACTACAAATAGTCACTAACTAACAACATCACATGGGTATCTAACCTAGCATGATGAACTCTTTGATTCACAAAGTCTAGTTAATATTTCTACAAGGTCCCCTAGTTCACTCTCTATGCACATTTCTAAATTATTAATTATTCCCACGAGTTTCAATAAAGATTATGTACATCGATGTCCTTAAGGCTTCGATACGGCTAACGTCCATGCTTTGAAGGCATTCAAGTAGGTCCTCGATTATGTGAAAATCATCAAATATTAGGCTCTAAAAGCACCCTAATCAAAATAAGAAGGGACCAACTGAAGCCCTACCAGAAATAGCCATTAAATAACACACAACAAGGTCAACTCATGTCGGTGACCCACATTGATTATTGAACCAATTATGTTGAACAATCAATCAATCAATTTACATGTGTTCCCATCTTTTCAAAAAGCGATGGATTGATCGATAAATCTCAAAATTGATCAATCAATTTACGATAAAACCTTCATTTTGGGGTGATTTTGATTGATCAATTGTCAATTTGATCGATCAAAAGTCCCTTATTTTGTGTATTTTGAAAAACACATGATCTTTTCTTACATTAAAACCAACTTGAATAGATTAGAAACTCTTTAGAACATCCTCTAATGCCCAAAACACCTATAGAAAGCTTTGATTAACACATTTTATGGCAACCTTAACCAATATAAGAAAGATGGGTTCTTTTGGTACATCACCCATCAAGTAAACCTGAAAATCCATGATTCACAAAATTGGAAACCAAAGATGTAAAGTAAAGACATTTGTTCAAAACTGTCGATTAATTCTAATCATTAGAACCCAAACAAAACCATAAAATTTTAATGCGACGTCATTAAGAGTAAGGAAAAATCTAAGGAAAAGGTAAATGAGCCTACTTTGAATCTTAAGTTGAAGATGATGATGGTGATGCTTAGTTCTCCTCCTTCTCCTCCTCCTCCTCCTAAGCTTCCTACTTTTCCCTTGGAAGCTTTCTTGATCATCTACAACAACAGCAATTCCTCTTCTCCTCCTCCTCTATTCTTAAGAACCCATCAACACTTCTCAACATCTTTAGCAATCTTGATGAGGTTAAGATTCCCAATTGGGTGATGAAGGTGTTACAAAGATGGAGAGGGTTTATAAGGAGATGGGAGGTTTGGAGGTGATAGAGATAAGAGGAGTTGAGAGGAGGAGGGGGTGGTCATAGGTGGTGGAGATGAAGGAGAAAAGGAGAGGGTGGTGATTACTATTATCAAAAAAGCTCGAAGTCAATGGGATTGGCTCAAGCTTGACTTGATTCATTAACGAGCAAAGCCCAAGCCCAAGTTTGAGCTCAATAAGCTTATCGAGCTTAGCACAAGCCAATCCTGGCTCAATTCAATAAGAACTCAAGTATACTTAAAATATATATATCATATAATATAGGTACTTTATTTTAAAATTAATAATCCAACACCTCCCCTTTACTCAGGCCCTTCCCCATCATTTCTTAACAACACCCATTCAAAAAATTTTGATTAATCATCAATGTGTTGATGATAATTTCTTAGTTTTTTTTTTATTTTATTTTACATAAATTTATTTTTATATGCTTCTTAGGTTTTTAAAGCTATAACATTTGTACTTATAGTGATTTTAGTAACCGAATCAAAAGGTAAAAGAGTTTGAGCTCATCAAGGGTTGGGCTCAATAACAGGCTCGATAAGGGCTTGAGTCTGGGCCGAAACTAGCTCACTCGAGCCTTTTCAAGCTTGAGTCGAGTTCAAGCCCAATTGGTGGTGTTGAGCTCGAGCCCAAGTTGAGTTGGGCTAAGCTCGTTAGGCTCAATAAACAACCTTTGCAGTAATGGAGTGCAATTAGTGGTTTGTGACACTGCTTAAGGATTGAACTTTATATACTCCCCATCAAAATTGCAATTATGTCCTCCCACCTAAAAATATAAGTTAAAACCAAGTCCTCTAATTTTATTTCATGTCAAAGAAACCCTTAATTGCTTGTTTCAAAAAAAAAAGAAACCCTTAATTGCATAAAATAATGTGGTATTTGGTCCCCATATTATTTCCATGGCAAATGGGACCTTGGGCTAGTTAAATAAGACTTGTATTAACCCATATTCCTTATTTAATGGCCAAAAAATTTCCCAAATCCAACATTATAGATCAAAAGAAATCTTAGTCAAGGCAAAACATTATGTTTAAGTTAATAATATGTTAATTAGATTCTAAGCCCTTACAATTTTGTACTTCTGTAAATAGGATAGTAATGAGTAGTCACGACTTTTGATTGACCATAGTTGGTGAATTGCATAGTTAACTATATTGATTAAGCTACCCATGGGAAACAACTCAAGGTTAAGCTACCCCATGAACAAGTTTGATTTGATTGATTAATTGTGAACCAATTCTCGTAAAGAGTTGGCTTACGCTCATAAGTGACCTAGTTATTTTGAATTTGTGACCAAAGGTTACAAGAAATTCTAAGGTAGGAAATATTAGGTGGTGGATTGTCTTGAGATGATGAACCATTCTAAAATACTTTTATCACTATAGTTTGATTGTTGAACAATGTCAATATTGTGACTTGGTTAGATATAGTAACATAGAATATGCACTTCACTCTAATGATATAAAGTTTTAATATCTTCAAATTGTATAATTTTAATTCACCATTATAATCAATAAAAGGAGCAATGTTCTCCTATGTTCTAGTGCTTTCCTTCCCAACACTTTTAACATGTCATACCACTCCAAAAGCATTTATCTAAGTAAGGCACGCCAAGGAACGAGGCTAAACATGCATTAGTGGAGTGTTTAGGGTTTAAAGTGAAATTTGAAATCTCAAATGGGATTAAGGTGCTAGAAATATGTCCTTAAGAACAAAGTACACAAAAATGATGTCCATTTGGGTCACGAATAAGTCAAGATATCTTAGAAAGGCCTTAAATTGAATCATATATTCTCGGTTGTGCATGAGCCACCCTTCAATAATCATGGGGCTCTATTAACTCGCATTGCACCATGTAGCACTACCAAACTAGTTGGAGTCTGCATGGTCAACTCCTCATTGACCTATGTCAACACTTTCCCTTTCCTCTCATGTGCATTCTTCTCCCCTCCCTCCCTCCTCGCACACACAATTCCATGCCTACGCAACGCATCAAACCTTTCTACAATATCATACAATAGTCTTGTCCCCATGCATAGGTGTTGGGACTTCTATGAAGGTTTCTTGTTGAACCCTTTACTTTCTTCATCTCCTTTTTCCATTCTTTTTTTCTTTATTTTCTATCTTCAATCTTTTCTTTCTTAATAATCTTTTTTTTTTTTGGCAAAGAGAAAGGACTACTATCGTTCACAGTACTCATCAAATATATTATTATGAATCAATTACAAATTTTCATGCCATAACTTGGCACTCAATGCTACATCACCAAAAATGTTCTCCACCCACGCATTACCCACATTGAAGGTTACATCATTCCAGGCTCTCCAAACCACCCACATAATCGCAGCCATGACCACACGTGGCTTGCCACTGGACATAAAATAGGACCACAACACCTCCCAGG
Organism: Thalassia testudinum; assembly: GCA_037157565.1. Classification (NCBI taxonomy): domain Eukaryota; kingdom Viridiplantae; phylum Streptophyta; class Magnoliopsida; order Alismatales; family Hydrocharitaceae; genus Thalassia; species Thalassia testudinum. The sequence goes on from JAZHRO010000007.1 coordinate 55,083,191, forward strand.
CAGGAAGAGGAAAAGAATAGAACCTACGCCACACCTCATTAGTCACTAGGCACGTGCTAAAAAGATGTCTGGTCCTCCTCAAAGCCACAAAGGGGGCAAGGCGTGGTGTCTACCCCGAGGGTCCTCCTCCTATACGACCCAATGATCAATCCTCCTCATTTGGCCAACCAAGGAAATATCTAAACCTTCAATGGAATCTTCAATCTCCAAAGGTGTGCGCATACACATTGATGATCATCACTGTCCTGCACATTAGAAAAGACTTCATATGCACTACAAGGGGCATAGACCCCTTTCCTCCAAGCAAATGTATCCAGCCCCTCTTTTGGCCTGAATGCTGCTAAGGCTAATCACATAGAACTCGCCTCCTCATCTGTTCTAGTGACACAGCTATCATTAGGAGAGGGAATCTCCCACTCTTCATCATTCGGATACCACAGATCAGCCATAGAAGCCTACTTCATCTCAGAAGCCTCATACACGTGAAAAAGTGTCAATAAGGCACCCAAACCACTCCAATCATCCTCCCAAAAATGCAGCATCTCCCCACAACCAAGTACCGGCTTAAAAAGATCCCAATGCTCCAATAGAATCTTGGAGACAGAATCCCAGAAAGGAGAGGTAGACTCCTAGTGCACCAAGCCTGTCATCATGCCATCCATACCCCCATAGGAGTCTCTAACAATAGTTTTCCACATGCCTTCATCCCCTCGTAAGATAATAATGCCCCACTTGAGTAGAAGGGAGTCTCCAAACTCTCTAAGGGATCTCACTCCCAAACCTCCCCTCTTCTTTGGGGTACAAATGGTTTTCCATTTAACAAGATGCATGAATCTTCCACTGTTCGAAGGGCCCTTCCAGAAAAACCTTTTGCACATCACATCAATTTTCTTCAAGACTGATCCAGGTAGCCTAAACATTGACAAGAAAATAACAGGAATAGCTGAGAGCACCGAGTTAATTAACAAGATTAGCCTACCATCTTTAGATAAAAATCTGCTACACCAACCCTCCATTTTCAAGGAGATCTCAAAAAGTTGGGTCTAGTCTTTTTTCTTCATCTTCTTGGCTTGCAGTGGTAAACCAAGATAGCAAATAGGGAGAGTAACTACTAGCATATGCAAGATATGGGACCACTCCTCCTTCCTTCTACACGCATCATCAAAGCAAAAAAGTGAGGACTTGGAGCCATTGATCTTCAAGCCTAAGATCTCACTAAATATGTCCACATAGTTAAGGATCTCCGCCTCATAACTTTCCCCTTCTATAAAGAAAATTCTATCATCATCAAACTATAATATAGAGGTTAAGGCCCTTTGGGAGGAGAGAGTATAACCGTGCAAAAAACCACCCGAGCATGCCTTGAAGGCCAAACATGCCAATGTATTGATTGCTAATATAAAAATAAGGGGCGGCACTGGACATCCCTGCCTAACCCCCTTATATGGTTGAATCCACTACCCCGTAGGACGTCCATTAATAAGCGGGGAGAAAGAGGTGGTAACACACCTCTCGATCCACTGTACCCATACCTCAAGAAACCCCCATTGTCTGAAAATCTCCCAAAGATATGCCCAAGAAACCAAGTCATATGCTTTGAAAAAATATACCTTCCACATGATGGCATTCTTCTTCCTTCTAACCCCCCTTACACCATCTCCTATGCCATAATGAAGGACTCCTGGAGTGATCTGCCTTTCAGAAATGTGGACAAGACTGGGCTAATGATATCTTTCATAACCTTTCTCATTATGTTTGCCAGCATTTTACCAATAATCAGATAGATTGAGTTGGAAAGCACTATGGGTTGAAAATCAGAAAGTGCTTCAGTCCCTGGTTTCTTTGGTAAAAGAAAACAGAGTGACCTATTGATTCTCTCTAAACCAAAGTTTCCCCTGTGAAACTCATCAAGCACTTCTAAAACATCAATCTTTACCACCAACCAAAATTCTCTATAGAACAACACCGGGAAGCCATCCGGCCTAGGGGATCCTTTTGCCTTCAAGGCCGCCACCACCTCCTCCTCTCCAATATGTCTGCATAACTATTGTCCCTCATCCACGCCCAACCTCAGCATATCTAAATTAGATGTCTCCACACTCCCCTCTGTCCTGCCTGCATCATGTCTACAAAATGTTTGTTGGCCGTATTAGAAATGTTAAGTAGGGAAGTGGCTACATGGTCATCATATCTAAGAGAGGATATGAGGTTATATCTTCTGCTTGCACTTGCTGTCATATGGAAGAACTTAGGATTGGAATCCCCTTCCTTCATCCACAACTGCCTGGACCGCTGGTGCCAATCATTCTCCCTCTGTAGATCTTCCTTTGCAATAACATTTAACAGTTCCTTGCAATGCACCCTCTCTTCTTCATTCAGCCCCAACAACTCCTTCTCGTCCAATCTCTTCACCCCATCCATGGCATCCTTCCTCTTTTGTGCTTTCAAATTGCCTAAAGTTCTCCTATACTCCAACAACAGAAAATGCAGCCCCCTCAATTTAGATGCCAACCTCTGTGTAGTCATCCCACCATCCTCTTAAGCTATCCACCAAGAAGAAACCATATCCTTAAACCCCACTTCAGTGAACCAAGACTTTTGAAATTTAAAGATCCAGCCTTCACACCTTCCCCTCTCTCCTAAATAAGAGGAGTATGGTCAGAAAAGGGGTACCTCAAAGCTACAATGGAGGCCATGTGAAAGGATTCCATCAACTCCGCATTGCATAAGAACCTGTCAATCCTAGACATCTGGCCACCACCACCCCTCCACGTGAAGCTAGCCCTTAAAGAAGGAAGATCAACCAACTCCAAGTTAGAGATGACGATCTAAAAGCCAAAGGTAGAAGAGTCTGTCCTCCCGTCTAGACAATCATCAAAAGATAACGTGGCATTGAAATCTCCCCCCAAGAGCCATGCCACCCCCTGCACCCATGTAGACATGTCACACAGCTCTTCCCATAGAAGCAATCCCTCCCCCTGATTGCATGGCCTATAAACTGATGTAAGAAAGAAACAAGCACTGTCTACCATTCTGGTGAATCTACATGTGATAGAAAACTGGCCCACTTTTGTATCTTCTAGCTGGAGCACTGTAGGCCACCATCACATACATAACCCACCTGCTCTCCCAATGGATGGAATGCATCTCAAAGTAGCCTCCCTAGACCCCAATAGAGGTTGCCACAAATCACCATCTTCCCTCTCAATATGAGTATCCTGTAACAATGCACAATCAATCCCCCACTCCCTTAGATACTTCGCTAGAGTGCCCCTACTCATACAGTCCCTCAGCCCCCTCACATTCCACGCTAGGATCCTCAGCATAAGGACTCACCAATCCCCTTCTGTACACCCTCCTTGTGTGACACCTACAAGGCCTTGGTCAATTGATTAATGTCCTCATGCACCGACCCACAACTTCTAAAGTGATATTTGCCCCTTCCTGAAGTTCCCCTTGGTGGGCAAAGTAGAGCCTACATTATAGCTTACTTCTGCCAAAGTAGCGAAAACAAAAGTCACCCCCAATCTCAGTACATGGATGAGGATCCATCCCCTCTCTGAAGGAAGAATCATACACCTCTTTGCGAATCACAATGGTGCCATCTTCCCCATTGACCATCCTTCCCAACGACCCTACCTCAGATCCCTTCTCATGCTCCACCACTGACTCGTCAACCACCTTATGTTTCTTCTACTCATTGCCTTTTGACACATTTTCATCTGTAACCGGATGCCATTGCATAGCATCCCCCTTCTCTGCTGCAGAAGCATTCCCCATCCCTTCCTTACCACTATTTCTCACAGGAGGACAAACCTTCACCTGAAGTTGGTGGAGCCAAGAAGAACCACCACATCTAAGGACCACTCTCTCATAAAATGACCCCCAATGTCTAAGATGCACATCGACCCTCACCATGCTTCCATCTCCTTCTCATAGGCCTACAACCACACCCTCCTTTAGTGATGCAAAACCCGCCACAATGCTAGAAACCACTGCACTGGAACACAAGTGCAAAGGCAAACCAAAAATCTCCACAACACCATCACGTTCGAAAATCCGTTGCGGCGGTCTCTCATTCAAAGCCCCATCAAACAATGAAACCAATTGCCAAATCACGAAAATTGAACCAAACGACGATGACTAAAATTTGAGAAGATCAACATCCACATTCTCCAATCAAAAACAAGGAACATTGATGGGTTCAACACATAGATCTTCCACAGAGGGGATGAAAGGGAGAGAGATCTTACAAACCCTTGGAGATCATCCAAGGAAGGGGCACCAACTATGATTTCTCCGACGAGGGCACCGTGGAGATTAGCCTCTGCTACCAAGACTTCCTGTGAGAGGGGAACTTCCACGTCTAGGGAGGTGGGTGTAGGCGGAGGGGGGGAGGACACCTCCATGCAGAACCACGTCGATTTGGTGCATGCCCATCATGTTGATGTGGAACCCCATGGCCAAAAGGTTCCTCATCCACATGCCTCCTAGGGTTTGGTTCTCCTCCTCCATGTGTTTGGAAGGCCCACCCTTCCCTTCATTGGTTGCACATGGCCTCCTCCAGAACGTGCTTCTTCTATGGCCAAAACCCCTACACTCAAGGCATACAAGGCCATTACAACACCCGCAGCCATGTGCCCTCTCTCCCTACATCAAAAGCAAACCACATCCCCCTCGCCCTCCCTTCCTCCTCACCAAGCCCTAGCATTGCCCACCTTCTCCTCTCTCGGCCTCCTCCCACCGGTTGGAAACCCACGCCCTCCTCCACACCGTCACCCCTCTACCCTTCTCCACTCTCCCTCCGTCACCATCGTAGTCGCCATTTGTTGCTGATGTTTCTTTTGTTTGCCTGGAATCAGGCCTCCACCTATCATTTCTTCAAATTGGACCACTCATCAACTGGAGCAATCGCACAGCCTCTATTGGAGAATTCTTATTGTTGTGACTTGGAATATATGGAAAGAAAGGAATCAGAGGAAATATGGAGGGATCCATTCTTCTTCTTTGTTAATAATCATTCCATTAGAGAAATAAAGGATGGGATCTAAACCCTAGTAAGCTATTTAGAGTGATTAGAAATCCTATTACGATTAGGATTCTTGGGTTTGGTCTAAATAATGGATTGGTCTATTTACACTGCATGTCCCTAAATTATGTTTTCTCATGGAACTTTTCCTATGGAGCTCAAATTTCTGCTAAATAAGATTTTTTAGAAAGCTTACGGTGAGAAAAATCCAACAGTTTCATATATAACCTATTTTCGATAGGTTTAGTTGAGGTTTAACTAAAAATACAACTTTTTGCATTTTACAAGGTGCATTGACCTGACTAATACCTGCTAGGTACGCATGGTCTCATTATAACCCAGTCAACTCCATAATGACTCGGGAACCTGTTTGAAGTCTTTACACCAATACTTGGCTTCTAGATTAACTCTTTTATCAATTCAACAATCCTAATCTCAAGCCCTGGGGAAGCTTAACATCTCCAACAACCCACAAAAAACCCACCTTTTATCAAGTAAGCCAAGCAAGAAAATGATTAACCTTGGAAGGAAGAATTTACTTGAGAGGGTTGTTCTACTTGCTAACTTGAACGAGAGTGGGGCAAATCTAAACTTTCATAAATTTAGGTAGGATCCAATTATAAAGGAAAACATGAGCGTGGATTTAGTGTGGGCCAAGTGAATGGTCAAAGAAGCATCTAGGTCAGGTATCTAGGTGATGTTGGCAAAAACTCCTAAGGGGGGAAGAAAGTAAGAAATCGAAAATGACTTGGAAACGATCTCTCAACCTTTCCTTAACATGTTTAGCCTTTTTGACCTTATGAGGATACCCTTAGAGTTAAGTCGGACAAGTTCCCATCATGTTGGGAAAGCTTGGACAACTCTCTTAAATTAGGAGAGAAGAGTTGCCAATGGTTTCTCTTTCTTACCTATAGGTTCCATGTGGCTAACATGAGATTTGCATAGATGGTTATTAGAAGACAAGGAAGAGATCCCATTTACTTGAAGAAGGAAAATTGAGACAAGAGAAAGTTTAAGGAAAGTTTGCCTCTATATGGAAGCCACCGTCCTTCCTTTTAGGACATCATGCCACCTGGCAAAGGCATTGTGCGTTGCATCCAATTTTTTAGGACCTCTTATTGGCTCTCCACATCATGCAAAGAATGGATTAATCCACCTTGACAATGAAGAGAGACTGCCACCTTGATGGAAGATGAAATAATCTTAATGCATTAATCCATAGTCAACCATTCCCCTCTTATTAGGCTTAATAATTTAGCTTTTCATTCTTTTCCAATGTAACACAATAGATTTCATGTATAAATACCAATCGAGAGACCCTAAGAGATGCAAACTATACATGCATATTTATGCACAAGGGGATAAGGAAGAAGAGAGGATGTGCATCTTGTAATTGACGTGTCCATAGTGAACAAAGGATCAATCTACGTTAGAGGACAACTTAGCTAAAGCTTTCATGTTTTTTGCTCCTTGTCTTCCTCTTTTCTCCCTTATCCTTCTTTAATTGGTAAAGAGTCGAGTGATCTATGATTTCTTGCTACAATGGATCACCTTGTGCACCCTTCAAAGGGTATATGGGGGGAGGGGTGAATAATTTCTCAAATACCAAGAACAAATGCTGCTAAAGCAATATTCCATAATTCACCATACCATATTCACAAGCATTCAACTGCAAGATGCACAACTAATTTTATATTCGTCCACCTACCTTTTAGGGTATATCCCGTGCTTAAGATTGGACCACCCAAGTTTTCTACCAACTAATCATTTAAAGTGGGCAAAGTTCAAACCAAAACACTCTAGGAACAACCCTTCTAAGAGTGAGTTCTCCCTATTTTTTTTAGAACTGTCCTCTCTCAACTAGAGTACCAAATGCCAGTAACAGAATAAAAATATTCAACTTATACAAGCAACTACTCTAGTCTTATCTCCAATATCAAAATAATAAAAAATGTTAGAGTAATAAATTGGATAAGAACCTAAGGATAACCAAAGTAACTTCCTAATCAAAAGATTGTTACCAATACTCAAGCACATGAAGAGTAGAATCAAAGCAAGGACCTAAGAAGAATACAACTCTAAGATTGGAATTGCCCTAGCGACATTTCAGATACATGTTTCAAAAGTAGAAGCTCTCCACCAATCTTAAAAGAGAATAATAATTTATGCACTAGAATAAGATACAAAGATAAGAAATGAGCTTTTCTAGGGTGCTTTTCCTCATTATGTTGTACGTTGAAACAGGAGGAAATGGTTTCTATTTGTAAATGAAATCCTCCTCTGGGAAACAAGGGTTTGCCCCTCCTACAACTAGAAATCATAAGTAAATCAATTTTTGTCCAAAACATTGACATATGGTTACAAAGGGTATTAATATGACATCAAATAGAATCCATCTCAAGTCAATAAATCTTCTCAAACTACTAGTTGTTGCTGTTAATGAACCACATAAAATAGGTTTAATCAGTTGATTCACTATTGAACCAATTGGAAATGTTCTATGCTATAGGAGATTGAGTTCTTTTTCCAAAAATAGATATTAATAGGTATTAAAGTAAATAGGTGTCTGATTGGTCTAAGTGGTTCAAATAATAAAAAATTTAAGAGAAACAAATAGAGATTCTAAGAATTTTTAAATTGATCAAGAAATTGATCAATCCTCTTGGACTTAATATGTGCTAATATCTTAATTCAAAAATTCTAATCCTTCATTTGTCTTGAGCTCCTTAATCTTGATGTTGAGCATTGTGATAACTACCTGATTGTAGTCTCATTCTATGCATAACTTTGCTAATTTCAAGACATTTTGACAATAAATAATCATAATTAGCACATATTTGGCTTAAAAGTTCAAGTCCCTTTATTACTTGTGGGATAGGGAGAAGAGACAATTTTTCAAAGATGGAGAATGAGAGCATTGTAGAGTAGTCTAAGAGAATATGGTCTAAAATATTTATGGAGGAGGTATTATAGAGGAGAAATCCTCTTTGTCTTCCTATATTAATTTCCATTCATTTTGACCCTAAATATACCAACAAAGGCTAATAAAGCCCACCAAAAGCCCAAATTACACCTTACCTTAATTACATCTCACCCCTACCCTTAACACATATTTACCACTCATGAGACCCTTGGATGTCCACTTTAACCCTTTCTCAAGCAATATGCATGTTGAAGAGATTTCACTCTCTCTTTCAACAATTATATCCAATCAAGAGAGAAATCCTAATCCTAACTCCAAAATTCACAACATAATAAACCTTTAGTATTTTTGCCATAACTTTCTCATTCATAGTCCACATTGAGTGATTCAAGTTTCATTTGAAAGCTAATTTTAAGGGCAACAACTTTGTTTTATGCAACTTGAGATTTGGTATAAAAGAGGGACAAAGAAATGAGAAAAGTTGTGGCTACCCTAGAAGGTTGTTGCAAAACCCTCTATAAATATCCTTTCAGGTCTCCAACAAAGGGAGCCCACCTATGCTTCAGTTCTACATTCTCTTTGAGTCTTTGCTCTCTCTGGCAACATGGGAATATTATCACATTTTCTGCCTCAATCTGCGTGCACACTACTACATCGGGATTAGATTGAAGGTGTCCACTTCGAAAGTGGGCGATATCCACATTGTTTGTGGTTATCCAGTTGACAAATAGGTTCTCTAACATATGTGCCAAGGGTGACGGATGCCATTGTTGAAACATCTCATAATTTGGGAGTTGCTTTTCTTGCTTTATTTGGTACTCTTATTACTTGTGTACTATGATGTTATAGTCATTGCAAGTTTATGCATCGGATTCATTTTCTTTATCTCCCTTGATGCTTGGAATGTCATAGTTTGTTGTATCACGAATCGTGTGTGGAAGGTGGTTTACTTTGTTTTTACTATTTCCTACCCGTCGGTTGAACTGACATAAACCTTTTGTACTTTTAACTTTCAGTTTGTTATGTTCACACTCGATGTCCCATGATGTGTTCGTAGCAAATCATACAAAGTTCTAAACCTTACAAAGGTTTAAACATGAAAATTTGTGATTTCAAATGTCAAACTATGGATGGGAGAGAAGTTTTTTTATAATCTAGGCGCTATTTAGGATGTTTAGTTGTTAGTTAGACTAGTTTAGGGTCATTGGATCTTATTTTGCAATTTGATTCTTGGATTTGTAAAACTCAGGAAATCTAGTTGATTTTGTGCACATTATTTCATATGCATAATCTTTGCATAAATTTTTGCTAATTTTTCTTTAAAACTTGATCAAATGAATTTCTAATGCCACTGAAGTCATGTAAAAATCATTAGGAAAAAAGACAAAATTTGCATAAGAGACCTATATTTAGATTCACGTATAGATTTGATAGGCCAACTTTCACAAATTACTATGATTTGTGTGCTTCATGGATTTCAATGAAAATTTTTTGTTTGATTAGTGGTTTATCCAAGTTTGTCTGTAAAATTTATCAATTTTTTATATAAGGATTTGACTAGGTATCTAGTCATGTTTTGTGCAACAATGAAGTCTAAAAGTGGCAATATTGAGGCAAATTTGTAACTTAATTGCATGAGTGTCTAGATCAATAAAAATTTATTCTAATTGGTTGATTAAGTTTTAAAAAAGTATTTTCAATATAAGCTACCTCCTCGTGAGATCAACTCATGCTTTCCCTACCTACTTTAGTCAAGATAAGTTAGGAATTATTTAAATTGAGTGCAATAATGACACGTGTTTCTCATTTTCAAATGTCTTAATGGTAGTTTGAATTTTTTCAAATGCATTTTATCCTCAACTATTTAACTCATGTTGCTAGGTGACCAACATTTATCCTCAAGTGAAATAATTGTATGTTTATTACATAATGCTTTTGATCAATCACCCTAGATCATAGTTGCACCACAATCTTTAGAAATTATCTATCACATAAGTTGTCACGTCAAGGTCATTTTACCATGAATATATACTTCGTAACACCGAAGTTGTTTTCTTTTCTAATTTTAGCATTCTTCCATTTTCAAAAAAAATCAAATCACTGCATGTTATTTTAACACCTCCACCACCACTTGCAACAACAATAGTTGAGGATCCTCCTTTACTTCATCAATAATAGCTAAGGTTCCTTTGCTAGCAACAGCAACAATGGTTAAGGTTCCTTAAAAGCCACCTGGGGTTCCTCAACTAATCATTGTTCACCCTCTACCACCGAATGATCCTAGAAGAGTAGGTGACAACCCTTCACCACTGCTGCCTGATGATCTCAGATAAGCAAAGGTTAGTTTTATAGGTCTCTGTAGCAAAAGGAGATGACAATTCTTCGTTAAAAGCCCTCGATGATTTTACTACATCACAATTTGTAACTTCAATGTTGGAGTTATCTACAATATGTTGCTTACGCTAGGAGCAACTGAGAAAAAATAGTCTAAGGAAGCTTATTTAGAGAAGGGGTCTCACAGGTGAGTAATTGTTAACATTGGCAGCACCAAAATTTGATAATCTTAGAGATGGGATTGGGTCATTAATTACGGAAATTGACTGCGACAGATAGTTGTATCCTATCAATTATTCATAATCCTCCAGGTAATATTAACAGAGGTGAAATAAAGATAGGTGATTATTTAATTTGAAACTTCATTTTTACTATGAAACTTTAGTCATTGTATAGAACTTTTTGTATAAAGGATGGCCATATTTTTTAATGCATGCCTTCATGTTTGAGTGTGCTTCGTGTTTTTTAGCTCGAAATTTTCCCAAAGGATGAATTGGCATCCAGAAGAATTTAAATAATCTGTTACAATTCTTTGACTATGTAATTTGAGAAGCCACCAAAGTGTTCCTCTCGGCGTGGAATTCAATACAAAGAAGGTGCTCATGAAATTATGAAAATTATGAGAAGGCATCCATTTGCTACTTTGAACTGTTGTCGCAATTTCTGAAACTCGTCAACAAAAATTGGTTATATATTAGTGGCTTGCCTCTAGGAGTGACGGGTTCTGCATAAGTATTTTAATAAGACTTTTTCGAAGGTAAAGGTTAAATTTTTTATTTAACACCAACCAACATTACAACCTGTTACAAATGAGCATCCCTTGCCGCCATATATAATAATATGAGTAATGGAAAATCTAAGCAGTACATGGGAACGTGCGTAAATATGTATTATATTGAAAGTACACATTAGGAGGTGAATAGTTTAATTGAATAAAATATAAATATATAAAGAAATTTTAAATTACAATCACACAATTGATATAAAAATTTTTAGGTGGAAATCTCAATTGAGTAAACACCATCACCTAAATCAATCCGACTTAGGATTTCTGATCACTAAATAATCAACTAAACATAATCTATACTATTTTAAATGAGGGTGGCATTCCTCAATTTACAAACCCATCTCTAATTCATAAATGGAGGTTTTACCCTTCCACTGGGAAGAGAAAGGGACCCAATAGGCCAAGAGACCCTAGTACAACAATATAAGAAATTGAAAAGAACTAAACACAAACTATAGAGCTCCCAACAAGATAATAATTTAACTCTAGATACTATAGGAAAGAGAGACTCCCTGAGATGGTCACAATAAGGAGTTTAGCACAATAGGGTGATTACCCAAGAGAGTGAGTGTAGAGTAGAGCTTGGGCAGGGAGTATATGGAGCAATTTTCAGTGGAAAGATTGATTTCTATCTCCAACGGTATGTCCTTGCTTAAGGGATGCTTAAGCCTATTTATAGAACTCAAGAGAAGGTTTAAGAAGGCTTGGGACAACTGTTCTAGCCATTGGAATAAAATCCAAAAAGATTCTAACAAAATCTCATTAAGATCAGGGAAATAATTAAGTATGACAGCATTATTGGATGTCTGCCTGGAAGATCAAACATCTAATCCTAGTGTATAAGATGTCTGAAAGAAGAGTTAGACGTCTAATGTCAAAAGAGGTTGTTATTGACTTCATTTGGACTTTGTACAGGGATCATAGTCCTATTGGTTGGACATGTGATGTGGGTATATTAGACATCTAAAACCTAAATTAGGCATCTAAAAATTGAAGGGAAGGCTCCTTGAACTCTTCCTGATCCATTGGATCTTTTGCAAGGTTCTTGTATCTAAGTGCTAAACATCTATAGGATATCTGGTAAACCTACCAGACATCTGATGATAATGATCATTCTCAAGAATTGATTTTCTGAGAATTTGACGATCATGATTAGCCTAACAAATCATACTTTGGGTCAGAATTAGCCTAACATATGTCTCTTTATTGAATGTCAGGTAAGGCTCTAGACGTATGGAAATATTAATAAAATATTGGTTGATCATCTCTTAAGGGTCTTTAGAGGATTTTCTCCCAACATAACTTGATTTAGGTCAAGTTTAAGTCCAACGATATATGCTGAAGACAGAACTTGTGAAGAGAGACTATTTCGACATTGGACATCTGATTGTGTTATTAGACAACTTAAAATGTGATATCAGGCATATGATGTATGTGTTGGACATCTAATCTAAGTGTATAATTTGGAACTATGTTATGATCGAAATCCATTATTTTTTCCTAAGTGTTGAGTTATTATAGGTGAGTTTCCTAGATCTTATTTGGGCTCTTTTACAACTCTTCTAGCCTCAATAAAATAAAAAATATAACTCTTGATATTGATACAAATAAGCCTACGACTTAGACCATACTCTTATCTTCGTGTCTTTTCCTTGAAAGTCCACATTGTTTCTTGCAACTTGGGATCAATTTGAAAATAATCATAGAAATTTGATCTCATTTTTTTTTCATAAGTTATTTTGTAAAATCATCAAAATAATTATTAATGAGAGGTTATATTAACATTTATAAGGGTTACTAGAAGAATGAAATGTAGATTTCATCCCTTCTCTACGCCCTCAATCCCTCCCCCTCTCCCTCCCCTCAACACCAAAAGGCACGAAAAAATTCTATGCCCATCTCAGTCCACTACCTTTCAAGCAGAAGGCACAAAAATTATCCATGTCGCTTGAAATATCCTACCTCACCACAGAAGAGGCATTGTCTCAGAGAGAAGGAACCCACGACAGCACATTCTTGCACGTCGTTTCCCCTTTCGACCTTTTCCAAGCTGTTGATGAATAGCAACCATCGCGGACTAACGAAGTTGACCCCTTTCCTTTCTCGAGGAAAGCACGGTGATCGATCGGTTTGCAAGCAAATTAAAATAGTATCGCCGTATTGGTGGCATGCACCGAAAATGATCAATGTAAAAGAAATATACCGACCACGTATAGTGGGTCGGGTTAATCTACAGTGAGGCACTAATGTATCTCATTCAATCACAAAAGATGAATTTCAAACGGTCCATAACATGCGTCCACACGCAACTTAATGGGAGAAAACAGAGTGAAGGAGACGAACTCGTCGAATACGATGAAGGCACGAATGTGGAATCACATGCATATCCACGCACTATCACCGTGTGGGTCGGAGTGCACGCGATAGGGTCAAAGATGGCGGTCAGCCTAGCTAGCCGGACGAAGGTCCGGTGAGCTGCAACGGTCAGTGTTGCCGGTACGGTCTTGGTAGTGCGGAGTCGAAAACGATCGAAAGAGTCAATGAAGTGGTGCGAGAAAGTCGAAAACGACGAGGGTAGAGTACACACGAGGGTGGAGTAGGTGATGCCTCATGCACACAACAATACTCCAGCAAGGGGAGGGGCGGTAGCAGTGTAGCTTCTCTTGCACGGAGTAGACCGACAGCCGTCGCGAGCATGGAAAGGGGGTGGTGAGGTGGTATCGCTCCTATGCTCAAGGTGGTCGTCGGTTGGTGGAGGAGCGGTGTGAGCGAGAGTGGTGGTGTTGTGACCCTCCTGTCGCTCTAGATAGAGAGGGCTCGGTGTCGCGGTGAGTGCGTTGTCGCAAGAGGGAGCGAGAGAGGTGAGAACGAGAGTGGTGTGTGTCACGTGATGCTGAGAGTGTGTGGGGAGCGCATGGTTTTTACGTAGATGGGAAGGTGGTGGGAAGCGTTTCCTGGAGTTTGGAGGCTTTACGTAAAGTGAAAATAAATGGGAACTTCGAATGGTGAAGAAGGGCGTTACGAGGGTGAATGAGTGATCATTGGCCATGCATGGATGGGGTGGCGTGATCGATGGGATGTTAAAAATGAGGGCTCTGGTTGTGGGAAATTGACGGTGGTGGGAGGGGAGGAAGTACGGTGGGTTTTTTTTCTTTGGGGGGGGGGGGGGGATGAATAGAGGAGATGATATATATATATTTGGTGGAAAATAGAGATGATGGTCATAGGAGATAATGAAATTGGAAGTAGAGGTTCGGTGGAGCAAGGAGTGCTGTGTACGTGGATTCCAAAAAATATGACCCTGCATTCAAATATTTATAATCAATATTAATTGGGACAAAATTATTTAAATAAAATAACATGCACCTAGTGTTGGGTCCTTTTTAGTAATCAGTTTCACTTTAAACGGTGTATGTCTGAGGAGAGTGCCAAACTCTCAAGATTTACTATCAAATTTGGTGAGTACCAGATGTAAAAGAGTTCTCTCTCTCTCTCTTTGCGTAACCCTCTCTTTGAATGACTTTCGTTTATATAGGCTACGCAATCCTTGATCGTGGAGGTTGTGGGTCCTCAAACCACAATCCCATGATCTAAGCAATAATGAAGATGTGACCCATAATTGTCACGCCTATTTGTCATCCAAGTGGATGAAGTGAGTCGATTTATTGGTACTTGGGTGAAGATCTGGTTCGAGTAGACAAATCTGTCTAGGTTGCCAAGCAGGTGGGTGAAGACCCGCTTGTCAGTATCTGAACCTAGCCATACCACCGGGTAGGTGAATTTTCAGACTTGGTTCATGAGCTTGTTTCCTCTGTGAGCCCTTAACAGTTAGGTCCAACCGAAAGGATTTTTCTTCCCTCATCAGTTGCCCCCACTCTCTTTGTCAGCTTAGGCGATGGAGAGAGTAATGCTCATCCGTAGGAAATAAGCTTCGTGCGTATGGTGCTCCCAATGATAGTTCGGCTATTCTTTAGGCGGCTCGATCATTTCAGGGTAAGTTAAGGTAGTTGGAATTATTGTTCGTGATGGTGGGTAGGGTGCTGCACACCAGAAAGTGATGGGCATATCATCGCCCATTTGTAGGGAGAAATAGGTACATCTCCGCCTAATTTCCCTAGTAGGTTTTTAAAGCCGTCATCCCAAGATTTAGTGTTGTACGATGTAAGCATTGTCTAGCGGGTGATGGCCAGTCATCACAGGTTTATGTCTGTCGTTTGGCAGTGACAAGACGGGCAATAATTGTTGTAATGATGAAAATCCTCATAGAGTTAATTGGAATGGATCATGCAATTTTCGAGGGAGGGGTATCTCGGGGTAATGATTCATTTGTAGGAGCATTAACTGCCTGTCATGATGACAAGAATCGAAAAGGTTGAATACCATGCTTGTCGAGGTTATAAATATGAGGGGTCAGTAAATGCCCTTGCACCCCTATTATAAAACCTTTAAGCGACCTTAAAAGAGATCTCTCTACTCGGAAGGAGAGGTTGCCAAAGGAGACAGTGTTCATCTTCCTGCTTGAGAAGATGTCTAGAATCGTGGGAAAAGGTGAGTCCACCTCGCCTTCGGGTAGATTGTGTGGCAAAACATTAGCATTATATACCTTTAATTCCAATTTTTGTAGCAAGTCGGCGATACATAGGTTCCTCAAGGAACACGGACTTGGGGAAGTCCGATTTCATGCCCCTGATCAGATCACTTGGTTGTGCTTTCCCGGCGATAATGATTTTTTTGTCATTTGTAAATATGCTATAAAGCATGGGTTAAGGGTGTCTTTAAATCCCTTCATCACGTCTTTTCTTTCGTACTACAAGCTTGCCCTTTTGCAATTGAGCCTGAATTGTTGGCTAGTTTTAAATGTTTTCTTTGTTATCTCCTTCCATTTGGGAATCTGTCCCTAAATGGACCTATTTCGCCTTCTTTTTGACTTAATGACCCTGAAAGTAAGAAAGGGAAGTCGTCGTTTGGGATCGATACCCTTTATAGACAAAGGACCAAATATAGGATTACAGACCTACCTAATAGTCTGAAAGGACAAGACCACCATTTCTTTTTCATCTGTAATGGGGAAAAACTAGAAGTCCCCAGTAGTTAGCAGAATCTGCCAGAGAAAGATTTCCCTCCAACCTCGCACGAGCCTGACCCAGATGCCCAGGTGTATGCCAAAAAAATAGTTGACTTTGGGACAACCGCCCACTTTCACCTAAGGCAACCAATCATTTGGAAGGTGCTAACCTGGGTAGCGGATTCGTATCCCACGGCATGTAAGTTAGGTATACTAACTTTCAATGGTTCAATATCAAAGAATAATTAAATAACTCACTTTTTTATTGATGGCAGTCTTCAAGAAATTCTCCCAGTGTGACCCACCAAAGAAACACAGTCAAGCTGCCAGTAGTTCCTCTCAGAGCTCTTGAGAGGAAAAAAGGAAGGAGGCAGCTAAAGAGTCCAGCGTCCCAGAGGAGGAGAACCTGCTCTGACCCTGAGGAGACATCCCGTTAACATTATGCCAAGGCGGGTTCGACCGGGAGTGCTGAGGCTGAGGAGGAAAGCGTTCCTTTCGCCACGTCAAGCTGATCGCAAGAAGCTGAAAGGCTTGCTAGTAAGCATGTCAGCTCTCAAAGCGGGCCAGGAAGCAGAAGGGGGGTCTTAAGTCTTCCAGCACCCATGCCGAGAGCCCAGAGTGCCTTCGTGTAGGTGGCAAGGGAAGCGGCGGAGTCTAGAAGAACATTTGGCAACTTCGCTTTCATCAGCCATACTATGGACAGAGCTTTACCGTTCATTGTGTTCTAATTGACCCCCGCTGCCAAGGGAGCTCTGGCGCCATAGGGCAGACTCTTGGGAGGGTCGAAGGACCTGTCTTAGAGGAAGGCCGATGTGAAGAAGGGGTAGAAGAGGCCCCCAGCCTCACACAGTCTCCTCGGTAGGGCCCTATAATACTTGATAGCCTGCCAAGGTCAACAGGGGTCCCTACAAAAGGCGGTGCAAAATCACCCTGACAACAGGGTGGAGGAGAAGCTACTATCGGGAATCAGCCACCAACAGAAGTTGAAATGTAGGTGCTGAGTAACTTGGAAGCTACTCTTACTTGGGCTATGCCTCCTCAAGGGAGGGCAAATATGAAGAATATTTATTTCTATTGTCTCCGTGTGGTAAAATGGCTTGAATCTTGTCCAGATTCTTGCTTCTTTTTTATTTTATTTGAATAAACTGTTATGTCATGATCTGTAGGTGGAAAGGATTAGGACAAATTTTGTTCCCAATGTCCTTTTGATTGAGACAAGTACGGGGACTAGTTCCACAGCACCTGGTCAGGTAGCTAAAAGAGCAACAGAATGGCTAGTGACTGCCATGGCAGAGGGAAGGGCCTTTACTTGCCAGATCACAAAAGCTAGTTCCGCCAAGGAAAAGGTGAAGAAAGTGGCAGAGGAAGCACAGAAAGAACTTCTCTCTCATACTAGCAATTTATCAGGGCAGTTAGAAATTGCCCAAAAGGGGGTGAAAGAAGCTCGCCTAGCATTAAGAGCCACAAGAAAATCAATTATCAAGGTCGATGACTACATAGGTAGAGTTCACCTGAAATAGCTTAAGAAGCCAAGTGATCTTGATAGCAAGGTAGAGTCTACCTACACCGATATCTCGAACCTGAAAGAGGAGGTGCAGGTTTTTAAGATCATTCACTCTTCCGTTGTCGACGAGTCTAAAAGGGCTTTAAAGGAAGAGCGCCTCCACCTGGCTAACACGATTGATGAACTCACCCAATTTAAGGTGACACGAGATGAGGCGGAGGCAAAGGATCTAAAGAGGCAGCTCGAGGTGGCTAAAAGGAGCATAGGAGAAGAATCCAAAAAAGCCTGCAAGCTTCAAAGTCTAGCTCGAGGGGAGATGGATCCAGAAATTATCATGGACTTTTCTACCAATCCATCAATGGAACATAACTAGAATCTCATAACCAACGAGGTAGGGAACTTCACGTTGGTGGCCGTACAGGCAATGTTGGAGGACAGGCATAGTTCAATTGAAGAGTTGTGCACTTGGTCGATTAACAAGCTCAATTCAGAGCATGATCGCCAAGTAAGCGAGAAGCTTATTGAAGATAATGCCCCTATATCTCCCATGACAAAGGACCAATACGCCAGCCCCCTAATAACAATCTAATTTATTACCCTAATTGGCTTAATCTAAGGCTAACTCCTTAGTAAAATCATGCATTAAGTATATAAATACTGCATGTAGAGCATGCATGCATATTTAGGTTTTGTGTTTATTTTATGCCTAATTATCTAATTTTAGACTTTTGTGAATAATGTAGGTACAAGATGTAAAGAATAACATGGAATCATGAGCGAAATGGAAGATAAAGCTACAAAAGTAGGAGCTGGTTGAAGAGCAAGACATGATTGAAGAAGAAATGAAGACTTAAATAAAGAAGAAGAGAGAGAAGGACTAGGACAACCTAACCCTACCCTTAGAACCCTAGGATACCCTTATCTTAACTCCTACCCTTAGGGTAGCTCAAATTGGATAAGTGAACTCAAAAGCCAAAATCATGGATAACACTATCCATGATCCTAATCCCTTATCCACAAAGTTGTCCTACTATCCAGGAACCTAGCCAACCTATCCTAGATCCAATCCCTAGCCCAAGAACCTATTTAGGTCCATGAGCTCACTTAATTGACTTAGTATAAGTCAATTGGGCTAACCTTAAGTCAATTGGATTCATGGAACCAATTTAGACCCAACCCACTAGAATTAGGGTCAACCTAACCTAATTAGGAACCTATTCTCACAACCTATATCTACAAAACCTAGCCTTAACCCTACCCAAATAAGACTCACGGAAATCCTAGCCTAATCCTCTTAAGTTGATGCCAACTTAAGAAGATTTTATCCTTTAGTAGCTAGCCAAGAGATAAGATCTTATCTCTTAGCAAAATTTTATCCCTTGGTAGCCACCTACTTAAGTTGCCTATTTTTAGAAAACCTTCATTCTATCATAACCCTATAACTTAGATCCTAAGGTCCCTATTCAACCAATCCTATGCATCACTTTCAATTAAATCTAAACCATCCAAACTAGTAACTCTAGGCACTCTAGATCAACCAATAGGAAGCCACTTAAATTTCTATAAAAGGACCTAGCTTCTACCCTCTAGAACAAAACTTAGATACCTGAAAATAGAAAAATAGCCACCATAGTCCACGCCCTCTATCTCCAAGCTCTCTCTTCAATCTTCTTTCCAGTACCCTAGATCTGAAGCTCTGCTGAGCTTCACACAAGTATCCCTCAAGTGGCTCCACAATCTTTCTCTCTTTTTCCTTCCTCTATTTTTCTATGTTTTTATTCTTATTGTAATCTCTGCTATAGATTTGATTTGTGAGACATTTTGATAGTAGCAATAAAGTTCACTATTCAATATCTTGTCTCTTTATGTGCTTTCATGAGGGTAGAATAAGTAGTGCGAAAGGCTTTTAAGAATCCTGATTTGCCTCCCTACAAACGACTTAGGACTTACCAAATTCTGATTTATAAATTTATTTGATTCAACGTGTTTTGCAACTACAACGATAACGCAAAAATCTCTTTTCGCAATTTTGCGTCGAACACTCCCCTCAAAGGGGGAGGTGGGGAAAGTAAGCCCTTCAGATAACTTGCTTGATAGCAAGGCTACCAGAGATTCTTCAAGCGGGAGCACCCTGATGATGGAGTCCCTAACGCCACCTACACAAACTATTGATCAACCTGAGGAAGTATAATGATGGCAATGTATTGTCTGTTGTATCATTTTCCTTTTTCTTTCAACATCAGACATGTATGGGAAATAGGAAGATGTATACATATGAAAGGAATGAAAAGAAGCTTTTGCCTTATTGACAGCGGATCAACACGATATGTAAATAGCACCTGTTGTAGTGCGTAGAATCGCTATCAATTTTAATAAAGTAACAGGATTGAGAATTCAAGTCAAATACAAGGAGACAAGAATCAAAATCACATGTGCAAATGAAAGTAAGTGTGCACTAATACTAAGATAATAGAGAGAGAGAGAGAAAGTAAGGGATAGAGATCATAAAAAAAAATACTTTTATTAATACTAGAAAATGTTTACAACTAGAGTTTTGAGACGCAAACTAGATGCTATTCTACTAGAACAAATATAAAGAAGATCCAGAGTGAAGTCACGGCAGTGGAGAGATCCGTTGACAGAGCTGGAGAGCATTTAGAGGAGGACGTCCAGTAAAGGAATGCTTGATGGAAGATGGTCCTAAGGGTGGACAACCATGGTGGAGTTCTAGATGTTCTACTTAGGAGGTGGTGGAAGAAGGTGGAGGAATTTCTAATTAAGAGATGCATCCAAAGCGGGGGCATGTCTAGTGTTTTTATAGGATAGGTAGAGACTTCCTATTGGTTGGTTTAGGTTACCTAGGATCAAGGATTTGGATGGTCTAGATTAGATCAAAGGGGATGACTAGGATAAGTAGGATAAGGACCTTTGGATCTAAAATGGAGGGAGGAGATAAGGTTTGGTTTTTGTTGGGATTGGATGGAGGTTGTTGCAACAGCCTTATAGGATTGCCCTCATTTGTCTCGAATTTTCAACTTTGTTTTGTTTCGAATTGCAAATTTCATATAAAATAAAAGTTGTAGCCCTCAAAATCTGCTTTTCCAATGCAACTTGAATCATTCAATTTGGATTTCAAATGCAAAAATTATGGCCAAAATACTAGACATGTGTTAGGCTGCTATGAATTTCAAGATTAGGAATATGATTTGATTTAGGTTTTATTTTTCTAAGGGATAGGACCTATTTTTGGCCAGCCATATTAGGTCTAAAATTAAGGCTCATGCCTGGTCTCTAGCTTGGTTAATTAGGTTAAGTAATTAGGCTCTAGGCTAAGGTTAATTAGGTTCCTAAATTAGGCTAGACCTAGGGTTAATTAGGTTCCTAAATTAGGCTAGACCTAGGGTTAATTAGGTTCAGGTCTAATTGATTCAACCCTCTTCCAAGTGAGCTCAATCTTGAATCTCCTATCTATAAGGCTCCAAATTACTTCAAATATGATACCTGCACATATCACACAAAAGACATTAAGGTACCAAATATAAGTTTGGGTAAACTAGTAGAAAAACCTAAACTTATGCAATATTTACAAAATGCACCTATACGACTAAACTGACCTAACTAAATGCACTCTACCCTATTCAACCCTTAGATCAGCATTAGTTAGGAATAATTAATGTGAATATATATAGTAATATCATATCCTGACAATAACGTCATCATCAGCCATATCTAGCTTTATTTAGTTATATTCCATTATTAAATGCTCCTCCATAACCACCAGAGGACCACAATTCATTGCATAATCATTCTGAGAGAAATACAATAAAATAAGGGTAAAACTACAATTTAACAGCATATCTCAATTGCAGAACAATCACGGGATTTCTCATGGGTTAATTAAAGGTCAAATGGTCTTAAATGTCTAACAAGTAGGTTTGTGCAGATAGAAACGAGTTTTCGCACACTTCGAAAATTAAATGATATCTATCTGAAACTCTAAAAATAGACCTGCTTGATTCACTGAGGTTCTGGTCAGGATAAAATTTACATAAATCCTCTAAAAATCATAGAAAAATATTCTCTAGGATTTGGTACCTTCAATTTAACCATCAGAACACGTCTTGACTCAAAACAGAGTTTCAGACAGACAGTTGCCCTAATTTTTATTTTTACATAAATTACCCAATCAAACTTGGTCAAAACCTAAATCTAACTTTACCATTGGATTCCTTGGGTTCAAATTATATTTTTACCAAAATTTGGACCCAATCAGAGATTGTCTTGACCTAGTTTGCAATTTGGTCCAGTCTAAGTCTTTTCTGTCACACACATGCCCTTAACTTTTGAATTCCTTATAAACAAGCCCCTATCTTTGTCGTCACTCTTTGCAAATAGGTCCCTCCACCATTATCACGGAGAAATCCTTCTCCGACAACCTTTGATTGAAGAGAACTCTAATCAATAAATCCCTTCCAAAATTGGAAAGGAGATTCCTTGAGAAGTTCTCTTTTCAACGCATCAAGCTTTGATCTCTATAACCTTCCCAATCTCTCATGTGAACGCATGAGATTCAGGTATCTTTTGATTTTCCAACTCCGGAGAGCTTTCCAAGCTCGCAAAGCTTGTTTCCCAAGCTAAACCAACTCCTTGAGGCCTATATAAGGATCCCCATGACAAACTGCTTTCCCAACACTCGAATTTGGCCTGGAATCCCTCTACTTCATCCCTCCTCTCTAGCCGAATAGCTCCTCGACGTCCGACGATCTTCTCCGACCTCCCTCGTTGTCCTCTCACAATACTGGCGGCGAGTTCTCCTTCCTCATCTTCCTCCGCGTCGTGCCATACAAGCCAACGCCTCTCCCTCCATCATCCTCGTCGTCCTACCCCCACCGGAGCACCTTCGTCCCCGGCGCCAACATACCCCCGGCAAACCAATCTCCCCCCTTTCATCCGTTAGTTTAGGACTAGTTTAGTTCCATTAGACTCTTAGGTTAATTCTCCCCCTCTTAACTCTTGTTTCGACCCCTCGACACCGTGAATCACCCTCGTCTTCTCCGTCTCCGACAGCTCCTCCAGCGAGGCCTCCCTGCCGCTACACCCCTCCATCCGCCTCGCCGAAACCCTCTACAACTCCGCCTTGACTCCATAAACCAAACCCCTCTTCTATTCCATCCTCTCGACCTCCAAGACCACCCACCAAATAAACCCACTTCCTCCGGCCATCTCCGCCTCCATCAAGCCGCCACACGCCTCGCCTCGCCACGAAACCACCGCCACCACCTTCGCCGTGCTTCGGTGAAGCTTTTGAGCCATTTGATTGAGACGTTTAGCCCATACTTTGTTGTTTTAGGTTTACGCCTTCGGCTGCCATTAACAAGCAAGCTCAAGCTCACTTGAAGCTTGCTCCAGCTCAAGCAAGCCCCAGGTCATTGCTCCAGGTGGTGCGGAATCAATCCCAGAATACGCCTAAGTCCTTGATTGAGAGCGTAAACCTCAGCCGCTACTCCAATTGAGGAGACCTCCACCTGCTGCCACGCACGAAGAAGAGGGTGGGATTTAGTCCCACCTCGTGAAGTGAAGAGGCAGTGTGCATGCATAAAAGGAATTTCTGCTTTAGCCTTATTGTCTCAAGTAACACCGAGGGTGAGGTACCCGCACACCCCTCATGCCTCGCCCATGACACTACTCCACATAGGCCTGGCTCATACCCGATTACCTGCTTAAGCTATACGCACACCTCAGTTGCCATTCATGGCAGGCAACCCTGGTCCCAGGTACGCGTTCACCCGATTACCTGATTAAACCTGGTTTGGAAGAGATAAGGAGGGAAAGGGAGAGAGAGAGAGCAGGGTAGGGGGTTTTGTTCTTCTGTGCATTGGCTAACACTTAGCAAGAAAAAAGGAAAGAAGAGGGCCTGTGCATGCTGAAAGGAAAGGGTTTGTAAAGAAGATCAGAAGAAGAAGAAGAGGAAAAGGCAGAGAAAGAAGAGAACACAAGAAGAAGAGGAGAAGCAAAAGAAAAAGGTAGAGAAGAGGAGGCTGAAGAAGAAGAACAGCAGAAGAAAATCAAAGAGGGATCACTGTAGCAACACACTTTAAGTCGTCTGATTGTAAAATCAGACGTCTAATTATCTGTTCCCTCATTTAATTATATTCAGTAAATTCTATATATGTGTTAGGCTAATAATTGGTGATCCAAATCACCATTATTTTGTCAAGAGTTCTTTTTATCTCCTCATATACTCATGTTATACATTGCATACTAGTTTTTGAGTAATTAATTGTGCTTATTTATATTATTTTGTTGAGATTAGCACGTAAATGCAATACTTGTTCCCTGTATTCGACCTCGGACTTCAATTCAAGTAATAAATTGTATTTGTTGACGAGCAACTTTGGTCTGTACTACAACGTATCAATCGTAAAACACTGATTTCGCGTGTGCAACATACCCCCATGCTTATCTTTTGCCAGTCCTCGAGCAAAACAGAGATGGACTACTTGAGAAAACAATATTTACATAAGAAATAGAATTCTGAGTTTTGAGATTAATTCAAATTAGAAATCTCCAATCTTGATTTTTTACCAAAGCGAAGGAATTATACACAAAACCTTAATGACAAAGACTCTACAGTTCTAAAGTATCGACTCAAATCCAAACCGCCTGAATCAAATCAGAATCTTATTAGCCATTGGACTTGGGTCACTAAAGTGACTTTCTCTAACTAAGTCGACCACCCAAGGTTCAAATTGAATGTGAGAAACAAGCATCTTATGTGTGATTTAATGCAACTCATCAAACGGGCAACTAAGTTGACTCCTAATATTCAATAAGACTTAGAATATTTCTATGCTCTCTCTAGGATAATCTTGTATTCGATTAGGCCATACTAGAATTTGGCAACTTTCTCCTCATCCGTTTTCTATCTTGAGGTCAGCACTCTAAGCGTATATCTCCTCGGCTGGACTCCTAGGTCTCTTGTTGGCTATCTCACTATGATTGAGATGCACTCGTATAGATAAGAGATGAAAGGGATATATATATATATTACTTTTTTTTCTTTTTTTTCTATTATTTTTTATAACTTCCTCTTACTACTCATTTTTCTGGGTTATCTTCTTTATCACACTCATTTTTCTAGGTGAGTGGCTATCCTTCATTTGTTCTAAATGCAACCTCTACAAACAGGAACAATCTTAAGAGTTAGAAACACAGCCAAGTCCTTTGGATCTCGTGCCCTAAGACTAAATCTTATCGACCACTAAGGACTCAACAAAATCGCCCAGAAGACGAGTCAGTGCAATGTGCAAGTGAAAATGCTTGGAACTCAAAGGTCATCTAAACGACAAGGTGGAAAGATAAGTCATTCACTCGTCATCCTTTTGACTTAATACTTTTATCATTTTCGGATCCTTTCAAGGACTCAAGAAAACAAATCCAGATTTTAGTAATTCTTGAGATAACTAAGTCAACA
The DNA here is from genome assembly GCA_037157565.1 of Thalassia testudinum. Taxonomy (NCBI): domain Eukaryota; kingdom Viridiplantae; phylum Streptophyta; class Magnoliopsida; order Alismatales; family Hydrocharitaceae; genus Thalassia; species Thalassia testudinum. Next base: position 55,108,307 of record JAZHRO010000007.1, read on the forward strand.
TATGACCTGAGGAGTTTAAGTGGAAAGACTTTGTTTGTACTTTTCCTAGAATCGGTAAATCCTCAAAATCAACCTTTTTTTTATGCTCAAACTCTAAAAACATTAATTTTTTTCTTTTTTTTTTTTTGAAAAGCCTTTTTTTTCATAAAATATGATATAAGAAGCAAGCTTTGGTATGCTATGTATAAAATTCTAGAGAAGAATAAGTGACTCAAAAGATTATCTACCCTCCCATGCCTATTTCATGTAATGTCCTTAATGTATACAATACACATAAGAAAAGAAACAGATATCACCTGATAACTCATGAGTTCTAGAAAACATAGCTCGATTATCTCCAGACCTGAATCAACTAAATCAAGATATAAGCTGATCTAATTCATTATGTTATCTCCCAATAAGCACTGAATTTTACGTCTACAGCTAGATGTAGTTCAATCAGTTAACCAATTTTTTGATAGAGAAATATTAATCAATTGGCCCCCACCAATGTAAGGTGTATAAAAGATATAACCAAAGAACTTAGATATGAGTTGTCCCAATAGATAAATCAACTGATAATGTAGCCCCACTACATTAGGTCGAGTGTAAGATAAATCATGAAAAGTATCCAATGGCTTTCAGTACTAAAGAGTTGAGGTGCATTAGGACTGAAGGTAGGTAACCCAAGTATAAAAGATGTGTGATTCATAAAGTGTTGAGCCCAATGGTAAAGAGATTTGAAGGGTGCAAATGTTGGGTTGTCTTGGATTTACAAAAATCAAATTTGCTTAAGTCATAAGGATTCTTATAAAGAGTTGAATGTTTCAAGAGTAGAGGCACCCTTAGATCATTGGTATCATTTCCTACAAAATTTTCTCTTAGTTTCACCACCTCATCTCTTTCTTCCTTGAAGTCCAAGTCTTTTAAATCATCAATGCTAAAATCAGACTTAGTTACATCAAATATGCAATCAAATTCCATAGAAAATGATTCAAGTTCAGGCTCATCTAGATCTAATGTAAAGGTGAAAGTAGTCATTAAAGGTTCATCAAGTTCAAATTGAAATCTTTGAACTTCGCGTACTTCAAGCAAGAAATTTTCCTTATAGTCAAATATGAATTTTTCAATTTCAGAATCATAAGAAATCTCATCCTCAAAGAGAAATGTCTCATATTCTGTTTCACTATTATATTCCTCAGATTCTGCCTCAAAATTGAATATAAAGCTTTCAACTTCGAAATTATCAGAAATTTGATCTTCAAAGGGAAATGCCTCATATTCAAATTCATCGATATATTTATTAGATTCCGAGTCTTTCAAAGAGACATTTTCAATTAGACCCTCAACCTGCTTACATTCTTCAATAAGCCCACAACTTTCATTAGACTCTTTAATAGCCTTAAAAAGTTTCAATTTCATGTTTTCATTGTTGAAGACTATTTGTATATTCCCATCTTTATAATCAATCAAGGCCTCCACAGTTGTTAAAAATGGTCTACCCAAAATAATCGGAACTCGTCTTAAATCCTCAGGAATCTCGAGATCTAAAATAGTAAAGTCCACTAAGTAGTAGAAATCATTTATTCGAACAATAGCATCCCTCAAAATTCCTTGTGGACTTCTTATAGATTGGTCAACCAACTGAATTTGAACCAAACAAGGTTCAAGGTCCTCGACTCCAAACTTCTCATAGATTTGTGTGGCTAATAGGTTGATGGAGGCCCCCAAATCAATTGAGGCCCTATCAAAGGCCACATCAGCAATCATGCAAGAAATCAAGGGGTTTCCTAGGTCTCCTTTCTTAGGAGGTAGGTCCTTCAAAAGTATAAGGCTAGCTTGTTCTAAAAGAATCACCTTCTTAAGAGGTTCAGTCTTAGCCTTATGCTTCTTAGTGCATATTTCCTTCAGAAACTTAACATAGGCCAGAATATGCTTGATGGCATCAAGGAGCAAAATATTAATCTGGACGTGTTTGAAAACTTCGAGAAGCTCCTCATTGCTAGTCAGGTTTTTCTTCTTCCTTTCTTTCTTTAAGGCTTCAAGGAATGGGACATGACTAGGAATTTTAATCAAGGGTTCCTAAGCCTTTTTTTCTTTTTCCTCAGGTACATTAATTAGGGTAGGCTCATCAGGATCCTGGTGGGTTGATTGATTTGGGTGCATAGGGCCCTGTCTGGTTGTACCACTCCTCAGGGCAATGGAATTAGCAGCGGCATTAGGGTTCATACCTTGAGAAGGATTGGGCAAGATAGGAGCTTGACAAAGAATAGGAAATCTGGGTGGGTTTTGAGGGGCAGGATTAACCACATGGGCTTGCCCCAGATTTTGGTGGAACCCTTAAAAGTTAGTCTAATTTTGTAGGTTCCTTGGGTTTGGTGCAAGCTGGGATGGGAGGGATCCTTGTTGCCTTAATTGATAAAGTTGTCCCTTAACCTCAACCATCTCCTCCTGATGTTTCTGGTTCAAGTTGCTAATCATTTTAATCAAGGTATCCATTTGACTAGACTGAGTGGGTCCAGGTCCAGGCTAATTGTAAGTTGGCCTACTATTTTAACCTTGATTATAGGAGGGGTTAACAGCTGGTCTGGTCTGATTCAGATTTGGGTTTTGATTGTGTCTATACCAAGAGAAGTTAGCATGATTTCACCATCTAGGGTTATAGGAATAAGAATAAGGGTCCATTTTGGGATATCCTTGGATAGCTTGTACGTCCTCATAGCCAGAGGGCATAGCAAGAGTTGGGGTAGAATAATCATGATAAGATGGATCAAAGGCCCCTCCTTGGAACGTAGTCAGCATTTGGTCCAGGTTCAATTGGTTCATAGGTTGAACCAAGTCAAGATTTGTAACGACCCGGTTCCCGAGCCCCTACGAGACACGAGAACCGGACCGACTCAACTAATCCCAAGACCTAGTCGACTAGTGAGGAAGTAACCAAAAGAGTAGTAAAATAAACCACATTCAACATGAATATAACTAACAGTAAGAAAATACAGCAGCAAGGAAAGAAACTACTACAGTATATACCACCACAACAGTAGAACAACATTCATAACATAATATGAACTGCAGGTAAAGAAAAGTACAACGGAAACAAGAACTACTAACTATAACAGAACAAAAAGAGGTACAAGAGAACAGTGGTAACTCTACTGGACCCTACTCGGCCCAGCGTCCACTGCAGCCGCTGACCCTGGCTGCTCAACACCTGGTCCTGAAAGGTAACGAGTGTAACACGTCAGCAAAATGCTGAGTAGAGTGGCAGCTAAACTAAAGAAACAGTAAAGTGTACAGTAGCTGTTTTAAATTTTCTTTCTTCCTTTATTTACGTCTTTCTATTGTTTCACAATTTATCTATTTCTCATATCCTTCACTTGATCTCGAATGTTCCTCGTGGGAACGATCTTGATTGCAGTCTTTTCCGAACAGTAGAAGTAGCACGTGGTGCTCTCCTGGTCGAGAGAGTCCCCCGTGGTGATCCTACTCTCAGTCAACCACCCCAAGGTCACTGACAGACGTAACGGTGACTACGGCACACGCGGTGAACGCACGGGTAGCTAACCCGCACTGGCACGCGGTCAGTCGTTTCCTTTAACGGGTGCGCCCAAAGCACAGCACGGAACCAGTACAGGGCAGAGCCCTCTCAGTAACAGGGGTCCAACCCCTCCACAGTAACCAAACAGGGGCCTTGCCCCTCCACAGTCCGCGCACCCTCGCCTGACTACCCTGGTTTGCCCCAGTGGGCCTAACAAGTCAGTGTGGGAGGCTAGCAGAACCCCGGGGCCCGTGGGGTAGCTAGTACCTCCCTACACTAGTAGCTCTCCTCGATACTACGTACACGAGGGCCAGCAAGTCGGTACAGAGTAGCCAATCATAACCCCGGGTCCCTGGGGCGGCTAGCTCCGCTCTGCACTAAACAGGGGGACAGTCGCTCTCCTTGGTACTCCGTACTCAAGGGCCAGCTCACTTCCCCAATTCTATCCCATTCACTTTCCAGGAGTTCTACTCCTAATTCCCCGTAGGGTTCCAGCTCTTTAACTCAGAACATCCAGGTTTCACTTTCCAGTTTCACGTTCTTACAATCCATATTCTCAATCACGTTTATTTATTCATAACAGGCAGCTGTTAATTCAATTCACAGGCAGCTAGTATTTCCTTTCCACATTTTCCAAGACTACAGTATTCATACATTCCACTAGTTTTCCCATCCTAGGATTCATGCCATATCCTAGGATCTATCATACAATCTAGTTTTCCGGCCCTAGGATTCATGCAACACCCTAGGAATCTACCATTCAATCTATTTCTCATTCCTAGGATTCATGCAATGTCCTAGGTTCTATTTATGGTTTCATAATTTAACAGATTATACTTAAAGCCACTCTACCAGGTACGACGGGAGTAATGGGAGCGTGATCGGGAATCCCGCATGCCTCCGCGACCCTCAAGACTTCAACGGAACGAGGTCCTATCACAAGGATCAAACACAAGGAGTGTCTCAAAATAGTGTATAGCTACTGTAGACGGGTAGAGGATTTAATTCCTGAAAGAACGCAACTCGAAACCCGGAAAACGGAACCCGAACGGGCCCTCAACGGGTCGAAAACGACGACACTGTGCAAAATCAGACGTCTGGAACTTCTTCCAGACGTCTTAAAAAGTGGATCAGAGAATTACCTTGTTCTGCGTGGTTTCTCAGACGTCCAGAAGCCTGCGGGGACGTCTGGCCTAGTTCCCAGACGTCCGATGGTCACCCCGGATGTCTGGAGGTCGTTCCCACCGTCTGGTACTACAGCCAGACGTCTAATTCGCGTTGTATGGCGAATCACCGAGCTTGCGCGCACCCAACTCTCTCTCTCAGTACGGTCAGTCGACAGGAAGGAAGAAGACGGAAGAACTCACCTTTCAGACGTCTGGATGGTCTTCTAGACGTCGCCCTCGCCGTCTGGTTATCAGCCCAGACGTCTGATTCTGGAAATGTTTCCAGAATCAGGCCGTGACTCGCCCTCCACTCGCAACGCCGCGCCTCATCGCACCTCGTGCGCCTGCTGCTCGGACCGCAGCAGTCCCCCCCGCATCGCCCCGCGCCCGCTGCGCTCCCCGCCGGCCGGCCCTGGCAACCCCGGCGAGCTCGCCCTCACGGCTGAGCGCCGCTCTCGCACGCAACACCTCCTCCGCGCTCACTGCGGCCGCCGCTGCCGCTGCAACCTCGCGCTCGCTCTCTCGCTCACTGTCGGGCACCTGGAGCTGAAGGAGAAGAGGAAGGAGATGGTGGTGACGGAAACGAGGGGAGGCGTGGCCTTTTAAGGCCGCGCGAGGAGGAGAGAGAAGAAGCGCGGCAGGGGAATCTGCAGCCGCAGAGGGAAGAAAAGCGAATATGCGGGTCTGCGCGCTCAGGCGCGTAGATGACCCGCGCGTGTCAAAGATAACCGATTTCCAGACGTCTGGAAACGATCCCAGACGTCTGGTCCGACGTCTGGGCCACCTCCCAGACGTCTTAAAAGACGTCTGGGGCGTGCGTTCGTTACAAGATTGTTCACAAACTCCTTTCCCAAGGGAGTCTGAGGCAGTGTAGGTGTAGTCAGTGTTCCCCTATCCATAGAATAGGTTTCTAGGGATATCCCTAGAGGTTTCTTAGAATTGTGGATGAGCTCATCCAATTTCTTATCCACCACTTCCATGCGATCTAATTTCTTAGCTATTATGTCCATGTCAACTAAGCTTAGATTAGCTTGGACCTCATATATTCCACCACAGGGTTGACTAAATTAGTTAAAAATGGTCATGGAGGCATGATTCAAAGGGTTCTCACTCAAAGATTAAAATAATTCAAAAGCACTCTCTTCATCCTTATTTAGAAATTTTCCTCCATGGGAAGCATTCGTAAAATTTCTAAGGTTATCATTCAAGCCATGGTAGAAGATTTAGGCTAGGTGCCACCTAGGAACCTCATGTTGTGGACACTTCTTAATAATTTATTAAATCTCTCCCAACCCTCATGAAACTGTTCCCTTTTTTGTTGTGAAAGGGTGATTATGGCTCTCCTAAGGCATTAGTCCTACCTATAGAGAAGAATTTCTTAAGAAAAGAGCATCTCAGCTCTTCCTAAGTAGCAATGGGTTTTCCTATGTTTCCAAACCAATGTGTTGCCTTATCCCTTAAGGAGAAAGGAAACATCTTCACTAAGACAATATCTAGGCTCACATTTCTAGGTTCTATGGTTTCAACAAGTCTGCCTAGAACTTCAAGGTGCTGGAAGGGGTCATCATTAGAGTTCCAATGGAAAAGATTTTGGATCAGGCTAAATCACATTGGGTTTTAATTCAAATCATCTCCCCCTTCAAAGACCCTAACAAAATATTCTACATGGGTGTAGAAGGGTCATAAAAGTCTCTAAGGGACTTGGGTGGTGGTGACTATAGTTGTGGTTCTTGGATCCATTTTAGAGTTTACGTAATCAAATGGACTTGATTTTGTTGAAGTCTATGATTAGACATTAATCTAGGCTTGGATTAGAGCAAGAGGGTCAAGATTTTGATTCTCAAGTTTTTCAAGAATTTCAAGTTGTTCAGGAATCTCAGGCATCTCAAGAATCTTAAGCATCTTACCCTTACTAGAATTAGCCATCCAGAATAAGAAAAATTAGATTGCCTTCTAGGGTTCCTCTCAAGTGGTTTAACCAACTCAAGCTTAAGAGATCTCCTACCAAGCATAAATAGAAGAAACCCAAGACATGCGAGGGACAACAGATGAGAGAATACTCACCCTCACAATACAAGCAATCAAGCTAGTCCTTATAGTGTAAACCCTAATTAAACATAATCCTGGCTCCCCAAAATACGACTGGATTAAACCAATCCTTGAATTACTTGGCTAGCCAGAAGGGTGGGACCTCCTAAGACACCCCACATGGTGAAACACCACTAGAGGTTAATGTGGTTACCGCACCGACCTTTCTTGTCACTGGTTGGCCCAACTACATAAGGCCTTGATCTTAGTCCAATATAACTTCAGGTTACTAAGTAGATTAGTCCTACCTAGGACACGTCTACTCAATTTTAGGCTTAGGAATGAAGTGCTTTTAGAATGTGATGAGTGTTAGTGAGGTATTGCCCTTAAAATTGATTTCACAAGTGAAGTGCACAATCAAATGTCCTCAAATAAGATTTTTATGATGAACTGACTTTTAGGATTGATCTTTTTTAAAGAGAGATTTTAGGATTTCAATGAGATAAAAGATTCAAGCTAGGTTCATGTGAAGGCACACAAAATGTTTCACAAGCATGGATGACAATATATTTCCTTTAGAGTTTATAAAAATATGAGTGCCTAATTGGAAACCTAAAAATTTTGACCTAGACATGCAGCTTTTAGAAGATGAATTACTTTTAATTATTTCAAGTAGTGTGAAACTATGGCTTCTCAAACAACACTAAATAGACAATCCAAAAAATATCTTTTAAAGAATTTTTCTATCCCTAAAAATATTTTTTTCATATCTTTTTGTGTACTGGGATCCAAAAGCCAGAAAAGATCCCCAGTTAATGTTTCATGTGAATCAAGTAGTATCATGCTCAAAATATTTTTTTCATTTTTTTACGCTGTTCTCAATTATCACAAGAATCCAACTCCATAAATTTTAAGTTAATCAGAGTTGTATAAAAATTCCTATGATTTTCAGAAGGTTGCAAATTAGGAAGAAAAATCAGGATGGATATCATTGTAGTCCACAAATTTTAAAAATTGAATATAGATCATATGAGTGCAAATTTGAACACAATCTTCCTTACTTCAATACCCGCGTCTAAGACAAATTTTATAATTTTTGGATAAATATAAGTTTGGGAAATGATTTTTGAAACTCGAATTAGTTAGTTGCCCAAATTTTAGGAATGTGGTTTTGACGATATCAAGGCATAATATCCACCAAAAGAGGTTTTTTTTTATTTTTTATGCAAACAACTCAAACAAATAACTATCCAAAGGACCAAGATAGACACCTAATCTAGATGGACAAATGAGAATTTTTTTTTGAATGCAAATCTAAGCTAAGTTTCATGAATGATCCTAAAGTAAGATGTAAAATCTACCTCGATGTCTCTACCTGCACTTTGCTCCGTTTCTACTGTTTGTCTACGAGATCCTCAAGAGAAATTCGTTGCCTCCCCAATAACGGAACCAAAAACTGACGGCGGATCTATGCAATTTATAAATAGTGTTTGTTGTAATGTGTAGAATCACTATCAATTTTAATAAAGTAACCGGATTGAGAGTCTGGGTCGAACACAGGAAGACAAGAATTGGAAATCGCGTATGCAAATGAAAGCAAATATCCACTAATAATAAGATAATAGAGAGAGAGAGAGTAAGTGATAGAGATAATAAAAAAATACTTTTATTTATACTAGAAAATGGTTACAACTAGAGTTTTGAGACATAAACTAGATGCTATTCTACTAGAACAAATAGAAAGAAGATACGGAGCACAGCCACGGCGACGGAGAGATTCGTTGATAGAGCCGACGGGGATGTAAAGGAGGACATCCAGTAGAGGAATGCTTGATGGAAGAGGGTGGTCCTAAGGGTGGACGACCATGGTGGAGTTCTAGATGTTCTACATAGGAGGTGGTGGAAGAAGGTGGAGGAATTTCTACATAGGGGTGTGCCTAGTGTTTTTATAGGAAAGGTAGAGGCTTCCTATTGGTTGATTTAGGTTACCTAGGATCAAGGATTTGGATGGTCTAGATTAGATCTAAGGGAATGGCTAGGACAGGTAGGATAAGGACCTTTGGATCTAAAATGGAGGGAGGAGATATGGTTTGGTTTTTGTTGGGATTGGATGGAGGTTGGAGCAACATCCTTATAGGATCGCCCTCACTTGTCTCAAATTTTCAGCCTTGTTTTGTTCCGAATTTCAAATTTCATATAAAATAAAAGTTGTAGCCCTCAAACTTTGCTTTCCAATGCAACTTGAATCATTCAATTTAGACTTCAAATGCAAAAGTTACGGCCAAAATACTAGACATGTGTCAAGTAATTTTGAATTTCAAGATTAGGAATATGATTTGGTTTAGATTTTGTTTTTCTAGAGGATAGGACCTATTTTTGGCCGACCATAGTGGGTCTAAAATTAAGGCTCATGATCAGCCTCAAGATTGGTTAATTAAGTTAAGTAATTAGGCTCTAGGCTAAGGTTAATTAGGTTCCTAAAATGGGCTAGGCCTAGGATTAATTGGGTTCAGGTCTAATTGACTCAACCCTCTTCCAAGTGACCTCAATCTTGAATCTCCTATCTATAGGCTTCCTAATTACTCCAAACCTGAAACATGTACATCACACAAAAGATGTCAAGGTACCAGATATAAGTTTGGGTAAAATTGCAGACAAACCCAAACTTATGCAATATTTACAAAATGCACCTATATGACTAAACTGACCTAACTAAATAAACTCTACCCTATTCAACCCTTAGATTAGCATTATTTAGGCATAATTAATGTGAATATATATAGTAATATCACTTATTATATCTTATGTATGGTACAATCTCGTATTTGTGGCATGCCACATGAAAGGGACTGACCTACCACCTAATATTTGCAATTTATACTAATCACCCTCACCTGCATTATAAATTGTATAAGAGCCTTTCCAAGAGGGAGCAAGCTTTTCGACTAGCTCTATTGGGTTTGAGGCTTCAGTTCGCCTTAGAACGAAATCTCCTTCAATGAATTTCCTTTTGCAAATCTGCTTATTGTAAGCGACGGCGATCTTTTCTTTATAATGGGAAGTACAGGTCGATGCCTCCTCCCTTAATTCAACATCGAGATCAAGTTTTAGGAGGAGTTGATCGATGGTTTCGATAAGAAGTCAAGCCTCCATCTCATATACTAAGTTGAATGAAGTGTGACCAATAGAAGTCTTCTGACTTGTTCAATATCCCTGTAATACATTCGGCAACTCCTCAGCCTAGCAACCCTTACAAGAGACCATCCGACGTTTTAAAGCAGAAAGAATTATTTGATTTGTTACCTCCGCCTATCCGTTCACTCGAGGATGGGTGACAAAGGTGAAATGCAAGCGGATCCCCTAGCTAGTGCAAAACTCCTCAAATTTTTTAGAGGCAAATTGTGTGTCGTAACGATATCATAAGTTATCCCATAACAGACAATAATATTCTTCTTGACAAAACTTATTACTCCGTCAGTTGTCGGACTAGCCATGGCCTCAGTTTCAACCCATGTATAAAAATAATCAACAATCACCAAGATAAAACAATTCTGGGCTAGAGCTGGAGGAAAAGGGCCCACGAAATCCATTCCTCATCGTGCAAAGGGAATCGAGGAGAGAATAGGAACCATCTTGCCAAGTGGAAGATGGGGAACAACTGAGAACTTCTAGCACTTTTCACACCTGCAAACGTAAGACTTGCAATGCTATCTCATTTGGGGCCAAAAATAGCCCGATTGTAGCAAGCAAACAACAAGAGCTTTATACCCTTCATGATTACCGCAAATGCCACTATGAATCTCTTGGAGGGCTTGTGAAGCCTCCTATGGGGCTATGCAACGTAATAAGGGTGTTAAGTAACCCCTTCTATATAACTACCCGTCAAGCAACGTATACCATGAGGCCTTCAATTTGAATGCCTTGGGTTGTGCCTCTCTTGAGGGTATGCTGCCAGTACTCAGGTACTGTATTATAGGCATCATCCAAGAAGTATTCTGCTGCAAGACTAACACCTGAAGAGATAACACAGTGGGCCCGATTAACGTCTAAAGGATCATTCTCCTTGCCTAAAGGAATTGTTGACTCCAATTGGGCTAAAGCATCTACAAGGGGGTTATCGGAACGGGGCACCTACATAACCACGGAAGACTTAAAGTCCATCAACTCCTCTTGAGCTTTACCAGCATATAGACTCCTACTGGCGTCCGCTTGAAATTCACTGCTGATCTGGTTGGTAGCCAATTGTGAGTTGGAATAAATTTCTAGAGCCGGGGCTCCCATAGACTAAGCTACATGGACTCCGACCAAAAGAGCTTCATATTCAACAACATTATTAAAGGAGGGGAAAGCTAACTTGACGATATACTTATGTGTATTGTCATCTGATGCGATTAAAGCTATCCTACTCCTAGCCTGATGGACATTGAGGAGTCGTCGACATACAACTACCAAGGTAGGTGTTAAGAGCAGAAAAATACGCGATCGAAGTTGGATTTGAAAAATCTGTCGTTGTAGTGCGATTTGCGAAGTAATCCGTCAATAGATAAAATTAACTGAAATTTGTAAAGAAATTCCTCGTCGAACCCAAGGAGACTACATCGATCTAAAATCCGCGATTATATTTTTTTTTTTGATATTTTTGTTTGAAAGCAAGATAATTACAATGAACTTGATATAAACAATAAGAGAAAGAGAGAGATAGAGAGAGAGAGAGAAAACAATCACTTGATATAATAATAATGTTTTTACAGCTAGAAAGCGAAAAATTCTATTCTAGAAAGCGATAAAAAGAAAGAAAAGAGATGTTATCCTCCTCGACGAATGCTTTGAGGATGAGTTGGATAGAGTGACACCTGGTAGACGGAGGACAGAGCGGGAACAAGGACGAAGCAAGAAGCAGGAACGAGGCAACACGTCGTCGTTGTCGTGGGATCCACTTCCAAAATTGGGGTGAGAAAACTTGGATTTGGCTCTAGAGTAGCATCATGGGTGTAGGACAAGCTTCTCTTGAGCTTTGGAGAGGGAGAGAGGTGAAGGAAGGGATGAGAATTTCGTAGGGTAGGGGTCTCCTTTTATAGTTGCAAGGATTGGGGGTAATTTGGTCATTCCATATTCAAAAACATTAAAATCAGGTCTTTAGTGACGGATTTATCCGTCACTAAAGGTCTGATCGTGGGTGACATGCACGCGCCTCCTCTCCCGCGCCTTAATGCCAAGCACACGTCCAAGAAATCTCAGCAGCGCGCGTGCCTTTGATTGCGAGTCAAACCTGCGCCTCAAGCTTGCACAAGGGCGCTCGACCACTGCGCTACGGCTAATTCTTCGTCACGCTTACGTTTTAAGCCTACGCGCCCTGTGACCGTTGGATCAAGATCCAACGACCCAGATCTTGCCTCTCCCGCACCTTCAGAGGATGAGAAGAGGTGCTACGACCAATTTGGGCGACTGTAATGGTGCCACATGGCACCATCATGACCGTCCATCTTCTGTGACATGTAGAAGCTGCCACGGATGTCGGATTGAGCCGATTTTCACGCCGTTAGGCTACGATCATCAATTCGAACCCATCTGTGCAGTTGAATTTGTCATCTGAAGTGCGGATTGACACCATCTTGGCCCTTGATCTCTAGGCTTCCTCAGACTATATATGATACTACAGATGTCCGATCAGGGCGATCTTGGAGTCGTTGAACTCCAATCGTCGCCCTAATCAGATCCGTATGGTTGGATCTTCAATCCGAGGCCCCAATTAAAAATCTCCATCCCTGGACATAAAAGGAGACAATTCTATACAATTTATACAATTTGACCTAAATGCATGATATGCATGTTATGCACTATTTACAATGCATGATGCTAATATAACACTAAGAACATGCATTAATAAACATTTTTTACTATTTAGATGTATGCACATCAGTAGGGTGGATGAGGAATCTGGGTCAGTAAATTCAGGAACAAAATTCGCCAAAACTTGCCCTTTAATAGATCTACGAGGTTGATATTTAATATCAAACTCGGCCAACTCCATAGCCCATTTCATTTAACGAGTCGACCCTATTGGTTTATGTAGCATTCTACTCATAGGGTAATCTAACATGACATTTATGGTATATGCTTGGAAATAAGGGTGCAGTTTTCTAGCGGCAATCACCAAGGCTAAAGTAAGTTTCTCAATTACAGCATATTTAGCTTCTAACCCTTGATAGATCTTGCTATCAAAATAGGTTGGCCGCTGAACTCCATCATAATCACGCACAAGGGTAGTGTTGACGGCCAAGGTGGATGCCACCAGGTAAAGGAACAAAGGTTCTCCTGAGGTGGGGATCGTCAGAACAGGGGCTTGCTGAAGGGCTTTTTTACTGCCTCTAAGGCCTCCTAGCATTGAGGGGTCTAATGGGATAAACTGTAGCCTTTACCCCTTTTGATATATTTGAAGGATGGGAGACATTTGTCAGAAGATCGAGATAAGAAGTGGCCCAAGGCAGCAATCATGCCGACTAATGACTGTACTCCCTTTAGTGTGGGCAGAGGCATTAATGCCATGACTGCCTGAATTTTGTCAAGATTGACCTCTATTCCTTGATTTGAGACTAAGAAGCCCAAATATTTACCTGAAGAGATGGCAAAGGCATATTTTTCAAGATTGAGGCATAGCCAAGTGTCTCTTAAAACTTGAAACACCTCATCTGAGTTTACCAAATGTTCTGAAAAATTCAAACCCTTTACAAGCATATCATTAATATACACTTCAAATTATTTTCCAATTAAATGAGAAAAAATCATATTTACAAGTCTCTGATATGTTGCCCTAATATTTTTCAAGTCAAAGGGCATAACCCTATATTGAAAAAGATCTCTGTCAATTATGAATAAGGTTTGAGGTTTGTCTTCTGGTGCCAGGCTTATCTAATGATAGCACCATAAGCATCTAGGAATGGCATATGAGATTGTCCACTGCACAAATCGACGAGGGCATCAATCTTAGGCAAGGGGAACTCATCTTTGGGCCAGGATTCATTCAAGTTAGTGAAATCCATGCATATTCGCCACTTGCTATTTGTCTTTTTGACAATGAATATATTGGATAACCAAGCGGGGTAAAGTGATGTTTCAATGAAGCCCGCTTCCAACAGCTTGTCAACTTCAAAAGTAGTCGCCTACCATTGTTCCACAGATTTATGCCTATGCGCCTATTTTACTGGTCGAGCTCCCAGCTGAATATTCAGTCGGTGCTCGATCAGTGAAGGATCAACTCACGACAGATCGTTTGCAGACCTTGCAAAGATATTCATGTTAGCCCTCAAAAGGAGTAGCAAATCATGATACTTTGAGTGGCTAAGGTCCGCCCCTGCCCGGATGAGCATATGAGTGATGTACAACTAGTTTACATAGTTAATTAATAGTTGTTAAGTTATAGTATAAGGAATAAGGTAATTATCACATTTTATAAATTTATACTGATTAAGTTCAGGTCATTCGCTGGGAGGCTAAATTAAGCATGACATTCACCAATTATTCTTAATTTAATCATTATTTTTTAATTACAATAATTAACTAATTAATTTAAACTTAACTTATAACTATAACACTTATATAACTTAATTACTACTACAAATATATATACTTACTATAAATAACTTCATAACATAAATATTACTACTTACTTAAGTTATGATTACTTAATTAGTACGTAATTAATTAACTTATAATTTACTTCAATACTTAAGTTATACAACTAATAAATATTTACTTTAATTAAATAGTCTAATAGATACTAGATTTACTTAATTAAATTATAAACATTTTACACTACTACTTAATACTTAATTACTAACATATAAACTTAACTAAAGTATAAATTATCTTTAACACTTAGCTATATAATTAACAAACTACTTAATTAACTATTTAATTAACTACAATATGTTATCCACATGAATAGTTGCATAAAAATGAACAATAACAACATTGCAATCATTCCATAATAAAAAGAGAAATATTTGCATTAAATTTGTAAAAAGAAAATTACAAAAGAAATATTGTTGTAAAATAACACATGTATCCACAATTATTTATCTAATACTTAGGCTTTTCTTCATTAAACACTTGGACTTAACCAGCCTTCAATTCTCACACAAAGCCTTCACATACTTAGATTTTTTTTTTAACATAAACACTTTTCCTTCATAGAGCAAAAGATAAGGTGGATCAATGCAGCTGTTCGCAAGATCAACAGCTCAAAGAGTTGGATCGGTACCACTACTAGGTCGCGTGTCACCATCTCAACCTTCCACCTGACGCCTAGAGGCTGCTCTCCTAGAGCACATGGTTAATGGTAGAGTAGCATGCATGTGCACTAGCTGGGGAGCCCACCCCCATTTGGGTGATAAGCCTACGGAAGTGTTTCATTATATACCGCTATGAGCGGTCTTCGTTTGTCGATGTGGAACTAAGGGGTACCTCTTGTTTTGCGTAGAGCTCCAATGCTTGATTCTTCTTCAAATCATGATCATAACACAATAGGTCTTCACTAATAAACAACCCAGATCTCTAGAGCTATGATAGCTCTCTTGATTACTTCCATCAATTGTTTGATGGAGTCACTAGAGCTACTCCAAATTGAGCTCCAAAAATGGCTTTGGGCTTAGATGTTCTGCAGTAACTTCTCTTCACCTGCAGTGCTGGAATCTACAACCTAATCTCTCTCTCTCTCTCTCAATCCTAAAAGTATCCCTCAATGCCTGAGAGGATTTCACATACAAAGAAACATCAAGGAATGCTTCTTGAACCATAGAACTATTAGAAAACTTTCCAAGATCGGATCAACATAGGTTTGAATTTAGACTTCAAATCAACTGAACTAACAAATCAGAGCATTTAAACCTATTCTAAATGCTTTCAAAAGGTTGAAACAAATTCACCTAAGCTCTGTAAAGCTTCGAGTTTCATCAAAAACTCAAAGGAGCTCAACTGCAAGCCTTTTGAACCCAACATGCTCAAAAATCACAACAGACTTAAAAAAACTTGGAATCATTCTAAAAATGTTTCAATTGTATTCCTAATGATCCTAAGAACATACTATAACCCTTAGAAGGAAGCTCAAAAGCTCAGAGCTCCATTAATGTCGTGGGTTGACCAAATTGGTACTAGAAATTGAATTTTAGCTTTGCAAAACTTCTGATCTAATCAATCACTTAGATCAAGTCTAATTAACCTCGAGAGTTCATTGAAACCAAAATAAGGCAATTTGATCCGTTGTGCAAGTTCCTTAGGTCCATCGCTTGAGTTCTAAATAAAGTTTGTTCAACAAATTAGACTGAGGATCTAATAGACTAACTAAAGGTTATTCTAAGCTTAGTGAGACAGAATGATGCTTCTAGACTTATTTCTAAGCTCAGAGAATGAGAGAATGCAAACTCTGCTAGAACCAAGGGAGACAGGCAATCAAAGAATTAGAATCATTGAAACTTTGATATAACTGTGGAAAATTGATCAGTAGAGTCTAAGTAAGTAATATGGAATCTCCTAAAGTGATTCGATCAGAATAACTCAATAATTGAGTCGTCAGAGCTCACCAGAGCTCCAGTGATCATCGAATTTGATTGCCAAAAGTCAATGCTCCATGGAACAACTTGAAATAAAGCTTAAAAGCTTCCTGAGACCATCAGTAGTCTTAAGAACACATTAATTGGCTCATTAGACAATTAAATCAGTAAAACAAACTCAAATCAATTAGGATTCAATCCTGAGTTCCTTAAAGTATTGCAAAGGTGTGGATGTAATTTAATTAGATGGAGGAACTCTTCAACCTCCGCCATAGACTACAAATGTTGGAGGTTGAAGTGAAATTAGGCATTTAGTATATAGAAACTAGTTGAGATAGGGAGAAGGTGGAATGGAGTCGTGAAGTGATAGAGAATATGAGGATGGAGTGGATATGATGGATTGAAGACTCAGCAAGGCCAAATTGGCTTTGTCAGAGTCGGAGAAGGAATCTAATTATGCCTAAACTAACTAATTACTCGCCTAAAAATGATCCTAAGAACTACGCCTAGCTATTCTATGGTTATCTGGATGAAGGAGATGAGAGAATTCGCTGTTGGTAGGGTAGATACGAGAAGAAATCAATGGGGGAGAACAGTAAACCTCCGGCGACAAAGGAAAGTAGAGAGGAAGAAGAGTTGAGCACTCCTTTGCTCTGTGACAATGTTGGAGAGGGAGAGGAGGTGAGGGATGTGAGCTTCTCCGCTGGAAAAGCTTCGAAGGAGAGGTGAGAGGTCGCCGGAGTCGAGGAAGAATATCCTATTATTAGCTCAATTGGGGAAGGAGACTAGGGAACCAACACCGTGATCGGAGATCAAGTATGGGGACTTATAAGCTGCCGGAACTCTAAGGGGGACGGGAAACCATCTAGGTTCCCAGAAATGTCCATCATCATCTTCGACCATGACGAGCAAGTCCACGTCAGTCAAGGTGGTTATCAGAGCATCCAAATTGTTAGATGAGCGTGGTTTGTTAAGAGATTCCTTGACGATCATGGAAAAGGTCTAACGTTAGATCTCCAGTGATCGAGAACATAGGTCACCGGTCATCACTGACCATTGAAAAGGAAGAAGAAAAGAGGGAGAAGATAAATGAGGGACCTGATTACAGATAGAGAAGGATCGGTTTGTAATTAGGACTCAATCGAAATGAAATGTAGGGATTAAAATGCAAACAGTGAGTTTTAAGTTTTAAATTAAATTATTTATTTTTCAACTTTTTATATATAATTATAAATACCGTAAATAATATATTTATACCATGAGATTACATTTTTATCCTCTTTAACTATATTTATTTAAGTACTTAACATTATTAGTTAATTAACAGCTTATAATATAAGGTAAATCTAATACTTATATATAGATAAATGACTGAATTTGACTCCCATTTATTAATTAATCATAAATAAATATTTATTAACCCTTAATTTAAGTGTTTAACATATAATTAAGGTCCTTATGTATTATAAGCTTATTGTATAATTAACCCCATTGTAATGTTATTTACTAGTAGTTTAACTAGGTAAACTAGCTAATTTGTGTGAATTAGGAGTCATGATGAGTCCCTTATCAATGAGCCACGTCAGGGTATAGCTGTATTGATATCGTAGATGATCTGGGGACCACATCTATTGCAACCTGCAAGGTAGTCAAGTCTTCTTCGTGGACCATGTGGAGTTGGTTCTACTTTTTCCCCCATTTTTGTGGTCTGGGAGGTCTCCTTTCCATTCAGCATTCAAGCTCAATGCGCAAAAGTTCACGTCTGCCAGATTGATCCCCTTGAACGATTCTTATCCCACATTGAGTTTGGAAAAGCATAAATTGAAGTAATACGAGGGGATAACCCGAAACACGTGAGTTGTTAGGCGGCCTATGATACTGTCAAACGTGGCTGTCAAAGTGGCCACAATGAATGTAGTCGTCCGGTTAAGGTGCCTATTCTCATCGCATATAGACACCGGCAACTCGATCTCTCGCATTTGACATCACTTAAATATTCCCAAATTCAACTACCGGGACTGCCATTGGGGAGAGATCATCTTCCTTGAACCCTAAACGAATAAGAGTTCTAAGGAAGAGAACGTCTAATGCACTTCCCTGATCGACGAGAAGTCATGGTTGGATCTATCCTACTAACAACAGGGTCACCAAAAGTGGATCTATGTGGTCGAGGTAAGAGCGAAAAAACTCATGTCTCCACTGCCGGACCTCGGACAGTCTTTCCAAAGTGTCTCTAACACGTTGTTGTCCAACAAAGTACTGGCAAAACTTATCAGCCAGCTCTTGAAAGCAATCGATATGTTCAATCGATAGCTCATTAAACCACTCATGAGCCATGTCCGAAAGATAAGATGGGAATACCCTGCAAAGTACTTCGTTTAGACACCCATGGAAAAGCATCATCTGGCAGTAGCTTTCGACAAAGCTATTATGGTCAGAAGTACCATCATACTGAGCCAAAATAGGGTGTTTAAACTTCTTGGGGAGAGGGGCAGTTATAATCTCTTCTATAAAGAGGTACGTGGTAGAGTATGCTCAGGGGCGTATGCCCCTCATCACTGGAGTGATTTGACAGACAATCTAGGGGATGGAGCCTCCTCCGTTTGGTGTCAGGGCCAGAGCGCCTGACTACTACTCCAATTCCCGCAATGGCAGGGGAGGGGCCCTTGGTGGGCCGAGGTGGACCTTGCCCTCCTGGCTACTGAACTTATGCTTTAGCTTCTCAAGTTGTTCATACAAACGGGTGTTCTCTTTCTCTACAAGGCAGTGCCACTTCAACTGATCATTAGTAGCACTAGAGTTATAAGGCTTTTCCTGTTGGGACTTCACATTCTCCTTCAATTATCAGACCTCTTTAAGCTGTTTCACTATCAACTCTTGCTCCACCCTCAGAGCAGCAAGCTTGGCCTCGTATTCCTCCTTCACTTGCATTTCTAGGTGCAGATCCTCACGAAGATTCTCCTGACAAGAGTGCTCGGGCTGTTGTCCAGCTTGAACTTCCTTTTCCTTGCTTGTCCTTTGCAATGCTTCTACAAGATAGAAAAGCTAGACTTGACAGGAGCCTGCTTCTCAGGATTTGCTCAGGAAGAGTGATGAGTTGAAGGAGCCATCGAAGTAATAAAAAATGGAGAACGTGAGAAGAAAATTTGAACGTTCCCACAGACAACTCCAATTGATCGGGTCCTTTTAGAATAGAGTGCTCAATTCAAATGCAATCACACAAGAGACACAAGAAAATAGTAACCCAGTTCCACCTTGAATGGTGTACGTCTGGGGCGAGTGCTAAACTCTTAAGATTCACTATCAAGTTTGTTGAGTACTGGATACAAAAGAGCTCTCTCTGATTGAGTAGGCCTCTCTCTTTGAATGACCTTCGTTTATATAAGCTACGCGATCCTTGATCGTGGGCGTCATGGGTCCTCAGACCACGAACCCACGATCTAAGCAATAACGAAGACGTGACCCATAATTATCACGCCCGTTTATCTTCCGAGTGGATGAAGCAAGCTGATTTATCGGTACTTGGGTGAAGATCCGCCTTCGGGTAGATGAATCTGGCTATGTTGCCAGGCAGGCAGGTGATGACCCCCTTGGTAGTTTCCAAACCTAGCCATATCATCGAGTTGGCAGATTTTCAGACTTGGTTCATGAGCTTATTTCCTTTGTGAGCCCTTAATAGTCAGGCCCAACCGAGAGGATTTCTTTTCCCTCATCACGTAGCTAAATGCATAATCTAATTTCCTATTTATTTTATGATTTTACAAAAAGGTGGCTTTAAGACTTAACATCTTAAGGATACATTTAGAAGAATTAAATGTGTTTATCGCACGACGTGATAGGCGTTGGAGGAGGACATCAAAGGAGGTCAATAGTGACCTATGAATCTAGGAGCCGAGTCTGTGTGCGAACCGAACCTAGCGAGGAGAAGAAGTTGACAGATATGTTAATCTAATCGATAGCTTATAGTTTTGAAACATTTCATGTGGAAAACATTTTGATCGCCTAAATGGTTATTTGAAGGCGATGGTCGTCTGGAAGAAGTGAACCCATCAAGCATGGAGAACATCGAAAGATGAACAATCGTAAGTATGAACCTATGCATTGATCAAGTATTCCCGTCAAGCACATGATTTTTTTTTACAAATACAAACACAAACTATTTTTCGTTCACGCATCACTGGAAGAGGTTTCCATAGTGGGAGTTTTTTAGCTGAAAATGTTGCAGCATTTTTATAGACAATTTGGTTTTTTTATGTTCATAGTTATGATGTAATGATGTCAATAGTGGTTTCATGTTGATGTTAGTGGTTGTGGTGGATGATGGACAGTAATACCAACAATTTTTTTTTCCATTTGCTGGAGAAATGTTTAGGAGTTATTTATGATTACTTGAAAGTGTTGATAAAATTTCTGAAATTTGAACTGGAAATGGAGAGATGGCATTGAAGTGTCATGTATTTAGCACTTATTTTTTCCACTGTCGCTGGCAGTGTAGTAAATGTGATTTTAGTTTTTTCCATTGCAGAGTGGTGGTGCAGTGAAGGTGAATTTTTAAGATGAAATGGTGAATGTTCATTTTTTAAACATAAAATTGCAAGCAGGTAGGTAGATGTGCATATATGAGTTGGGTAAATCACGTGCTTGAGTTTAGTTAAAAGAGTTGAAAGAAATGTGAAATTTGTAATGGGAATGGGGAGGGTGCAATCCAGTGGGATGATATTGACGGTTCATGTGCTTTTAGAATAGGATATGTTCAATGCAGGTTGTGAACATAGTGTGTATTTTTCACAGATGTAAGGCACGGTATTGAAATATTTGTTTGACTATGGAGGAGGGACAAAGTCGATATGACTCTGATTCAAATTGGAGGCACATATTGGGTAAGAAGGACTGACGAGCAAACGACTACGATGAGATGACATGCACATTAGTGCTACATGGATCATGAGATAGACATGATGTGTTAGTGGTAAAGATCACTAGGGAAAATATGGGTAGGAATTCACGTGATTGAATTGGAAAGAAAGGCATGTGATTGGATGTGCTTTTATGGGGGTGGAAAAATCACGTCATCTCTAATTGAATTTCTTAGTGACCGAGTTGCGGAATGGACGTAACTGTCATTCGAATGAAATCACATATTTTGTCGTAACAGGAGATATGGTTAGGAGGGAATGGAATGCACGTTTATGGTGCAAAAAGGAGGAAATTTTGGAAGAATAGGTACATGGAAGAGGGAAGTAGGACATTGGAATTTTCAAAAATATTATGCAAGTTGATGAGTTATGTCCAAAATATCGTGGAGGAATTCAAATAGGCGAAGAAAATTTCGTTTCCAATGTAGTGGAGGAAATAGGTGGGGTATGGTAACAGGAGAAGATATCTAGAATAAAGGTGTGATACAATATAAAGAGATGCATATACGAAATAGCTCAAGTGTAAATGTGGATGATAACATATGTATAGGAAAAGTATCTAGTGAACACTGTGCCCATAATTCATAAGAAAAGCTCAAACTTCTATCCGTTTGATTGGTGACTTAGTTGATGAAATTATTCTCTTTGTTTGTAAGCGGTTTCAAATATTTAGAACAACCTGCCTTTTATATTTTGTAATTAAAATTAAATATTAATAATGCATCCCTTAATCTACACTCGTTCTATTATCATCAATTGTTTATAATTTTGTTTGATTTAATCATTTATTCATAATCATTTTTTTGTTTTATTATTTTATGTGTTACTGTCTTATATTACATCTCGAATATCTATTATTTTATGTGTTATTGGGTTAATATTACAACTCGACTATTTATTATTTTATGCGTTGCTGGCTTGTATTACAACTTGACTTTCTATTATTTTATACACTGTTAGCTTGTATTACAACTTGATTTTCTATTATTTTATATGCTGTAGGCTTGTATTACAACTCGACTCTCAACATCCTTATTACTCAACTACCTATTATTTTATGTGTTGCTAGCTTGTATCATAACTCAACTATCTATTATTATATGTGTTGTTGACTTGTATTATAACTTGACTATATATCTATTTTTTATGTATTATTGACTTGTATTACAACTCAACTATCTTTTTTTTTATGTGTTGCTGGCTTATATTACAACTCAACTCCCAACCGACTTATTACTCAATATTTCTTTGTAACACAAAAACATTAGTCAAAAGTCAGAGTTCATTTAACTAGATAATCCGTTACAACACCAATTTCTTTTTATTACAACAATATATCATTTCACTACAACGAATGTATGTAGTTGTTACAATCATATGTGATAATAGTTACAATTACTCTTTTATACTATCACAACTTTTTTATAGTATTTATTACACATTCTTACACAATTCTAATCATCGTATACTATCTTGTATTCATTACCTTCTATTTTTATTATATAAATCAACATCATATATAACAAGAGATTGACATGTCTATTTTTAGTAATTACATATATGATTAGATGCTTTTACACTGTTCTTTTTTGGCATATTATCAATTATAGCTATGTTTAATTTTATATTATCCTGGTTCTCTTAAATCTCGGTGCTGTTACAATACCACTTGTTACTAGTGGTATTTTTGTGGATCATACAATTGACATCCGATGGTCCACATTTTGTGCTTAGGCTCAATTTTTTAGGCACTGTGCTCTCTGGATCTACCCCCTATATATATATATTTATTTATTTATTTATATATGTACAACATAGGACTAAATATAGATGGAGAAATAGTAATAACCATAGGAAGTGAGTAATAGACATTTACGAAAGTATGAGGACACATTAGGATTAATGGTTAATTTTCATCTAAAAATCTCTAATCGTTGTGGTGGGTAACATTCTTTGTAGAGAAATGGAACCGAGAAAGGTAACTGACAACCCAAAGTTAGAAGGGTTGAAAGCTATAAGGTAAGGATCGAGCGTATATTGCAAGTGCAAGATGGTCTGTAGGCTAACCATTGACGAACGTGGTTGTACACCATGGAGTAAGCATCCAAGACACCATGTTCACTACAAGTGTGAGAAGATTGAAATAGTATGTCTTCAGCTTATACTTGTTTTGAACTAACTCCAAGTAATGACCATAATGATTGATTACAGGGATTTGACAAGGACAAATGTGATGTAAGGGAGAGTGTTTGGCCTCCTACTATGATTCCAGCTGTAAGTTTGCCATCTTAGCCATCTCAGCTAAGGGATATCTTATGATTCTTAGGGGATTACATAGAGACATTGGAGGGAGAAGTTCAAGACCTCCATGAGAGACTACAGTACAAGGATATGTTCTAGGTTTTAGGATTAGGTTGTAATTAAAGTATGGTTTTAACCTAAATTGGTCAGCCATATTAGATGAGAAATTGAGATACATGGCCGACCATGGGGGTTGGGAAATTGGGTTGATAGGTTGGGCTCTAGGCTAGGATAATTGAGCTCCTAATTAGGCTAGGGTTTAAGGCTAATTTAGTTAGGAAATAAGTTCACCAATCTTGACTGAGCCATCTACCCAAGTGAGCTCAATGCCCAATCTTGCTCCTACCAAGATCTAATCAGCTTAACACCCGGCACCTACATACATATAAATAACATCAAGGCACCAGATATAGGTAAGAAAAATATTGTAAAAAAATCCAAAATTATATATTATTTACAAAATGCACTAAATGATAAATCTAACCTATACAAATGCATCTTAACCTAATTTACCCTTGACTAATATTAGTTAGGCATAAATTATATCAATAAATGTAAAATTATCACACATGCACAATGGGTAATAGTATGCATTAATTAACTTGCATAGAAATAGAAAGATATTAGCCAATGTTGGAAAAAAAGTGTGTAATTAGAGCAAAGTGTATCATTTCAAAGTAGTATTTGACTTCGCCAACGTGAGGGTATGTACATGCAAAACTTTAACCTAAGTATGTTTATAACATACTCGAACAATACCAATTAAGGCAAATGTTATTTCTCCCACCATAAAATAAATCAGACTAAAGAAGGAAAAGTCTAGGATGATGAATGGAGGAGAAGAACGTGACCAATGAATGGATAGCAACAAAAGGTAATTTACTTAAAATCCATTACATATTATGCATGTGATGCATGATTTAAGATGCATTTAGTGAGGAATCTGACATTCATTGTGAGTAGGAATTTGACATTCATGTGCAAAGTTACTTGAATGATGCATGTGAATAGAAAGAATGAAAGAACTCGCAGCCCCCTTGGTCGTTGGTTGAAATGTTCACATATTCGAATATAATGCATGTGAACAATCATATGTAAGAGATGCACATTCGGATGCACATATCGAAGGCACACATGTGCAAATCAGCACATCACTACAATTGGTGTGTGAGAAAATAAATTTCAAGCATGTGATTGGTCACAGTGAAATTAGAGAATTAGGGGTAGAGATGAAACTACATAATGGGAAGAAATAATGAAATATTCATTTCTTTGGTGAAATGCATGTGAGTAATTGTCAATGATATTGCCTATTCAGGATTTTACTTTTGAAGAGGATGTGTGCAGAGAAGTGAAGGTTGCTTTCGCGTGCTTAATATTGAAATGTAATTCACAATCAAAATGTAAAAAATTGACCATGTAAAAATAGGGAAGGGTTAAATGTGCTTGAAGGAGGTGTATATGAGTTCTTCGTAAGTAAAGTGCATGTCAGTAACATTGAAAGAAATGGGAAGACAAGCATGTTAACTTCAGACATTTACATCTTGGCAAAAAAGATGACCCATACGGTGTACGTACATTGATTGTTAAATGACGTGCTGAAAAAGGAATAAAACTGCATATTCAACATGTTATTATGTTGAATTAGTTTTGAGAGTGTCTGTAGATCTAAAAGCTATACTAGAGGGGAGGGATGATAGTATAGATGGCAATTTAAAAATAATCTTTAAACGAAACAATCACAGGTCACAAATTTAACATTCACGAGTGCACCTAAATTTATAGTGAAAACCTTTGCGAGTAAAATCCACTACCTAAGCCTCACAACTTAGGATTTTTCTGATTAGACCATGCTAATCAATCCACTAAAGCTTCATACCATTTGAATGAGGGTAACACAACCTCTTACAAAGACTCTTCTCTTTAAAGACCTGAAGAGAAGCATAACAACAACGGATCTCCCAAAACAACTTGGGACCCAGATCAAAAATAGCATAATGAAAGTAATACAATAAAATCTTAACGGAACCTCAGGGAAAGATCAAATTTATGTTTTTCATAGAGGCGTTTAATCAGAGTGCTTTAAAAAGTGTTGAAGTAGAGGCACTTTTTCTTTGAGTTCACTCTGAATTGTGTATGGAAAAAAGCTACCTAGAACCTCTATTTATACTTGAAATTCGACCTAGAAAGGAAGTTTTCAAACGCATTTGCTCGATCAAATTTTATTGTTTGGTCGATTTATTAAGTATGTTGATCAATTACTAGTTGGTCGATTAACCTATATTTTAATCGATTAAAAATGAATTTTATGAGCTTCCTAATTTGAATTAATTTGATTGATTAACCTAAATAATTGGTCGATCAATCACATTGGGTCGATCACTTTTAATTATTGGTTGATCAAAGATGCCTAAATTAGGGTTCTAAAATTATTCGTGATTTACGAAAAGTATTTTGAGGTTCCGTACATAAATTCTAGACTTAAGAAGGAAAAAAAATACAATAGATGACTCCAGAGTACCTTTATTCCTTACCAAGAGTCAAGATAAGATCCTAAAAGATTAGTCTTACAGATAACATAATTTTGGTACATTAAAACTGAAGTATTAACAAATTTTAACTAAGAAAGTTGTATAATGAAATGTAATATTTTATTTAGTTGAGTACACATTGTGAGCTTGTAAATAAATCAGGTGAAATTGAACATTGCAACATTGATGTACCATCGAGATCACTAGTTAATTAAGGTTAATTAATCATATCCCAGTATAATATCGCAATCCAGACGGATGTCATTAATTTATATACAATTTTTAATGCTTTTATTCTAAATCGTTCACTAAAAGACAGTTGTTGATATATATCACTCTTTATTATCCAAAAGGTATCTTTTATTCCAAAAATGTTAAGTTTATTTACAACAAAATGAATTATGAATGAAAGAATCAAATAATAAACTAATCTAAGTCAATTATATACAACAATGAATGAATTAAGGTCAATGACAATGCCTCAAGGATATAGACAACTATAAAAGCATCAAAAACTACTCTAAACTAATCTAGATTAATTATCTACACTAACATCTAAGTAATGCCTTAATATAGATACAAAAAGACTATATATACTAATAGTATACATCAAACATATCTACAATACCTAGGCATACTAACTAACATATATATATATATATATATAAGCCTTAAAAATATATTTACACAAAATAAGGAAAAAATAATATATATTTGTACTCCATATATTGACGATCTATGTATATAATACATAATATATATATTCTCTATATATACATGTATATACCATACTACTATATATATACTAACACAACACACTATACTAACACTTAACACAACACATTCACACACACATAGCACACTTAACATATCACATTCATGCACACAAACAACACTTAGCTAATTTAGCCCACATAAGTTTTATACTTTACTTTAAAAAAGCTTAAATTTGTGGGCCCACTTTTATGAATAGAGAAAAATCAAGTGGCTCTTCCAAGTATAGAGTTTTGGACCATCACCCATGCATAAAATAGAAGAATGGGAAGAGAAGAGAAGGGAAAAGGAGAGAGAAATGTGTGCAAATCAAGCAAACAAAATTCTAAGCCTAACTTAAGGTTGACGCCTTAAGAAAAGCCTAAGACATGAGAACCCAAAAATTAAGAAATTAATAAGTGAACCTGCTTCCCAAAATTAACCCAGCTAAACTAAAGAGGTGACTTGGACCCAAGTAAGTCCTGGGAAAATCACTAGGGACTTGTGCAAACTCGTACCCGTCGTTTGACTTCTCTCCTAGTCTGACACCAAGTTTGATTAAGGGAATTAGGAATGATTAGAGAACTTGAAATCCGGATATCAAGCCTAGAATTGATGAAATCCTTAGGGGTCAAGTTACTACAGGTTTTAATTAGGCTTGCGAGACTTAAAGTACACAAGAATGTGATGAGCGTTAATTGAGGTAATACCTGATTATTTCAATTTTTTTGTGTGTGCGAAATTTAGGTGGAAAGTGATGCTTAAAGCCAAACCAATAAGGTTTGCCCATAGGATTTTTTGATGAAAGGATTTTAGGGTTTTGATTTTTTTTTGTGAATTTTAAGCTTTTCCCTTTTTATGTTTTCAAACAAGGTTGTGAAGTTCCACAAGCAAGAAAGAAATCAATTGTATTGATGAAAATCGATTCCTTTAATTGATTGTGGGACTAAAAGAAGAAAAAGTAAAACCATAAAATATGTAATCCTATGGAATGCAGCTCCTAAGATGAATCTCTTTCTGAAAAGTTTTTTAAAGGTGGTGATCCAAACAAGAAAAAAACACCACCACCTGATAAAAATCAAAGAAGGAATTTAAAGATGATTCTTTTGAGTTTTTTTTTTGAAAAAGAAAGTCTAAAAAAAATATTTTTTGAATTTTTTGAGATTTTAGGAACTTATTTGGTATTTTTTTGAAATTTTCTTCTTACCGATGTCTAAAGGCAGAAATGATAAATTTGGAAAATTGATTATGTAGAAACCTCAAATGACCTCAACAATTTTTTAAACTTTTATATGTTGTAGAGATTTTCTCAAGGTTTCTAGAAATATAAAGTTTGTCCAAATTTGATAAGTACAAAAATTTTAAAAATTCATGAATAGTAGGAAAACAGTAAAGAAACGAGGTGTGACCCTTGTTCAGTCCATGAATTTTCAAATTTTTTCTATTTAACCAAAATTCCTAAAATTTGGAGTCAAGGTTCTTGACTCAAAGGGGCTTCCTTGAGTGAAGTTTGACGATTTTTGGAAGCCTCTAAGTGTCCAAACCTGATTTTGAAAATTCAAGACAGAAGTTTGGATTTTCAAAAATCAAACACTAACAAGATAAAGGTGGTGGTTAATGGATGCAAACAATCAAACAAATGATTTTTAGGATTCCACCACCTCAATTTTTTCTTGTTTTTATGTTTTTCTGACAGTGAAAGAATTTCTTTAAGAGATTTTCTTAGGGTTCCTGAGGGGGTTTCATTGGGTACTTACCTGAGAATCGCAAGAAAAGGTACTGAAAGCTCTTGCTCCAAGTCATAATGATCCCACTTTTGCCCTAATTTCCCACCTAACCAAACAAAAACAAAACTAATGAAGATAAAGGTATGCAAGAGAGAGAAACAAGTAAAAACTAAGCTATCCCTCCTCAGCAACGACGCCAAAAAGTAATAGCGAAAATGTGTGGTTTGTTAAAATGGGTTTTTGATGTCATAACATGCAAATCTAATCAACTCTTAAATTTATAAACCTAGATGTGGTAATATCTAAGGTTGTCCAAAGAGACCAATTTCTTAGTCAAATAGCTTATTCTCTCTCTTGCTCTCTCAAATTAACACTTGTATTTTTATATTTTTTATTTTGTTATTTTTAGGGTTTTGAAACAATAGGGTAATGAGAATGCGAAACTACACGAAGAAGAAAATTGCACTTAAGTGACAAAATAAACTTCTCTTCTAAGCTCACCCTAAGTACGTATGACCTAAGGTAATTAGAGAGTGTGTGCATAAAATAAAGCTAGAATTTAATTGCAAAAATTAAAGAAAGGCACTTGATTTTCGGAAGATTCAAAAGTCTACAAGGCACTTAGGGAGCTCAATGGTGTGGAGTTCCACACTATTAATCCCTAAGTAGAAGAATGCTTCTACTACAAGAAAATTAAAAATTAAAATTGAGACAAAAGAGAATCTCTCGAAATGATGAAGGAGACAACTCTTGCTCCTAGCACCACAGCTCCTGGACTTGAAAAGAGCTTCTCCTAGCTACCAAGTTGATGCTCCTCCTAGCTCTCCCAATGGTGGACATCTACCACCTTTCCTTCCTTTTGCCTAGCCGTCCTCCTATGGTGCTCCCAAGCTTTGTGGCACAAAGAAGGGAAGAAGAAGGCACCAAGGAAACACAAGATGGCTTCCTTAATCTTCTTCTTTTCTCCTTTTCTTTGGCCAGGTAAGATAGATATGGGTAGGATAAATGTAAGCTTGGGATGGGAATTATGTGGTGGTAGGGTAGGGTATTTATAGGATGGAAAAGGGGGTGGTTATGGTGTTTTTGGAGGGAAATGAAGGGGTGCTTGGATATTTTTGGAAAAAAAATGGGAGGAAAATGAAGAGATGCCTTGCCTTTCCCTCCAAAAATACATTCTAGAAGGTGTTGATTTTGGAGGGAAAAAATGAAGGGTGGAGATGGATTTTGATGGTGGATGTAGGGTGGTGATAGAAGGGATAGTTAGCACAAAAATGTAGGAGTAGGTGGTATTTTTGGTGGAGCTTAGGTAGTAGAGTAGTAGGCCATGAGTAGGGAGCTTAAGTAGAGCTAAGCTAGTAGAGTAGTGGAGGAAGGAGTAGAGGAGCTAAGGTTTTGGTTGGGGGAGATAAGGAGCTACATTGGAACTTGCCGGAGTTGATTGATGCGAAAGATGGCTGCAATAGAGCTCAATTGCTAGTTAAGCTAGCTAGTTCTTTGCTAACTGCCATGCTAAGCTAGGTTGAGTTGGTTTTCTTCTGTCTTGAGCTAAGGTGAGCTAGAGCTGGTCTTCCCAAAGACTACCTAGCTAGCTGAGGTAGCTAGCTTTGGTCAAGTAGCTCAACTCAACCAAGTTGAGCTGATTTAAGTCTTCGAAAGTTGGTGTTGAGCTGACTTGAGCTGCTTGAGGGCTTCTTCAGCTGACTACACTTAGCTAATTGATGGTAATAGCTAACCTTAGTCAGGTAAGAGCTAAATGGAGTTAGAATGAGTTGAGTTGAGCTAGCCTGAGCTACCATTCAGTTGAGGTGAGCTAAATGGAGCTAAGATGAGCTACCCTCAACTAAGTTGAGTTGGAATCCAACTATGATGAGCTAGATTCAGCTAGGATCCAACTGAATTTAGGCTTCCTCTTCATATTTTGCCTTCCATGGTGCCAGGGTTTGTGAGATCTAACTTTTTGTTTATCCCTGATACTAAGGTAAAGATATTAAAATAATAAAAGAATGCAATGAATGCCTAACCAAAGAGAATGCCTAAATGCAACCCAAAAACCTAATCGTGGAGTTAAAAACCTAAGAGCTAGGTGAGTTTTAGAGCATAAGAATGATGATAAACTGGTGTTTATCACACCCCTATACTTATCTTTTGCTGATCTCTTAGTAAAATTGAAATTTGCAAAAATGATTTTTGAAAAAGCTAATTTTTTTAACTTTTGAGGAAATGGTTATCGTGGGACTTTGGTTGATTGAACACAAGGAAGGTACGAGATTTGTTAAAGATAAAACATCAGGATTTATCTTTAGATCCATGGGTTAGAAAAATCAAGATCAAGAAAAATCAAGATCAATGTATCCTTCAAAAATTCACTAATTAACCATTTTCTAATTCAAATGACCTGAAATTATTTTTGCGGTTAGGACTTCCTTAGCTCATGAATTCGATTCATAACTTGCATCACTACAAATAACCAAGTGACAGTGCATGTGATATGCCAACATTATTGGGAAATTTGTAAAGTTATGTTATTGAAACTTTTTTTTATTCCCCCATGCTTAGCCTTTGATCAATCCTAATACAGATGTATTAGGATCATCATTCACGTTACCAATCCTCAAGGGGGCTCTAGTGCCGGTACTTCGAGATAGCACCGTCCATGACACTCCTCAGAAGCTCACAAATCCAAAACCCAAAGTGGTGTAAAGGGGTGCTCTAAGCGAACTCAGTCTCTTGCTCTGACGCTATAGGTAGAGCACAATCCAAGACACCTGAGCTACAAAATTGTATCTTAATGCTCCGTCTAAATATGAAATATAGATATGGAGAAGTACCAAGATGATAACATGTTGACATTGCATCCTCAAAGGAGGTAATTTCCTCCTCGGTGGGAACTCACACCAATCATCCACCTTGAATTTTCACTAAGATCAAAATAGGGGGCTTCTTTAAATATTAAATGTTTTTGAGCTTGGATTGTGTTGATTTTGTGTGAAATGTTTGACACAAGGTTTCCAAAAGGTATGCAAGGTTTTTAATCGAAAATAAGTATTAACAATGACAATGACAATGCCTTAAAGATATAAACAAGTATAAAGATATCAAAAACTACTATAAACTAATATAGGTTAATTATGTACACTAACATCTAAGTAATGCCTTAATATAGGCATAGAGTATATACACTACAATAAAAATAGTCAAAAGTGATGAATACATTATGAAAACGACGTCGAATAAATCATCATTATATGACCTACCAATGAATAATTTATTCGTCACTACATTCGTTACCATATAAGTCGTTAAATCTACAATGAATAATATATTTGTTGATAAATTCAAACAAAGAATAAAATCATCGCTAGAATCGTCATACTTTAGATTTAGCGATAGATGCTTTCATTGTCTTTACATTCTTTTAACAACAATTTTTTCTGTCAACTTGTGAATAACATGGCAACAATTAATTCATCGCAATGTAAGAAGGATACAAAATTTATTAATCATCATTTAAAACACTCATAATGTATCATACTTATAATTTTTATTAATTACCTATAAATTAAAATTTTATTTTACAATATCCAATTGAAATTTTCCAATAAAATTTTTTTAGAAAATACACCTAAAAAATTGTGAACATACTTTATTCCATCATATATTTAAAGGGGCTAAAAGGTTTATTAGTTTCAAAAAATCATTGAGGTATATAACTTTCAAAATAAACTCCAATAGTTCCATTCAACCAATATTGCTAGAATTTTACAAAAACTAATTATTTCTACACTCTTTGGCTATTATGCATATGAACAAGTCAAACAAAAAGTTACCTTTATAAATTAAAATTTTGTTTTACAGTATCCATCGAAATATTCCTCACAAATTGAAATTTTCCAATGAAAACTTTCTAGAAAATATGCCTAAAAAATTATAAACATTCTTTATTCCATCATATATTTAAAGGGGCTAAAAAGTTTATTAGTTTCAAAAAATCATTAAAATATATAGTTTTCAAAATAAACTCCAATAGTTCCATTCAACTAATATTGCTAGAATTTTACAAAAACTAATTGTTCCTACATTCTTTGCTTATTATACATATGAACAAGTCAAACAAAAAGCTACCTTTATAAACCTGGTTAAAATTTTACAATAAGAGATGCACAAAAAGTGGTGCCTAAAACATGAAGGTAACTATTGTCCATAACCAAGAAAAATACAAGCTAGATCACAATTACACTTGACACTTAGATGTCAAATCGAAACATGTCCATGAATGATTCTCGCAACCTATCCACACTTCATATCATAGTATCTTGCCACTGGATCTGACGATTGCATGTGTAGAAACTTTAAAAAGAAAGAAGCAAGGAAATGTCATCAATAAGGAAATTTATAAATACATGAAAACATCAAAGAATTGAACATTCCTATATATTCTCTTTCTATCTTTCCCCACATTGAGTTTATATTTCAAATTTTCATCGTTTCTTGGTCAACCAAATGAGTTGAGCTTCTTGACCTTAACATCTTTTACTTCCAAGCTTTTCCTTGAGCATTCAAATTTTCTATTGATTCCATCTCATCCTTAAAACCCACCCTTTTACTTTGCAGAAGAAAGTCTTCTACAAAAGGTGTAAATGGTTGGGGTTCATTGTGGATAACTCTTACATCAAGTCATGCATAATTATGGAGAAGACTAAGAATTTAAAAGCTAAGATTTTCTATACGTAAATTGATATTAATATCAAAATAATCTTACAATCAAATGAGTCTTGATTATACAAATCCTTTATACGGTCAAGCAAAAAATATAAAAGAATGAAGCATGAAATATGAATGAATGAATACAAGCACTTACAAATTACAATGGAAGCACAGTGATAGGAATGAATTGGTAATTGCCATGGAAGCATCATGCTAATACTTGTTGAATAATCAATGAAACAATGATCCCAAGTCAAGTCCTAAAAAAATGTCCATTCAAAATTAATAATAATTTCCGATATCTCAAATTCATGCAATTAATTACATCATAGATTGTAACCTACCAAAAATACCTAATAGTCTATGTATAGTAGTTCTAATATGTGCTTATCATTCCAAATGCTCTAACAAAATTATGTTCGACAAGAACCCACTAGTGAATTTTTTATGTTGGTTGATGACTTCTTTGACAGATTAGGAACATATAAAAAAACTAAGTTCATTAACAAGAAAATCACTTGGTAAAAAATGCATCATTACAAATAAAAACATAAAATAATGACTTCATTATTTACTTCATTATAAGATAGACTGATGAGAGATCAATTCATATATCACAATTGAGAAAAGAGATGAGGACCAACCGAAGACTTGTAGTGTCATCAAAGGTACAAAGACCTAATTGTGAGCATACTTCTGTTGGCTAGGTTTGCAAATTATATAAGTCAAATCCAATATGAAAAATAACATATCATAGTAGGGATGTGATGCTTTAGCAATATTTCAAAGGAAAAAATCATTTATAGTAGAATTTGATTCCATAACCTCACATAAAATAGACTAGGCTACGATTTCTATAGGAAGATGTAATGGTAGTTACTTATAACTCAATCATGATCAAGGCAAAAAAATTAATTTTTCAAATGACAATATATTTTTAATACATGCAACATCCTATAAGAACTAATATTTCATGTGTAAGCATATACAACACGAAAATTGCTTGAGTCCAAGCCTAAGGAAAAATTTTTCTATAAAAAGGTATAAAATTCTGGGAAAAATTCGATAGAAGTTCCCTTATTTTTTTACTTTTCCCAAATTTTTATACCTGCAAAAGGGACCAGAGCACAAACATAAAGCAAAAACAAGGTGCGTGATTACACAACAATCATAAGACCTAATTTACCTGAATTAAGTTAGATTTTACTTTAACTTAAGGACAATGCATACATAAGCATCATAATTTGCATCATAGTTTATTGGTTAGCTTTATAGATAATAATGTTATTTTATGCTCTAAGAAAGAGGCTATATTAATTGCAGATGATCCAGGCTTGCAGATGATAAATCAAACCGTATGAATCTGATCAAGACGACGACGGGAGTCCAATGCTTCCAGAATCATCTTGATCAAACCTCCGTAGCACTACATTCAACCCGTATAAAATCAGAGGCCAAGAAGCAAGATAGCAGAGATCCAAACCTCAGATGTCAAATCCGACTGCACGGATGGATCTGGATTAGCGATCATAGTCCAATGGTGCAAAACTCAACCCAATCGGAGCCCGGTAACATCAACTACAAAGGCAGGAAGATGAACGGTCAAGATGATGCCACGTGACACCATCCCAACAATCCACCACCACGCCCCCAATCACTGAAGGAAAAACGTGGGTCATTGGATCGTCATCCAACTGCCACAAAGAGGCCACATCGCTCCCCATTGCGCCTTCATCAACTGAGAGAACGTCTCAGCTGTTGGATTTCCATCCAACGGCTAAGAGCGCCACACTTGAAAACCAAACCATGACAAAAAGGCTCACGTAGTGCGTTGGTATAAGCGCTCGAATGCAAGCTACCGACGCAAGTTCGAATTGCGCTCAGCGTAAAATCAAGGAGGTGGTCGAGTGTGGACGCGATTAGGCTGTTAGATCAGATCGAGCGGCAAGGACCTGACCACGTGGCATGCGGAGGCACGTTGGATGCAGCGGTGCGGAAGACGCCCGATCCGACGCTCAAACTGACACCCCACCACACGTGGGGTCATAAGGCGGTGCAGCGTGCAACGAGAGACGTCCGATCATTAGATCAAACGGTCGAAATCGAATGCATGTGCGCACGCAGGGAGGCACGCGAGGAGTGCAAGCGATGCGGCACGGTTCGTGATCTAGCGGCTCAGAGCTTGCCACGTGTCAGCTATCAGTGAAATCCACACGTATAAGGCACAATAGAGGTTGATTTGAGGCACGATCTGATCCATTGATCTCCCGATTGACGGATTTGATCGCACCTAAGTTGTTTCACGAGTTGGGAGGCCTAAATACCTACTTTGCCCCTCATTGAAGCTATAAAAAGAGCTCCAGGGCCCCCATGACCCTTCCCAAGGGTCATTCGAGATTTTTCCGGAAAAGATAGGAGTGTGAGCATAATTTTAAACCCCCTGGGTTTAGGTAGGTTGGCCTTGCGAGGAAGAGAAAGGTTTTGCAGGGGAGATTCTGCAATTTTGCTCTCTCTCTCTTCCCACACAACACACCCACTCCCACACCCATGCACACACACCTCCCCTCACAAAAATCCTAACCCTCTCCCTATTAATACCCCTCCACCCTCTCCATCTTCACACCACCACTTGCTGGCAACCACCTCCTTCCCCATCCCCCTTGTAGCCACGAGTAGGGAGGAAGGAGGGGAGCTTGAGACGGAGGAGCACGAGAGAGAGGGAGAGCATGGGAAAGGGAAAGGGAGAGCGAGGAGCCCGGGAGAGGAGCGGACGAAGATACAACCAAGGGAGCTTGTGGAGAGGAGCTCCGCAACCTCCTACAGCTACTGGAGGAGCAACTACGGCTCTACGAGCGGAGGGTCGCGTGGGGAGAGAAGCTCGCAGGGCATACTGTGGAACCATTTTTCCCCAGTATCAGACGTCTGGGATGCCATACAGACATCTGGAGGAACCTCAGGACGTCCGAGGCTGGCACCGAACGTTTGATAGCACGCAGAGTGTCGAGACATGTGCTTGTGTCACTTGCATGCACATACGTAAGTATATGTGTCATGTTTTTGAAGCTGCGCTTGCGTACACAGGTACAGGCATTGGAAAAGTGCGTGGAGCACCCTTCAAGGTGCTTAAGGACGTTTGGATGTCTCTACAGACGTTTGATAGCCATCTCATACATCCAGGTGCACTAACAGACGTTTGGAAGGACCCCAGGACAGCTAAGGGGTTCCAGACGTCCGAGATCAGCGTAGGAAAGCAAGGTGAGATTCTGAGGTCGTTTAAGATGTCTAAGTCTAGTCCCAGACATCTTATTTAGTCAGTATGATGTTTTTGGCCTGTTCAGAGCCCAAATGGAATCGATTTTGCGCAAACAAAGCATCGTTGGTTTCCGTTCGAGTTTCTCTACGTGTTAGTGTCACTCGTATACTGTTTTGAACTCGTTTGATATAATTTGGTTAATTGTATAGGTCACTAGCCAGTAGAGTATACGGGACCCTAGGGTATGAAGTGAACCCTAGGGTAAAATTGAGTGAATGAACATTACTTGAGCGACACGGTTTATTTCTAAACTGCATGTTAGAACACTTAATGTTAACAAATAAATAGTTAAATGATGTGATGCTTCTTTTAGTTATTAAATTACGAGCTGCCTATTATATGGTTAAAAGTTGTGAACAATGAGATATGCATGTCATGAAATGAAATGAATACAATGCATGAACCCTACAGGGAACAAGAAAAGAACTCATGTATACGGAACGAATATTGTGCGTAGGAGGGAAGTGAGTTGGCCCTCGAGTACACGGTATCAAGGAGAGCAATTGTCGATTTTGCATGGAAAGTGAACTGGCCCTCATGTACGCGATACCGAGGAGGGCTACCATCACTTTAGTGTAGGGGGAGCTAGCCGCCCTTGAGTTGAGACCCGGGGTTAAGAATGGTCCCCTACACTGACTCTTATTACTTTAGTGTAGGGAGGGAGCCAGCCGTCCCATGGGACCCGGGATTAGGATTAGCCACCTTACACCGACTCTTATTAGGCCCACTGGGCAAACCGGGATATTCGGACGAGGGTACACAGACTGTTGAGGGGCAAGACCCCTGTTCTGAGAGGGCAAGGCATCGTTTTGTTATGTGTTGTACATTTAGGCGTACCAGCTAGCGAAAACGACTGATCACGTGCCAATGCGGAGTAACTACCCATGCGCTTATCGCACATATCGTAGTCACCACTACGTCGCGACTATAACCTCGGGGTGGTAGACCGGGTGTAGGACTACCACGGGGGCTCTCCTGTCGAGGAGAGTACCACGTGTACATCCTACATCACGGAATAAAGTGCAATCAAGATCGTTCCCTTAAGAAACAAGTGAATTAAGAAATGTTGTGGATCCTTATTAGAATAACCGAATTAGAAACACCTGGTTGAGATAAATGGAAATGAATGAATAGTTATTTGTTTGTTTCTTTTACTTAAATTGCATATAAATGGCTTAACCACCACTCTACTCAGCGTTAGCTGACTATGAATTATATAACTATGTTCATGTCAGGAGTTGAGCAATCAGTGCCCCTGCTGCAGAGGACACTAGGCCTAGTCGAGCCCAACCATACTTGTTCCTTTCTGTTTCAAAACTCTTTTATAGTAGTGAGTACCTTTAGCATATTAGTTGTTTCTACTATATTCTGTTCATGTTACATTTCCCTCTGTTGTAGTTGTGATGGTTATTTATGTTATAGTACTCTTCCGCTTGTGACATGTAATGTTTGAGACTTTTCATTCTGATTTCCATTATTATCTCTTATTTATTTCTTCTTAGTTACATTGTATGTGTAATTATAGTATATTTTCTACTTTTGATTATTTCTCTTTGGACGGCTGGGTTTTAGAATTAGTCGAGGTGAATTGATCTTAAGTCCTGTAGGGAGTTGGGATCGAACCGTAACAAGCAACTTCTACCACACTTCTCCAACCTCTCTCTCTCTCTGCAACTTCTCTCCGATCTTCCTCCTAGTGTTCTGGATCTAAAGTGCTGCCGCACTTTACACAAGCATCCCACAAGTAGCGCTGTCTATTTATTTTCTCTCTTTATTCCTTACTATAGTTGTTTTAATTCCTAGTTTGAAAATTATTTCCAAGTAGTAATAAAAATCTAATTCTCTGAATAATTGATCTCTACTTCCATGCTTTCAATAGGTTATATTGGTTAGTACGAAAAGCTTTGAAAATCGTGTTTTACCTCCCTGCGAACGACTCAGTACTTACTAAAATATTTATAAATTTATTTGTTTCAACATGATTCGCACTACAACGATAGAAATAATCTTTTACGCGTTTCACAACGTAAAAGTTAGCACCGTTGGTAGGGAGGCAACGGAAAATTTTAAAAGTTTTTCTTATAAAGTGCTTATTTGAGATTCTAACTTCGTATTCTTTTTGGTTACGTGTGCACAGGAATCGCAACATTAAGAGAAGAAACGTGCAACGGAAAAAGAAAAATAGGTTCGAATCTTAGGTAAGCACTCGTATCTTAGATTAGGTTATATTTTATTTCAAAAAAAAAAATTGTGTTTTGCTTGAATCTTGGGATTAGCATTTGCTTGCTTTTTAAAAAAAAAAAATTCTCTTGTTGGTGGGAATCAACATAATCACCTCTTATATTTTCGGGCTGAAATAAACCCTCATATTAAAAATTCAATTCCCAAAAATTTACACATACAAAAATTCTAAACTTTTTACTAGTCGTGAGTTTTAAAGTCAGGAACAACATATTCAAATTCCGCACCATTTTGAGTTATATAAAAATTTTAAAAATTCACGAATAAAACTAATATCAAATCTGTTATTGCTCCTGATTTTTTGGACTTCAAAAAATCATACGAATTTTTATACAACTCCAATTTATCTGAAATTTATTGTGTTGGATTCCTGTGATAATAAAGAATAACCTAAACACCATGAAGTCATTGTAATAGCCTCTCTTTTGTGCATCTGAATTCCTTGGCCACACTACCTCAGGCAATGAAATACACAGTATCAATCACTCAAATTAGGTGTGAAGAATTCACTAAATGAAAATCTAATCACAATAGCTCAAATCCATTGCGAACATCTTAATTTGATATCAAACAACTCAATCTACTTGATTTGAATTAATTAAATCGCAATTGAATCTCTGATCCTCCGATTAGGCGTAGAAACCAAATCTAGGTAAATCAAGTGATTGCGCTAAAGTTCAATCAATGGGAGGACCTTTGTGATCTAATGAAAAGGATGGGAAGCTCTCCAAATGATTAGGCATACTTTAAATCCTAAGAGCTAAGAAGTTACAGGCCTTAAAGTAGCCATGGCGTAAGAAATGCTCTGATGATTGAAACATTGAGGGAATTAAGAGAAGGTGATTATGGAGCGATGAGGGGGAGATTAATGGAGTGAAGTGAAGATGTGAATTACCTTCTTTGATCGAAATTGATCAAAGATGCCTAACCAAGGGAAACTAAGATCTAAATCTAATTTACTCCTAATCAGGTGCAATCAAATTGTAAATCTAATCTAATCTAATTAATCTAAGCTAGAAAGTAGTAAATATATCTAGAAAGCATTAAATTCTACTCTACTAAATGAATGGGATCTGAGGGACCATGATCAGCGATCAGTGGTGATGAATTGTGGAAGGAGATCTCCAGCTAATGAAGAATCCACTAGTAGGACTCCGGGGACATCCCCTAGAGTTATATGATCCAACTCGATGTGGACGAAGGAATAGAGGGAATGTGGTTACTGTCACTAGCCAAGGATGAAGGAGGTAGAGGAACTGGAGTGGGAGGAATGATTGGCCCAAGGAAGTAGGAGAAGAGTCGATCATCACTTAGGGGTCCCATGGAGGTCTTTAAATAGGTGAGTAAGGATGTGGTGATCGGGTTTTGAAGATGTAGGCTGTTTAAGATCAACGACTAAGGAAAGAGCTGAGGGGTGTGAGAAGTTTTGTGATAAAAATGGACTGTAGGATGTGATCTAGAGGATGGCACGATGCTAGGCTCACCAGCACTAAGCCAAAGAAAGTAGATCCATCGTAGGATCGACATAAGAAGGATGGACAACCAACGTGCGTTGAGTACTTTGTGAGTTGCAGCTAAGGGAGATGAACAGTGTCAGGTCTTTTAGGCTATTTACAAGAAAAGCCCTTGGCGCAAAGCGATGGAAGAATTGCAGCAAAACCCATAAGTTGTTAGAATGTAAACAAATAGGTCCCTAAAGGCTTGCCAAATGGTCCCTGTCGACTTTTTACTTAAGGAAATGTTTAATATGAAGAACCTATGTGTAATGCAATGATTTCAAGGCCCTAATGATGTCAGAATGCAATAAGATTTTTATGGTATGTTAATTAAACATATTAGAACATAATTCAACCATTGATTTGTTCATTCAAGTTCAGATTGTGTTCAATTGGCATTCATTTCATCCATATACATAGTTAGGTATAAAATATCTCAAAATTGACCTAATTATGCATTTTTAGTACAAATTGAGTGTTTTAGGTCTTTTTCCATAAATCCCACACTTAACCCATTTCTTGTGTTAATTGATAGTGTTTTAATCTTGTTTCTAGTTTAACTTTGGCATTTTAGCTATGATGAGCCACACCTCATCAAGCATCATGACTACCACCACAAAAATTGAAGATCCAGTTTATAAGGTACATAAGAAATATATATGCAATTTGAGTGCTTCCATTCTGAATCTACAAAGGAGATTAGTAACAATGTAATGAAAGCAGGAGTATGGTTAAGGAAGATAGAATAATGTCTAGCATAAAGAGAAAGAGGAAGTCATCATTGCAGATGACAGCAACTCCAAAGAAATGTATGTAAATTGCTATTCTTGTAGCCATTTCTAAATGAGACGATTATGTTCCATTAAAAATGGCCAATACTATAGTAAATAATATTGAATGTACAAGATGGATTAAAAAGGCAAAGGACACATATCATGTAGATGTTCACTGAAGAAATTTGCAAATGCATACGAACACTGCTGCAATGAGGTGAAGGTAGAATTCAAGAAGATGATCTTTGGCTATTTGGGCACATGAACATATCCAAAGAAAGATTTGAAGCTTTGCTCGAACCTACTCATTATTTACAATAGCAATGACAAGGGGTTCAACTTGGCAGTCAAGTAATTCCACTAAGAGTTTAGCATGTGTCAAAGATTACAGGGCTCCCAATAGGAGTGCACATCAACTACACTGCGGAATCGAAAACAGTCACCATCACCAAATTTAGAGGAAGATATTTCAAGGGTGGGTACCTAACAGTTAGAATGGCAAAAACACCACTGGAAAGGGTAGCTCTTCAATATAATGGGGACTTTGATGATAAGAATGGCTTTTACTATCAAGTCTAGTTATTGATAGTAATTCTCTTTGGGTGCTTCCTCTTTTCGCATGGAAATCAATATATCTACGTAGAGTTGTTCAAACACATAGAGGACATCGAAGCAATTGGAAAGTACACTTGTGCTGAACCAATACATTCTCTAATTCATGAAGGGTTTAGCTATATGACTAAGAAGTTGAAGAGTGCAAGAGGAGTAAAGCTAGGATACCTCAATGGCTACATGTCCGTCATCAATGTAAGTGTCTAAATGTAATCCTTAGAGGACTGAAACATAAGCAGTGCGTATAGATTTCTCCTTAACATGTTTATCTCCTTTAATGCAGGTGTGAGCATTAGAGATGTTCAATGTCAGCAAGCCAAGAAAAGTAACAGCATTCCCATTGGTGCAAAGATTGGAATACACCAAACAAGTATCAACCATTATACGAATGATGGATCTGCATGTGGCATCACTTGATGCAAAATACCATAACAAAAAGGCATTTAAGGTCATGCAATCCACTAAAGATGAGCAGAAGAAAAAAGGTAGAAGGGTTGAAGGAGGAGAATGAACACCTCAATAAAAGGATTGATTTCTTGGAAAGAAAGAACATTGAAATAAGGATGCAGGTACGACAAACAAATAGAATGTACGAAAATCTGTAGAGGTAGTATCTTGTCATGAAGGAGTACCATGAGGTAGCAAAGCTATACCTCGCACCCACACCCACAACATCCAAACTTGCAAGATAAATTTACATCCATATTGTGCCGCATACTATTTTAAAATGTCGATGAAAATTTATTTAACTAACATACATTTCCTTCATTTGCTCTAAATTATCTTCAAGAATTTGAGAAACAGATGAATGCATCGGAGAATACCTTTGTAGACATCGAAAAAGAGGACAACAATTTCAAATATGGAGGGAGCAATGTGATAAATACACATTTATTCAAGATAAAATGTCTATTTATGCGAGTTCCTAGGCTTAACAATGCATTTTACATTATAAATATTGCATAATATACATCATTCTGCAGTTAGAATACTTTGTATAAGAGATAGGTTAATTTTCTCCTTCTTGTGGCTGATAACATTGCATCTTGGGCGATAATTCTGTCAATTGGGGTTTATCTTAAGAGCAAATGCATAGATAACACATCATAAATAAGAATAGGGGCATCGCATGCATTGCACATCAAGATTGCTTATAATGCATTATTAATAGCCATGTGTACAAGAACATGTCAAAATATGCCTCAAATGAGCAATCAGACCACACGAATAGATTCAAAGCGACGAACGGAGTCCAACGGACTCGAAATTGGCCAAATCCAACATCCGGAGCTCCTGCAATGGGCCCAAGAAGTTCTGACCGTTGATCTGATGATCAACGGCCCACAGCGCGCCACGTGGTGCCCGCTCGTCGCATCCTCACCATCGCTCGCTTTTGCCTTCACCCGGAGGATGACTCTCAGCCGTCGATCTTCGATCGAATGACTGAGAGCCGCCCGCGCACCCGCCCTCTCCGTGACAATCCGCTGCAACAGCACAGCGGTCGACCGCTCCACACTCACGCATCCGGCGCGGGATCGAACCGCGCTACGCAGCAATTGGAAGGCGAAGGCGTGTTGCGGAAAATTGAGACGCCTGATCAGCAGCGAATGGCGAAGATCGAGCCGCACGGCGCAACGGATGCATGCGGACACTCACGCGTGTGATGAAGCAGCAGAAGCACGCGCCTCAGCAGCAATCCACGAGCGCGCCCTTCACGAGATCTCAGCCGTTCGATCTTCGATCGGACGACTCACAACACGTGCGCACAGATTGCCACAGAGGAAGCACAAGGTGCGCTGATGATCGGCGAGCGAAGGGGGCTACACCGACAGATTTGGTATGGGTTTAGCGACGTCCCAGACATCGCTAAAGCCCATACTTGAATTAGAAAACCCTTTTGCCTATATAAACTCCATCCAACCACTCATGGAGGAGCATTGAATTCACTTGCAAGTGCTCTACCCCACTCCTAGCCACCATTAGCTCTCTTTGTAATCACCGGAGCCGACGAGCCGCCGACGGAGCCCCTCTCCACCGCCGTGGCTACCTCGCCGTCTTCTCTCTCTCTTTCCCTCTTTATCTTAAGCTTTACTTTACTTGTGTTTAAGTATTTATTTAGTGTTGTAATTATAAAACCAAAGTTACATGTCAAATGAAGTTGTTTCCTATCTAGTTACTTGCCCTCTTTTATGCTTAAGTTGCATGTTGTGAATGAAAGATTCTAACCCTATTCTCTATTTCTCTCTCTCTCTTTCTCTCTCTCTCTCACTCGCTTTTCACCCACGTCTTCTCGCAAGCAAAAACCTGTCATTTCCGTGACATTAAGTGACAAGAAAAATCTAATTTTCACGCCTCCCTGAGATCGACACTCGGACTCACGTCCATTTCTTCATTTAAAACCGATGTTGCGAGCGCAAGCTATAACAACTCTTTTAAACATACGTGTCTTCCGCACGTCAGTTTTTGGCGCCGTTGCCGGGGAGGCTACGGATTTATTTTATCACTTCCATTTTACATCCATGCTCACATCATCTAACACATTTTCTACCTCTATTTGATGGTTGCAAGAACTCGACGCTTAGACGGCGAAGCAGCGCAGCTCATAA
Organism: Thalassia testudinum; assembly: GCA_037157565.1. Taxonomy (NCBI): domain Eukaryota; kingdom Viridiplantae; phylum Streptophyta; class Magnoliopsida; order Alismatales; family Hydrocharitaceae; genus Thalassia; species Thalassia testudinum. The sequence goes on from JAZHRO010000007.1 coordinate 55,152,539, forward strand.
AGATGGATTAAGCGCTGCAAGGACCAATTGTGAGTAACTCTTTACCCGTGGTTGTTTGCTTGCCTAAAAAAAATCTTAAAAAAAGTGTAAAATCAAAAAAAATTTTAGCGTGGTGTATGATTACCTGATCCACATCCTTCACTCATCACCCAACAAATATATATATACACTCTAACATTCTTAAGACCTAATCTTTTTGGAGTGTTTATCTTTCTTTTTGAGTGGTGTTTGCAAAGCCACCATGACTTGACTTGGGCCGCACCACTCACCCCTAAAATCGACTCATCCAATAGAAGCTGCATGATCACTAGGATGAGTACATTAGGGTTTTAGAGCCTCTTCACATCAAAGGAAATCCACTTTCACCAATTGTGTGCAAAACTTGACGTGCCCACCTGAAACTTGTCTGAAAACATTAAGACACATCTAAAAGACACAAAAGTAAGGATGAAACATTAAAAGACACCACATCTTAAAAAAATCCTTGCTTGAAAACCATGTTTTGATAGGAGCACACACACTGGAATTGGAAAACTAAGAGGCACTACCCCAATCAACACCTCATCACATAACCCTAGCACAAGCACTATCCTAGCCCTTTTAAAACAGAGTAGACGTGCCCTAGGCAGGACTGGGTTAAGTCTCGAGAGGTGTGGTTTTGTTCGTTGGGTACTTGGCTTTCATTCCCTTAGTAAAATCTGGTGACTAGGCTGCGGGAAAGTGTCAAACGACCGCGGTTGTGGGGTCTATGGAACAGCCAAAGGAAGAACCTTCCCTACAATTCCCTTGTAATCAACCTGGCCAAATTAGCTTTGGGAAGGGGAGTCCAATGCTTACGGACTTGATCACCCTTTTGGAGATTTCTAGGTCCTCTAAGGAATACACCATAAGGACTAGGCTTGTTTGCTTGGCTGTACACACACTTCTCACATCTGTCGCTCTCCGCATCCCCTCCTGTTCTTCTCTAGTGTATGCACAGGAGACGATCACTGCATCCCGAGTTGTTTGTTTTGGGACGGGAATCCAGGTGACCTGATTCTGCTAGAGACATGGCTGAACCTAGGGTAGATGAGGTTGAGGACCAACCCCCACCAAACACAATGGCCATCATCCAAGCCCAGATTAACGCAAACCACCAGCTTCAGTAGCAACAGATCCACACTATCATGCAAGCCATACACCGGTTGCAGAACCCACAAGGGCAACCACCACTACCTTTCCAAGGCCCACAAGGGCAACCTCCACTTGATCTACCACCATTCCAGGACCAACCTAGGCCCCTCCGCGACTTCTACAATCCTTCCGCTATTCGAGTCGAGCCACACTAGTCTGATTAAGAGCCACTTCCATGGAAGCTCAAATGAAGATCCCTTCTAGCACTTAGAGGATCTTGACCGGATAGCCTGAACTGTGAAACCTAGGAACATTAGCCTTGACATTGTTTTGATTAAGATGTTCCCCTTCTCACTGAGTGACAAAGCATCCCATTGGCTTAGAACCCTGGGTAGACCCATCACCACTTAGGAAGAACTGAGACATGCTTTCTTAAAGAAATTCTTCCCCATAGGAAAGACCAATGCCCTCAGAAGAACCATTACTACCTTTACACTCCAGGGTGGGGAACAGTTCCATGAGGCGTGGGAAAGATTTAATGAACTATTGAGGAAATGCCCAAACCACGAAGTACCAAGGTGGCAATTGGCCCAGATCTTCTACCACGGTCTAGACAGTAACCTACGGAACTTCGTCAATGCCTCATGCAGGGGGAACTTCCTAAACAAAGACGAGGAGAGCGCGTTTGAGCTCTTTGAGTCTATGAGCAAAAATTCGCTCAACAATGCCTCCATGACCCAGTTTAGCGCTATCCAGTCAACCCTGTGGTGGGATTTATGAGGTACAAGCAAATTTTGGAATGGTTGACATGGATATTGTTAAGACTCGTGCTGTTAAAGCCCTTTAAGACGTCCGGGATTTGGGTCAAACGTCTGGTTAGACGTCTGGACATCCTCCCAGATGTCTGGAAACCAAATTTTTCGTGTACGTCCTCGCGTCTGCGGGCGTGCTGCGTGTAGACAGTACGCAACCGCATTTCTTCTCTCCCCTCTCACCGATGAAACCCTAACCCACGCCTACTTAAACCCCCCTCCTCTCCCTTGTTCACCACCCCACTTCCAGCCACCTTCTCCTTCCTCCAGCGAGAGCAAGAGCAGCGAGTGCAGTCGAGCGAAGCGGCGGAGAGGAGGGGCAGCATGAGAAGGAGAGGAGAGAAGGCTTGCGAGCTCGCGTGGGAACTCGCCGGAGAGCTCACGACCAGTCGGCGCATGCGCAAGGCGAAGAGGTGTGTCAGGGAGGTCCTCCCCGACACTGCTGCAGCTAGAGCAGCGGGCGAGCGAGCCCAGCACGGCCGCGTGCGACACAAAGAAGACGAAGGCAGCTTCTGGTTCTGGGATTTTCCCAGAATCAGACGTCTGGGTTGACACCCAGACGACGTAGATGACATCTGGAGAAGGCTCCAGACGGCTGAGAGGTAAGTTCCGCATCCCACACCTTCTTTGCGGATACGGCCATGCAGGCCGTTCCGCTGAGGCACTGCTTCGTGCCCTTTTGAGAAGATTTTGTGTCGTGCGTGCAGGATTCATTTCGGGAAGGCGCGGGACATGCCCTCCCACGCAGTTCAGACGTCTGGGCAAGGCACCAAAGGCGGGAAGCATCTCCAGACGTCCGAAGATGACGTGGTTGGACGTCTAGAATTAGGTCCAGACGATTCAACAGAGCCCCTGGACGTCTGAGGAGTAGCGCAGAGTTGAGGTATGATTCTGGACTTCTTTTAAGACGTCTGGAAGGTGTTCCAGATGTCTGATATGAATCAGGATTGCTGTTTTTGACCCGTTTAGGGTCCGTTTGAGGTCTGATTTCCGCAATTAAGATTCTGTTGTTCTCCGTTTAAATTCCTCTACTTGTTGGAATACTTTCATCATGTTCTGAGTGGTCTCTTGTGATCGATCCTTGTGATAGGACCTCGTTCTGTTATGGATTTGGGGTTTGCTGAGGCACGTGGACCTGCCGATCAAGCCCCCATTACTCCTGGGTTTACTGGTAGAGTGGCTTCCCCTAGTTTAATTACAAACATGAATGCATATATGAAATGAATGTTAGATCCTAGGGTATGGCATGAATCCTAGGACTAGAAACCCTGAAATGGTTGTATGGAATGTGTGAATTGCAGTCTTGGATGAATAAATAGAATAATAACAATTGCCTGTAAATGGATAACAGCTGCCTATGAAATGTAATGTACTGTTGTTAGCAACTATTGCATGTAAATTCCTGTTGTTTACAATTAAATACGAGCTGCCTGTATATGAATTGGAAATGGAAGATTGAATGTTGGAAACACGAGCTACCTACGAATAAACCTGAAGTGTGAATAGTAACGTTACATGCTACATGTGTAGGACCAGAGAAATGGAAATAAGAAATGATGAAACCTAGTATGGCTTGGCCTAAGAAACATGAGCATGAACTCTACGGAGAATTAGGAGTAGAACTCCTGGAAAATAAATGGAATGGAAATGGAAATGTGAATGTGGAAGTGAGCTAGCCCTTGAGTACGGAGTACCAAGGAGAGCGACTGTCCCCCTGCTTAGTGCAGAGCGGAGCTAGCCGCCCTATGGTTGGGACCCGGGGTTAGGATTGGCCACTTTGCACCGACTTTTTAGCCCTCGCGTACATAGTATCGGGGAGAGCTACTAGTGTAGGGAGAGAGCTAGCCACCCCACGGGGCCCGGGGTTCAGCTAGCCACCTTACACCAACTTGTTAGGCCCACGGGCAAACCAGGGTAGTCAAGCGAGGGTGCGCGGACTGTGGAGGGACGAGACCCCTGTTTGGTTCTTAGGGGCTAGACCCCTATTACTGAGAGGGCTATGCCCTATACTAGTTCCGTGCTGTGCTTTGGGCACACCCATTAATGGAAACGACTGACCGCATGCCAGTGTGGGGTAGCTACCTGTGCGTTTATCACGCATGCCGTAGTCACCGTTACGTCTGTCAGCGACCTTGGGGTGGTTGACTGAGTGTAGGACCACCACGGGGGACTCTCCCGACCAGGAGAGTACCACGTGCTACTTCTACTCTTCGAAAAAGACTGCAATCAAGATCATTCCCACGAGGAACATTCGAGATCAGGAAAAAGACCTAATAAATAAACGAAGTAGTAAAAGAAAGAATATTTAGTTAAATAAAGAAAGAAATTGAAAACAACAGCTACATGTCCACCTTTACTATTTTTAGTTAGCTGGTTGCCACTCTACTCAGCGTTCGCTGATTTAGAGTACTCGTAACCTTTTTCAGGTCCAGGTGTTGAGCAGCTAGAGCCTACGGCTGCAGAGGGTGCTGGGCCCAGTAGAGCCCAATAGTTGTACCTTCTGTTGTACCCCATTTCTGTTGTAGTGAGTATTTTTGTTACACTTCTGTACTCTTGTATTGTAAACTTTATATTCCTGTACCTGTTTAAATTTTTTTACTGTTGTGGTGGTGTGTACTGTAGTAGTTTACTCCTTTACTGCTGTACTTTTGTTACTGTTAGTTGCTTGCATGGTGAATGTGGTTATTTTACTACTTTTTGGTTACTTGCTCGTTGGACGACTGGGTCTTGGGATCAGTCGAGTCGGTCCGGTCTCATGTCCTGTAGGGATTTGGGAACCGGGTCGTAACAAGATGGTATCAGATGAAGGTCATCCCGATATGTGAACCAACTAGCTGGAAAATAACTAATTACGTGCTTGTAACTAGAGTAACCGCCATAATGTACCTTTTGACATATGTTCTAAGGCTCTTTCGTTGAATGTTGGTTAGAATTGACGTCTTTTCTGTTCTGTGTTCGCGTCTCCTTGCAGGAGATGCCTTGACGAGGGGGCAGCAAGGCGGGCCACGGACGCGGCCGAGGACGAGGTTGGAGGGGCGAGCTCGTTGAGCCCGACGCCTCAGTGGACCAGCCACTACTTCCAGGAATTCAGGCCCAGGACCTCGCCCAGCTAATACGGGAGATCGTACGAGAGGAGCTTCACCCGCCTCCACGAGCGCCTCTCCCTGGGGCAGCGGAGGGGGAGTCCTCTGTAGGACCACGAGATAGACACAGCGCTGAACGTGGGGGAGGAGGTGGCCCTCCACCGCCCCCACCTTCCTCCGGCGCTGCCGAGCACGAGCCCTCCTTACCTGGAGGCGTACCAGTTTCACCACTCCAGCACCATTACGAGCTTTTTGGGCAGTTCCGGAAGCTGAAGCCCCCCTCCTTCAAGGGGGATGAGGACCTGACCGAGGCGGAGGACTGGCTCGAGTAGATCGAGAAGGTGTTTGACACCTTTTGCCCCCCTATGGAGTGCCACGTGGCCTTTGCCACGTACCAGCTGGAGAGCGCGGCACACAGGTGGTGGAGGGCAGTCAGGGGTCAGGAGAGGGCCGAGCCGACTTGGGACTAGTTTGTCACCCTCTTCTGTGAGCAGTACTTCCCCCAGACGTGGCAGGACCAGAGGAGGCGGGAGTTCCACACTCTCTGCCAGGGGACGATGACCGTGAGCGCATATCACACGCGTTTTCTGGAGCTGTCTCGTTTCGACACGACAGCTGTGGCTACTGAGGAGGAGCGCCTTTGGAGGTTCACCGAGGGGCTTTGGCCTGCTATTCGGGGGTATGTCAAACTCCTAAAGCTACCTATATTCTCGAGGGTGGTGGAGGCAGCCATGACATATGAGGAGACCAACCCGTCCGCACGTGACACTGACAGCGGACGGAAGAGGCCCTACCAGCCAGACTACTCGTAGGGCCGACGAGAGAGGAGGCACATGGCACCTGCAGGAGAGCCGTCACGCTTTGCGGGGCCGTCAGTAGCCTTTGGGGCCCTCGACAGGGGCCAGCTGCGAGCACCGGACCCCCTCCCAACTGTCAGCAGGGACCTACTGAGGGCGGGAGTCGAGTTCCCCTTTGCTACCTGTGTGGCCAGCCGGGCCACATCAGGAGGGACTGCCCGTCTAGGGCTGGAGGTCAGTAGATGCTCCCCACGTCGAGCACTGGAGGACGAGCAGGAGGCCGCGGTTCCCAAGCGCGTGGGGGAGGACAGCAGTCGCGAGGAGGGTACCGACCAGCGGCTACCCGTCCGACGCAGAGCGTGGCTGCTTTGTCCGTACCTAGGGTTGAAGGGCGTATCAATGCCCTGACACACAGAGACACCAGAGCTTCAGGTTCAGTGGTGGCAAGTATGGTTACAGTTTCCGGCAGACTAGTTTACACACTTTTTGATTTCGGCGCCACGCACTCGTTTGTCGTTGCCAGTTTTGCTGTTAGTTTGGGGTAGGTTTGTGTGTTGTTAGAGGATCCGTTTGTGATTAGAGGTCCAGGTGGTCAGCTGTTTATAGCTGAGGAGGTTTACACAAGTTGTGAGGTCAGTGTTAGGGGACACAGCCTCCCCGCTGATCTGATTGTGATATAGATGGAGGACTTTGGCGTGATTCTGGGGATGGACTGGTTGTTCGCTTACCACACCTTGGTGGACTATTTTGAGAGGAAGATCGTCTTCTCCATACCGGAGTTGCCTTCTTTCGAGTTTTACGGACAGCCAGTGGACGGAGGCTTCAGGTGCATTTCTACACTTCGGGCAGCGAGACTTTTGGGCCAAGGGTGTGAGGGCTTCCTGGCTTGTGTGGTGGTGGAGCCCAGCCCTGTAGCAAACCTTCAGAGTATTCCGGTGGTGAGAGAGTACCCCGATGTGTTTCCAGATGAGTTGCCAGGACTACTGCTCTAGCGTGAGATCGAGTTTGAGATCTCACTGGTACCGGAGACCAGCCCCATTTCTACCGCACCTTACAGGATGGCACCCCTTGAGCTGCTAGAACTCAAGACTCAGTTGCAGGACCTTCTGGAGAAGGGCTTTGTGAGGCCTAGTGCGTCTCCGTGGGGAGCCCTGGTATTGTTTGTGAAGAAGAAGGATGGTACCCTACGCCTTTGTGTGGACTACAGATAGCTGAATAAGGTTACCATCAAGAGCAGGTATCCGCCGCCGAGGATTGACGACTTGTTTGACCAGTTGTGAGGTGCCACAGTATTCTCCAAGATAGACTTGAGGTCTGGGTACCACCAGTTGAGGATCAAGGAGACAGACGTCTCCAAGACAACTTTCTGCACCCGGTACGGACACTACGAGTTTTTGGTCATGCCGTTTGGGCTGACCAACGCCCCCGCTACCTTCATGGATTTGATGAATCGGGTGTTCAGACCGTATCTGGATCAGTTCGTGGTGGTATTTATTGATGATGTGCTCATCTATTCTTGAGATCAAGCGCAGCACGGACAACACTTGCGGATGGTTTTGGACACACTAAGACGACGTAGGCTGTACGCCAAATACAGCAAGTGCGAGTTCTGGTTGAGGGAGGTGACCTTCTTGGGTCATGTGATCTCCGGGGATGGCTTGGCTGTGGACCCAGCCAAGGTTGAGGCAGTGCTTAGGTGGGAGAGACCGCGTACAGTGACAGAGATCCGCAGTTTCTTGGGACTGGCAGGCTACTACAGGCAGTTTATTAGGGGTTTCTTGTAGATTGCACGTTCTATGACACAGCTGACCCGGAAGGACATGCCCTTTTCTTAGACAGACGCTTGTGAGGCGTGTTTTCAGGAGCTGAAGGAGAGGCTGACTTCGGCTCCCATGCTTACCATCCCAGATAGTAGTGGCGGGTTCGTTGTGTACATGGACGCCTTTTTGCAGGGGTTAGGGGGTGTGCTCATGCAGAGGGGTCACGTTGTCGCTTACGCTTCGCGGCAACTGAAGCCCCATGAGCATAGCTACCCTACCCACGACCTGGAGCTGGCAGCCGTCGTCTTCGCGCTGAAGACTTGGAGGCACTACCTGTACAGTGAGACCTTTGATCTTTTCATAGATCATAAGAGCCTCAGATACTTGTTTGATCAGAAGGAGATCAACATGAGATAGAGACATTGGTTAGAGCTCCTGAAGGATTATGACTGTAGCATTTCCTACCATCCGGGGAAGGCCAACGTGGTGGCTGACGCCTTAAGCCAGAAGGGGCCCACCCACTTGGCCAGTCTACAGGCACAGAGTTGGAGACTCATAGAGGAGATGGGCAGTTGGCGACCCCTAGAGTTACTGGGGCACTGTGGGGCAGTGACTGTGACCTGGCATAAGAGGCTAGAGCTGATACATCGCATCATCACAGGACAGATGGCCGATCCATACCTGCAGTCGTTGCGTGACAGAGTACTGTCAGGGGACCCTGGGGACTTCTCCTTTACAGACGAGGTGCTGCGCTTGAGGGGACGTTTGTGCGTTCCCAGGGATGAGGAGCTATTAAGAGAGCTCCTGACTGAGGCACACGGTTCTAGGTTCACCATACATCTCGGAAACACAAAGATGTATCATGATTTGAGACGCGACTTTTGGTGGAGGGGAATGAAGTGGGATGTAGGTGAATTCGTGCAGCAATGTTTAGTGTGTCAGTAGGTGAAGGCCGAGCATCAGAGGCCTGTAAGACCGTTGCAGCCACTTCCAGTGCCAGAGTGGAAGTGGGAGAGCATCACCATGGACTTGGTGGTGGGCTTGCCCGTTACCCAGCGAGGACACGACGCAGTCTGGGTGATCGTAGATAGATTGACTAAGATGGCACGCTTCTTGCCGATTCGAGTCACTTTTGGACCAGCACAGTTGGCAGAGAGGTATATTCGCAACGTGGTACGTCTGCATGGAGTTTCACGGGAGATTGTATCCAATCGGGATACCTACTTTATGTCCCAGTTTTGGGCTGAGTTTCAGCATACCTTGGGGGCACATTTGAGGTTTAGTACAGCATACCACCCCCAGACGGACGATTAGTCAGAGCACACGATACAGATGCTTGAGGATTTTTTGTGTGCTTGTGTACTAGACTGGAGGGGCTCTTGGGAGGAGCACTTGCCCCTGGTGGAATTTGCATATAATAACAGCTATCACTCAAGCATTGGCATGGCACCCTACGAGGCTCTATACGGACGGAGGTGTACTGCACCCTTAAGTTGGGTTGAGGTGGGGACCAAGTGGGAGGTTGGCCCCAGGCTGATCCGGCAAGGTCAGGAGGTGATCGAGCAGATTCACAGGCGACTCCGCACTGTCAGGAGTAGGCAGAAGAGCTATGCAGATCAGAAATGAAGAGAGGTGCAGTTTGAGGTTGGGGATCACGTCTTCCTTCGCGTTTCGCCCATGAAGGGCCTGCAGCGATTTGGGGTGAGAGGGAAGCTCGCGCCAAGGTTTATGGGACCCTTTGAGGTCCTGGAGCGAGTTGGACCCGTTGCTTATAGGCTTGCCCTTCCTCCCCAGCTTTCTGGTGTGCACGACGTGTTCCACGTGTCCAACCTCAGGAAGTACATCACCGATCCTAGTCACGTTCTGAGCCACGAGAGCGTCGAGGTGGGTGACGACCTGACCTACCCCGAGCGGCCAATGCAGATACTAGATAAAGTCGTCCGGAGTCTGAGACAGAAGCAGGTACCCCTTGTGAAGGTCTTGTGGAGGAGGCTACTTGGGAGCCTGAGGCGATGATGCGAGAGCGGTACCCGGAGCTCTTTGAGGGTACATCTTTTTGGACCGGCTTCAGTCCTCTTTGAGTTTGTTATGCGTATATTGTTCTTTTCCGCACCCTAGCTAGCGCAAGTTTCGGGGACGAAACTTCCTTTGAGTTTGTTATGTTGCTAAGACCCGTGCTATTAAAGCCCTTTAAGACATCCGGGATTTGGGTCAGACGTCTGGTCAGATGTCTGGAAACCAAACTTTTCGTGTACGTCCTCGCGTCTGCGTGCGTGTTGCGCGCAGGCAGTACGCAGCCGCATTTCTTCTCTCCCCTCTCACCGATGAAACCCTAACCCGCGCCTACTTAAAACCCCCTCCTCTCCCTCATTCACCACCCCACTTCCAGCCACCTTCTCCTTCCTCCAGCGAGAACGAGAGCAGTGAGTGCAGCCGAGCGAAGCGGCGGAGAGGAGGGGCAGCGTGAGAAGGAGAGGAGAGAAGGCTTGTGAGCTCGCGTGGGAGCTCGTCGGAGCACTCACGGCTGGTCGGTGAGTGCATGAGGCGGAGAGGTGTGTCAGGGAGGTCCTCCTCGACACTACTGCAGCTAGAGTAGCAGGCGAGCTAGCGTGGCACGGCCGCGCGCGGCAAGAAGAAGACGAAGGTAGCTTCTGGTTCTAGGATTTTCCCAGAATCAGATGCCTGGATTGACACCCAGACGACGTAGACGATGTCTGGAGAAGGCTCTAGACGGCTGATAGGTAAGTTCCGCGTCCCACACCTTCTCTGCGGATACGGCCATGCAGACCGTTCCGCCGAGGCACTGCTCTGTGCCCTTTTGAGAAGATTTTGCGTCGTGCGTTCAGGATTCGTTTCGGGAAGGTGCGGGACATGCCCTCCCACGCAGTTCAGACATCTGGGCGAGGCACCAAACGGTGGGAAGCGTCTCCAGACGTCCGAAGAAGACGTGGTTGGACGTCTGGAATTAGGTCCAGACGATTCAACAGAGCCCCTGGACGTCTGAGGAGTAGTGCAGAGTTGAGGTATGATTCTGGACTTCTTTTAAGACGTCTGGAAGGTGTTCCAGATGTCTGATATGAATCAGGATTGCTGTTTTTGACCCGTTTAGGGTCCGTTTGAGGTCTGATTTCCGCAATTAAGATTATGTTGTTCTCCGTTTAAATTCCTCTACTTGTTGGAATACTTTCATCATGTTCTGAGTGGTCTCTTGTGATCGATCCTTGTGATAGGACCTCGTTCTGTTATGGATTTGGGGTTTGCTGAGGCACGTGGACCTGCCGATCAAGCTCCCATTACTCCTGGGTTTACTGGTAGAGTGGCTTCCCCTAGTTTAATTACAAACATGAATGCATATATGAAATGAATGTTAGATCCTAGGGTATGGCATGAATCCTAGGACTAGAAACCCTGAAATGGTTGTATGGAATGTGTGAATTGCAGTCTTGGATGAATAAATCGAATAATAACAATTGCCTGTAAATGGATAACAGCTGCCTATGAAATGTAATGTACTGTTGTTAGCAACTATTGCATGTAAATTCCTGTTGTTTACAATTAAATACGAGCTGCCTGTATATGAATTGGAAATGGAAGATTGAATGTTGGAAACACGAGCTACCTACGAATAAACCTAAAGTGTGAATAGTAACGTTACATGCTACATGTGTAGGACCAGAGAAATGGAAATAAGAAATGATGAAACCTAGTATGGCTTGGCCTGAGAAACATGAGCATGAACCCTATGGGGTATTAGGAGTAGAACTCTTGGAAAATAAATGGAATGGAAATGGAAATGTGAATGGGGAAGTGAGCTGGCCCTTGAGTATGGAGTACCAAGGAGAGCAACTGTCCCCCTACTTAGTGTAGAGCGGAGCTAGCCGCCCTAGGGTTGGGACTCGAGGTTATGATTGGCCACTTTGCACTGACTTTTTGGCCCTCGTGTACACAGTATCGAGGAGAGCTACTGATGTAGGGAGAGAGCTAGCCACCCCACGGGGCCCGGGGTTCAGCTAGCCACCTTATACCGACTTGTTAGGACCACTAAGCAAACTAGGGTAGTCAGGCGAGGGTGCGCGGACTGTGGAGGGGAGAGACCCCTGTTTGGTTCTTAGGGGCTAGACCCTTGTTACTGAGAGGGCTATGCTCTATACTGGTTCCGTGCTATGCTTTGGGCACACCCGTTAACGAAAACGACTGACCGCGTGCCAGTGCAGGGTAGCTACCCGTACGTTTATCGCACGTGCCATAGTCACCGTTACGTCTGTCAGCGACCTTGGGGTGGTTGACTGAGTGTAGGACCACCACGGGGGACTCTTCCGGCCAGGAGAGCACCACGTGCTACTTCTACTCTTCGGAAAAGATTGCAATTAAGATCGTTCCCACGAGGAACATTCGAGATCAAGAAAAAGACCTGATAAATAAACCAAGTAATAAAAGAAAGAATATTTAGTTAAATAAAGAAAGAAATTGAAAACAACAACTACCTGTCCACCTTTACTGTTTTTAATTAGCTGGTTGCCACTCTACTCTGCATTCGCTGATTTCGTGTACTCATAACATTTTTCAAGTTCAGGTGTTCAGCAGCTAGAGCCTACGGCTACAGAGGGTGCTGGGCCCAGTAGAGCCCAGTAGTTGAACCTTTTGTTGTACCCCGTTTCCGTTGTAGTGAGTATTTTTGTTACACTTCTGTACTCTTTTATTATAAACTTTATATTCCTGTACCTGTTTAAATTTTTTTATTGTTGTGGTGGTGTGTACTGTAGTACTTTACTCCTTTACTGCTGTACTTTTGTTACTGTTAGTTGCTTGCATGGTGAATGTGATTATTTTACTGCTTTTTGGTTACTTGCTCGTTGGACGACTGGGTCTTGGAATCAGTCGAGTCGGTCCGGTCTCGTGTCCTGTAGGGATTCCGGAACTAGGTCGTAATGGATATCATTGCCAAGAAATTAGATCGAGTGGAATTGATGGATAAAAAGATAGATGAGCTACTAAACCAGATTAGGAACCCGTTACAAACCTTCTCCCTAGCAAAGGGAGCTCACAATGTTTACCTGGTTCAGCCCTTAAGCCAACTGAACCTAGAACAACCCCTAACCACATTCCAGGGAGGGACCTTTTCTCCCTCAACCCTTGATTACTCTCTTCCCTCCCCCTCGACATCTGCTGTCCTTGAAGATGTACAGGCTGTCCGAGGTTATGCTAAACCTGACCCTTTCTCCAACACTTACAACACCGATTGTCATAATCACCCAAACTTTGCTTGGACAAACCAGAAACCGCCTCAATTCCAGAACCAGTCCAGGCTAAACCAACAGCCAAACTTGCCCCCTATCAGCAAGGACCACCAATTAGACCCCCATACAATCCGAATATGGCAGCCCCTCCCCCAAAAAACCAAATGGACACCCTGATAAAGATGATGGCTGAAATGAACCAGAAACATCAGGAGGAAATGGCTTTAGTAAAGGGATAGTTAAGCCAGCTATTGCACTGTAAACAACAAGGATCCCTACCTTCCTAGCCACAACCGAACCCGTGAAACATGATTAACAAAGGCCCCAATTCGCAAGGATTCCAGGGCAATCCCAGGCAGGCTCACATGGTCTAACCAGCCCCACAAACACCTCCTGGGTTCAATGCTTCTTCGTCCTCGTCTTCTCAAGGATCAACCCATGGTCTTAATGCCTCTACGAATGAGATAACCTTGAGAAGCGGCACCAAAACCTAGGATCCCAAATGGGAGACTCTTCCCGAGACTTCACCGTCTGAAACACCTGACTCAGAAGAGGCACTGGAAAAACCCAAGGACCCAGAAATAGATCCTATCCATGTTCAGACACCCTTCCCCGAGGTCTTGGAGACAATCAAGAAGAAGAAAAGTGTTGTGGAAACTGAGGAGCTTTTGGAGATCTTTAAGCAGGTTCAGATTAATATTCTACTCCTCGAAGCCGTCAAGCACATCTCGGCTTATGCCAAGTTTCTAAAGGATGCCTGTACACCCAAACAGAAGCCAAGACCTCAAGCACCTAGGAAGGTTGTGCTCTCAGAGCAAGCAAGTTCCGTAATATCAAGCAACCTTCCACTCAAGCGAACGGACCCAGGAGCACCCCTGATATCCTGCAATATCAGGGACATGACATTTAATAGAGAACTTTTGGACTTAGGTGCTTCCATCAATCTGATTCCAACAACCCTATACCACCAATTTGGTTTCGGAGAGTGATGCCCACACCTGTCACCATTCAGTTGGCTGATAGATCTGTGAAGACCTGAAGGGGGCTGTCGAGGACGTGATTGTGTGGGTCAAGGACTTCTATTTTCCGGTCGACTTCTTGGTGCTTGACATGGAAGTCCTTGAAAAACTACAGAATGCACCCATAATCTTAGGCAGACCTTTCTTAGCTATGGCTAAGGCAAACATCGATTATGACATGGGATGTATGGAAATCGCCTTTGGAGACAAGAAAATGCAGTTGGATATCTTCCGGGCGACCAAGTCTTTTGATTGCAACTTTATTAAGGAACATGATCCCGTGGAACCTTTGGTCGAGGAATGCCTTACCCTTAGTTCTGTCTCAGACCACCAATCCTGTAACGACTGTTCTGACCTGTTACCATCTCTGCCCATGAACCTCTGTAGGGATGATTACCCTTAAACAACACCATTTAAGGAGATTGATGTTGATCAACTCACGCCTTTCCCTTTTCCTTCGACTGTTGTTCCACCTGCATCCGAACTAAAACCGCTACCTGAGAATCTCAAGTATGTCTTCCTGGGACCTGACTGGACCTTCCCTGTGATTATTAACTCTCATCTAACCAAGGATCAGGAACTCAAGTTGACCGCGACCCTTTCGGAACATCGGGCCGCCAATGGATGGACCATTTCAGACTTAAGAGGAATTAGCCCCACCTATTGCACTCATAAGATTTACCTGGAAGACGGGACACGACCCTCCCGCCAGATGCAGAGACGATTAAACCCAAATATGCGGGTGGTTGTTAAGAAAGAAATTATCAAGTGGCTTGACGCCGACATCATCTATCCCATCTTTGATAGCCCCTGGGTGAGCCCCACTCAAGTGGTTCTGAAGAAAGCCGGGCTCAACGTTGTCACCAATGAACGTGGCGAATCCATCCCCACCCGCACTACCGCCGCATGGCAGGTATGTATTGATTATAGAAAACTCAATGAAGCAACCAAGAAGAATCATTTCCCCTTGCCATTCATTGACCAGATCCTTGAAAGATTGGTAGGGCAAAAGTATTTTTGCTTCCTGGATGGATATTCAGGATATAACCAAGTCACAATTGCTCCTGAAGATCAAGAGAAGACCACATTCACTTGCCCGTACGGCACGCTTGCATTCCGTCATATGCCGTTCGCGTTATGCAACGCACCTGCTACCTTTCAGCATTGCATGCTAGCCATTTTTTCAGAAATGGTGGGTGAATACTTGGAGGTCTTTATGGATGATTTCACTATATTTGGGAATTCATTCGACCACTGTTTGAGCAACTTGGAAACAATCCTGAAACGATGTATCGAGGTTAATTTGGTGTTAAGTTGGGAAAAGAGCCATTTTATGGTTCAAGAAGGAACCGTCCTTGGTCACATTGTATCACATAGGGGCATTGAGGTGGATCGGGTTAAAGTTGATTTGATTTCCAAACTTCCTCCGCCTAACTCGATCCGACAGATCCGTTCGTTCCTTGGACATGTTGGCTTCTACCGAAGGTTCATCAAAGACTTCTCCAAGCTTTCCAAACCCTTAACCGACCTTCTGGCCAACGACGCCTTATTCCACATGACCTCTGATTGCATCAAGGCTTACCACACCCTCTGGGACTTAGTTTCCACAGCACCTGTACTTTAGCCCCCGGATTGGTCCCAGGACTTTGAGATTATGTGTGATGCATCAGATTTTGCCATAGGCACTGTCCTGGAACAAAGACAAGACAAGAAACCTGTGGTGATCTACTACGCGAGCAAGACGTTGGATGATGCCCAACGAAATTATACGGTCACAGAAAAAGAATTGCTCGCTGTAGTTTTCGGACTTGAGAAGTTCCGATCTTACCTGCTAGGATTCCATGTGACCATCAATACTGACCATTTAGCCATCCGACACCTGTTGGCTAAAAAGGATGCGAAGCCCAGGCTCATCAGATGGACCCTGCTCTTGCAGGAATTTGACCTGGAAATCCGCGATAAAGCCGGATCAAAGAATGTGGTGGCTGACCACTTATCTAGACTTCACCCAGACCACATTGGACCCTCCCTACCTTTATCCGACACCTTTTCCGATGAACACATTTTGGCTGTGCAAGACAAGAAACTGCCTTGGTATGCTGACTATGTCAACTACCTGGTTGTAGGACAAACTCCGCACAGCTGGTCCAGACAGCAATGGGACAAGTTCTTGGCCGAGGCCAAGCATTATTTCTGGGATGATCCCATGCTGTTTCACCTCTGTGCCGACCATATCATCAGGAGGTGTATCCCTGAGGAGAAAGTTCAAAGTGTGCTATCTTTTGTCATGACCAAGCTTGTGGTGGCCACTTCTCAGGAAAGAAAATGGCTGCGAAGGTTCTGCAGTCTGGATTTTACTGGCCTTCCTTATTTAAGGACGCACATAACTTTTCCAAGACTTGCTCTCGTTGCCAAACGCTGGGGACCATGACCAGAAAAGATATGATGCCCCTCCAGCCCATTTTGATTGTCGAGATCTTCGATGTTTGGGGTATTGATTTTATGGACCCCTTCCCACCATCCAACGGCTTTGAGTACATCTTAGTCTTGGTAGACTATGTCTCTAAATGGATTGAAGCCGTCGCCACCCGCCAATGCGATCATAAGACTGTCATAGACTTTGTTAAGTAGAACATCTTTTCCCGATTTGGAATACCAAAGGCCATGATCAGTGATGGTGGAAGTCATTTTATTTACACCAAATTCCGTGCCCTACTTAGAAAATACGGGGTTAACCACCGCATCGCTACCCTGTATCATCCGCAGACAAATGGGCAGACCGAGGTCTCAAATAGATAAATCAAGAACACTCTACAGAAAATTGTGAGACCTGACAAGAAAGACTGGTCCACACGACTGGATGATGCCCTGTGGGCATACAAGACCACTTTCAAGACCCCGATAAGCATGTTGCCTTATTGCCTGGTCTTTGGCAAAGCTTGCCACCTTCCTGTCGAGTTGGAACATCGGGCTTACTGGGTCGTTAAGCAGTGTAACATGGATCCCCACTTAGCCGATGCGTAGAGGACGCTCCAACTCTCCGAGCTCGAGGAAATTCGTCAAGACGCTTTTGAGAATAGTCAGCTATAAAAGGAGAAAATGAAAGCCGTCCATGACCGACTCATCCATAGAAAGACCTTTGAGCCTAACCAGCAAATTTGGCTTTTCAATGCCCACCTAAAACTCTTTCCAGGGAAGATCAGGTCCAAGTGGACAGGACCATTTAGGGTGGTGAAGCCCCACTCCAATGGGGCAGTTGAAATCGTTGATCCAAACACGGGGCACACTTTCACAGTCAATGGCCAAAGATTGAAACACTTCCTCACCCAGGTTCCCCCGAAAGAGGTTGTCACCCTCATTGAGGGATGACACGAAGCACTACCTAGCTGGAGGCATTAAACTCAGCGCTTCCTAGGAGGCAACCCAAAAGATTCAGACTGATCTGGTATTCTACTTCACTCAGGTAATATCTTTTCGAACCCCTGTTGCATCCATGTATTTTTCAATGAGGACATTGTCTAACTTAAGCATGGGGGTGGTAAATTGCATGATTCTGAGCTTATTTAATCAGTCTGAATAGAATAAAATAAAATTTAAAAAAAAAATTGAATTTAGGAAGAAAAACTTAGGCATTAGAAATTTGTCAATAGTGGGAAATAATACGGAAAGAACTTGAACACTTAGACTTTTTAGGCCTTCAGGCTTAATCAGCCTTGGTGTCCATTAAAATATGGATTTAGCTTCAAATCCTTGCAACCTTAATCTACTATAATCCACTAACTAAATAAGGTGATAAGTATACAACTTATCAACTCACCCTCTAACTCAGAAGAACTTTTAGTCTAAGCATCTGCACACATTTTTGCATAGACTCACTCGGAGATTCTAACAGAAATTGGGTAGCTAATGAACTTTTTAGGGTGGTATGGCTGGCAAGTTGTCGTGGGTAACAGCCCATTGGCAGGTTGTCCAGAGCCCAACAACGGGACCACCTCCTCTTTATTGCCTCTAGGTAAATTTGAGATCAGGGAAGCCACCTACCAAATAAAAAGAAGAAGAAGAAGAAAAAAGAGAACAAAATAAACCACACTTCACCGCACGAGTATGACTGGCAAGTGATCGTGGGTAACAGCCCATTGGTCGGTTGTCCAGAGCTCAACTCAGTAAATGGACAAAAAGAACTAAAACACTTAAGGAAGAAGCGGGGAAGTAAAGCAAGCCGGGGAGATATACACTGGAAAAATCCTTGTGTTGACCCCAAGTAAAATAAACATAGGGAGAAAGCTACTGATCGAACAAATATACCTTCAGGAAAAACACTTCCTCTTCTGATCACCTAGGGGCGTAGAAACCTAAAGTCTATCTAAACTACCGGAGTGAGTCTATCACGATCTTCACACCAAGATGCTTAGCACTTAGAGTCTTGTCTGAGTTTTGGGTGGGTTGGGTAGCCATAAAAAGTTACCAACACACTCTTAACTCCAAAAATCTAAAAATAAGAAATATATATATACATGCATTAAAGCAAGGATTCAAGCGATTCATATTTTGGCAGACACCCGGACGCTGCTTAGTCTTTGTAGATTATGATCTTAGTATATTTCCTCCTATTGATAAGTGACGAAGTGTCCAAGTAATTACTTCTTAAATTCTAATTGGAAATAAAGATTACAATAAACCTTGCTAGGGACTAGCAAGGAGTAAGCATGGGGGTATGATAACACTGCATCTTGGGGTGATAATTCTGTCAATTGGGGTTTATCTTAATAGCAAAATGCACAGATAACACATCATAAATAGGAATAGGGGCATCGCATGCATTGCACATCAAGATTGCTTATAATGCATTATTAACGGCCATGTGTACAAGAACATATCAAAACAGGCCTCAGATGAGCAATTGGACCACATAGATGGATTCAGAGTGACGAACGGAGTCTAACGAACTTGAAATCGACCAAATCCGACATCCGAAGCTCCTGCAATGGGCTCAAGAAGTTATGATCGTTGATCTGATGATCAACGGCCCACAGCGCGCCACGTGGTGCCCGCTCATCGCATCCTCACCACCGCTTGCTTTTGCCTTCACCCGGAGGATGACACTCAGCCGTCGATCTTCGATTGAACAACTGAGAGCCGCCCGCGCACCCGCCCTCTTTGTGACAATCCGCTGCGACAGCGCAGCGGTCGACCGCTCCACAGCTGCACATTCTGCGCGGGATCGAACCACGCTACGCAGCAATTGGAAGGCGAAGGTGCACTGCGGAAAATTGAGATGCCTGATCAGCAGCGAACGACGAAGATCGAGCCGTGCGGCGCAACGAATGCGTGCGGACGCTCACGTGCGCAATGATGTGGTAGAAGCACACACCTCAGCAGCGATCCGCGAGCGCACCCTTCGCGAGATCTCAGCCATCCGATCTTTGATCAGATGGCTCACAACGCTGCGAGCGGATTGCCACAGAGGAAGCACAAGGCGCGCTGACGACCGGCAGGCGAAGGGGGCTACACCGATGGATTTGGTATGGGTTTAGCGACGTTCCGGACGTCGCTAAAGCCCATACTTGAATTAGAAAACCCTTTTGCCTATATAAACTCCATCCAACCACTCATGGAGGGGCATTGAATTCACTTGCAAGTGCTCTACCCCACTCCTAGCCACCATTAGCTCTCTTTGTAATCACCGAAGCCGACGAGCCGCCGACGGAGCCCCTCTCCACCGCCGTGGCCACCTCGCCGTCTTCTCTCTCTCTCTTTCCCTCTTTATCTTAAGCTTTATTTTACTTGTGTTTAAGCATTTATTTAGTGTTGTAATTATAAAACCAAAGTTACATGTCAAATGAAGTTGTTTCCTATCTAGTTACTTGCCCTCTTTTATGTTTAAGTTGCATGTTGTGAATGAAAGATTCTAACCCTATTCTCTATCTCTCTCTCTCTCTCACTCGCTTTTCACCCACGTCTTCTCGCAAGCAAAAACCCGTCATTTCCATGACATTAAGTGACAAGAAAAATCTGATTTTCACACCTCCCTGAGATCGACACTCGGACTCACATCCATTTCTTCATTTAAAATCGACGTTGCGTTTGCAAGCTATAATGACTCTTTTAAACATACGCGTCTTCCGCACGTCAGTGGCCAAGGGAGAAGGAGATTATTTCAGGGCCTCAGAGTGAAGATTCGACCGTACAGATCTGATCAGGAAGATGAGTGGAGTTTAATGCCTCTAGAATTGTCTTGATCAGAGTACCGTAGCACCTTATGCAGTTCGAGGAAGATCAACAACCAAGGGGTAAGGTGATGCAAATTCGAACCTCGGATGCCAAATCCTACCACACGGATCGACAATCGCAACCCAACGGTGTGAAAATCAATCCAATCCGACATCTATGGCGTCATCTACAAAGCAGAGAAGATGAATGGCCATGATGGCGCCACGTGGCGCCATCCAGGCCGCCCAACACCATCCATAGCCAATTGCTTGGTTCTAAAGCACGTCCACCATGCTATCTAACTCGTTGGATTACAATCTAATGGTCATGGGCTCGCCACATCATCTCACACTTGGAGCCGTCCGATCTCACCTCAACGGTCCAGTTTGCATCTTTGCCTTCATAGCATAGTGGTCCTCGCGTGCATTCTCAACCCACGAGTGTGCGACCGAAACCAGTGATGCTCCTCTCCTTAGCATGGGCTCAAATTGAAATTTCACTGTGCGATAAGAATCCAACGATGGAGATGTGAGCCACGTTGTCGATAGCGTACACGCATGATTCGACGTTCTCTCGAATGTGCCATTGGACACGCAATTGAGGCACAATGAGTAGTGGATCGGAGCCCCCAGATCCTCATTTGGTGGTGGATGCGATGCTTGCATTGTGTCAGCGCATGCGCGTGTAGCTGTGCGCATGTGCGGCGCACGCGGCACGTGTGATGCATGGCTTTAAATGCCAAATCATTTGCCCATGCCTCTTCCTAAACCCTATATAAACCCCTTTCGACCCCCCATTCTCTTCATCTCTTCCTCATCTTCCCACACCTTCTCTTAAGCTCTATGGAGCTAGTCCCAAGCTCGAGATGCTCCTCTAGAGTAGAAAAGTAAAAATATTTTCCCACTTCTCACCCCCTTCATGGAGTATCTCGTGGCCGTCCTCTCACCAAGTTCAGGAAGCTAATCCTCACCGAGACTCTGTCCTACCCCTCCCTCCTTCCCCTAGCTCCGTTCTTCTTCATCTAGCCTCTCACCACCTTTATCTAGGCACCGTCAAAGTGAGTCATCCTCTAAGTAGCCATCGAGAGGGATTCTTCTCACCTCTCTCTATTTTTTATTCGCTTTCTAGTGTAGTTTTAATTTCGTACTTGTAGCAAACTCTTGTTAGATATATATTGATATTCTCTCTTTCTTCTCTTATTTTGCAAGTAGATTAGATAGATATTATTGACCTGATCTCTTGCCTTGTAAAATACCAAAATAATTACAAAAGATAAAAACATGAAAAAAACAAATAAAACCAAATGCGAATTTACAAAACCAAATGTTTGCCTCCCCATGTTTGACCTGGGGCTCACCTCAAGCTTCAGTTATAAATTTTATTTGGTAGCGAGATTTCGACATATACTACAATGCATATTTTCCACGCTTGATTTCTCTCTGACCATTTTGGCACCGTTGTCGGGGAGGCAATGGACTTTGATTTTATTTTCCATGCTTTCCCGCATTACTTACATATTTTTCAAACCTATCTTTCTTCTTCGATTCATTGCCTTGCAGGAACCCGATCGAGGAGCCGAAGATGGTAGATTGGAGTAAAGTGTAGGTAGAGACATTTGTAAGTTTTCCCTCACTCCCCACCCACTAGTTCATTTTTGCCACCCTAATAATCATGACTTGAATCTACTTAGGTGTTCTCATAAGCCCTAGGAGAGATTTGCTTGTCTTGTTTGTCATCTTCACCCACCTCACCCTCGCATAAAAGGAGAATTCAAAAATATATATATATTTGATCTGATTGTGGGACGAAAGTAACATACACACTACACACACCCACACTTGGAGCACATAACCGCTTTTGATTTTTTCTAATCAACCGGGATTCCGATCTGTGAAACCGGTACATGCATAAATCCACATATAAAAGAGTAGAAATCGGATTAGGTTAATTACTTTTGTGTGCCTTAATTGGTAGTGCATCAGGGCCAATTGTTTGAGTTACTTGGGCCACACCACCTAACTTTAAAACTAATTCTTCTTATAGCTTGCTCTGTAGGGGTCAATTTTTAGGAATTAATCAGGCACTCCACATTGTTTTTTATTTCTAAAGGAATATATCTACACTTATGCTTTTAAAACGTGGTTTGTCTCATTAAATCTGATTGAACGTACCTAAATTCAAACCTTAAAAGCTACTAAGCAAGATTTGAACCCTAAAATTAACCTCTTCCTTAATAATCTTGCTTGAAAACTTTTGGTTATGCACATACACACATTCTCAACGAATTATTAAGGGCATAACCCATTAACAGGTCCCACCATATTCTAGAGCACAGCACAATCTAAGCCTAATTAAAATTAGGTAGACGTTGGCCTTAAGGATTTGACTTGCTCTTTAGGACTCATATTGAGATTATTATTGATTAATCTGCTTCTACTGGTCAATTTGATGTCTACCTTGGGGAGTAGTGTCAAATGACTGCGGTTGGGGGTTATCAAAGGAACCTGAGGCGAAAGCCAAGGGAAGTACCTTCTCCCCAATCCCTCGCTCTAACTAGTTGAATTGACCGGATCGGAGTAGATCAAATCGTCTTTGATCTTAAGACGAGTTCTGAGAGTTAGTAGGTTTTTAAGCTACCCTGCCTAAGGACAGGGTTGTTTGCTTGTACTATAGGGCTTCTTTTCTTTCCAATGCATGCTTGGAAGGAGGTCACTGAATCCTCGACTTGAAGGACTTTTAGACCATTCTCGAAGGTGGAGGTTGAGTTTTAGCCAATCAGATCCCATGGTTGACCCACAACCACCTCCCCCGCCCTCAAACCAACAAGAGCTCATTCATAAGCAGTTGGACTAGCTGCAGCAAATGTAGGTATGGTTGCAATGGATGAATGGTCAGGGCACTCGGCCCTTAAAGGATCTTTATGATCCTTTAAATTACTGGGATCTTCTCGGCATTGTGATCCCTGCTGGCGATGTTGAGATCAAGCCCCAGGTTTTGACTTTGATTAAACACTTTCACGGGCTTGGCTCGAAGGACCCATTCCAACATTTGGAGGATCTGATCACTTTGGTTCAGACCACCCAATCGCAGAATGTGGATAAAGAATAGATGTTCATGAGGCTTTTCCCCTATTCACTCAGGGATAAGGCTGCATATTGGTACCATACCATTGGAATACCGATTGCTACCTGGACAGCTTTGAAATCGGCCTTCCTGAAAAAATTCTTCCCAATTGGACGAATCAATGCTTTGTGACAAGCAATTACCACTTTCTCCTAGTGGCCGAGGTAACCATTTCATGAGGCCTAGGAGCAATTCCAGGATCTGTTGCGGAAGTATCCACACCATAAGGTGCCTAAATGGCATCTTGTGCAGATTTTCTATCACGGGTTGAATGATCAACTTCGTAATTGATGTAGACACATTTAATTAAGATAAACTGCCTAATTATGCATGTTCCTAGGCTTAGATATGCATTCCATATTATAAATATTGCATAACATACATCATTCTACATTTATAGGAGTCTGTATAAATTTTAGGTTAATTGCGTCCTTTTATGGTCATGAGAGAAGAAGATTTAATTTGGAGCCTCGAATTGACGATCCGATTATGCGGATCTGATCAGGATGACGATTGGAGTTCAACGCTTCCGAAATCGTCTTGATCGGAGTCCCATAGCACCTTATGCAGTCCGAGGAAGATAAACGACCAAGGTAATAGGTGACGCAATTTGGAGCTTTAAATGACAAGTCCAATCGCACGGATGGATTTGGGTCGACGATCGCAGCCCAACGGCATGAAAATTGACTCAATCCGATTTCTGTAGCAACCTCTACAAAGGAAAGAAGATAGACGACCCATATCGTGCCACGTGGCGCTATCTAGGATGCCTATGGGTGCACACACACCATCGCACACAGGCAGCGCATGGGCGTGCGCAGCATAGGTGCGTGGAGCATGCGTGCGAGCGTTGCATGTGGGGTGCGTGAACTGGGGCTTCAGTGACATTTGCAGAGGATCTTCAACGATGTTTACGTTTGTCACTAAATGTCCTATGTATGAGATGGATCCTTTCCTCCACTATAAAAGGATCCCTACCCCTCCCATTCTTCTTCATCTCTTCCTTTCTTTCCCTCAACACCTCCAAGGCTCTAAAGAGAGCTTGTCCTAAGCCCGGGATGCTCCTCTAGAGTAGAAAGCCAAATATTTTTCTTGCTTTTCATTTCCGTTCGTGGAGCATCTTGTGGTTGTCCTCTTATCACCTTTCGGAAGAAGATCCTCACTGTGACACCATCCGACCCCGCCCTCCGTCCTCCAGCTCCATCCTTGTTCGTCCCGCTCCTCACTACCTTCCTCCAGGCGACATTAGAGCGAGTCGTCCTCCAAGCAACCGTCGAGGGGGGACTCTTCTCACATCTATCTATCTTTTATTGCTTTCTAGTGTAGTTTTCCACTTTTCAATTTGTAGAACTCTTTATATATATATATATCGATTGTTTCTCTCTCTCTCTCTCTCCCCCTCTTATTTCGCAAGTAGATTAGTTATATAAAGTTCTGTCGATTTGATCTCTTACTTTATAAAAATACCAAAAAAAATCATAAAAGATAAAAGCAACAAAAACAAATAAAATCGAAGCGCGGATTTCAAAATCAAATGTTCGCCTTCTCGTGTTCGATCCGGGACTCCCTTTCGAGTTTCGGTAAAACTTTATCTAGTAGCGGATTTCTACGCACTACGACAACGGATTTTCTAACTCAAATCTTTAAGTATATGAAATCACGCTCATTAGTAATCATGCGGATGCTTCTTGCAGAGGCAATTTCTTCAACAAAGACGTAGATAGCACATACGATTTGTTCGAGGAAATGAGCAAAAACTCTATAAACCACGCCTTCATGGAAACCTTCAACCGATCCCAACAAACTAGATCAAATGCCAATGGGGTCCAAGATTCTCATACATTTGATATGGAATTGATCTGCAATAAATTAGATAAGGTGGATCTAGTTGCTAAATGAATGGAAGAGTGGATGTTCAGAAACTCGAATATTTCTAGATCCACTCAATTCCAAAGCTCGGGATTCCATTCTTCGCAAGCTCCTACGGGACGAGAGTTTGTGAACCAACTCGAGTTGGCTTGACCTTCGAGCCAGCACTTCTCGGAACCTTATGGGTTCCAAACTAGGGCCTTTGATCCCAATTTTTCTAATCTTTCTTACTCTTCATCATCATCTTACGAGGATGTTTATGTTGTATAAGAGAATGTTAGGTCCAACCCTTACTCGAATTCCTATAATTCTGGTTGGAAAAATCACCCTAACTTCTCTTAGAAAGATCAGGGGCAGCAGACCCAATATCGACCCAACAACTATGTACTGCAAAAACCAATGGGTCAAGGTCATGTATATACTCAGCTAACCCTGAATCTGGTTAATCAACCCATGTGGAATGCACAACAACCTGCCGGGCAGGTTGATTTAAACCTAAAGATGGTAGAAATGCAAGGGTCAATGCTCCAGCTCATGCAACAAATGAAAACTTCGCTGGACACCTTATAATCCGGACTTAGTGCTGACAACCGACAACCCAGATCTCTACCATCACAACCTATACCAAACCCAAGGAATGTGTAGAATCAAGGCGCTGGGCCTCAAGGGTTTGGTAATGGTGGGGAGCTGCATACTCAAGCTCATGCTATTTATCAGGCTACCCTAGTCTCTCCTGGAGTTAACCGAACACCCACTATAATCAACCGGGAGGCTCTTGTTTTGCCCAACCCTCCCCAAGGCACGATCTAAGAGCACTTTGAGTGGTAGTAGACACAAGGATCCCATCCATCCTCAAGTAAATTCCATTAGGACCTATAATAAGAATTTTAAACTTCCAACTAACACTACAAAAAAAATAGCCTTTAGTAGTGAATTAAATAGTGTCATATAATGCATTTGCCACTAATTCCTTTGATTTAGCGGCAAATTTTTTGCACATATCATTATAACATTTTGTCAAACAACAAGTACTATTAGTGACAAATATATTTGCCATTATTTCCTTTGAGTTAGTGGCAATCGTTACTTATGCTACTATAATATTTTTGTCGAATGAAAATTAGCATTAATAATAAATATAATTACCATTATAGCCTTTGATTTAACAGTAATTGTTACTTATGCCACTATAATATTTTTATTGGATGAAAATTAATATTAATAGAGAATATAGTTGACGCAATATGTATGTAATAAATTAATATTAGTAATTTCTAAATGATAATTTAGTGATTTTTTTAATGTCATTAAAGACCTTTTGTCAAGCATCAGTTAAGATCTTTTAGTAGAAGTGAAAGGAGGTCACTAATGTATAACACTATTTTAGTAAATTGAAAAGGGAAAAGCTAAATTTAAACTTATCTCTTTAAATAGATACTACAATAAAATATTTTTTTACAACTATATTATTAAAATATTTATTTGTACCGATGAAAAATGATGGATACACTACAACAATAAAAATTTAAGATGATATTTAATTAAATTTAATGTCATTATCTTCGACTATGTTAATAACAAATCCACATGAATTTTACTTATATTAATATTTTTTTTATTAAACATCATCAAAAAAAAACTCAATGAAAACATTAAAAAAAAAAACGTCCTCAGATTTATCCCACCACCCCCTTCCCCTCCCTTGAAACATCCTAAAAAACAAACAAAAAAATCTCACCGCCTCCTTCAGTTGCCCGCACGTTCGATTCCTTGCCAAAAGAAACAAACAAATCTCCTGATACCCCATGCCTTCTCTCCTTCCAAATTTTCGTCTCGCGCCGAACCCTTCTCTCTGCTCTATACACAAAACCTCCCCGGCCTCGCCGCAATCGCGGCAATCGTGCGACAGCATCCTCGTCAACATCGTCCGCCTCCTCCTCCGCCTCGTCCTACTCCTCGCCTCGTCGATCTCCTTGTTCGCATCGTCATCAGCGCGCTCGGCCTCCTCCACCTCATTTGATTCCATCTTCGGCGACTTCCACCATACTCCTCGATGTGAGTTCCCTCAACCTCTCTCCGACGACCCCTCGCCCACTGCTGCCTTTCTGACCCGCGTATTTGTTCAATCGAGGAATCGATTCTTTTTCACAACTGCCTTCATCCTCTGTAGCCACTTTCCAACGACTGGCTATTGCATGGTTACATGGTGGATAGAGGTACTGGTGACTTTTTGCTTTCAACTCAAACCTACAGGCACCGATGTTGGAGGGAAAATCTTGGACACTGCTTTTCATGGGACAACATTCTGATTAGAGATCAGTTTGTGGATGAATTCATGGAGTTGCAGGAGGAATTGGTGGCTCTGTATCCTAAGAATGATGTTAGGATTGTTGGTTGATGAATAATGGATCATGCGCTGTTAGATTGGCCTATGATTTGGTACTCCCAGTTCATGTCGATCCCTGTCTTTCATGGGGTTGTAGACTGATTTGGAAGATGAAAATGCCAACGAAGGATAAGTTTTTTGATGGCAGTGAAGAAGATGGAACAATCATGACCAAGAAGTGGGCTACTTCAAGGGGATGTCGACGGTCTATGGCCTTGAGTGAGGATGGTTTTCAGGTGACTTAGGGACTATGGAGATGGCAACTTGGAATGTCTCTTGCTCGTAGCTTGGAGTTTTGCAAAGAGCCTTATTAGGTGGCTATTAAGGCAGATGGTGGAGGGAGTTTCAAATTGGAGTTGGTTGAATGGAGTAGAAGGGTGGCTGAGATGGTATAGGGTTTGGATTTGAGAAGAATTAAGGGGCCGGTGGGATTTTCCATGACGATGCTTACCTGGAGTGTTTGGGGTCTTTGGGACTCATGTCATAGGGGTGCATTGGAAAAATACCTCGAGTCCTTGGGGGTTTTATGTGGCTTTGTTTTTGGAGATAAAGTAAGACTCTTGTTCGGTGATGGAATTGAGGCCTACTGGGAGAAATTGAAAGGATGAGTTCTTATCTTGTGACTTGTTAGGGTGGCAGACTGCTTATGGGTTGAAAGAGTGATTTGTCCAACAGGGAGGGGGAACAGAGGGGAAGGCATTTGGCATCTTCTTTTTTTTTTTGGAAAGGGCATTTGGCTTTAGTTCGTTTGAAGAAGAGGAAGGATGGTCTACAATTCTTGATTACCTGTCTCTACGCCTTGTTCTACTATTTTGCACTACAAGTTTTTGGAAGACCTGCAACTTGTCAACAGTGATACTCTAAAATCCTGTTAATGGCTGGTGGTGATGTTAACCTCATGTTGAATTTGAAAAATGGACTTGTTTTGGAGGAGGCAGGGATGCTGTTCCAAAGGAGTTCTAGGATATTATTAAAGATCTAGTACTGTAGGAGATGAGTCCTGTGGATTTTTAGTAACTTGAAGTAACTTTGAATTCAACTATCAAAACCTAAGCAATGTTGAAGTAAATGATACAATAGTTTCCATCTTGTTTTATCAAATTTGAATAGGATAGAATTTAATCTGGATAGGTTCTTGAGTATTTAATCTGGATAGGTTCCTGAGTTTCTATTTGTTGGCCAATTTGGTCAATTTCCTGGTATGGCTCAGTGGTTCTACACCTGGCCAGCATATGATTTGGCCTAAATTTTCTGGTTCAATCAATATTGCAATAATCTCCTCGATATCATGAGTCTTCATGATATTCAGGGGTTTAGATATGCAATTTGGCATTCCTTGTTTTATGGTAGTTATTGTGTTTTGGGTTAGAGTCAATTAGGATCTACCCTGGATTAACACCCTTGATCCTGCTTTTCCTCTACTAAAAAACTCAGGCTATGTGGTTCTTAAGATGCTTGACTTGTCATTTGGTGCTTGTAGTGGTTGGTCAGGAAGACCAAAGCAATCTAGGATAGAGTAAACTAGCTTGTAAAAATTGATTTTTATAGTTCAGACATCTGGAAGTTGTCAAATCATCAAAGTAGAACTTTGCAAGGATAAATATGCAATTGGTTTCTTACCAAGCTGAATAGACTAGTCATAGAGTCCTTCCTCGTGCCGTATATCAACCAAGAAATCCACCATCTCAGCTAGTGGAATTGGCTGCAGGAATGGTTGATTTGTCGACAATAGTCATCATATGTTGTACACCAACTTATAATGGGTTCCCTTGTCACTTTACAAGGCTTCTTAGACTGATCGCCAACCCATTCGTTTCTTTGCTCCTGCCAGGCTCTCTTTGAAAAATGGGTTGTTAAAATCATGGGGGATGGTTATTAATGGAGCACTCGCTTCTTTGCTTGCTATGGTTGTACCTTCACTTGGGAGAGGAGGCTCAACCTTCCAAGGGGATCCTCACTCTTTTGGAAAGGTGTAGTGGGGGTTTGCCTGAAGTTGTTTGCCAAAACTTGGCAACAGGGAGTGCTTTTCCTTTTGGAAGGATATATAATTGGATTGGGAATGGTATGCTATGAGAACTTTTCCTACATTTATTTGCTCTGGTCAGCAACAATGATGCTATGGTTAGTCCTCTTTGGAATGGGGTGCGGATCCCGTCTTTTGTCAGTCCCTTATCGAACTAGAGGACAAATGATCTACTCCTGTTGTTGCAGTCCATTGACAATCTTCAACCTGATCTGGAACTTGATGCTTTGTTCTGGGATTCTGGTAATTTTCCATGCAGGATGCATATAAAGGGCAGCAGGGACCTCTACTGCAGGTTGATGTGGACTTTTTAAGGGATTGCAAATTATTTTTGGTTGCAACCTATCTGTTAAAACTTAAAATATTTGCATTGGCTTTTAAGAAGGGGAAGGGATTTGACAAGAGTATCGCGTGCAAGATGGGTTCCAAAGGCTGTGTTAATGATATGCTTGCTAACAATCCAGAAGCCCAATTATTCTTCTTCTGTGAATAGCTTTCTAATATAGGGATATAGTAGATTTTTTTTTTAATAACAAAAACTAGGCATTTTAAAGTAGCTTTTCAGATGGGTTAATATAACATAAATGCCAATACATATCAAAATCAGGTAATAAGTACAATTTTAGGGCCCAAACCATACTGTTAGGTGCTCTCTACCACTGCCAGACATCATCTTGGTGAATTGAATGAAAAAGGAGCTTCAACATACCTCTGCTTCCGAGGTTTCCTTCCTTGTACAAATGATAGTCCCTTGGTATCATTATATCAATTAGGCACCTCACCTTGCAGAAGTATTTATATCTTTCCCATCAGTTGTGTCGAAAAAGAAAAAGTTCTTGAGTAGACCACCTATTCCAGATAGAGGTTGTATTATTATAATAGAATTATATTCTACTTACGTGATTTCCAGGAAATCACATAATTACTATGAACTGCAGTTTCAAACAATAAAGAACTAGGGTATGCCTTTTATTTTTACTTGAGATCCTTAGAGAAATTATATTTGCATGTTAATGCCCATTACCTAATTACACCTTCTGTCTATTTTAAGGAGGAGTGCTTGCAGTGGCTACATAATTGCATGGAAGTTATGTATGATGGCACCAAAATTAAGCATCAGGCAAGCCACCTTGTAGATATGGCTCAGCTTCCACCTGTTTGATCTATTGCTTCTATTTATTGAGATTAGATTATTATTACAGAGTAGTTGTTTTCTGGACTTTCAGGTAGTTTGTCAATTTTCTCAGAAAATCAGTTTTACCATCTAGAGTGATGGGGTTTACTTGTTTTGATTGATTTCAATTGGATCCTCTTGGCTTCAGTTCATTTCCTTAATCCAATCACTAACTGAGATTCCTTACATCTACTAATATAGAATCCCTTGTTTTGCAGACCGGTTAAGTATACTATGGTTGTTAAATTGAAAGTGGTCTGCTCGCTTCACCCTACTTTCTTTTTCTCAACGTTGGTTTATTACCACATTTCATCTAATTATTTAAAGACCAGAAGGATGTATTGGCAACCTGTCTATTTATAAGAAAAGTAACCATGACAAGAGCATAAAATCAAAACTGTATTGTTACTAATGATGATGGATATAATTGAGAATAATTAATGTTCAAGTTAATATTGACAAGCTGGATTTCAGTGTAGGGAATGGAGATTTTTATCTCACTATAAGAGCAGATTTGGGCATTTGAATGTGCATGCAGTACTAATAAATAATTACGCAAGGGGCCTTCTCTTGGCCATGGACATCTGTTAATTTTTAACTTTAGAGAGTACTTGTTTTACATATTAATAGTCCATTTCAGATTTCCAATATACCCAGCCTTTAATTTTTCAAAACAGAGAATATTTCATGATCTTCTCAGGAAGCAGCGAGGTAATGAGGCATTCTTGGAATACCCATTTGCCATAGTTGGTGTAAACATCACATTTATGCTCACCCAGATGTTTAGCCTTGTATCAGGTATATTTTGTAGGACTTCTTTGGTTCCGATAGAAGTTAGGTATGCATCAGTATGCCTATGAACCGGAAAATTGATGACATGCTTTATTATCTTAATACTGAAAGAAGTGTACATTTGCAGTTATAAGTGCAGTTATAAGTGGAAATTTTATAGGCTTTGTTTCTTAGGTACCACCTCTGCGATGAGGCTATCTCCCTTCTCTTTGTTGTTTCCAAGAGATAACCGAAGGGCGGTTCTCATCCCAATCCTCTCCTCCCTTTTGAGGTATTGTCTTTCCTTTGAAAAACAAACTTTCCACCGTTGATTCTTTTTGTGCTATTGAAGGAATTTCGGAGATTGCAGGAGGTGTTTCCTATTTATGGTTGACGCAACTCTAGAAGCTACTTTTGAGACTCTTATGTCTCTTCGTCCATCAAGATCACAATAAGGATATTCTTGATAAGTTTTGGAGTTTTTATTATGTTAGTGCCATAGTTTTGTGACCTCTATGATGATCAGTATCTAGTTACTAATTTATAACACTACATATGAGCATGATTTTGAGTCTTGATTGTATAGGTTGTATAGGATATTCTTGATTACTATTGGAGATTTATATATATTTTTTAAATGCATTTCAAAAAAATTGAGCTTAATTGTTGCTTGTTGTCCTTTAGCAGAGATCATCACTTGCTTATTTGAAACAATGTTTGCCTTGCCCTATATATTTTTTTTTATGAATTTTGGTTTATCATAGGTGGGATTTTAGTTTTTCTTGCGGTACTATGATTGACCATTTTGATGGTCATACAAACATTATTCACAAGCAACTAAAAAGTGACTTGGCTGCCATAGTTAGTTTTTTTACATTTTATTTCTTTAAAACAACACACCAAATTCTTTAAGTTGTGCTTACCACCCAGAGATCTACAATTCAGTGGGATGCGATGACGAGACTTGTTATTGCAGCGCTACTGGTGGAGAGAGAATGATGGAACATATGATATCCTTGGCACTGAATATGATTGGTAAATTTTGTGATTAATTAGATGTTTTCAGTGCTTAATATTTTCTCAATTCTCACCTTATTTCTATTAATATTATTCTACTCTATGTTCCATGAACAATGCCAAATTCAAAGAGGCTACATCCGTGCCTTCCTCAAAAGTAATATATGCTTTTGGTTACAAATTAATAATGTTATAGCTTAGTTCTTTTATCAAATGTGTTGTAACACAACCTGATCCGCTAAAGACTCATGTGGTCTTGCTTAGTGAGGATTTGTCATTTCTCTTGTAAATCAAGGAAAGCAATCTATTGTCAAACATGTGCTTGCAATTGACCGGAAAACGTGGAAATCATATTTATTCATTTTTTCAGCTAGAGATATAGTAATCTGAATGTTGGGTAGAGTAGCATGTGCTAATATTATTTTTTACTATCATTTTATATATGCAATTAAATCCCCTACTTATGATTGACTTTAATGTTTCCAGTTCTAAGAGAATTGTTCAAAGCAAAATTAGGGAACTACTCAATCTCTGATTACTTGTCAGATGACATAACAAGGGATATTAGAATGGCACAAGATAAGGAAGAAATCAAGGAAGAAGTTTGAACGGTTGAAAATAACTCTAACTTTAAATGGAAATCCAACAACAAACCTGAATGACTCGTCCATCTTAGCTGTAGATGTTGGTGGGTCTTTACTTGATCTAAATGATGTAGTTGATGAATTCTTTGATGTTCCAAAACACCCAGAGCATGAAGATTCTAAGTTTGAGTTATCATTTGACCCAAGTTTTTCTTAGATGTAAGCTCAAGTGGTGTTAATGATATTTTTTCCCATTTCTGAAGAACATGACAAGCTTTGGAAGAGGGATCTCAACAAGAACTATGCATATTGAGTATATTACTTTGTTGTTTTACGATTTTGCATGTGAGATTGAACTTCCACAAGCAAGCATTACAATTGATAAAGGCAAACCCCAAATGGTTGTTGGTGAATAAAGTCATGCTGCACATAATGGATTACCATCAACATATGAAAGTTGCTTCAGAAAAAAGTAGACTAGTGATTGCAAATGTAATTAAATGGTTTGGTAATATGAGGATCATCTTCTTATTGTTGGGATTGGGGGGGTGTTGAGGGGTGTGAGAGTTAAAGTATATGGTCTAGTCCTAACAATGGATTTACTGTAGCTATGACAAAGGTCAACTCCCAATTGCAACACAAGGAAGCGATGCAGCAAATGTGAATGAAGTAGCATTGCAACATTGGATGGATGTCAAATTTTTATGATTTTTAAGATAATTTCAGTTGAGTTTATGAAATGCTTCATATTTCAGGATCCTTGTTTTTTTTTTCTATATTTTTCTTTCTTCTCTTGTATTACCCTCAAGAGGGGAATATGTGCTTTGATGATATAGGAAGTCAATAAAAAAAGATTTTGTATTCATGCCCTTATGTCTTGTGCTTGTTAAATTTTTTTTTTCTTAATAAAAAATAAAATTAAGTCGTATATATAGGTATTATTAAAGTGAATCAATAGTGACAATTAAATGACAAAAGAAAGTGCTATTAAAGTAAATAATTAGTGATGATTTAGTGGCATAAGAAAGTGTAATTAAAGCAAATCAATAGTGGTGATTTAGAGACAAATAATTGTTGCTAAATAATATCAATAGAGGCAATTAAATGGTAAAAAAGTTGTCACTAAAGTAAATAAATAGTGGCAATGTCATTAAATGAAGGATATAGCAACACTAATAGTGTTAGGTAAATTGTCATTAATATAAATCAATAGTAGCGAAATATTGGCAAATAAATTGCCATTGTAGAAGATAATTAAAGACATTATTTGTGATAATTAAAGTGTCACTAATACTATTGATTTAGTGGTGATTGTACAATTGTTGCTAACCTTTTAGTGATGCTAACAAAGGCGGCAATTAAGCGATAATTATTGTAAGTGTTGCTAATTATATATAGTGGCAAATAAAAGGTTTATAGTGGTAATATTAAATGTTGTTAAATGCTATTTTTTTGTAGTATAAGAATACGCTCAATAGAAAATTAGAATTTGATTTGGTAGTATGTTGTTGTAAGGGCAAATGCAGCAAGCCAGAGGAGAAATTGCAGGAAAGAATATCTTTGTTGTAGGCTTTCAAATTGACAATCATTTTACTCCTCGTAGCTATTGGATAAATTCCTGCCTACGCTAGATCTTTACTGAATTCAAACAAAGAGAAGCATAGAGCGAAAGTTGAAAACACTAGGAGGATAGTTTTGTCTAATAACACAAGTACATTAATCTTAAATAAGCTACCTCCTAAGAAGCAGGACTTGGGAGCCCCATTGATTTCTTGCACAATAGGAAACATTATTTCTGATTGAGCCCTCATCGACTTGGGTGCTTCCATTAATGTGATCCCTACCACACTTCATAGGAAATTGGATCTAGGTCACATGAAATACACTAACATAACCTTGCAGTTGGTCGATCAATTACAAAACTAAGGGGTCTTTTGGAAGATATTTTAGTTAAGGTTAATGATTTGCATTATCTTGTTGATTTCATGGTCCATGACATGGAAGCACCAAAACAGCTTAACTACAACCTGATTATTTTGGGAAGACCTTTCTTGGCTACCACCAAGGCAAGGATTGACTGAGAATTGGGAAATATAGAGATTGCCTCAGGGAATAAAATGAATCGATTTAATATTTGAGGCCTTAAAGAAAAAAATAAAAGTGTGGTTTGATTGAAGAGTTTGGTAGAATAGAGGAGGTAATAGTCATACACACATAAGACAACCTCTTAATGGCTAACCCAACCCAAACTTAGGAAGAAAATCACGAGGTTGCAGGGATGCTTGAGGATAATAATGACATGCAACCAATTGTGGCAAATCGGGATAAGGAAAATATTCTTGAAATTGGAAACTTGTTGGAAGATTTACTTGATC
The DNA here is from genome assembly GCA_037157565.1 of Thalassia testudinum. NCBI lineage: Eukaryota > Viridiplantae > Streptophyta > Magnoliopsida > Alismatales > Hydrocharitaceae > Thalassia > Thalassia testudinum. Next base: position 55,187,892 of record JAZHRO010000007.1, read on the forward strand.
AATTAAAAACCCAACAAGACCATTATCCTAAATTTTGAGTTTAAGTTTCAAATAGTGGGTGGAAAACACGAAGATAAGAATGGTTGGAACAAGCACCCAGATATTGAGGATGAAATTTAAATTTGGGGAGAAACTCTTGGCTTACAAACCTCCAACTCCTCACAAAAACCTCATAATCCTTTTTCGCCCAACCATCACACAAATCCTATACCCACCCAAACCTCCTCTGTATTGAGTAAGCAAAACTCCTATTTGAGATCATTCGGGTTCTCCTTGCATCACCAGCTTGCCACTCTCATAGATCATCTCTTTGGCAAGCCCACTCACCCTCCGGGACCCATATCTTTGGGCTCGGAAACTTTACTCCTACAGCCTCAATGTCTAATTTTTATTTGAGGACTGTGCCTAGCTGTAGGCAATAAACTCAGCATCTGTATAGTCTGTTTCGGAACTGACCAGATTTTCACGGAATATAGGTGATATTTTTTTTTCATTTTGCCCTATTTCATGCTTTTATTTTACAATGAGGACTTGCATTAACTAGGCATGGGGGGTGGATACTTTATGATTATTTTGTTAGTTCCGTAATAGTAGTTTCTTGTTATCTCTTAAAAAAAGGAAAAAAAAAAGAATTAGGAGTATAAAACTTAGGCATTAGGAGTTTATTAACTCTAAGAAACAATACTTTAGGACCTGAACACTTACAATCTTCAGGTCTTTGGGCTTAATTAGCCTGCATATCCACTAAAATGCGAACCTGTTTCTCGAGTCCTCGCCATATTAATATTATTGTAATTTAGCTAATAAATTGGGGTGATAAGTACACGATTTGCCAACCCACCCTCTGATTTGAGGGGACTCTAAGTCTAAAGCATCCACACACTATTTGCACTGACTCACTTTTTGGTGATTTCTACAGAAGTTAGGTAGTTAATGAACTTTTTAGGGTAATATGGCTAGCAAGTTGTCATGTGTAACAACCCATTGGCCGATTGTCCAGAGCTTAGTTATATGACCATACTATTTCTATTGCCTTTAGGTAAATCTTAGATCAGGGAAGCCACCTACTCAGAAAAAGAAAAAAAAATACTCAGAAATAAAAAAAATAAAAAAATAAATAAGCCATACTTCACTACACGAGTATGGTTGGTAAATTGCCGTAGGTTGGATGCCCCATTAGCCGTTTGTCCAGAGCCCAGCTCACAACAATGCACAAATAATTCCCAAAACACCTAGGGAAGAAGCGAGAAAGTAGAATAAATCGAGGAGATATACACTGGGTTCGCCTTTGTGTTGACCCCATATAAAAAATAAAAAAAAGTAGGTAGAAAGCTACTAGTTGAACAGATACACCTTTAGGTAGAAATTCTTCTTAAGGTCACTTAAGGTCGTAGAAACTTGAAGTTCATTTTAACGGTCGCTTAGTAGTCTATCACTTTTTCACAAATAAGATGTTTAGAACTTAAAGTTCTTTTCGAGTCTTGGGTGAGTTGGGTAGCCAAAGAAAGTTATCCCAAAATTATAAACTAAAAAATTCAAAAAAATTAGAAAAGAAGAAAAAATAGAAAAAAATGTATCTTCCCTTTTCAAAATAAGGTGAGGACTTGGGTGGTCTACATTTTGGCAGGCACCCAGATATTGTTGAGTCTTCACAGTTTAGGACCTTAGTTGAAATTTCCTTTTGTTAGTAAACAACTTATGCTTAAGTGATTGAGTCATAATTCTGTTTTTATACATAACATATAGGTTAGTTTTGCTAGGGACTAGCAAAAGATAAGCATGGGGTATGATAAATACACATTTATTCAAGATAAAATGCCTATTTATGCGAGTTCCTAAGCTTAAAATTGTATTTGACATTATAAATATTTCATAACATGCATTATTATGCATTTAGAATAGTTTGTATAAATTATAGGTTAATTTGCTCCTTTTTGTAGTTAGGAGAGGAGACTTATTTTGAGGCCTCGGAGTGAAGATTTGACCGTACAGATATGATCAGGACGACGATCGGAATCCAATGCCTCTAAAATCGTCTTGATTAGAATCCCGTAGCACCTGATGCAGTTCGAGGAAGATCAACAACCAAGGGGCAAGGTGATGAAAATTCGAACCTCGAATGCCAAATCCTATTGCATAGATGGATCTTGTTATGACCCGATTCCCAGATCCCTACAGGACCCGAGACTGGCTCGCTTCGATTAATCCCAAGATCCAGTCGTCTAACAAGAAATAACCAAAAAGTAGGAAAGTAAACCACATTCACATATGCAATATAACTAAGCATAAGAAATGTACAAGCAGTAAAGGAAAAATAAATATGTTGTTTCAGTACATACCACCACAAAGCAATAACAACAAAAAGCGAAAGTAAACAGTAGAGACAAATAGTAACTAACAGTCCAATACTTACTACAACAGTAAAGGAACGAAAAGGAAGTATTGAAAAACTACGGTTGGGTTCGATTGGGCCCAGCACCCTCCGTAGCCGAAGCTTGGGCTGCTCAACTCCTGGTCCTGAACAGTATTATGAAAAGACAGAGTCAGCGAACACTGAGTAAAGTGGTATCTATATTATCTAAAAATAATAAAAGCAACATGTTTAATTCTCATTTTTATTTATCTGTTTTATATGTATTTTCGTTTCACCCATTTCTCTCAAGCATCCAGATATTCTTGATCTTGCATGTTCCTCGTGGGAACGATCTTGATTGCAGTCTTTTCCGTAGAGAAGGTACACGTGGTGCTCTCCTGGTCAGGAGAGTCCCCTGTGGTAGTCCTACACCCAGTCAACTATCTCGAGGTCACTGTCAAGACGTGGTGGTGACTACGGCACGCGTGATAAGCGCACGGGTAGCTACCTCGTACTGACACGCGGTTAGTTGTTTCTGCTAGCGGGTACGCTTAAAGTACAACACGGAACAGTATAGGACCTTGCCCTCTCAGAACAGGGGTCTTGCCCCTCAGAACGAAATAGGGGTCTCACCCTTCCATAGTCCGTGCACCTTTGTCTGACTACCTTGGTTTGCCTAGAGGGCCTAACAAGTCGGTGTAGGGTGGCTAGCTAAACCCCAGGCCCTGTGGGGTGGTTAGCTCTCTCCCTACACTAGTAGCTCGCCTCGGTACCGTGTACGCGAGGGCCAACAGGAGTCGGTGTAGAGTGGCCAATCCTAACCGTGGGTCTCAACCGAAGGGAGGCTAGCTCCGCTCTACACAAAAAGGGGACATTTGCTCTTCTTGGTACCACGTACTTAAGGGCCAACACACTTCCCATCTACATTCTAGGTTTCCATTTATCTATAGGAGTTCTACTCCTAATTCCCCATAGGGTTCATGCTTATGTTCACCTCATTTATTCCGATTCAGATTTTCATCTTTCACAATTCATTTCTCATCCATATACAGACAGCTCGTGTTTACATAATTCGATACATGCAACTAGTGATTTTACAGGTAATTGTTCATTAATTACAGGCAATTCATATTCTAACAGGCAACTCACAATTATAATACATGCAATTGCTAGCAGTTTAGCTCAATCATGCATGCAAGTACATTATATAGCACAAACGATTTATTCATTTCTCTACCCTAGGGTTCATGCTACATCCTAGGGTTCCATTCGGCTATTTCCACAAGCACATTCTTATTTAAATATTATTAACGGAATTAATCCACTCTACCAGGCAACACGGGAGTAATAGGGGCTTGAACCGTAGACCCAGGTGTCTCTGCGAGCCTCAAATACGCAGCAGGCTGAAACCCTATACCAGGGAATACGTCACAAAAGGAGAGTTTAGAACAGTGTACAAAGGTCTCTAGTACGTAGAGGAACTTGCGAGGAAAATGCAGGTATTTCGTTTGCGTAAAGCGGACCCCGATTGGACCCCAAACGGCTCAAAACATGCCTATTGTTCAAAATCAGACGTTTGGGAATAATTGCAGACATCTTAAAAGGTACCAGATCTTTACCTTAAGTCTCTGCGGTATCCTCAGACTTCCAGACCTTCTTTGCGATCATCTGAAGGCAGTTCTAGACGTCGGACAATGCCTCCGGTCGTCTGGACACACATTCGACCTCGGCCTCCTCCTCTCGAGCTCTCCTCCCTCCCTCTCGCTCTCCCTCGCTCGCCCCCTCTCGTCACTCTCGCACAGCATTGAAGGTGGTGGTGGCTGGTGTGTGGAGTGGAGAGGAGATAGGAGGGGAGGTTTATATAGAAGGTGTGGGGTTTAGGGTTTGGGGAAGAAAGAGGAAGGGAGAGAGAAGAGGAGGGTTTTGCATGCTGCTCACGCGCAGAGCGCGGTGTGCAGTACAGAAATTTCATTTTCAGATATCCGGGAACGAGTCCAGACGTTTGGACAGATGTCTAATTGAGACTCCAGACGTCTTAAAAGGCTAAAAGTGTGACGGGTCATTACATCATAACAAACTTAAAGGAAGTTTCGTCCCCAAAAGTTGAGCTAGCTAGGGTGCGGAAAAAGGAACATAAAACGCATAACAAACATAAAAAGGACCGAAGTAGGTTCGAAAAGACGTACCCTCAAAAAGCTCTGGGTACCGCTCTTGCATCACCGCCTCAGGCTCTCAGGTAGCCTCCTCGTACCGCTGGCTTCTCCATAGGACCTTTATCAGTGGTACCTGCTTCCGTCTCAGACTCCGGACGGCTCTGTTTAGTATCTGCACTGGTCTCTCGGGGTAGGTCAGGTCGTCACCCACCTCGATGCCCTCGTGGCTTAAAACATGACTAGGATCAGTGACGTACTTTCTGAGGTTGGACACATGGAACACGTCGTGCACTCTAGAAAGTTGGGGAGGAAGGTCAAGTCGATAAGCAACGGGTCCCACTCGCTCCAGGACCTCAAAGGGCCCTACAAACATCGGCGCAAGCTTCCCTTTCACCCCAAAACGCTGCAGGCCCTTCATGGGCGAAACACGGAGAAAGACGTGATCCCCAACCTTGAACTGCACCTCTCTGCGTTTCTAGTCAGCGTAACTCTTCTGCCTGCTCCTAACACTGCGGAGTCGTCTGTGAATCTACTTTATCACCTTCGGACTCTGCCAGATCAGTCTGGGGCCAACCTCCCACTTGGTCCCCACCTCGACCCAACTCAAGAGTGTAGTACACCTCCGTCTGTACAGAGCCTCGAAGGTGCCATGCCGATGCTCGAGTGGTAATTGTTATTATATGCAAACTCTGCCAGGGGTAAATGCTCCTCCCAGGAGTCTCTCTAGTCTAGTACACAGGTGCGTAAAAGGTCCTCAAGTGTTTGTATGGTGCGCTCTGACTGTCCGTCCGTCTGGGGGTTGTATGCGGTACTGAACCTCAAACGTATCCCCAAAGCCTGCTGAAACTCAGCCCAGAATTGGGAAGTAAAACGGGTATCCTTGTTGGATACAATCTCACGCGGAACTCTGTGTAGCCGTACCACATCGCGAATGTACCTCTCTGCCAACTGTGTTGGTCCCAAGGTAACTCAGATCGGCAGGAAACACGCCATCTTCGTCAACCTGTCTACTATCACCCAGACTGCGTCGTGTCATCGCTGGGTAACCGGTAGACCCACCACCAAGTCCATGGTGATGCTCTTCCACTTCCACTCTGGCATAGGAAGTGGCTGTAACGGCTCTTCAGGCCTTTAGTGCTCGGCCTTCACCTGCTGGCACACCAAACACTACTGCACAAACTCACCAACATCCCGCTTCATCCCTCTTCACCAAAAGTCGCGTCTCAGATCATGATACATCTTTGTGTTCCCGGAATGTATGGTGAGCTTGGATTCGTGCGCCTCAGCCAGGAGCTCTCTCAACAACTCCTCGTCCCTAGGAACGCATAAGCGTCCCCTCATGTGCAGTATTTCGACTGTAAAGGAAAAGTCTCCTGGGTCTTCTGTCAACACCCTGTCCCGTAGTGTCTGTAAGTACAGATCTGTCATCTGTCCTGCGATGATGCGATCTATCAGCTCTGGTTACGTTTGCCATGTCACTATCACTGTCCCACAATACCCTTGTGACTCCCGGGGTCGCCAACTGCCCAACTCCTCCATAAGTCTCCAACTCTGTGCCTGTAGACTGGCCAAGTAGGTAGGCACCTTCCAGCTCAAGGCGTTAGCCCCCACATTGGCCTTCCCTAGATGGTAGGAGATGCTGTAGTCGTAATCCTTAGGAGCTCTAACCAACGTCTCTGTCTCATGTTGAGCTCCTTCTGATCAAACAAATACTTGAGGCTCTTATGATCTATGAAAATATCAAAAGTCTCATCGTAAAGGTAGTGCCTCCATGTCTTCAACGTGAAGACAACAGTTGCCTACTCTAAGTCATGGGTAGGGTAGCTATGCTTATGGGACTTCAGTTGTCGCGAAGCATAAGCGACAACGTGACCCCGCTGCATGAGCACACCCCCTAACCCTTGCAACGAAGTGTCTGTGTAAACCACAAAATCGCTACTATTGTCCGGGATGGTAAGCACAGGAGTTGAAGTCACTTTCTCCTTCAACTCCTGAAAACATGCCTCACACTCATCTGTCTAGGCAAAGGGACGTCCTTCCGAGTCAGTTGGGTCATAGGATGTGTAATATGAGAGAATCCTCCGATAAACCGTCGATAGTAACCTGCCAATCCCAAAAAGTTGTGTATCTTTGTCATTGTACGTGGCCTCTCCCACCTGAGTATGGCCTCAACCTTGGTTGGGTCCACAGCCAAACCATCCCTGAGATCACGTGGCCCAAGAAAGTCACCTGCCTCAACCAAAACTCACACTTGCTGTACTTGGCATACAGCCTGCGTTGCCTCAAAGTATCCAGGATCATCCGTAAATGCCGCCTGTGCTGCGCCTGATCCTGCGAGTAAATGAGTAAGTCGTCGATGAATACCACCACAAACTGGTTCAAGTACGGTCTGAAAACCCGGTTCATCAAATCCATAAAAGTAGGGGGGCATTGGTCAACCCAAACGGCATGACCAAGAACTCGTAGTGCCCGTACCAGGTATGGAAAGCTGTCTTGGAGACGTCGGTCTCCCTGATTCTCAACTGGTGGTAGCCCGACCTCAGATCTATCTTGGAGAACACTGTGGCGTCTCACAACTGGTCGAAAAGGTCATCAATCCTCGGTAGTGGATACCTGTTTTTGATGGTGACCCTATTCAGCTGTCGGTAGTCGACACAAAGTCACAGGGTACCATCCTTCTTCACAAACAACACAGGGACTTCCCACGGGGACGCACTAGGCCTCACAAAGCCTTTCTCCAACAGGTCCTGTAGCTGTGACTTGAGCTCTCGCAGCTCAAATGGTGCCATCCAGTACGATACAGTAGAAATGGGGTTGGTCCCCGGTACCAGTGAGATCTCAAACTCGATCTCGCGCTTGGGAGGTAGTCCTGACAGCTCCTTTGGAAAAACGTCGGGGTACTCGCAAACTACCGGAATACTCTGAAAGTCAGCCACGGTGCTAGGCTTTGCCATTAAACAGGACAAAAAGCCCTTACACTGCTGGCTCAAAAGCCTCGTTGCCCGAAGCACGGAGATGCATCTAAAACCTCCGTTCACTGGCTGTTCGTGAAACTCAAAGGGAGGCAACTCCGGTATGGAGAAGATGATCTTCCTTCCGAAACAGTCTACCAGGGTGTAATAGGCGGACAACCAGTCCATCCCTAGGATCATGCCAAAATCCTCCATCTGTATCACTATCAGGTCAGTGAGGAGGCTGTGTTCTCCTATACTGACCTCGCAGACCGTGTAGACTTCCTCAGCTATAAACAACTGGCCACCTGGGCATCTGATCACAAACGGATCCTCTAACAGTACACTGCCCTGCCCCAAACTGACGGCAAAACTCGCAGCAATAAAAGAGTGTGTGGCGCCAGGATCAAAAAGTATGTACACTAATCTGCCAGAAACGGTAACCATACCTGCTGCCACTGAACTGGAAGCCCTGGCATCTCTGTGTGTCAGGGCGTTGATACGCCCCTTAGTCCTCGGTGCAGATGAAGCAGCTACGCTCTAGGTCGGGCGAGCAGCTACTGGCCGGTACCCTCGTGACTGCTACCCTCCCCCACGCACCTGGGGACCACGACCACCAGCTCGGCCCCCAGTGCTCAGTGCGGGGAGCATCTGCTGTGCTCCAGCCCTAGATGGGCAGTCCCTCCTGATGTGGCCCAACTGGCCACACTGGTAGCAGAGGGGGACACGACCTCCTCCCTTAGTAGGTCCCTATTGGTAGCTGGGCAGGGGTCCGGTGCTGGCAGTTGGCCCCTGTCTGGGGCCCCCAAAGGCCACTGATGGCCCCGCAAAATGAGATAGCTCTCCTGTGGGTGTTGTATGCCTCATCTCCCGACGGCCCTGAGAGTATTCTGGCTGATAGGGCCTCTTCTGTCTGCTGTTGGTGTCTCATGCAGCCAGATTGGTCTCCTCGTAGGTCATGGTTGCCTCAACCACTCGTGAGAAGGTGGGTAGCTTCAGGGGTTTGACATACCCTCGAATAGTAGGTCGGAGCCCCTCAGTAAACCTCCACAGGGGCTCCTCCTCCGTAGACATGGCTGTCGAGGCAAAACGTGACAGCTCCAGGAGATGCGTGCGGTACGTGCTAACAATTATCATCTCCTGGTGGAGGGTGTGGAACTCCCGCCTCCTCTGGTCCTACCAGGTTTGCGGAAAGTACTGCTCGCAGAAGAGAGTCATGAACTGGTCCCACGTCGGCTCTCTCCTCTCTTGGTCTCTGACTGCCCTCCACCACCTGTGTGCCGCTCTCTCTAGCTGGTATGTGGCAAAGGCCACGTGGCACTCTGTGGGAGGGCGAAGGGTGTCGAACACCCTCTCTATCTGCTCCAGCCAGTCCTCTACCTCAGACGGGTCCTCATCCCCCTTGAAGGAGGGGGGCTTCAGCTTCCGGAACTATCCGAAAAGCTCATGGTGCAGCTGCAGTGGGGGAACGGGTACGCCTCCAGGCAAGGAGGGCTCATGCTCGGAAGTGTCAGAGTGCAGTGGGGGCGGTGGAGGACCACTCCCTCCCCCTCCTGCTCGTCCGACGTTGCGGCGGTCTCTCTGTCCCACCGAGGACTCCCCCTCCTGCTCGTCCGACGTTGCGGCGGTCTCTCTGTCCCACCGAGGACTCCTCCTCCACGTCCTCAGGAAGAGGTGCCCGTGGGGGTTGGTGGAGCTCCTCTCGCATAATGTCCCTGATCAGCTGGGCGAGATCTTGGGCCCGAATGCCTAGGAGAAGAGGTGAGTCAACTGGTACCTTAGGCCCGGCACGTCTGCCCCTTCGACCTCGTCCACGGTCGCGACCACGGCTCGCCTCAAGAACTCCTCGACGAGGCATCTCTTGCAAGGAGACGCAAAAGACAGAACAAGAGGGTCAACGATACCGAATTTCTTCGAGAAAAGACTCGGAACGAACATCAAGGTGATACGTTGTGGTGGCTATCCTAGTTATATGCACATGAATGGTATTCTCAAGCCACTTGGTTCATTTCTCGAGATGACCTTGCTCTGATACCATCTTGTTACGACCCGATTCTTGGATCCCTACAGGACCCGAGACCGGTTCACCTCGACTAATCCCAAGACCCAGTCGTCCAACAAGAAATAACAAAAAAGCAGGAAAGTAAATCACATTCACATATGCAATATAACTAAGCAGAAGAAACGTACAAGCAGTAAAGGAAAAATAAATCTGTTGTTTCAGTACATACTACCACAAAGCAATAACAACGGAAAGCGGAAGTAAACAGTAGAGACAAACAGTAACTAACAGTACAATACTTACTGCAACTGTAAAGGAACGAAAAGGAAGTGCTGAAAACTATGGCTGGGCTTAGCACCCTCCGCAGCTGGAAGCTCAGGCTGCTCAACTCTTGGTCCTGAATAGTATTATGAAAAAACAGAGTCAGCGAACGCTGAGTAGAGTGGTATCTATATTATCTAAAAATTGTAAAAGCAACAGGTTTAATTCTCATTTCTATTTATCTGTTTTATACTTATTTCCGTTTCACCCATTTCTTTCAAGCATCAAGATATTTTTGATCTTGCATGTTCCTCGTGGGAACGATCTTGATTGCAGTCTTTTCCGTAGAGTAGAAGGTACACATGGTGCTCTCCTGACTGGGAGAGTCCCCGGTGGTAGTCCTACACCCAGTCAACCACCCCGAGGTCACTGCCAAGATGTAGCGGTGATTATAGCACATGTGATAAGCGCACGGGTAGCTACCCTACACTGACACACGGTTAGTTATTTTCGCTAGCGGGTACGCCCAAAGTACAACATGGAACAGTATAGGGCCTTGCCCTCTCAGAACAGGGGTCTCGCCCCTCAGAACCAAACAGAGGTCTCGCCCCTCCACAGTCTGCGCACCCTCGTCTGGCTACCCTGGTTTGCCCAGAGGGCCTAACAAGTCGGTGTAGGGTGGCTAGCTAAACCCCAGGCCCTGTGGGGTGACTAGTTCTCTCCCTACACTAGTAGCTCACCTCAGTACTGCGTACACAAGGGCCAACAGGAGTCGGTGTAGAGTGGCCAATTCTAACCCTGGGTCTCAACTCAAGGGAGGCTAGCTCCGCTCTACACAAAAAGGGGACAGTTGCTCTCCTTGGTATCATGTACTCAAGGGCCAGCACACTTCTCGTCTACATTTCAGGTTTCTATCTATCCACAGGAGTTTTACTCCTAATTCCCCGTAGGGTTCATGCTCATGTTCACCTCATTTATTCCGATCCATATTTTCATCTTTCACAATTCATTTCTCATCTATATACAGACAGCTTGTGTTTACATAATTCGATACATGCAACTAGTGATTTCACAGGTAGTTGTTCATTAATTACAGGCAATTCATATTCTAACAGTTAACTCACAATTATAATACAGGCAATTGCTAGCAGTTTAGCTCAATTATGCATGCAAGTACATTATACAGCACAAACGGTTTATTCATTTCTCTACCCTAGGGTTCATGCCACATCCTAGGGTTCCATTTGGCTATTTCCACAAGCACATTCTTATTTAAATATTATTAACGGAATTAAACTACTCTATCAGGTAACACGGGAGTAATGGGGGCTTGAACTGTAGACCTAGGCATCTCTGCGAGCCCCAAACACGCAGCAGGCTGAAATCCTATACTAGGGAATATATCACAAAAGGAGAGTTTAGAACAGTGTACAAAGGACTCTAGTACGTAGAGGAACTTGCGAGGAAAATACAGGTATTTCGTTTGCGTAAAATGGATCCCGATGGGACCCTAAACGGGTCAACAACGTGCCTACTATTCAAAATCAGACGTCTGGGAATAATCCCAGACATCTTAAAAGGTGCCAGATCTTTACCTTAAGTTCCTGCGGTATTCTTAGACGTCCAGACCTTCTCTACAATCGTCTGAAGGCAGTTCTAGACGTTGGACAATGCCTTCGGTCATCTGGACGCACCTCCGACCTCGGCCTCCTCCTCTCGAGCTTTCCTTCCTCCCTCTCGCTCTCCCTCGCTCGCCCCTTCTTGTCACTCCTGCACAGCATTAAAGGTGGTGGTGGCTGGTGTGTGGAGTGGAGAGGAGATAGGAGGGGGGTTTATATAGAAGGCATGGGGTTTAGGGTTTGGGGAAGAAAGAGGAAGGGAGAGAGAAGAGGAGGGTTCTGCGCGTCGCCCACGCGCAGAGCACGGTGTGCAGTACAGAAATTTCATTTTCAGACGTCCGAGAATGGGTCAAGACGTCTAGATAGACGTCTGACTGAGACTCCAGACGTCTTAAAAGGCTAAAAGTGTGACGGGTCATTACAGATCCAAATCGACGATTGTAGCTTAATGCTGCGAAAATCAATCCAATTCGATATCCGTGGCATCAGCTTCAAAGCAAAGAAGACGAATGGCCATGATGACGCCATGTAGTGCCATCCAGGCTACTCGACACCATCCATAGCCGGTCGCTCAATTCTAAAGCACATCCACCAAGCTATTTGACCCATTGAATTACAATCCAATGGTGATGGGCTCGCCACATCATCGGGCACTTGGAGTCGTTCGATCTTGCCTCAACTGTCTAGATCGTGCCTTTGCCTTCATAGTGTTGTGGTCCTCGCATGTGTTCTCAACCCACGAGAACGCGATCAAAACCTGCGATGCTCCTCTCCTTAGCACGGGTTCAAATTGAAATTCCACCATGTGATTAGAATCCAATGGCGGAGATGTGAGCCACGTCACTGATAGCGTACACATGTGATTCGGCGCGCTCTTGAATGCACCATCGGAAGCGCATTTGAGGTGCGATGAGTGGATCAGAGCCCTTAGATCATCATTTGACAGTGGATGCAATGCCTGTGTTGTGCTAGCGCATGGGCGAGCATTGCGTGCAGCTGTGCATTTGTGTGATGCGTGCGGTGTGTGTGATGCGCAGCTTTAAATGCCAAATCATTCACCCATGACTCTTCCTCAACTCTATATAAACCCCTTTAGACCCCCCATTCTCTTCATCTCTTCCTCTTCCTCCCACAACTCCTCCTAAGCTCTATGGAGCTAGTCCCAAGCCTAGGATGCTCCTCTAGAGTAGAAAAGTAAAAAGATTTTCTTGCTTCTAACCCCCCTTCATGGAGCATCCCGTGGCCGTCCTCTCACCACATTCGGGAAGTAGGTCCTTGTCGCAACGCCATCCTTCCCTGCCCTCCTTTTAGCTTCATTCTTCTTTTTCCAGCCTCTCATCATCTTTGTCCAGGCGCCGTCAAAGTGAGTCGTTCTCCAAGTAGTCAGTGAGGGGGATTCTTCTCACCTCTCTCTATCTTTTATTCTCTTTCTAGTGTAATTTTAATTTCTTACTTGTAGCAAACTCTGGTTAGATATATATTGATATTCTCTCTCTCTCTTATTTTGCAAGAAGGTCAGCTAGATACTATCAATCTGATATCTTGCCTTATAAAATACCAACAAATTTACAAAAGATAAAAACACCAAAAAAATAAATAAAAGCAAACGTGGATTTATGAAACTAAACATTCGCCTCCCTGTGTTTGATCTGAGGTTCACCTCGAGCTTCGACTTTAAATTTTATTCGTTAGCGAGATTTCAACATATACTACGATGCGTATTTTCCACGCTCGATTTCTCGTCGACCATAATGGCTCCATCCATCTCATAGTAAGTCGTACTACAAGTTAAATAAAAATTGTGATGTTTGTAAATGAAAGGCAAACATGGATCAAGTTAACTATATCTGACTTCTTTTAATAAAGGAACTAAGGTGTATGATTTAGAGTCCAAAGGACAACTTGGTATCAGGATCAAAGATTGCACGAAGGCATGCATTGATGAAAATTTAATTGGTTATATTTTCCCTATTAGTAAATTCTTTGTAAAAATTGGAGGCAGGGAGCGAAAAGGCAAGAAATATGGTGAAAGGAAACAAGGAACAAGAAGAACCACCGTGTAAGGATCGAGGAATTGAAATGAGATTAACAAAAATTCCTAGTGAGGTAACTACTATTGACAAGTCATTATATATATGAAATAATTTCAATCACAAAGAAATCCATAGTGAAAGAACTTATGTAAAGAAGTCCATATATATGAAAACAATTTCAATCGTACTTCATATGTGTTGCTTTTTTATGATGGATGACATAAATTTGCAGCCAACATGCTAAGAAGGGTTGAAAATATAGAGAACCATTGCTAGTGAGGTAAATCGTATGGAGAAGTAAATATATGTATGGAAACATTTACTATTTTCCGTTCACCCTCAAAAGTTAAACAAGTGCATGCTAAAAGATTTAAGAGTTTTCCATTCCATATTTCATATGGGATGCTTATTACAATGAATTAGATTAAAATACAGCAATCAAGAATGAGAGCTATTGATTGAGCAGCAATGATAGGTCTTAATCAACCTAACTAATGTTAGAACCCTAGCTAATTTGTAAATATTACATTCACATCATGCATATCATGCATTGTATCATTTTATATTGATACACATAGAATAATGTGAGATTATCTTGCTATTTAATACGTTTATTGGTATTTGCAGGTAATAAGTGATCCAAATAAAGCTAGGATGCGAAATAAAGTGAAATAAAGTGAGAAAGAGAAGAAAGGAGCATGATCCAAACAAGAGGAAAGAGGATAGACTTATCCTTACCCTTAGAAATCCTATGACAACCTTCCCAAGCCCAAAACCACATCCATTAGGATATCCTAGCCTTAGAACATAAAATGTGGATAGTACTATCCATGTTCCCATCGACACTATCCCTATCCCTAACCTTCACTTAGGTCAACCTAAACCTAGTACCCAAAACTTGGATAACACTATCCACAGTGTTATCCTGCTATCCATGACCTTATCCTACCATCCACTATCCCAATTTCACTTTCCCTACCCTAATTTCCCCTTAGGTTCCCAATTAGGCTCACCATTGCCCAATTAGGCTAGCCCTGATTTCATTAGGTTCATTTAGAACTAATTAGGCTCACAATTGGACTCATACCCACCTAATCATGCGTGATCCAACCTAATCCAAACAACACCCACACACACAACACATACACACGCACACCCTTTCCTAATTAGCCACCACCAAATGTGGTGCCACTTTTACTAAATCCCTAATATTAAGCGACAACAACATTCCAAAGAAAAGCCATTCCCATAAAAGCCAAATTAAGTTGTCGCATAAAACATCCCATCCTCCACAAAAAAGTGGCTACTAACCGACAACCCTTTCCTACTCTAGCCTAATCCCATAATTAGCAACAACCAACTCCAACCAAAAAAAGAAACCCACGGCAAAACTAATAGAGATCCTACAAAGGTGGTGACACTCAACTTCCAAAGAGGACCACTTCCAATATAAACTTGGTTTCTAAGGTGGCGAGATTTCATTCCATTCCTCTCCTCCTCACTTCCGCCACCCACATCTAAAACCCTAAGGTACTAGGTTGTCTACCCTCCTCCTCTCAAGAGCCATCCACCCTCTCCAAGATGCTCCTCCTCTACCAAAAGCCCTCCATGGACGGCTAACCAAGGAGAAGAGGAAGGCTTCATCAACATCCTCCTCTTTTCTTCTTCTTGTTGGTGTGGTTCTTCTCTTCTCCATAGAGGATCCACGTCACCATCTCCTTTTCTTTGGACAACCAAAGAGGAGACCATCTTTAAGGTCTTCTCAAGGACGACCTTAGGTAGAGAAAGGGTGCAACACTCTCCTCTCTACTTGGGTGCACACGCCCCCCTATTCTTCTTAGTGGATGACCAAGAAGGCTTCTTCATAGCCTCTCTTGGTTGATGCTAGCCTTTGCTTGCTTCTAGTTTATTTCTTTTTATGTATTTTTTCAACATCATATAATTGGTTAATGCATGATTAGTCTCTCTTTGAATGAGTAGTGACATGTTTTTTTTCATCATTGTGAATACACACCCATTAGTTAGGTTAAGATTAGGTTTTCGTTAGCTTAGTTAGATTTAGGTTTTCGTTATTTTCACTTTCGCTTTTGCATTTCGAAAATAAAAAACATAAAAAAAATCGCAAAAGAGGAAAAGACAAAAATACTAGGTTAGATCTAGTTTGATAATAAATGAATTGCCAATCTAAACAAAACTCTTTTTCATGCCTCTTAGAGATGAACAATTGAGACTTGAGTTATAAAATAGAAAATCACCTTGTTTCAAAAAAAAAAAAGAAAATCACCACAAGTCTCGTAATAACTAAAAAAAAATATTTTTGATCAAGGGATTTCATGCAACTATACTATGAATTTTATGACGTAATCAAACCATGTGCAAAAATCACTTATCAGAGGACATGGTAGATGATGATGTCCTTTCTATATTGGTAATCAGAAATTAATAAAATTCAGTCAATACTTTCCATTTAATAACATAAATGCAACAAAAATTTCATTTTGTGTAAATACAAAAAGATTGGCAAAGTAAAAAGAATGATAGAAGCTTGGGAGGAGAAGAAGAAATAATGAAAACGATACATGACTACATTGATGGTGGGATAATTAATTTACATTGAATGTTAGAGAAAAAGTATTACATATATATTATGAGATGTAGAGAGGGGTCTAAAAAATTATAATACAGGAAGATGTAGAGCTTTGATTGGATATGTTGAGCAACAAGGACAAGGAAGAACATGAAGACCTTGTTCACTGTGTAGAAGAGGTGAATAAAAATATTAGACAAGGAAGAAAATATGCATGAGAGGAATTAAACAATCTTACTTCAAAGGGATACCTGAGGGTAGAAAGCAATTCCTTAAATAGCTTGTCCAAGCAACAAACACAAGGATCACGTAATTTGGTCAAATGCAAGTGAACACATTATGAGAGAGGATTTGTGGAACATCCTCCATTATGGGGGATTTACAAACTCAGATGTAAGAAACATGACAATGTTACTCCTCAAAACGTACATTGCAGATTTTGACATAAAGTATACTTTTATATAGGAATTACTTTCAGGTCATTAGTGCGTTCCAAACTATCTTTCTAAAGGAAAGTAGATCTAATGGGAAATCATTAAAGGTACACCCATTATCTGCGAGTATCTCTTAAGCAGTGAATGCAAATGACGAGGAAAGATATGAAGCAATCTTGCTTTTCCATGGAGATCTTATGAAGACCTCCAACATCATTACAATACCATTGTTGATAAACTCAAATTGCCACCTGTTGGTCGTCAACATCCATCACAACGTGGCAGTGAGGTACAACTCATTGAGCTGACTTCAAGGATCCCAACGGCAAAAGACCTTTGCATGAGAACTGGTAAGCGAGTCATATAAGTCTTCACAATAATAGATACATACATTTAAAATCAAATATTAAACTATTCCCATTTGTTGTAGAGTAACATACTTGTTTTGCATTTCATTAGGCTGGCGGAATACATTGGTACTTAAATAGTATTAATAGGAAGATTGGATCTAAATGGGAGTTCATCAAAGATCATGAATGTCCACAACAATAGGCAAACCACAACGATTGTGGAATATTCATTATGAGGTGAGTGGAGTGCCTCATGAAAGGGCTGAATCTGGTGGAGACAATTAAGAATGAGGACGTGCACAAACTGCGTGCAAAATACATAGCAAGAATCGTGAGGACAAGAACACCCTAAATGACATAATTTAAGAGACCTGATGCAGTTGCAGAAGAAGGTTTGATTTTTGGGAAGATGAACGAAGTACATTTACCGAAAGCATGACGTAGTTACATTCAGAAAACATTACATTCATGCAATTTTGTTGCCATTTGAACTCTACTACCATTTAGAACTTTGTTATTTGGACTTGAAGGTGCATGTAATTTTGTGTCAAAAACAATTTACCTCAAGTTGTATTGAATATATGTTAAATTATTATTTTTATATCATCTCTACAATTTCGAAGAAGTAGAAAGTGTCGTATGATTGGAATTGACATTTATACAATCAAAGTTTACGTTCAAACGTTCGTATGTGTTTTTATTTCAAATGCTACATCTGTGTTTCAAACGGATGTGGTTGAGAGGGTGATGATTTTTTCCTTTAACATGCACAAAAGTAGTGAAAGTTACCTGAATTGTGATTAGAGTAGAAGAGTTGTGGCATAAAAATTATGAAAGTTGAGAGGGTGGTGGTATGTGTTTTTATAACAAAATGGCATGAAAGATATAAAAGCTATCTAAATGGAGTGGGTGTCTTCCAAATGCAAGAGATGTGGTGGAATGTGTTTTTCCACATAAAAGTTATGAAAGTTAGTATCATTAGCTTTCATCTAGGTTCATCTGCACTATGCTCAATTGCTTCACACTACTTTAGCTATCTGAATTATGATAAGAATATAGAAGATCACTTTCAAATGAAAGTGGTTCTTTTAAGCACAAGATGTTTTATAAACTCAATACGTTCTTCTTCAAATATGCATTGAAAATCAAAAATTGTGAACTTGTTATTAGATGCAACAAACTTCCAGTACATAAAAATTCCCATTGTAAGGATAAAAATGTCTCTTCATAAATTGATAACAATTTATATATTTAATACAAAACTTCAAACTTAAATAAAAGTTGCAAGATACCATTTGAGGTTCATAATTTTGATGGGAGAATGTCATTGATATGAGAAAATACGCATTTTATAGATTGATGTATTTATGTTATTATTTGTATTGTATAGCACTTTTCTTTTCTCTTTCCTCCTGCTTTGCCATGGATCCTTTCACATCCTACTCGCGTTTCCACTCTTACCCTCCTACTACCACTTATTCCCAAGATGATTACTATCCCGACTCAATTTATGACCATTCATCCATTAGTCGGGATAACTTTGATTGGGGATACAATTCCGGACTTTCGTGTTTAGAGTCTAACCTTAGACACCATGATTTTGATTTTTACCCTTCTTCGAGCTATACTAATTATAGATCTCCACCCTTTGATGATCAATTTAACCTGATCTACAATCAAGAAGGATATCCTGATTACAACTCTTCCCTCCCCCAGATTACACTACATATAGGTCACTATCCCTCTTTGAACAACCCGAAATGACTTATTATCAGGGAGGGCACCAAGAACCTCAATTCCTTGACTCCCCTTGACTGAAACCAAACCCACCCAACCCTGAATCAAATCATTTGGTTCAGGTGAACTAGGTCCAAGATAAGGTGTTGGCTAACTTAAGAAATACCATACAATCTTTGGAAGCTCTACAAACACCTTGCACTGAAGAATTGGAGCCTTTGATTGAAATGATTGATGATCTTAACAAATATTTGTTGGATTAGCTCTAAGATGTTAAGGAAAAGGACCCAGGTGAATTTTTACTTGGGAAGTTATTGAAATTGAGAATGAAATTTATGATTGTTCTAATCCAATCTTGGGATGATTCCCAGGATGAACCCCCTTTAGGAGAGCCAATGTCAGAAGTCGTTCAGGCACCTATAGGGGGGACACATTTTACAAGACCGGGGATGACTAGGTTAGTCTAGAGCAACCAATTGAGGATGAATTGATTTCTTCACCCAAGATCCCTAAACCAGGGTACAAAGAAAAATGTCTTTGTGGACCAAGGAACAACATATGATCTTGAGACATATATAAATGCGGATCCAGAATTCTTTGATTTTGATGGTGAAGAATCTTTATGTGAAGTCTCACTTGAGTTTGAGGAAAATGATTTTAGTGAAACAGCTGGGCTTGAGGAATTCAATGAATCATTTAATGACCCTATAACTAAAGATTTTGATTTAACTGGGGTTAGCATGGAGTATTCAGATCCTGATTTCATAGATAATTCAATTCATAGCCCCATTCTTCACACACACCCCATTGATTATAATGATAATTCTATTTTTGAGATCACCAGACCCAAGTCAATTTTAATTAAGCCACAAATTTTGGATTTGGATATTTTATATGGGGATGACGTCATTTGTGAGGTCCCGGAAATTGTGATTGTGGAGGATAGGAATATGAAAATGAAGATCAGGGAAGCCAATTCTGGGGGAAATAGCATTCTTAATCTAAGGGTTCCTATTTGCCTGAAACCACCAACTTTTTATCAGGACCCTTATGATATTTTTTATTGAGGATGTGCAACCCAAGCACAAATTCATTGATTATCTTTTTGATCTTGATTTTTCTATTGACTAACTTTTTGGACTTGGGTTGCATCGTCACAAACCACAGGCCCTGCCTTTCTTACATAATGATCTTCGATTTTAGGTAATTTTTATCCAAAACCTTAGAAACACTCAACCCTAGGGCATAGATCTGCATCATAACCTGGTCTACATCTGTGGACATCTTCTCCTTGCAGGTCCAAAAATTGATCTTTTTATTTTGATCCTGACTTGCAGTTGTGAATTCTTTATTTCCTCTTCGTTTGTATAGTGTACCTAGCTGAAGGCAATAAACTTGGCATATATATAATCTATTTTCATCTCGGAGCTGACTTGTTAGTCACGAAATTCAGGTGTTTTCTTCTTTATTCCACTCTTTTTTATGCCTTTTTAATACAATGAGGACATTGCATTAGATAGGTATGAGGGGGTGGATATTCATCTCTAAATCATTTTGTTAGCTCCATAAATTCTTTTTATTTTCTCTTTATTTATTTATTTATTTATTTTTAAAAAGGTGAATTAGGAAAAGAGAAGTTGGGCATTAAAAATTTGTCAACTTTAGGGAATGATATAATATAATCTGAACATGTGACTCTTCAGGTCTTTGGACTTAATCGGCCTGAGTGTCTACTAAAATGTGGACTTGTTTCTTAAGTCTTCGCCATTATGAATTTATTTTTAATTGGTTAATAAGCTGGGGTGATAAGTACATGACTTATCAACCCGTCCTTTGATTTGAGGGAACTTATAGTCTAAGCATTTACGCACTCTTTGCACTGACTCACTTTTTGATGATTTTAACGTAAATTGGGTAGCTAATGAACATTTTACGGTGGTATGTGTAACGACCCGGTTCCCGAGTCCCTACGAGACACGAGAACCGGACCGACTCGACTAATCCCAAGACCCAGTCGTCCAACGAGGAAGTAACCAAAAGAGTAATAAAATAAACCACATTCAGCATGAATATAACTAACAGTAAGAAAGTACAGCAGTAAGAAAAGAAACAACTACAGTAGGTACCACCACAACAGTATAACAACATTTATCATATAACAAGAACTGCAGGTAAAGAAGGTACAGTGGAAACAAGAACTACTCAGTATAACAGAAACAAAAGAGGTACAAAAGACAGTGGTAACTCTACTGGACCCTACTCGGCCCAGCGTCCTCTGCAGCCGCTGACCCTGGCTGCTCAACACCTGGTCCTGAAAGGTACGAGTGTAACACGTCAGCAAAACGCTGAGTAGAGTGGCAAACTAAACTAAGACAACAGTAGAGTGTACAGTAGCTGTTATGTTCTATTACTTTCTTTATTCAAATCTTTCAATTTTCTCACTAATTCATTTATTTCTCAGATCCTTTACTTGATCTCGAATGTTCCTCGTGGGAATGATCTTGATTGCAGTCTTTTCCAAAAGGTAGAAGTAGCACGTGGTGCTCTCCTGGCCGGGAGAGTCCCCCGTGGTGATCCTACCCCCAGTCAACCACCCCAAGGTCACTGAACAGACGTAACGATGACTATGGCACACGCGATAAACGCACAGGTAGCTAGCCCGCACTGGCACGCGGTCAGTCGTTTTCGTTAACGGGTGCGCTCAAAGCACAGCACGGAACCAGGGCAGAGCCCTCTCAGAACCAGGGGTCCAACCCCTCCACAGTAACCAAACCGGGGCCTTGCCCCTCCACAGTCCGCGCACCCTCGCCTGACTACCCTGGTTTGCCCCAGTGGGCCTAGCAAGTCGGTGAAGGAGGCTAGCAGAACCCCGGGGCCCGTGGGGTAGCTAGTGCTCTCCTAACACTAGTAGCTCTCCTCGGTACTACGTACACGAGGGCCAACAAGTCGGTACAGAGTGGCCAGTCCTAACCCCCGGGTCCCTGGGGCGGCTAGCTCAGCTCTGCACTAAACAGGGGGACAGTCGCTCTCCTTGGTACTCCGTACTCAAGGGCCAGCTCACTTCCCCAATTCTATTCCATTCGCTTTCCAGGAGTTCTACTCCTACTTCCCCGTAGGGTTCCAGAACATCTTATGTCTCACTTTCCAGTTTCACGTTCTTACAAACCATGATCTCAATCATGTTTCTTTATTCATAACAGGCAGCTGTTAATTCAATTTATAGGTAGCTTTATATTCCTTCCCATTTTTCCAAGACTGCAGTATTATACATTCCACTAGTTTCTTCCATCCTAGGATTCATGCCATATCCTAGGATCTATCATACAATCTAGTTTTCCAGCCCTAGGATTCATGCAACACCTAGGAGCTATCATTTAATCTATTCTCATTCCTGGGATTCATGCAATGTCCTAGGTTCTAGTTATGGTTCCATACTTTAACAGATTTATTAATAACTTAAAGCCACTCTACCAGGTACAACGGGAGTAATGGGGGCGTGATCGGGAATCCCGCATGCCTCCGCGACTCTCAAGACTGCAACTGAACGAGGTCCTATCACAAGGATCAAACACAAGGAGTGTCTCAAAACAGTGTATAGCTACTGTAGACGGGTAGAGGAATTAATTCTGAAAAGAACGCAACTCGAATCGCGAAAAATAGAGCCCGAACGGGCCCTAAACGGGTCGAAAAAGACGATACTATGCAAAATCAGACGTCTGGAACTTCTTCCAGACGTCTTAAACAGTGGATCAGAGAATTACCTGTTCAGCGTGGTTTCCCAGATGTCCAGAAGTCTACGGGGACGTCTGGCCTAGCTCCCAGACGTCCGATGGTCACCCCGGACGTCTGGAGGTCACTCCCGCCGTCTGGTACAACTTCCAGACGTCCGATTCGCAAAGGATGGCGAATCAGCGAACCTGTACACAGCCAACTCCCTCCCTCAGTACGGTCAGTCGACAGGAAGGAAGAAGAAGGCGGAAAACTCACCTTTCAGACGTCTGTATGATCTTCCAGACGTCGCTCTCGCCGTCTGACTATCAACCCAGACGTCTGATTCTGGAAATTTTTCCAGAATCAGGCCGCTACTCGACCTCTGCTCGCGACGCCGCCCGCGTCGCACCTCGTGCGTCGGCTGCTCAGACCGCAGCAGGTCCCTCTCCGCGTCGCTCTGCGCTCCCTGCGCCCTCCGCCGGCCGGCCAAGCCGCTCCGGCGAGATCGCCCTCACGGCAGAGCTCCGCCCTCGCACGTCGCACCTCCTCCGCGCTCACTGCAACCGCCGCTGCCGCCCTCGCGCTCGCTCGCTTTCGCGCACAGGAAGGAGAAGAAGGAGGAGACGGTGGAGACGGGAGGGGAGGCGTGCCTTTTAAGGCCGCGCGAGGAGGAGAGAGGAGTGTGGCAGGTCGCCTGCAGCTGCAGAGAGAGAGAGGGAAAAAGAGAGAGAGAGAGAGAGGAATCGCGGGTCTGAGCGCACAGGCGCGCAGACGAATCGTTCGTGCGAAAATAGCTATTTTCCAGACGTCTGGAAACGATCCCAGACGTCTGGTCAGACGTCTGGATGTGATCCCAGACGTCTGGTCTGACGTCTGGGCCACCTCCCAGACGTCTTAAAAGACGTCTGGGGCACGCGTTCGTTACAATATAACAAACTCAAAGGAAGTTTCGTCCCCGGAACTTGCGCCAACTAGGGTGCGGGAAAAAGATGTCCAATTAACCATAACAAACTCAAAGAGGACCGAAGCCGGTCCGAAAAGACGTACCCTCGAAAAGCTCCGGGTACCGCTCCCGCATTGCCGCCTCAGGCTCCCAGGTAGCCTCCTCGTACCGTTGGCTCCTCCACAAAACCTTTACCAAGGGTACTTGCTTTCGTCTCAAACTGCGGACGGCTCGGTCTAGAATCTGCACTGG
Source organism: Thalassia testudinum (assembly GCA_037157565.1). Classification (NCBI taxonomy): domain Eukaryota; kingdom Viridiplantae; phylum Streptophyta; class Magnoliopsida; order Alismatales; family Hydrocharitaceae; genus Thalassia; species Thalassia testudinum. The sequence continues at coordinate 55,211,278 of JAZHRO010000007.1, forward strand.
CCTCTCGGGGTAGGTCAGGTCGTCGCCCACCTCGACGCTCTCGTGACTCAGTACGTGGCTGGGATCGGTTACGTACTTCCTGAGGTTGGACACGTGGAACACGTCGTGCACACCAGAAAACTGCGGGGGGAGGGCAAGTCGGTAAGCAACGGGTCCAACCCGCTCCAGGACCTCAAAGGGCCCCACGAACCTCGACGCGAGCTTCCCTCTCACCCCAAACCGCTGCAGGCCCTTCATGGGCGAAACACGAAGAAAGACGTGGTCCCCAACCTCAAACTGTACCTCTCTGCGTCTCCGATCCGCGTTGCTCTTCTGTCTGCTCCTGACAGTGCGGAGTCGTCTGTGGATCTGCTCAACTACCTCCTGACTCTGCCGGATCAACCTGGGGCCAACCTCCACTTGGTCCCCACCTCAACCCAACTCAAGGGTGCTGTACACCTCCGTCCGTACAAAGCCTCGTAGGGAGCCATGCCGATGCTCGAGTGATAACTGCTGTTGTATGCAAACTCCGCTAGGGGCAGGTGGTCCTCCCAAGAGCCCCTCCAGTCCAGTACACAGGCACGCAAAAGGTCCTCAAGTGTCTGTATCGTGTGCTCAGACTGTCCATCCGTCTGGGGGTGGTAAGCCGTGCTAAACCTCAATCTCGTCCCCAAGGCCTGCTGAAACTCAGCCCAAAACTGGGACGTAAAGCGGGTATCCCGGTCGGATACGATCTCCCGCGGAACTCCGTGTAGTCGTACCACATCACGGATATACCTCTCTGCCAACTGTGCTGGTCCCAAAGTGACTCGGATCGGCAAGAATCGCGCCGTCTTCGTCAATCTATCCACTATTACCCAGACTGCGTCGTGTCCCCGCTGGGTAACAGGTAAGCCCACCACCAAGTCCATGGTGATGCTCTCCCACTTCCACTCTGGCACTGGAAGCGGTTGAAGCGGCCCTGCAGGCCTCTGATGCTCGGCTTTCACCTGCTGGCACACTAAGCACTGCTGCACGAACTCACCCACATCCCGCTTCATCCCTCTCCACCAAAACTCGCGTCTCAAGTCATGGTACATTTTCGTGTTTCCGGGATGTATGGTGAATCTGGAACCGTGTGCCTCAGTCAGGAGCTCTCTCAACAGCTCCTCGTCTCTGGGAACGCACAACGGTCCCCTCAAGCATAGCACCTGGTCTGTGAAAGAGAAGTCCCTAGGGTCTCCTGACAGTACTCTGTCGCGCAAAGACTGCAAGTACGGATCGGCCATCTGCCTTGTGATGATGCGATCTATCAGCTCTGGCCTGGTCTGCCGCGTCACCGTCACTGCCCCACAGTACCCTCGTAACTCTAGAGGTCGCCAACTGCCCACCTCCTCCAAATGGCTCCAACTCTGTAGCTGTAGACTGGCCAAGCGTGCGGTCGCCTTACGGCTCGAGGCGTCAGCCACCACATTGGCCTTTCCTGGGTGGTAGGAGATGCTGCAATCGTAGTCCTTCAGGAGCTCCAACCAACGTCTCTGTCTCATGTTGAGCTCCTTCTGGTCAAAAAGATATCTGAGGCTCTTGTGATCTGTAAAAATCTCGAAGGTCTCACCGTACAAGTAGTGCCTCCAGGTCTTCAGCGCGAAGACAACATCTGCCAACTCTAGGTCGTGGGTAGGGTAGGTATGCTCATGGGGCTTCAGTTGCCGCGAAGCGTAAGCGACAACATGACCCCTCTGCATGAGCACACCTCCTAACCCCTGCAAGGAAGCGTCTGTGTACACAACGAACCCGCCACTACTGTCAGGGATGGTGAGCACGGGAGCCGAGGTCAACCTCTCCTTCAGCTCCAGAAAACATGCCTCACAGGCGTCTGTCCAAGCGAAAGGCACGTCCTTCCGGGTCAACTGTGTCATATGACGCGCAATCTGCGAAAATCCTCTGATGAACCGTCTGTAGTAACCTGCCAGTCCCAGGAAACTGTGAATCTCAGTGACTGAACGCGGTCTCTCCCACCTGAGCACTGCCTCGACCTTGGCGGGGTCCACCGCCAGGCCGTCACCAGAGATCACATGACCCAAGAAGGTCACCTCCCTCAACCAGAACTCGCACTTGCTGTATTTGGCGTACAGCCTGCGTCGTCTCAGAGTGTCCAGAACCATCCGCAAGTGCTGTCCGTGCTGCGTCCGATCTCTAGAATAGATGAGCACATCATCTATGAAAACCACCACGAACTGATCCAAGTACGGTCTAAACACCCTATTCATCAGGTCCATGAAAGCAGCGGGGGCATTGGTCAGCCCAAACGGCATGACCAAAAACTCGTAGTGTCCGTATCGGGTGCGGAAAGCTGTCTTGGAGACGTCGGTCTCTCTGATCCTCAACTGGTGGTATCCAGACCTCAAGTCGATCTTGGAAAACACCGTGGCACCCCGCCACTGGTCAAACAAGTCGTCGATCCTCGGCAGCGGATATCTGTTCTTGATGGTGACCCTATTCAGCTGTCTGTAGTCCACACAAAGGCGTAAAGTCCCATCCTTCTTCTTCACAAACAGTACCAGGGCTCCCCAGGGAGACTCACTGGGCCTCACGAAACCTTTCTCCAAAAGGTCCTGCAACTGGGACTTGAGCTCTCGCAGCTCAAGCGGTGCCATCCTGTATGGCGCGGTGGAGATGGGGTTGGTCCCTGGTACTAGTGAGATCTCAAACTCGATCTCACGCTCGGGCGGTAGTCCTGGTAACTCGTCTGGAAACACGTCAGGGTACTCTCTGACCACCGGGATGCTCTGGAAGTCTGCCACAGGGCTGGGCTCTGCCACCACACAAGCTAGGAAGCCCTCACACCCCTGGCTCAAAAGTCTCGCCGCCCGAAGTGCTGAGATGCACTTGAAACCTCCGTCCACTGGCTGTCTGTGAAACTCGAAAGAAGGCAACTACGGAATGGAGAAGACGATCTTCCTCTCAAAACAATCCACCAAGGCGTGGTAAGCGGACAGCCAATCCATCCCCAAATCACTCCAAAGTCCTCCATCTGTATCATAATCAGGTCAGCTGGCAGGCTATGTCCCCCGACGCTGACCTCGCAATCCGTGTACACCTCTTCAGCTACAAACAGCTGACCACTCGGACCTCTGATTACAAACGGATTCTCTAACAGTGTATAATCCTGGTCCAAACTAATTGCGAAACTGGCTGCAACAAATGAGTGCGTGGCGTCGGAATCGAAAAGCGTGTAAACGAGTCTGCCGGAAACTGAAACCATACCTGCTACCACTGATCTCGAAGCTCTGGCGTCCCTGTGTGTCAGGTCGTTGATACGCCCCTCAGCTCTAGGTGCGGACGAAGCAGCCACCCTCTGCGTCGGACGGGTAGGTGTTGGCCGGTACCCTCCTCGCGACTGCTGTTCTCCCCCTCGCGCCTGGAAACCGCGGCCTCCTACGCGCCCTCCAGTGCTCTGCGTGGGGAGTATCTGCTGACCTCCTGCCCTAGATGGGAAATCCCTCCTGACATGGCTCGGCTGGCCACACTGGTAGCAGAGGGAAACCCGACTCCCGCCCTCAGTGGGTCCCTGCTGTCGACTAGGCGGGGGTCCGGTGCTGGCGACTGGCCCCTGTCGAGGGCCCCCAAAGGCCACTGATGGCCCTACACAACGTGACGGCTCTCCCGCGGACGCCACGTGTCTCCTTTGAGTTCTCCAAACACGCCTGGTGTGGAGGCGGAAATCTCGTTCCACCACTAACTCCCCTGTCGTACGCTCGGAAGGGGGAGGGGGTGGCGACGTGGGTGGAAGCTGAAATTCTTCTCGAACCACCTCTCGAATCAGTTGGACGAGATCCCGAGACGGTATACTCAGGAGAAGAGGAGGGGTAGTATGTATTCCAAGCCCGACACATCTGTCCCCCGGGCCCTGACCTCGGCCGCGCCTGCGGCCCACCCTCCTAGCTCCACGATGCGGCATCTCCTACAATGGAGACGCGAAACAAAATGAAAAACGTCAAAACAGACGGTACCTAATGAAACTTCTAAGAGCTCATGTCAAGAGGTATGTTGTGGTGGCTACTCTAGTTATAAACATGTGAATTGGTTATTTTCCAGTCAGTTGATTCACTTCTCGGGACGACCTTGCTCTGATACCATCTTGTAACGACCCAGTTCCCGAGTCCCTACGAGACACGAGAACCGGACCGACTCGACTAATCCCAAGACCCAGTCGTCCAACGAGGAAGTAACCGAAAGAGCAGTAAAATAAACCACATTCAGCATGAATATAACTAACAGTAAGAAAGTACAGCAGTAAGGAAAGAAACTACTACAGTAGATACCACCACAACAGTATAACAACATTTATCATATAACATGAACTGCAGGTAAAGAAAGTACAGTGGAAACAAGAACTACTCACTATAATAGAAACAAAAGAGGTACAAAAGGCAGTGGTAACTCTACTGGACCCTACTCGGCCCAGCATCCTCTGCAGCCGCTGACCCTGGCTGCTCAACACCTGATCCTGAAAGGTAACGAGTGTAACACGTCAGCAAAACGCTGAGTAGAGTGGCAAACTAAACTAAGACAACAGTAGAGTGTACAGTAGCTGTTATGTTCTATTACTTTCTTTATTCACATCTTTCAATTTTCTCACTAATTCATTTATTTCTCAGATCCTTTACTTGATCTCGAATGTTCCTCGTGGGAACGATCTTGATTGTAGTCTTTTCCAAAAGGTAGAAGTAGCACGTGGTGCTCTCCTGCCCGGGAGAGTCCCCCGTGGTGATCCTACCCCCAGTCAACCACCCCAAGGTCACTGAACAGACGTAACGGTGACTACGGCACGCGCGATAAACGCACAGCTAGCTAGCCCACACTGGCACGCGGTCAGTCGTTTCCATTAACGGGTGCGCCCAAAGCACAGCACGGAACCAGGGCAGAGCCCTCTCAGAACCAGGGGTCCAACCCCTCCACAGTAACCAAACCGGGGCCTTGCCCCTCCACAGTCCGCACACCCTCGCCTGACTACCCTGGTTTGCCCTAGTGGGCCTAACAAGTCGGTGAAGGAGGCTAGCAGAACCCCGGGGCCCGTGGGGTAGCTAGTGCTCTCCTAACACTAGTAGCTCTCCTCGGTACTACGTACACGAGGGCCAACAAGTCGGTACAGAGTGGCCAGTCCTAACCCCCGGGTCCCTGGGGCGGTTAGCTCAGCTCTGCACTAAACAGGGGGACAGTCGCTCTCCTTGGTACTCCGTACTCAAGGGCCAGCTCACTTCCCCAATTCTATTCCATTCGCTTTCCAGGAGTTCTACTCCTACTTCCCCGTAGGGTTCCAGAACATCTTATGTCTCACTTTCCAGTTTCACGTTCTTACAAACCATGATCTCAATCATGTTTCTTTATTCATAACAGGCACCTGTTAATTCAATTTACAGGCAGCTTTATATTCCTTCCCATTTTTCCAAGACTGCAGTATTATACATTCCACTAGTTTCTTCCATCCTAGGATTCATGCCATATCCTAGGATCCATCATACAATCTAGTTTTCCAGCCCTAGGATTCATGCAACACCTAGGAGCTATCATTTAATCTATTATCATTCCTGGGATTCATGCAATGTCCTAGGTTCTAGTTATGGTTCCATACTTTAACAGATCTATTAATAACTTAAATCCACTCTACCAGGTACAACGGGAGTAATGGGGGCGTGATCGGGAATCCCGCATGCCTCCACGACTCTCAAGACTGCAACTGAACGAGGTCCTATCACAAGGATCAAACACAAGGAGTGTCTCAAAATAGTGTATAGCTACTGTAGACGGGTAGAGGAATTAATTCTGAAAAGAACGCAACTCGAATCGCGAAAAACGGAGCCCGAACGGGCCCTAAACGGGTCGAAAAAGACGATACTGTGCAAAATTAGACGTCTGGAACTTCTTCTAGACGTCTTAAACAGTGGATCAGAGAATTACCTGTTCAGCATGGTTTCCCAGACGTCCAGAAGTCTGCGGGGACGTCTGGCCTAGCTCCCAGACGTCCGATGGTCACCCCGGACGTCTGGAGGTCACTCCCGCCGTTTGGTACAACTTCCAGACGTTCGATTCGCAAAGGATGGCGAATCAGCGAACCTGCGCACAGCCAACTCCCTCCCTCAGTACGGTCAGTCGACAGGAAGGAAGAAGAAGGCGGAAAACTCACCTTTCAGACGTCTGTATGATCTTCCAGACGTCGCTCTCGCCGTCTGACTATCAACCCAGACGTCTAATTCTGGAAATTTTTCCAGAATCAGGCCGCTACTCGGCCTTCGCTCGCGACGCCGCCCGCGTCGCACCTCGCGCGTCGGCTGCTCAGGCCGCAGCAGGTCCCTCTCCGCGTCGCTCTGCGCTCCCTGCGCCCTCCGCCGGCCGGCCAAGCCGCTCCGGCGAGCTCGCCCTCACGACAGAGCTCCGCCCTCGCACGCCGCACCTCCTCCGCGCTCACTGCAACCGCCGCTGCCGCCCTCGCGCTCGCTCGCTCTCGCGCACAGGAAGGAGAAGAAGAAGGAGACGGTGGAGACGGGAGGGGAGGCGTGCCTTTTAAGGCCGCGCGAGGAGGAGAGAGGAGCGTGGCAGGTCGCCTGCAGCCGCAGAGAGAGAGAGGGAAAAAGAGAGAGAGAGAGAGAGAGAGGAATCGCGGGTCTGCGCGCACAGGCGCGCAGACGAATCGTTCGTGCGAAAATAACTATTTTCCAGACGTCTGGAAACGATCCCAGACGTCTGGTCAGACGTCTGGATGTGATCCCAGACGTCTGGTCCGACGTCTGGGCCACCTAAGACGTCTGGGGCACGCGTTCGTTACAGTATGGTTGGCAAGTTGTCTTGGGTAACAACCCATTGGCCGGTTATCTAGAACCTAGCAACATGACCATTCTCTTTCTACTGCCTTTAGGTAAATCTTAGATTAGGGAAGTCACCTACTTAGAAAAAAAAAATAAAAAAAAGAAAAATATCCCAAAAGGAAAAAATTTTTGAGAAATAGAAAAGAAGTAAAAAAATGAAATAGGCCACACTTCACCGCACGAGTATGGCTGGTAAGTTACCGTAGGTAACAGCCCATTGGCTGGTTGTTTAGAACCCAGCTCATAAGAATGTACAAATAATTCCTAAACACTTAGGAAGAAGCATGGAAGTAGAGTAAGTCCAGGAGATATACATTGGGTTTGCCCTTGTGTTGACCCCATAAAAGCAAAAGATAGGGAGAAAGTTACTGGTCGGATAGATATACCTTTAGGTAGAATTTCTTTTAAGGTCACCTAGGGGTGTAGAAACCTGGAGTTTGTTCTGATTGCCGATCAGTGAGTCTATCACAATCACAAAAAGATGCTTAGAACTTAAAGTTCTTTTCAAGTCTTGGGTGGGTTGTGTAGCCATAGAAAGCTGACCCAAAACTCTAAACTAAAAAAATCCAAAAAATTAGAAAAAGGAAAAAAAAGATGTATTTGCTTTTGAATAAGGCGAGGGCTTGAGCGGTCTGCATTTTGGCAGACACCCGGGCGCTGTTGAGTCTCTGTAGTTCAGGTCTTTAGTAAAAAATACTTAGTGTTGATAAATAAATATTGCCCAAGTAATTTGATCCTAATTGTGTATGGATAGCATGTAGTTTTTCTAGGGACTAGTAAAAGATAGGCATGATGGTGTGATGTAGACACATCTATGCCATATAAATCATCTATTTATACGTGTTCTTAAGCATATAATTGCATTCAGCATTATAAATATTTTATATCATGCATCATTCTACATTTAGATTAGTTTGTATAAATTATAGGTTAATTTGCCCCTTTTGTGGCAAGGGGATAGGGCAATATCATTTTGGGGTCTCGAATTGAAAATCCAACCATACGAATCTGATCAGGGCAACGATCGGAGTTCAATGCCTCTGAGATTGCCCCGATCGGACCTCTGTAGCATGAGATGCAGTCCGAGGAAGATCAGAGGTCAAGAGGCAAGGAGGTGAAAATTTGAACTTTAGATGACAAATCCAATCGCACGGATGGCTTTGGATCGATAATCGCAGCTCAACAATGTGAAAATCAATCCAATCTGACATCTGTGTTATCACCTAGAAGCAGTTGAAGATGGATGGCTAGGATGGTGCCACGTGGAACCATCCCAGCCACCCAAACTGCCCCAAGAGTGCCGCAACCCTTCTTTTTCATCTGATCAGTTAATCTCAGTCGTCGAATCCGTGATCAAACGACTGAGATTCAATCTTGGCCACGCATCATATCCACTGAAGGCAAGGGTTCGAGCGCTCTCGACTGTTGGATCGAGATCTAATGGTGGTGAGCATGCGACCCTTAGAACATAAACACGACACAAAGGAAGCAATGGCACAGTGGTTGAGCGCTTTATCGTGAGGGGGAGGCGTGGGTTCGAGCCCCGCCTCACCTCAAATCTAGCGAGAAGCGATGCGTGGAAAAATTACGTTGTTGGACACATTGCAAATGGCCAATGGAGTAGCGACGTGGTGCCTTCTCATGCACCAAATGAATGATCGCGCTGTATGCGCGTGATGACACTCCATAAGCGCACCATCGTATGCGGACGCTATATGAGTCGAAGACGAAACGTGTGTGAGCAATCTAAGCTGTCCGATCGAACGATTGGATGACTAAGATCGGATGGGCACAATGAAGCAGTGAGCGGCTGAAGAGAAGTTGTCAACGTGGCCATGTGTGGATGCTCTGATCTCCATCGCACGCCTTCAGTGATGTGCGCCTACAGTGACGTGCGTATCCGTCACTAAAGGCTTATACTTAATTTTAAAGGCTTAAAAAGACTTTTATGCCCCCATTTCTACAACTATAAAAGGACCACCCCTACCACATATTTCATCATCCCTTCTTTTCTTTTCTCACCCCCTCCAAAGCTCTACGAGTTGGTCCCATACCCGGGATGCTCCATTAGAGCTAGAGTAAAATAATTTTCCCATGTTCTCACCCCCTTCGTGGAGCATCCCATGGTTGCCTTCTTGCCACCATTCGAGAAGTGTATCTTGCTGCGACGCTACCTTATTCTGTCCTCCAGCTCCGTTTTTTCTCGTCTAGCATCTTACCACCTTCTTCTAGGCACTCTATCAACGCATCTCGTCTTCCAAGTAGCTGTTGAGGAGGATTTTCTCATCCCTCTATTTTTACTTCTTCCTAGTGTAGACTTCCAGCTTTCTAGTTGTAGAAATTTGTTGTAATGAACATGCTTCTATGATTATGAAATATTGGTTCACTCTCTCTTTCTTTTTCTCAATATTATTCTCTCTTTCTATTATTTATTCTTTAAGTAGAATAGCTAGCGTAGATTAATTTCAACTAGCTACTCTATTTTGTGAAAAATAATTCCAAACGTGATTTTTAATCAAATGTTTGCCTCCCTGTGTTCGACCTGGGACTCACCAGAGTTTCGGTAAATTTTATTTGATAGCAGATTTTTTACGGAACTACAACGACAGGTTTCTAACTCAATCTTTTAGCGTACAAAATCTAGCTAATCAATGATCATTCTTAGGTGTATATCCTAACCCAAATCTTGTGGTGGTTTGGGTTTGTATTCCTTGCAATTTTTCAAGATTATGCCTTCCTTTGGTGAACTTAGCTAGATCATTGATAAGGGTGGCAGATTTTTCTTTAAACTTATCTACATCTAGCTTTAAGGAATCTATATGTGCTCTAAGTGTAGTAATTTCAATAGATAGCTCATGATTTCGTGAAGCATGTTTGTTTTTGAGTGCAGCCTCATCAGCTAGAGTTTTTACTAGCTTTTTTGTTTTCACCTTTAAGTAATTTAGCGAGATCATGCATTTCATAAAAATCTTCTAATAATTGAACAGGTCTTAAGGAGGTTACCTCATCTTCTAGAGCCATGAGTCCCAGAAGAGCTTCTTCGCTGGAAGTTTCCTCTTCTTCTTCTGAGCTTGAGTCAGAATCATCCCATGTCACCTAAAGTGCATTCTTCTTTTCGTCTCTCTTTAAGGGTTTCTTGGTCTTCTTCCTCTCCATCTCCTTTTTAAGAAGTGGATAGTTCTTTCGAATGTGTCCCTTCCTTTTGCAGTTGTAGTAATAATGTCATCTTCCTTTAATTCTTCCTTCTTTCTCCAATTCCTCTTACTTTTTTAGGAATTTTGTGAATTTTCTGGAAAGGTGGGCGATGTCATCTTCGTCTTCGCTGCTTGATTGATCTGAGCACTTGTTCACTTCAAGTTCTATGTCTTTCTTCTTTGTTCCTTCTCTTTCATTCTCCTTCATTTGTTGGAGTTGAACTTCATAAGCCATCAAATTGTCGATAAGTTTGTCTAGCTGTAGTGTTGACAAATCTTTGGATTCTTGGATAGCTGTGGTCTTTGTTTCCTAATCATTGGTGAGGGGTCGAAGTATTTTTCTCACCAGAGCCTCATTTTTCATGTTTTGATCGAGATTCCTTAGGGAGCTTATAATATTCATGAATCCGGTGTACATTTCTTTAATTGTCTCTCTTTTGCATTCTATAACTCATATTTTTGAGTTAGCAGATTAACGCGTCTCCTTTACCTTGGAAGTTCCTTCATGAGTGACTTCCAATGTATTCCTGATAAATAGCAGTTTATCATCATTCTTAAGTTAAAATCACACCTAGTTCCTAGGGTTTCTACATTCGCATCATGGTATTAGACTGCATTTAAGTATTCACTTGCCTTTAGGGTTTAGCCATGCATTATTAGGTTTTTCTGTCTTTTTCTATATTGATACATCTCATTTGATTGTTAGGGATGAAGACATCATAGAAACCAGCTAAACCTGACAATGGGAAAGGCAAAAGGACAAAAAGAAGATAGAAGCTCATTCCAGCTGAATCCCAACTCATTTTAGCTCATCTCAACTGGATCCTGATAATTATACAAGAGGGGGCGTGAATTGTATAATTCAAATATTCAATGAAATTAATGGTAACCACAAAAATTCAATCCATAAATAACACCAAGATTTATAGAGGAAACCCAAACTGGGAAAAACCTTTACCTAGTTGATCCCCAACCAGGATTTTCCTCATGCTCTTTAAGCAAGAAATCCACTAAACTTCACTACTTCAACCAAGGGTAGTGAGCCTCTATCACAAATCCCTTCTCGTACAACCCACAAGAAGGTATTTTGTTCTTCACTCACCAGAAGAACGGGAGGCCAACAACCCTAGCACCCAAATTACAAGAAGGAGAAAGATAGCAAAAAATTGATACAAGTCCTATTGAGCCAATGTGCAAGTATTTTAATTAAAATGTAATAGAACTTAAAAATATTCTTTTTCAATTCCCTTTGAATATATCTTCATGTAAGGGAAATAGAATTTTATGCAATTGATTGGTTCCGATGATTATTTTGCATTTCTCGCACTTATTTGCTCTCTAACCTCTTTTATTTCTTCTACTATCTTGCAGGTGTCCCGATAAGGAAATCTAAGAGCGATAGAAAGAAGTAGAGTGAGGTTCAAGACCACTGTAAGTGCTCCCCCATTCTTTAACCCTTTATAGCTTTCATTTCATCATCTTAATTCAAATCCTAATTAAGTTAGGTGCTCTCATAAACCTTAAGGTTAGTTTGGTTGTTTGGTTGTTACCTCCACCCACCACACCCTTTGCTTATAAGAAAAAATCTAAAAAAATCTTATATGATCGTGGGATTTCCTTACCATACACATTACATACACCCACAACTTGAGGTACACAACCTCTTTTGATTTTCTTACTCAACCGGTAACCTGATCTTTGGAATCGGTACACTTATCAACACATATTTGAGTAGAAATTAGATTAGGTAACCACTTGTGTGCCTAACTTAGTGGTGCATCAAGGCCAATTGTTTGAGTTGTTTGGGCTGCACCATTTCATCTAAAAACAACTCTTCAAATAGCTTGCCCTTTAGGGTAAACATTTAAAGTCAGTACTAGGCACTCCACCTTATTTTGATTTCAAAGGAAAACATCTTCACCTGTATTCGCAAATGTTGGTGTGCCTTCTGAACTTGATTGAATCAACCTTAATTCAAACCCTAAACGCTATTTAAGCAAGATTTGAACTCTAAAATCCACTCATCCAAATAATCTTGCTTGAAAACCCTGGTTGTGCACTCAGTCACACATTTCAATCAATCATAAAGGGCACAACCCATTTTAAGGGCCCATTACATTTCAAAAGTACTACTATCCTAAGCCTAATCTAAAATTGAGTAGACGTTGGCCCTAGGACCCATCAGTCCATTTTAGGTTATTTCTCAAACTCTGGTGCGAATTTGTGACGTCTGCTTTCTCCAGAAGGTACTATGTTGGGGGGTCTGATTGTCAAATGACTTAAGCAGACAGGGGTTTGGAATAATTAGCAGTCTTCAGGACACTCTCCCCCTGCTTCGCCAGCCCAACTTAACCAGCTTCTAGATTAAGGATAATACAAAATTCATGTTGTGGTTTGAATATATCTTGGAGCCTAGGTTCTTATGATACCCAACTTAAGGATAGGCTTGTGCTGCAGGGCTCTATTCTCCAGTCCTTCCGACCCTTTCCTGGTTTATGCTTGGGAGGAGATCATTAAATCTCCATTTGGAAGGACCATTAGACCATTCAAGGAGGCATAAGATGAATTGTAGTTTAGTAGATCCCATGGTTGATCAACCATCTCCTCTACCTCAAAATCAGCACGAGATGCTGCAAAGGTAGCTGGAATAATTGCAACAAATGCAAGAATGTTTCTAATGAATGAATGATCTGGGTGCTTAGCCCTTGAAGGATTTTTATGATCCTTCAAATTTTGGAGAACATCTCGGTGTCCAGATTCCAATTGGTGATGTGGAAATTAAGCGTTAACTTTTAAGCTTGATCAAACATTCATGGGCTTGTCTCTAAAGACTCGTTTTAGCACTTGGAAGGCTTGATCACTTTGGTCCAGACCACCAAAGCATGAAACGTGAATGAGGAGCAGATGATCATGAGGATTTTCCCCCACTCTCTTAGGGATAAGGCCGCACATTGGTGTCAAACTATTGGAAGGTCAATAGCTACATGGAATGATCTTAAATTGACCTTTCTAAAGAAATTCTTCCCAGTCAGACGTACTAATGCATTGTGATGGGAGATTACTACTTTTGTCCAATGGCTGAGGGAACCGCTTCATGGTGCCCCGGAGTGATTTCAGGATCTATTGTGAAAGTGTCCACACCACGAGGTGCTAGAATGGCAACTCATGCAAATTTTCTATCATGGGTTGACTGAGCAACTCTGTAGTCATGTGGACGCTTCTTGTGGAGGCAATTTCCTCAACAAGGATGCAGATAGTGTGGATGACCTTTTTGAGGAAATGAGTGTGAATTGTATCAATCATGACTCCATGGACACTTTCAACCAGTCCCAACAACCCAGATCAAATGCTAATGAGGTCCAGGACTCACATTCGTTCGATATGGAATTGATTTGGAACAAACTTGATAAGGTGGACTTGGTTGCAAAAAGAATAGAAGAGTGGATGGTTGGAAACTCTGCAAATACTTCTAGATCCACTCAATCCCAAATTTTGGGATTCCATTCTTTACGAGCTCTTATTGGAAGGGAGTTCGTAAATCAATTGGAAATGACTCAACCTGTGAGCCAACATTACTCGGAACCCCATGGGTTCCAAACTGGGGCCTTTGATCACAGTTTCTCTGATCCTTCTTCTTTCCCACCATCCTTACCCTATGGGGATGTGTATGCTGTATAGGAAAATGTTGGGTCCAACCCATATTCTAACTCCTATAACCCGGGTTGGAGGAATCACCTTAACTTCTCTTGGAAAAACCTGGGGCAGCGGACCCAAATCCGACCCAGCAATTACGCATCGCAAAGACCAATGGGTCAGGGTCATGTTTACACTCAGCTGCCCCCTAATCAGGCTAATCATCTAGCATGGAATGCCTGTCAACTCGCAGAGTAGGCTGATTCGAACCATCAGATGGCAGAAATGCAAGGATCCATGCTCCAGCTCATGAAGCAAATGAAAACCTTTCTGGACAACTTGCAATCCGGGCTCATTGCTAATACTCTTCAGCCCAGGTCTCTGCCATCTCAACCCGTACCCAACCCTCATAACATACAAAATCATGGCAATTGGGCCCAAGGGTATGGGAATCAGAGGGACCCACACGCACATGCTTAGGTGGTTGAGCAGGGTCCTTCCGCTTCTTCATCCAATTCTGGATATTTGGCTAACAAAGCCCCTCCGATCTTTCTTAACCCTTCCTAAGACTTGAACCTATAAGCTTTTGCAAACTCCATTAAATTGAGGAGTGGAAGGCAAACCCAGGATCCTGAACCACCATCTTCTAGTCAATCAAATCTTGGTGAGCTTGAGGAAGGAAAGGAGAAAATAGAAGAAGAAACCAAGGCTCAGGACCCTGAATCCAATGATCTTAGTCATGTCCCATTCCCTGAAGCCTTGTTAAAACCCAGGAAAAAGCCTGTTGATAGCAATGACGAGCTCTTGAATATATTCAAGAATGTCAAAATTAATATCTCGCTCCTCGATGCTATTAAACATATTCTGGCTTATGTTAATTTTTTGAAGGTTTTATGCACTCAGAAGCATAAGTCGAAGGAATCAACCACGAGGAAGGTGATACACTTTGATTGGTGTCGTGTCGTTGATGGGAACATCATCATGAGCCATAACTAGCTCAATTTGATCTGATTAAGTCATTAAATTTTCCTACATAACCATCATAAGGTCATAATTCATTACAAATCCTTTCAGAGAGAAATGCAAGAAACAAGGGTTAAAACTGTAATTTTACCATCATATCTTGAATGCAGAATAATCATGGGCTTTTTCAAGAGTTAATTAGGGGTCAAATGATCTTAAGAGTGTAACAAGTGGGTTAGTATAGATAGAAAAGGGTTTTCACGTGTTTTGAGAATTAAATGACTTTCGAAACCCTAAAAAATGACCCGCTTAATTAATTAAGCTTCTGGTCAGGATAAAATTCACCTAAACCCTCTAAAATTCATAGAAGAATATTCTTTAGGGTTTGGTACCTTCAATTTGTCCATTAGAACCTGTCTTGACCCAAAACAAAGTCTCAGATTGACATTTGGCCTAATTTAGGTCATTGTGCAAATTACCTAGTCAAACTAGGTCAAAACCAAAATCCAACTTCACCATTGAATTCCTTAGGTCTAAATTAGGTTTGTACCAAAATTTGGGTCCAATCTGAGATCTTAACCTAGTTTGCAATTTGGTTCTGTCTGACCCTTTTATCTCACACACATGTCCCTATCTTTTGAATCCTTTAGAAATAGGACCCCAACTTTATCATCTCCTTCAAATAGGTCCCTACCGCCATGAAATCTTAATCCTAAAGCTCCAACGACCTTAATTTGGCAAGATCTCCTTGATTTCTTGATGAATCCCTCTCAAAATTGAAAGGGAAACTCGTCAAGTAATTACCTTCCAAATGAGCCCATCCAGGGATCCTAAATCTCTCTAGAATCCTCATGCGAACGATTTGATTGAATGGGTATCCTACACCAGCGAGGAGCTCGGAGTTTCTAAGCTTGTTCTCAAGCTTGGAACTCCATCTAGAGCCCTATAAAAGGACCTCTGAGGCCTTGTGCATCTTCTTAGCAAAATTTTGGTGAGTCAACCACCTCTAATTCTCCTCCTCCGGCCACCAAAACCGTTGCTTCGGCGACCTCTCTCTGTCTTGCTCCTCCGCACCTCCAACCATCAAATTGGTGGTGCCACCGTCTTCCTCTCTTCCTTGCGCACCTCCCCAGTCAAAGGGAGGTCGTTTCTCTGCCTCAATCGTCGTCGTCGCTTCACCAACTCTACCGTCTTCTTCGGTGCTGGTCGATCAAAATCGGCTGTCTTCGCCTCTCTCCCACCTAGCTAAGTCCTTCTATCGCTCTCTCTCTCGCTTTACTTCTCTCTCCCACACTCACAACACATATGCAACCGCCAATCGCTCATATCCATCTCCATCGTCCTCCACTCCGGCCATATCTCCGGTGAAGCGCCTCCATTGCTCCACACCTCCATCCGCTTTGCCATGACTCCCAAAGGTCTACCATCACACAGAAGGAAAAAGCCCTCTACCAATTCACCCTATTTGCCACTCCACAACTCCCTCGAACTCCACCCTCACCGCACCTCCATTTCGAGGTCGTACGACCTTCTCACGCACGCACTTGCCTCACCATGCACACCATCACGTTCGCCATCCCACAGCGATCCTCTTGAGCGTATTTGACGCGGCTTAAAGGCCTTGTGCGTGTTTTCAGGTGTTGAGCTCTTCCACGCCATTAGCGATGAGTTCGAGAATCGAGCAAGCTTTGAAGCTTACTTCAGGTCTTGCAAGCCCAGGTGGAAGCCCCAGGCGCTACGGATTGAATCCAGGAAGGGTTCCAGGGCATCAATTACAGGCATCATTTGTCAGTAGCTGTGTCAATTGGACACATTTTCACACCTGCAGCTGCACGCAGAAGAACCCTATGGGATTAGTCCCACATCGGGCGTAGAAAGACGGATAGAAGCGGATAAGTTGAATTCTTGCATAGGGCTTATCTCCTCAAGTCACAGAGGGTGAGGTCCCTCGCACCCTCACACGCCTCGCTTGTGACTTTCTCCACACAGGCCTGGTCTGATTCGTTTACCCGCCTAAGCTCGCACACCTCGGCTGCAATCCACACCCGCAACCCTGGTCCCGGGTGCGCTTAGATCTGAATTCGATTGCTTGGTACTGTGCAAGGCTTTGGGAGAGTAGATCCCAGAGAGAGAAAGAAAGAGAGAGTGCGAGGGTTGGGGGGGTTTTGCTTTGAAGATCAATAGTTGACACTTAGCCCTTTGAAGAAGAAACCCTTCTCTGTACGTGAAGAGAAAAAGAAGAACAGAAGGCTGGAGAAGAGCCAAGGCAAAGAAAGAGAAGAGAAGGAGCTGAAGGAGGAGAAAGAAGAAGAACAGTGCCTTTGCACTATAGCAAGAGTGAGTAAGCTGTTTGATCGGCTGAGTAGACATCTGAGATTTAATAGAAGTGTGGTCCACTTATTACGTGACATTTGATCATCAAATACTGATTGCTTCATTGAGTATCATTGTAAATAGGATAATTTGGTGATTCAAATCACCATTTTATCGTGACATTTTTGCTACATTGATTCTTGCTCTTATATATTCATTTTATTACTGCTTCAATTTGATATATTCTTATTTAGAATTGTGATCTTGAGATTTAGATTTGCCACTTGCTCCCAGCGAATGACCTCGAACTTCATTTCTGATATTCGAGTTATAATTTTTATTTGTTTTTTGCACTGATTCGACTTATACTGCAATGTTACGATTTTAAAACCTGTTTCAGAGTGACTAACATTTTGTTGCCGTTGCCGAGGAGCAACGCGCAACTTTGATCTCTTGATTGCAATATCTGATTTGATACTAACTTGCTCTCTCTTTTGATTGTGATCCATTTCAGGGATTCATTGGAGGAAGATCAGCCGCACATCAGAACACTCCACGGGCAGGTAAACTCCATCCAATTTCCCCTAAGCCCCTGATTCTGAAAAAGATAAAAGAAGAAACAAATCGATTAGGTTCAACTTGCATTCTATTCTTAGATTAATCATCAAGTTGTTTGATTTGATACATTCTATTTAAAGAACCAAACCCTGATTTGTGCACCTACTTAGGGTTTTAAGGTATCTGAGGCTATCACCTTCTTACTTGAGCCTTAGGTACCACATTTGGATGAATTGAATTGGACCAATCAAGAGCCAATTAGTGTTTCCAGTTTAGGGTTTTAGAGACACACTTGCTTAATCAAGAAGTAACCTTCCCAAACAGTGTGTGCCTAAGCCTTGGTTGAATTGATATATTCAAGCAAACCCTTAAATCAGGCTCTTAATTTCATTTGAACACTAAAAGAGGGACCTAAATTTCTCAAAAGACAAAACAGGTGAAGTTGACTTGCCTTGTTGGGTTAACCGATCTTCAAATTAGGTCACCTTGCACAAAAACATCTTAAAGTTCAAGTGGAATCATATGCACCTGTGCTCTTAATCTAAAACTGGTAGACTTAAGAGGTCAAGTCCCTATTATGGTCTACCTGGATCCTCAGTGACAAGAGAGGTTGGGTGGCGGAAACCCTATAACTCGTGGGGCGCTCTACCGTGTAGGGGTCTTCGTGGGAGTCTCCCTTTCTGGATGCCCAGGTAATTCTCAGGTGGATGGCTTTTTGACTTAGGGGTATCATCCGCCACGAACCTCTCTAGTCATCCAAAATTTTTTAGGTGTCTTGATTGGGTCTATCACATTCTATCCCTCGTCTTATCCATCGGTGCATGTTCGGGAGGAGGTCTCTAAGATCACCCTTGAGGCCTCCATTAGCTATTCACTCCTGGCGAGACCAAGCCTCAACCTTCCTGTTTATGCAACAACACAACCAGATCGATATCTCTTCTGATTCATCTGAACCTAGCTCTCCTTCATCCATCATCATGGAGCAACCAACAGAAGAAAACAATCTTGAGAATCAACTTCAGTACCTCAACGATCTCTTCCAAGCCTTTATGAACCCACCGTAGCATCCTATGAAGCGAGATCATTACAATCCCACTGCGGTGGTGATCGAACCTCGAGTCCAAATCCAAGCTGAAGGTCTTGATATTGAACTCAAGCCCAATATGATTCATGCTATCCCCAAATTTCATGGGCGCAATTCCGAGGATCCTTTCCAGCATATCAAGCAACTCAAGCATCTGGCCCAGACCTTTGGGTTAGAAGCTCAGAATTGGGATATCTTGCTCATGAAATTGTTCTCCTCTCTCATGGACATGGCTGCTCACTGGTACCAAACCCTAACGTGTCCAACAACACATGGGCGGAACTACAATCCAAATTTCTAAAAAAGTTCTTCCCTATTGGTCGGACAAATGCTCTACGGCACCAGATCACACATTTTACGCAACAAGCAGGAGAACCACTTCATGAGGCATGGGATCGTTTTTTGGATCTCATGCAAAAGTGCCCTCACCACGGAGTTCCTGAATGGGAACAAGTCCAGTCTTTTTACCAGGGACTCCGTGAGGATATTTGATTATTCGTCAATGCGACCTGTGGAGGAAACATCATGGGTCAACATGAAGACACCGTGTGGGAGATTCTCGAGAACATGTGCGAGAACTCCATCAATAATGAATCCATGGGCATCTTCGATCAGACAAATGCCCGTGCATTGACGAATCCAAAAGGAGCACAGGAGACGCAGGGCTTGTCCTCTTCCGTCGAGTTGGAACTGATGGCTAGTCGCTTGGACAAGGTCTCTATTATTGAGAAGGTGGATGAGCTGACTTGACACTTGCAGTAAGCCACCTCTGCACAAAACCCGTTCGAGCAACCGCCCTCTGGCAGGGAGGTTGTGCATAACATCTACCATCGATCTTCTCAGGGGATGGACCCATATCCAGTCCCGTTTGATTCTGGGTTTGGAGGAAACCCTGGACCCGCCTATTCTAGTTAGGGGAACTCTGAACCCTCGCATTCTGAATTTTCCGAGGTCCTCAAACCTGCGAGGACCTCAACGCCATCCAGAATGATCCATTCTCAAACACCTACAACCCTGGATGGCGTAATCATCGTAATTTCATGTGGTCAGGGAACAATCAAAATCAGAGACCTCAATATCAGCCCTGACCACAAGCTTCTCATCTATATCAGCCACCTTAGTCTCGGCCCAACCCAACTTATCAATCCGGGCCAACTCACGAAGATTAGATGACTCTTATCCTTCAGACTCTGGCTGACATTCAGAAAATGAATGCGGCTATGCAAAAACAGTACAAAGATGAGATCACAGAGGTTTGCAATCAACTCACCCAGATGGTAAATCCTCGCCAATCTGGCGCACTCCCTTTGCAACCTCTGCCTAACTTGAATAACGTGCCGAACCAGAGGCACGTTATGAACCCGACTTGTGGCCAAGCTCACTATATCTATTAGGCCCCTTCTGCTCCATCACCCGATGGGATAGAGGCTTTGATATCATATGCGGGTTATCAGCAGCAACCACCTCTTTTGTCTACACCAACCCAGAACCAAGTAGGCCTAAATTCGGTTACTACCCGTAGTGGCAAAGCAACACAGGACCCACCTTATCCAAGCCACTCAGCCTAGTAATGCAAACCCAAACCCTAGGATAGTCATCCAGGATTCCCTTGTCCCAGATCAAGAACCTGGACCCATTCCAGAGGAACCTATAGAGGTTCCATTTCCGGAGCCTTAACCAAAGGAAAAAGGAAACCCAAACCTGTGGCACTTGAGGAGGACCTGGTCAAGCTTTTTGAGCAGGTTCATATAAACATCCCCTTGATGGATGAATTCGCCATGTACTGACTTACGCACGATTCCTGAAAGATGTGTGTACACCCAAGCATAAGCCACGATCCAATGACGGGAACCCGATCATACTATCGGAGCAAGCCAGCTCCATCATTTTGAGTAAACTCCCACCTAAGGCAAAAGACCCAGGCACCCCTTTGATCTCCTGTGCTATCGGTGATATACAGTTTGACCGAGCCTTATTGGACCTAAGAGCTTCCATCAATTTGATAACCACATCCCTACTAGACCACTTGGAGGAATCTGAACTTAAACTGACAGAAATGACTTTGTAGTTAGCTGATCTATCATTAAGTCACCAAGAGGAGTACTTGAGGATGTCATAGTTAGGGTACACGATTTCTACTTTCCCGTAGATTTCATCGTCTTAGACATGGATGCTCCTGAGAACTTGAAGAATTCACCGATCATATTAGGAAGACCTTTTCTAGCCATAGCTAGGGCCAATATTAATTGTGAGGAGGGCCAAATTGAGTTAAAATTTGGGAGCAAGACACTAAAGATCGACATCTTCAAGGCCCAACAAGGAATTAATTGAGGAGTTATTGAGCAAATTTGCGATATCGAGGTCGTGGTTGACGACCCATGTATTGATGAAAACCCGATTATTTTTGATCAACCACAAGAATATCAAAACCTACAGTTAGAGGAGCTTGAACCTAACCTAGATACACCCATAGCTCCTTCCTTTGCTCCCGACACCCACCCTGAACCACCTGCTATTACTGATAACCCAGTTATGGAGTTAAAGCCTCTTCCCGATCATCTGAAATACATCTTTTTGGGTTCCAATCAAACATTTCCTATGGTTATCAACTCTCGACTCACATCTGATCAGGAAACATGCTTGATTATAGTCCTCCAGCAGCATCGGAGAGCCATTGGATGGACTCTCGATGATCTGGCTGTCATCAGCCCCTCATATTGCACACATCACATCTATACCGAAGAGGGCTCACGACCATCCCATGAAATGCAGAGACGCTTAAATCCAAATCTGTAGGATGTCATGAAAAAGGAGATCATCAAGTGGTTAGATGCAGGGATCATCTACCCGATCTTCGACAGTCGGTGGGTGAGTCCAATCCAAGTTGTGCCTAAGAAGGCAGGACTCACTGTGATCACGACTGAAATGGGAGAAACCATACTGACTCGTATAGCGAACTCGTGGAGAATCTGCATTGATTATAGAAGACTCAATTCCTCCATGAAGAAGGATCATTTCCTACTACCGTTCATTGATCTGATCCTCGAGAAACTAGCGGGAAATCGATTCTTCTGCTTCTTGGATGGGTACTTTGGTTATAACCAGGTTGCAATCCGTCTTGAAGACTAAGAGAAGACTACCTTTACCTGCCCCTTCGGGACGTATGCATTCCGAAGGATGCCGTTCGGTCTCTGTAATGCACCCACTACTTTTCAGCGGTGCATACTTGCCATATTCTTAGATATGGTAGGTGAATACCTTGAGGTCTTCATGGATGACTTCTCGATATTTGGAGAATCTTTTGATGATTGTCTCCTGCACTTGGTCCAAATCCTCAGGTGGTGCATTGACGTGAATTTGGTTCTTTCTTACGAAAAGAGCCATTTCATGGTACCTGAGGGAATTGTCTTGGGACATCTCGTCTCTGAAAAAGGCATCCAGGTTGATCAAGCCAAGGTGAATCCGATTTCCAAACTCCCTATGCCTAGCTCGGTCAAGGACATCCGATCCTTTCTGGGGCACGTCGGTTTTTACCATCGATTCATTCCCAATTTTTCGAAAATCGCGTGTCCCCTGACTAATCTTCTCTCTAAGGATGTCCCCTTTGAAATCACTGAGGAGTGCACTCAGGCGTTTGAGATCCTACATGATCGAGTTATCCAAGCACCTCTCCTGTAGTCCCCTAATTGGTCTCAACCCTTTGAGATCATGTGCGATGCATCTGATTATGCTGTGGGTGCGGTACTTGGGCAGAAAATAGATGGGAAACCCATGGTCATCTACTACTCTAGCAAGACACTTGATGAGGCTCAGCGTAACTATATAGTTACTGAGAAAGAGTTGCTAGCCGTCATATTTGGCCTAGAAAAATTTAGATCTTATCTTTTGGGTTCCTGTGTTATCATATACTCAGATCACACTACAGTGAGGCACCTCCTCGTGAAGGACGCGAAACCTCGATTAATCCACTGGATCTTGCTGTTGCAAGAATTCAATTTCGAGATTCGTGATAAGGCGGGAAAGTAGAACGTGGTAGCTGACCATTTGTTCCGTCTTTCTTCTTCAGTCATCGACCCGTCTGGTCAGATCACTGAGCATTTTCCGGACGAGCACCTGCTAGCCATTCACAGTCTCTCATGGTTTGCTGATATTGTAAACTACTTGGTTACGAGGAAAGTCCCACTAGATTGGGTGACTTCCAGGTGGGACAAATTGATTTCCGAGGCCAAGTACTATATTTGGGAGGAACCATACCTCTTCCACATTGGCAATGATCAGGTGATCCGGAGATGCATTCCTGATGACAAGGTCAATGACGTGATCTCATTCTGTCATGACCAGGCCTGCGGTGGCCATTTCTCTGGCCGTAAAACCGCAGCGAAAATTCTTTAGTGTGGGTTCTTCTGACCCACGTTGTTCAAAGACACATAGATGTATTATAGGGCATGCATTAATTGTCAGACCCTTGGCAACATGGGCCCACGAGATATGATGCCCTTAAACTTGATAATTGTGTGCGAAATCTTTGACATATGGGAAATTGATTTCATGGGACTCTTTCTCGAATCTAACGTCTTCGAGTACATTCTACTCGCTGTTGATTATGTCTCTAAATGGATCGAAGCCGTCCCCACGAGAACTAGTGATCATAAAGTTATCCTCCGATTTATCAGGGGAACAACTTTACCAGATTTGGGGTTCCTAGGGCCATCATCAGCGATGGCGGGTCTCATTTCAACAATGTGCACTTCCAGTCGCTGATGAAAAAGTACAGGGTGTTGCATCGTATATTGACTCCTTACCACTCCCAGACTAATGGACTGACAGAACTGTCGAATTGAGAGATCAAGAAGATCCTTCAGGTTACTGTTCGGCCTGATAGGAAGGATTTGTCTACTCGCCTTCCAGAAGCCTTGTGGGCCAATAGGATCGTCCACAAGACCCAATTAGGCATGTCTCCCTTTTGATTAGTGTACGGAAAGGCATGTCACCTTCCCATCGAGATGGAGCACAAGGCTTATTAGGCAGTATGGAAGTGCAATATGGATCTGATGAAGGCTGGAATACACCGTCGGTTGCAATTGAGCGAGATCGAAAAACTACGCAATGATGCGTATGAGAACTCGCGTATCTACAAAGAGCAGGTTAAAGCCTTCCATGACTGGCACATTGTACGAAAATTGTTCCACCTTGGTCAAAAAGTTCTACTCTTTGATGCCAAACTAAAACTCTTCCCAGGAAAACTCAGATCAAAATGGATTAGACTATATCTTATTCGTTGGATTTTCGGAAATGGAGTCGTTGAAATCAGTCAACCTAGCCTTGATTCTGAACCTTTTATTGTGAATGGCCAGCGACTTAAACCGTTCATTGAACTCATCGATACAAAATTGGCTGAGGTATCTTTTGATCTCCATTCTCCCTAAGCATATTGCACCTGGTTGATGGCGTTAAACTCAACGCTTAACGGGAGGCAACCTGTCATCCTTTTGAAAAACTTGAAACCATTCTTGACACATCTCGTGTTGAACTCATATCGCACTTTAGGATTTATCCATTAGAACAACCGACTCCACCTCTGGTACTCGTACTAGAGCTTGAAATTGTCTGCAACAGTTACCCCGACCCATCCACCCACCTAAAACCTGTTCTAATGTACGATCTAAGGTGAATTCGAACCCACCTAGTTTACAATGAGGACATTGTAAATCGTAGGCATGGGGGTTATTAAAGTGCAAAATGCTTTAGAATCACTTTACAAGAAATGGTTTCATAAAAAAAATTACATATTTTATAAAAAGGAGGTTGAGGAAAAAGAAGAGCCATTTTTGAGGAGGGAAGAAGATTGAAATGAAAAGAAAGGAGCACAAAGAAAAAGAAAATTGAGTCCCTTAGAAACAATTTGGAACCTACCTACCTTCTAGGTTGGATCGAATGATGAATTAAGACCTGAAAGGCTAAAACTTAAGGGATTAGTGGCAAACATCGACCTTAGGTCTCTTGGATCTGTATTGGATTTAAACATTCACGTATTTGTCAAGATCCGGATTAATCCTCAAGAGGTTGAGGAAAATGCAATGCTTGTGTATTAGGTCTAAGGCTTAGGGATTATTCGGCCTCGTTAACTGACCTCTATTTGCAGGACTCGATAACTTAAGTACCCTAAATCACATATAGTTTGGTTTAGTGCTCTCTAAAGTTAAAACCATGCCAAAAGGCATTTTATCGGTTCTAAAAAAGGTCCTAAGATCTAGATTGGGAGCGGCTCGAAAACACAAATTGATTTGGACGAGTTCTCGGCGCGGAGAGGCAGGAAATTCCCTTTGAAGATGCGTAATAACAAACTGTCTCCTCGGTGCTTGTCTCCTAGGATATCTAAATATCCTACTGGGGGTATGTAAGTACATTGTGCTGGTTCAGATGCCATGGGTAGGATTATCCCGAAATCTTGATTGCCAGGGTCTGGATTTAGGTACAAAACGCCATGGGTGGGATTATCCTGAAATCTCGAAAGCCAGGGTTCTGGGGGTTGCCAAGGGTGGTGCTATCTCGAAGCATCGATTACCAGGGACCCTGCGAGGATTGATGGTGGGGACAAGAAATCCGATGCTGACCGTGTTCAGGGCCAATTCGAAGATGGATCTAAGGAAGAATATAATGAAAAGAAAGAGAGAGAAAGCTCTCCACAAATCAAATTCTCCTTCTATGTCTTTCTCAAAATGCACTGGCAAATTGAATCGGTCTAACCATGTTTTAAGCACGGGTACTTTAACTGCTGGGTCCAACGAACCTTAGGATAGTTCTTGCGGGCCTTAGAAACCTTCGTGGCGGACTGAGGCGAAAGCTAGTTAGGTCTGGATCTGGGTTGGTACTTGAGTACCTCTAGGCCTATTGTTGGTATTAAGATCTAATTCCTAGAGATGCGGCTTAGTAAGGCATCCTGACGATTAAATCTGACATAGAAAATTGGTTCGATTTAGATGGTTTTGCTAAGGGACTAGCAAAAGCTAAGCATGGGGGTATGATGGGAACACCATCATAAGTCATAACTAGCTCAATTTGATCTGATTAAGTCATTAAATGCTCTTACATAACTATCAAAAGGTCATAATTCGTTGCAAATCCTTTCAGAGAGAAATACAAGAAACCAAGGTTAAAACTACAATTTTACCATCATATGTTGAATGCAGAATAACCACGGATTTTCTTAAGGGTTAATTAAGGGTCAAATGATCTTAAGAGTCTAACAAGTGGGTTAGTATAGATAGAAAAGGGTTTTCACGTGTTTTGAGAATTAAATGACTTTCGAAACCTTAAAAATAGACCTTCTTAATTAACTGAGGTTCTGGTCAAGATAAAATTCACCTAAACCCTCTAAAATTCATAAAAAAATATTCTCTAGGGTTTGGTACCTTCAATTTGACCATCAGAACCTGTCTTGACCCAAAATAGTGTCTTAGACAAACATTTACCCTAATTTAGGTAATTATGCAAATTACCTACTCAAACTTAGTCAAAACCAAAATCTAACTCCACCATTGAATTTCTTAGGTCCAAATTAGGTGTGTACCAAAATTTGGACCCAATCTGAGATCATTTTAATATAGTTTGCAATTTGGTCTTGTCTGACTCTTTTATCTCATACACATGCTCCTAACTTTTGAATCCTTTACAAATAGGTCCCCAACTTTATCGTCTCCTTCAAATAGGTCCCTTCTGCCATGAGATCCTAATCCTAAAGCTCCGACAACCTTAATTTGGCAAGATCTCCATGATTTCTTGACGAATCCCTCTCAAAATTGAAATGGAAACTCGTCAAGTAATTGCCTTTCAAGTGAGCCCATGTAGGGATCCTAAATCTCTCTAGAATCCTCGTGCGAACGATTTGATTGAATGGGTATCCTACGTCAGCGAGGAGCTCAGAGTTTTTAAGCTTGTTTCCAATCTTGGAACTCCATCTAGAGTCCTATAAAAGGACCTCCGTGGCCTTGCGCATCTTCTCAGCAAAAGTTTGGTGAGTCAACCACCTCTAATTCTCCTCCTTCGGCCACCAAAACCTTGCTCTGGCGGCCTCTCTCCGTCTTGCTCCTCCGCATCTCCAACCATCAAATTGGTGGTGCCACCGTCTTCCTCTCTTCCTTGCGCACCTCCCTAGCCAAAGGGAGATCGTTTCTCTGCCTTAATCGTCATCGTCGCTTCGCCGAATCTACCGTCTTCTCCGGCATCGGTCGACCAAAACCAGCTGCCTCTGCCTCTCTCCCACCTAGCTAAGTCCTTCTATCACACACTCTCTCTCACTCTACTTCTCTCTCCCACACTCACAACACATACACAACCGCCAATCGCTCATATCCATCTCCATCGTCCTCCACTTTGGCCACATCTCCAGAGAAGTGCCTCCACCACTCCACACCTCCATCCGCTTCACCATGGACTCCAAAAGCTCCACCATCACACGGAGGGAAAAAGCCCTCTACCAATTCACCCTATTCGCCACTCCACGACTCCCTCGAACTCCACCCTCACCGCACCTCCGTTCTGAGGTCGTACAACCTTCTCACGCACGCACTTGCCTCACCACGCACACCATCATGTTCGCCATCCCACCATGATCCTACTGAGCGTATTTGATGTGGTCGAAAGGCCTTGCTTATGTTTTTAGGTGTCGAGCTCTTCCACGCCATTAGCTACGAGTTCGAGCAAGCTTTGGAGCTTGCTTCAGGTCTTGCAAGCCCAGGTGGAAGCCCTAGGCGCTATGGATTGAATCCAGGAAGGGTTCCAGGGCGTCAATTATAGGCATCATTGTCGGTAGCTACGTCAATTGGACACATTTTCACACCTGCAACTGCACGCAGAAGAACCCTATGGGATTAGTCCCACATCGGGCGTAGAAAGACGGATCGAAGCGGATAAGTTGAATTCCTGCATAGGGCTTCTCGCCTCAAGTCACAGGAGGGTGAGGTCCCCTACACCCTTACACGCCTTGCCCGTGACATTCTCCACACGGGCCTGGTTCGATCCGTTTACTCGCCTAAGCTCGTACACCTCGGTTGCGACCCACGCCTGCAGCCCTTGTCCCAGGTGCGCTTAGATCAGAATCTGATTGCCTAGTACTGTGCAAGGCTTTGGGAGAGTGGATCCCAGAGAGAGAAAGAAAGAGAGAGCGTGGGAGTTGGGGGGGTTTTGCTCTGAAGATCAACGACTGATACTTAGCCATTTGAAGAAGAAACCCTTCTCTGTGTGTGAAGAGAAAAAGAAGAAGAACGGAAGGCTGGAGAAGAGCCAAGGCAATGAAAGAGAAGAGGAGTTGAAGGAGAAAGAAGAACAGTGCCTTTGCACTATAGCAAGAGTGAGTAAGCTGTGTGATCGGCTGAGCAGACGTATGAGATTTAAGAGAAGTGTGGTCCACTTATTACGTGACATTTGATCATCAAATACTGATTGCTTCATTGAATATCATTGTAAATAGGATAATTTGGTGATTCGAATCACCATTTTATCCTGACATTTTTGTTACATTGATTCTTGCTCTTATATATTCATTTTATTAGTGCTTCAATTTGATATATTCTTGTTTAGAATTGTGATCTTGAGATTTATATTTGCCACCTGCTCCCAGCGAACGACCTCAGACTTCATTTCTGATATTCGAGTTATAAATTTTATCAGTTTTTCACACTGATTCGACCTATACTGCAACGTTATGATTTTAAAACCTATTTCAGAGCGACTAATAGTCGTCGAAATTTGTCGTATTTAGTGGGAGTAAAATGTGTCATAGTATAGTGACAGAAATTGCAACAACATTTAAATTTATAAGTGCTCGAAAAATAATGAGTTCCGAGGTCATTCGCAGGGAGCAAATATGGAATTCAATTATTAGTCAAAATAAGAAATATCATGCACAATAATTCACAGTAGAGATATGCAATGAATAATCTTAAAAAATATATTCAATATAGTAAATTGTATCTCAGAAATCAATGGGACAAAAAGAATAATCAAAACGAAAAAAATGGTGATTTGAATCACCAAGTAATTCCCACAATTAAGCACATATCCCAACCAATTTCTAATTCACAGCCAAATATCTCAACAGTGGTCTTGAACCACTTATCTACGTCAGTAGAGAATCAAATATCCCCGCAGTGATCAGAACCAAGCCAAAGTCAGACGTCGAACCCTAAGGTCATACTGCTTAAATGCCAAGTGTAGCAACTCGTTTAGATCTCAGAATTTGCCTAAGTGTTGGCATGCACCCTGAGGTGCACAGTGCAAAAACCTCCCGCTCCCTCCTTAGCAGCCTTCCTCTCTTTCTCAGAACCGGGTATAGGGGTGTAAAGTAACGAGTAATCGAATTTGGTTTGGGGACCAGGTCCACCAGCATGTGGTGGTGGGCGAGGAGTGTAGAGGTCGGGTGAGAGAGTGAGCGGATCTCACCCCTTGTGTGAGAGGCAAACAACCCCTTTACAAATGCGTTCTATATGCATTTCCAAAATAACCACGCACGATGTGGCACTAAAAAGTGCCATCTTCTCCTTTGTGTGCTACAGGGAATTGCAGCTCCAATTAGCGTGGCTGCTGAGTTGTTGCTGTCCAATTAAGGTCCTGGAGGGCTTCATCAAGTGATTCCACTCTTAGCTAGAGTGGCAGCGAGGTCGAAGTCGATTGGAGCACGGTGGATGGAGGTGTGGATGGTGGCGATGATGGAAATGCTCTGATGAGGACCTGAAATTCACAATACGGCCTCACGGCCCAATCGAAGTAGTTCAGATGCTTCGTTAGAGTGTGGCGGGTGTGCTGATGGTGGTGATTTGGTGTGTGTGGCTATGAGGATGTCGGACGGTGTTGGAGAAGGTGGCAGTGAAGCGTGGTGTTCAGTGAGGTTGTGGAGAGGTTAAAGTCCTAAATAGGTTTAGGGCTTTTGACCGGGGGTGTGAGGCAATGGTTGGGGGAGTGATAGTGAGGCGATTGGTGTAGTGTAGCAGTGTGGTGGCCTCGTCGGAGGCGCGACCGTCATTGGAGAAGACGATGGGGGAGAGTGGCGAACTGTGGTGGAATTGAGATCTAAAGGGCCTAAAGCTAATCTATAAAGGGAGATGGAGAGCTTGGTCCTAGCTATTGGACGAAAGGGATAGGGAGCCCATGGTGGCTTGACTTGCCGGCACCGTGGACGAAGAGACCTTTGGTGGGAGAGATGGTGACGAGGAGAGGGGAAGAGTGCCTCTATTGTGGTTGGCGAGAAGCGAACGACGGTGAGGAAAAAGGGAACACTCCCAATTTGGCTGTTGGGAGGCTGTAGGAAGATGGAGGAAGAAGGTCATCTGAGCCACGACGGAGGTGGCCGGAGAAGGGAAGAAAGTGTAGATTTGGCCTGAAACTAGGCTGAAAATGAACCTAGTTGGGCGAACTTAAATAGAGGAGTTCCAGATTCTTAGTTGCAAGGAAATCTTGCTGAAATCACGAGTTCGCCTAAGCTTTAGAGTTGATTTCGGCTTCTGGAATCTTGTCCAACTGGAAGAGATTTTGATTATCAATCCCTCCAAATTTAGAGGGATTTGGACTCAGATTGGAGAACTCCTTGGTCAAAGGCAGTGGATATTTGGGCTGACTCTGTTCACACCTCTAATGGTGGCAGGGACCAAAATGCATGGAAGATGAGAAAGTTAGGGGACCATTTGTGAGAAACTTGAATCTTGGGGGTTAAGTGTAAGAAATAGAGATTTTAGGGACTAAATTGCAAACTAGGTCAAGTTGGACTTTGACTGAGCCCAAATTTTGGTAGTAACCTAATTTATACCTAAGGAATCTAATGGTGAACTTGGATTTGAGTTTTGACCACGTTTGATTGGATAAATTGCATAAGAGCCCAAATTAGGGCAAATTTTCATCTGAAACTCTATTCTAGGTCAAAATGGGTTCAGATGGTCAAACCAAAGGTACCAAACCTCTTTGAATATTTTTATATGAATTTTAGGAGGTTTACATTGATTTTATCTTGACTAGAACCCTTTCAATTAATGTGTGGCTGATAATTAGGGTTTTTAGTTCTGTTTTCATCCTCGAAATGTGTGAAACCCTGATTATGTCAGTGTGAGCCCACTTCTTGGACTTTTATGCTCAATTGAACTTCAATTAACCCCCGAGTAACCCTGTGCTTAATCTGCATTTGTGATGTGCTATTAAAACTGCAGAATTAACCCTATTTTCTTATCTTCTCAAATCAACTCATAATGGAATTATGCTCCTCAAGCGATCATTTAAGAGCATTTATCTCTTGATTCTGACTAAATTAAGTTAGTTATGATGAATGATGGTGTCACCATTAGTAGGTTAGTTCTGTTATCCTACATCACCTTCCTTAGAAAAAGAGAGATCCAGGTGCCCCTTTGATTTCATGTGTTATTGGGGATTACACCTTTGACCGGGCACTCTTAGATCTAAGTGCATCCATAAACCTAATTCTGACTTCCCTGTATGAAAAGTTAAAATTAGGTGAACTCAGGCTGACTCTGTAACACTGCAATTAGCAGACCATTCAGTCACAAACTTGAAAGGTGTTATTGTCAAGGTCAAGGATTTCTAATTTTTTGTAGATTTTCTTGTCCTTGACATGGATGTACTTGAAAACTTAAGGAACACGCCCATCATTCTGGGGTGTCCATTCCTAGCTACTGCTAATGCCAATACCAACTGTGAAAGCGGTAGTATGGAAATCGCCTTTGGGGACAGAAAACTAAAACTTGATGTTTTTAAGGCAATTAACAAATTTGAGGATTATGGATATGTTGAGGAACTTGAGGATAATGATTTGAACATTGAGACTTGTATGGCTGTTACTGCTTTCAAGGATTCCTCCCACACCAATGAACCTGAACCACAACCCTCTATGGAAGACCTGCCACATTTTGAAGAGGTTATTGATTTTGTTCATTCACAACCTCTCCCATTAGATCGTCCTGATGAATCTTCATCAGCATCCTTTTTACCTTCTATTAGCTAGAACTTAAATCGTTGCCAGAAAGTCTGAAATACAAGTTCTTGGGACCCAAGAAGACGCTCCCTGTGTTTATCAGTGCGATGTTGAGTAAGGAGCAAGAATCAAAATTGATTAGGGTCATAAGGCACATAAGGGGGCAATTGGTTGGACGATCCATGACCTTAGGGGGATTGAGCCATCTTATTGTAATCATCAAATTTTTATGGAAGATGGATCCCGCACTTCTCTCCAAATACAGAGGAGTTTGAATCCCAATTTGAGAGAAGTAGTCAAGAAAGAAATCATCAAGTGGCTTGATGTAGTTATTATATACCTGATCACGGATAGTCCCTGGGTGAGTCCTGTGCAAATTGTTCCCAAGAAAGCTAGGATTACTGTAGTGACTAATGAGAAAGGTGAATCTATCATGACCCGTTCAGCTTCCTCCTAGAGAATCTGTATTGATTACAAGAAGCTGAACACAACCATGAAAAAAGATCATTTCCCTTTTCCCTTCATCGACCAAATTCTTGAAAGGTTAGTCGGGCAAAAGTATTTCTATTTCCTAGATGGTTATTCTGGATATAACCAAGTCCCTATCCATCCCGAGAATCAGGAAAAGACAACTTTCACCTGTCTTTACGGAATCCTTGCATTTCTTAGAATGCCATTTGGGCTTTGCAATGCACCTGCGACTTTTCAAAGGTACATGCTAGCCATCTTCCCAGACATGGTGGGAGATTGTATGGAAGTATTCATGGGTGATTTCTCCATTTTCGGAGATTCATTTGAGTCTTGCCTAGCTAATCTAGAATTGATCCTTATGGGATGCATCAGAGCACGGTTGGTTCTTAGTTGGGAAAAGAGCCACTTCATGACATAGGAAGGCATTGTCTTGGGTCATGTGGTCTCTAATCGGGGTATTGAAGTTGATAAGGCTAAGGTGGCTGCTATCTCCAATCTTCCTCCACCCACATCTGTTAAACAAATCCAATCATTCCTTGGTCACGTGGGATTTTATAGGAGGTTCATTAAGGACTTTTCTAAGGTTGCTTGACCTTTGAGCAACCTTTTAGCCAAAGACATGTCGTTCGAATTTAATGAATCATGTCGCAAGGCATATGATTTACTTAAAATGGCAGTCACTTGTGCTTTGGTGTTACAACCATCGATCTGGACAACCCATTTGAGATCATGATTGATGCTTCTGATTACGCGGTCAGGGCTATCTTGGGTCAGAAGATTGACAGAAAGCCCTCTGTCATTTACTACGCTAGCAAAACTCTGGACGAGGCCCAAAGAAACTATACTATTACAGAAAAAGAATTGCTAGCTGCAGTGTTTGATTTGGAAAAATTTAGGGCTTATCTTTTAGGATCTCATGTCATCATCTATACCGATCGCTCGGCCCTGAGACATCTCTTGGCCAAAAAGGATGTCAAACCCCAACTCATTCGTTGGATTCTTTTACTTCAAGAATTCGTTCTTGAAATTAAAGACAAATCCGGGACACAAAATGTAGTGGCGGATTATCTTTCGAGAATCCTAATTGATTCTCCTTGTCCAGATATTCCGATTACTGACACTTTTCCAGACGAGGCTATTCTTACAGTTTCGGGTGTCTAAACACCATAATTTTATGACATGGTGAATTATTTGGCCGTTGGTCAATTCCCCCAAGATTGTACCAAGCAACAACATAATAGACTTATATCCGAGGAAAAATATTATTTTTGAGATGACCCCGAACTATACCGCATCGGCTCTGACCAGATTATTCGCCGATGTGTCCCAGAGAATGAGTTCCAAAGCATACTTGAGTTCTGCCATGCATCTGCGTGTGGTGGACATTTCTCCAGGAAAAGGACGGCTGCGAAGATTTTGCAATCTGGATTTTTTTGGCCATCTTTATTCAAGGATGCCCAAGAGTTCTCAAGGTCATGTTCCCGATGCCAGGCACTCAGGAGCATAGCCAAGAGAGACATGATGCCTCTAAACCCAATTCTTCCCATCGAAATCTTCGACGTTTGGGGCATCATTTTCATGAGACCCTTCCTCCCTTTATTTGGACACTGGTACATTCTTGTAGCTGTAGAGTATTTGTCCAACTGGATTGAGGCTGTTCATTCCCAAACCAATGACCACAAGGTGATCATCGATTTTGTCAAGAAGAATATGTTCAGTTGATTTGGGATCCCGAGGGCCATCATCAACGATGGTGGTACTTCACCAATACCCACTTTTGTAATTTACTGGCAAAATACGGGGTGAATCATAGAATTTCCACACCTTACCACCCCCAGACGAACAGACAGACCGAGGTCTCCAATCAGGGGATCAAGAACATCCTACAGAAAATGGTTAGGCTTGATAGGAAAGATTAGACTCAAAAACTTGATGATACTCTTTGGGCCTACCGTATCGTGTACAAGATGCCTATCGATATGTCACCATTTCTTTTGGTGTATGGTAAGACGTGCCATTTACCCATAGAGATTGAACATCGGGCATTATGGGCAATTAAGAAATGCAATTTTGACCTTAGTTTAGCTGGAAAGACTAGGAAACTCTAACTATCTGAGTTGGAGGAGCTTAGAAATGATACATACGAGAATGCCAAGATCTATAAGGGTAGGACCAAAGCTCTTCATGACTAGTTGATATCACGAAAGAGCTTTGAATCAAACTAGAAGGTCTGGCTCTTTGATTCTCGACTTAAGCTCTTTCTCAGCAAGCTTAGGTCGAAATGGAATGACCTGTTCATCATTGATCGGATATTCCCAAATGGAGTCTCTGAGATTTCTAACCCAAAGACATGTAATTCTTTCAAGGTCAAATGACAACGTCTAAAACCTTATGTTGACCACGTTATTCTAGAACCTGTCTCAGATAAGGTTGCTTTGACATTGATCTGACTTCTTTGGCTAGACCTTGCCTGGCAGATGGCACTAAACTCAGCATTTGTATAGTCTGACTCAGAGCTGACTAGAACATTACATAATACAGGTGATATTTTCTTCATCCTACTCTTTTCTCATGCCTTTTATTTTCAATGAGAACATTGCATAAGCTAGGCATGGGGGGGTGGATTCATTTTTGTATCATATTGTCAACTCTATGGATTTCTTGTAAATTTCCCTTATTTTTCCCTTTATTAAAAAAAATTGAATTAGGAAAAGAGAACTTAGGCATTAGAGTTTTTCAACCTTAGAAAATAATACGATAGGACCTGAATATTTAGACCCTTCAGGTCTTCGGGCTTAATCAGCCCGGGTGTCCACTAAAATGTGGACTTGATTCTCGAGTTCACGCCATTCGTAAATTTATTTCTAATTGGTTAAATAAGTAGGGGTGATAAGTACATGACTTATCAACTCGCCCTCTGATTTGAGGGGATTTTAAGTTTAAAGCATCTACACACTATTTGCGGTGACTCACTTTTCGACGATTTTAACAGAATTGGATAGCTAATGAACCTTTTAGGGTGATATGGAAAGTTGTCATGGCAATTTTAAGTTCGAGGTCGAACACAAGGAGCAATATGGAATTCAAAAATCAAGATCACAATTTAAACCAAGAATAGAGATTGCAATAAGAATAATGTCAAGATCAATATGCAAAAAGAATGTAGTCAAATGATGATTTAAATCACCAATTACTCCTCACAAATATCGATTAAATCAAAGCCTCAAGTAGATGTAATCAAATGTATCAGATAGCTTAAATAGCTTGTGTTACAGTGCTAGAGATTCAAGGGTCTCTCTCTTCTTCTTCTTCTCTTTCTCCGTGCTTCTCCTCTTCTTCCCCTTCTCTTTGTCTTCCTGTGCAGCTTCCTTCTTCTCC
The DNA here is from genome assembly GCA_037157565.1 of Thalassia testudinum. NCBI lineage: Eukaryota > Viridiplantae > Streptophyta > Magnoliopsida > Alismatales > Hydrocharitaceae > Thalassia > Thalassia testudinum. Next base: position 55,246,669 of record JAZHRO010000007.1, read on the forward strand.
TTTTCTTCTTTTGGCTCTGGTCTTCTTTTCTTCTTCTGCTCAGGCCTTCTCCTCTTTTCTTCTTTCTTTCTTCACGCACAGAGGGCAGCCATCACAGGTTTTGGCTAAGTGTTGCACGGGGCAAAACCTTCCCTTGCTTCGTGCTCTCTCTCTCTCTCTTTCTCTCCTCTTAGGTTTCGCCCTCCCAAGGCCACTCAGGGTATGGTCGGGTAATCGGGTAGGCGTGCACCTGGGTCCACCTCACCGGCTGTGGGTGGTGAGCGAGGAGTGAAGGCTTAGGTGGGTCAGGCGCACCAGGTCCGTGAGGTATATGTCGCAGACGAGGCACGTGAGCGGGTGAGTGGGGACCTCACCCCCAATGTCTGTGGCAAACAACCTTAGACACGTTTTCAATTTATGCGTCACGGGGCGCTCAGTGATTTCCGAGGTGGGACTATCTGTGTCCCTCTTCTTTGCACGTCTACAGTTGAGGTCGTTCCTTTGATTACCACGGCTCGTGAGGGCCAAGCATCCAATTGACCACCTGGGGTGCTGTGGACGAAAGGTTCTCTGATGAGGGAGATGGCGAGGATGAAGAGGCTAGGGCGCATTTGAGTTGGCTGTCGAGAGGTGGAGGAAGTCAGGGAGAAATAAGATGCTCCCAATTTGATTGTTGGGAGGCCGTAGGACGACAGTGGAGGAGCTCGCTAGAGCTAGGTCAGAGGAGGCCGGAGGATGGGTTAGGAAGAGGGTTTTTGGCCCTAAAACTAGCTCAAGAGCACGACCTTGCCCTGGGGTCTCTTTTATAGGCCATAGGACACCCTTCCAAGCTTGGAAAGAACCATTCAAGCTTGGAAGGTGGTTGCAACAATGGATACCAAAACCTTTGAACGGTTCGCATGGCCTTTTGGGAAGGACTTAGAGCCCAAGGAATGGCTCAAATGGAAGGAGACTTCCCAAGGAATCTCCGCATCAATTTTTAGAAGGATTGATTGAGAATCGAGCGAGAAATCCTCGCTTGAAACTCGACGGTGAAGGTTTCACCTTCCAAAAATGGCGCAGGGACCTGCTTGTGAAGGAGGTAAAGAAGTTGTGGGGCTATTTGTAAGAGAATTCAAAAGCTAAGGGTCTGAATGAGAGAGAAAGAATCTGACTGGACTAAAATGCAAACTTGGTCAATATGATCCTAGATTGGGTCTAAATTTTGGTACAAACCTAATTCAAACCCAAGAAATCCAATGGTGAAGTTAGATTTAGGTTTTGACTAAGTTTAACTGGGTAATTTATGCAAAAACCTAAATTAGGGCAAATGTCAATTCAGGACTCTATTTTGGGTCAAAATGGGTTCTGATGGTCAAATTGAAGGTTCCAAACCCTAGAGAATATTTTTCTATGAATTTTAGAGGATTTAGGTGAATTTTATTCTGACTAGAGCCTCAGTTAACTAAGAGGGTCTATTTTTAGGATTTCAAAAGTCATTTAATTCATAAAACACGTGCAAACCCTTTTTTGTTTGTTCTAACCCATTTGTTAGACTTTAAGGATCATTTGACCCTTAATTACCCCTGGGAAAACCCGTGATTATAATGCATTCGTGATAAGATGGTAAAACTGTAGTTTTAACCCTATTTTCTTGTATTTCTCTCAGATGGTTATGCTCTTTGGCACTTATGTAGGAGCATTTACTTAATTGAATCAAAATGAGCTAATTATGACTCATGATGGTGTTCCTATCAAACCTCCATGTCTATCTTTTGCTAGTCCCTTAGCAAAATCTTATGGAATTAACTTTAATTCTAGACCATATGCCTTTCTATGCTCAAAATTCTGATGTTTGCTTTCTTTTGTAGATTAGGTCAGAATGATGATAGTAGGCCAAGAGGTACTCAAGTACCAACAAAGATTCGGACTTGACCAGCTCTAGCCTCAGTCCACTGCGAAGGTTTCTAAGGTCTAGAGGAACTAACCTAAGATTCGTTGAAATCCGCGGTTAAAGCACCCGTGCTTGTAACATGTTTTAGCCTAGGTTCAGTTTGCAGTGCATTTTTGAAAGAGAGAGACAGAAGAACTTTTTTTATTTTTGGAGAGTTTTCTCTCTCTTTTATTTTTATTTCTAGCCTCGGATTAGCTTTACAACACGGTCTGTATCAGATTCCTAGTTCCTACCATCAATCCTCGTAGGGTCCCTGGCAATTGATGCTTCGAGATAGCACCATCCATGGCAACCCCCAGAACCCTGACTTTCGATAATGCCACCCATGGCATTCTGTAGCTAAATCCAGACCCTAGCAATTGACATTTCGTGATGATGTCGTCCATGGCATCTGAACTAGCACAAGGTGTTTACATGCTCCCGGTAGGATATTTAGATATCCTAGGAGACAAGCATCGAGGAGACAATATGTTGTTGCTCATCTTTGAGGGGAATTTCCCATCTCTCCACACCGGAAACTCGTCCAAATCAACTTGTGTTGATCAGCCACTCCTAATCTAGGTAACTTTTTCAGAACAGATTTAACGCATTTGCGTGATTTTGATACTTAAGCACACTAAACCAGACTGTGTGTAGATTGGGGTGCTTAGGTTACTAAGTCCCGCAAACTAGAGGTTATTTAACGATGTCGAATAATTCCTAAGCCTTAGACCTAATACTTAAGTTTTGCATTTTCCCCAACCTCTTAAGGACTATCCAGATCTTAGCGGATACTTGAATTTTTAAGCCTAGGATGGTAGCCCAAGAGGCCTAAGATTAGAGTTCCAACTAATCTCTTTTTGTTTCTTAGCACTTTTTTGTCTTTCATTTTATTTCTTTTGATTTGGTTTAGAACTAAGTCAATTCCTTAATTTTTTACTAATGACTATCCCTTTTTCTTTTCTTTTCAAATGGTGCTCATTTTTGACGTTTTTATCTCCTCCCCTTTTCTCCTCAACAAATGATATCAATTCAAAATTTCCTCCCCTCTCCTATTTTTGTTCTTTTTCAATTTATTTATTTTTTTTGGTTTTTTGGAATATGTGATTTTTTTGATGAAATCCTTTCTTGTGAAGTGATTTTCACGATGTTTTGCACTTTAATACCCCCCATGCCTACGATTTGCAATGTTCTCATTGTAAATTAGGTGGGTTCGAGTTCAGCTTAGATAGTTCATTAGAACAGGTGTTGGGTGAGTGGATGGGTCGGGGTGACTGTTGTGGACGATTTCAAGCTCAGGTATGGGTACCAGAGGTGGAGTTGGCTGTTCTAATGGATGAACCCTAAAGTGCAATCTGAATTCAGCATAAGATCTGTCAAGAAGGGTTTTGGGTTTTTCAAAAAGATGACGAGTTGCCTCCCGTTAAGCATTGAGTTTAACGCCATCAGCTGGGTGCAATGAGCTCAGGGAGAATGGAGATCAAAAGATACTTCAGCTCTGTTCGTATCGATGAGTTCAATGAATGGCTTAAGTCGCTGACCATTCACAACAAAGGGTTCTGAATCAAGGTTGGGTTGGTTGATTTCAATAGCACCATTTCCAAAGATTCGTCTCACCAAGAATGGTCCCATCCATTTTGATATGAGTTTTCCTGGGAATAATTTGAGTTTGGCATCAAAGAGTAGCACTTTCTGGCCAGGGTGGAAAGATTTTCACATAATGTGCCTATCGTGGAAGGCTTTAACCGATCTTTGTAGATACGTGAGTTCTCATATGCATCATTGCGTAGTTCCTCAATCTTGCTCAATTGCAACCGACGGTGTATTCCAACCTTCACTAGATCCAGATTGCACTTCCGTACTGCCCAATAAGCCTTGTGCTCCATTTCGATGGGAAGGTGACATGCCTTACTGTACACTAATCTGAAGGGAGACATGCCTAATTGGGTCTTGTGGGTGATCCTATAGGCCCACAAGGCTTCTGGAAGGTGAGAAGACCAATCTTTTTGATTAGGCCGAACAGTGACCTGAAGGATCTTCTTGATCTCTCGATTTGACAGTTTTGTCAGTCCATTAGTCTGGGGGTGGTAAGGAGTCGAGATACGATGTGACACCTCATACTTTTTCATCAGGGACTGGAAGTACACATTGGTAAAATGAGATCCGCCATCGCTGATGATGGCCTTAGGAACCCCAAATGTGGTAAAGATGTTCTCTTGGATAAATCGGAGGACAACTTTATGATCACTCGTTCTCGTGGGGATGGCTTCAACCCATTTAGAGACATAATCAACAGTGAGTAGAATGTATTTGAAGTTGTTAGATCTGGGAAAGGGTCCCATGAAATCAATTTCCCACATGTCAAAGATTTCGCACACAATAATCGGGTTCAAGGGCATCATATCCCGCGGGCCCATGTTGCCGAGGGTCTGAAAACGAGCTCATGCCCTACAATACGTTTGTGCGTCTTTGAAGAAAGTGGGCCAAAAGAACCCACACTAGAGAATTTTTGCTGTAGTTTTACGCCCAGAGAAATGGCCACCGCAGGGCTGGTCATGACAGAATAACATTACGTCATTGACCTCGTCATTAGGAATGCATCTTCGGATCACCTGATCATTACCGATGTGGAAAAGGTATGTTCTTCCCAAATATAGTACTTGGCCTCAGTAATCAACTTGTCCCGCTTGGAAGTCGGCCAATCTAGCGGAACTTTCCCCGTAACCAAGTAGTTCACAATATTAGCAAACCAAGGGAGATTGTGAATGGCTAACAGGTGCTCATCCGGAAAATGCTCAATGATTGGACTAGATGGGTTGATGACGGAAGGAGGGCGGGAAAAGTGGTTAGCTACCACATTCTATTTTCCTACTTTGTCGTGAATCTCAAGGTCGAATTCTTGCAACAGCAAGATCCAGTGGATTAGTCAAGGTTTCGCATCCTTCTTCATAAGGAGGTGCCTCACTGTAGTGTGATCTGAGTATATGATAACCTGGGAACCCAAAAGATATGATCTGAATTTTTCCAGGGCAAATACTACAGCTAGTAGCTCTTTCTTAGTAATTGTATAGTTACGTTGAGCCTCGTCAAATGTCTTGCTAGTGTAGTAGATGACCATGGGTTTCTTGTCTATTTTCTTCCCAAGTACTGCCCCTATAGCATAATCAGATGCATCGCACATGATCTCAAAGGGTTGAGACCAATCAGGGGACTGCAGGATAGATGCTTGGGTAACTCGATCACGCAGGATCTCAAATGCTTGAGCACACTCCTTGGAAATTTCAAAGGGGACATCCTTAGATAGTAGATTAGTCAGAGGGAGCACGATTTTCGAGAAATTGGGAATGAATTGACGGTAAAAATCGACGTGTCCCTGGAAGGATCGGATGTCTTTGACCGAGCTAGGCATAGGGAGTTTGGAAATCAAATTCACCTTGCTCGATCAACCAGGATGCCTTTATCAGAGACGAGATGTCCCAGGACAATTCCCTCAGGTACCATGAAGTGGCTCTTTTCCCAGGAAAGAACCAAGTTCACATCGATGCACCGCCTGAGGATTTGGATCAAGTGCAGGAGGAAATCATCAAATGATTCGCCAAATATTGAGAAATCATCCATGAAGACTTCAAGGTATTTACCTACCATATTTGAGAACATTGCAAGCATGTACCGTTGAAAAGTAGCGGGTGCATTGCAGAGACCGAACAGTATCCTTCGGAATGCATATATTCTGAAGGGGCAGGTGAAGGTGGTCGTCTTTTGGTCCTCGGGAAGGATTGCGACCTGATTGTAACCAGAGTACCCATCCAAAAAGCAGAAGAATCGATTTCCCGCTAGTTTCTCAAGAATCTGATCAATGAATGGTAGTGGGAAATGATCCTTCTTCGTGGAGGAATTGAGTCTTCTGTAATCAGTGCAGACTCCACAAGTTTGCTATATGGGTCGGTATGGTTTCTCCGATTTCAGTCGTGATGACAGTGAGCCCTACCTTCTTAGCCACAACTTGGATTAGGCTCACCCACTGACTGTCGGAGATTGGGTAGATGATCCCTGCATCTAACCATTTGATGATCTCCTTTTTCACGACATCCTGCAGATTTGGATTCAGGCATCTTTGCATTTCATGGGATGGTCGTGAGCCCTCTTCAGTGTAGATGTGATGTGTGTAGTACTAAGGGTTGATACCAATCAGATCATCGAGAGTCCATCCAATGACTATTTGATGTTGTTGGAGAATAGAAATCAGGCGTGTTTCCTGATCAGGTGTGAGTTGGGAGTTGATAATCACAGGACACATCTGATTGGAACCCAAAAAGACGTACTTGAGATGATCGGGAAGAGGCTTTAATTCCATAACTGGGTTGTAAGCATCAGTGGGTGGTTTAGGATGGGTGTCGGGAGCAAAGGAAGGAGCCATGGGTGTGTCTAGGTTGAGTTCGGGCTCCTCTAATTGTGGGTTTTGATCTCTTGTGGTTGATCGGAAATAGTTGGTTTTCCTCGATAAAGTCATCAACCACAGCTTCGATATCGTAAATCTGTTCTATGACTCTGCAATTAATTCCTTGTTGGGCTTTAAAGATGTCAATTTTTAGTGTCTTACTCCCAAATTTTAATTCAATTTGGCCTTCTTCACAATTGATATTGGCCCTAGCAGTGGCCAGAAATGGTCTCCCTAGTATGATCGGTGTATTCTTCACATTCTCAGGAGCATCCTTGTCTACGAGAATAAAATCTATTGGAAAATAGAAATCATGTACCCTAACTATGACATCTTGAGAATTCCTTTTGGTGACTTAATTGATCGGTTAACTAGTCAGTCAGTTTAAGCTCAGATTCCTTGAAGTAGTCTAGTAGGGATGTAGGTATCAAATTTATGGAGGCTCCTAAGTCTAATAAAGCTCGGTCAAATTGTATATCACCGATTTCACAGGAGATTAGAGGAGTGCCTGGGTCTTTTGCCTTAGGTGAAAGTTTGGTCAAAATGACGGAGCTGGCTTGCTCCGACAGTATGATCAGATTCTCGTCTTTGGTTCGTGGCTTACCCTTAGGTGTATATATGTCTTTCAGAAATCGTGCGTAAGCCAGTATGTGGCGTATCGCATCCATCAAGGGGATGTTTGTATGGACCTGTTCAAAGTGCTTAACCAGTTCCTCCTTAGGTGCCACAGTTTTGGTTATCCTTTTTCCCTTGGTCAAGGCCTCGGGAAATGGAACCTTAGATGGTTCCTCTAGAATGGGTCCAGGTTCTTGATCTGGGATAGAGGTGTCCTGGATGACTATCCTAGGTTTAGGGTTTGTATTACCAGGTTGGGAGTGGCTTGGATAAGGTGGATCCTGTGTTGTTTTGCCAGTGCGGGTAGTAATAGAATTCAATCCTGCCTGGTTCTGATTTGGTGTGGGTAAAAGAGGTGCTTGCTATTGGTAATCCATATATGATGTCGAAGCCTCCATCTCGTAGGGTGATGGAGTAGAAGGGACCTGATAAACAAAGTGAGCTTGGCCAGGATTTGGGTTCATAACACGTCTCTGGTTCAACACGTTATTCGGATTAGGCAAAGGTTATGAAGGAAGTGCACCAGGTTGGCGAGGATTTGCCATCTGGGCAAGTTGATTGCGAACCTTTGTGATCTTGTCTCTGTGCTATTTTTGCATAGCCGCATTTGTCTTTTGAATGTCAGCCAGAGTCTGAAGGATAAGAGTCATTTGATCTGTATGATTTGGCCCAGATTGATAAGTTGGGTTAGGCCGAGGCTAAGGCGGCTGATAGGGACGAGGAGCTTGTGGTCGGGGTTGATATTGAGGTCTCTGATTTTGATTATTGCCTGACCATGTGAAATTGGGATGATTATGCTATCTAGGGTTGTAAGTGTTGGAGAATGGATCATTCTGAATGGCGTTGAGGTCCTCGTAGGTCCTCGAGGGTGGTTGCGTGAATGGGTTTTGCGCAGAGGTGGCTCGCTGCAAATTTGAGTTAGCTCATCCACCTTCTTCTCAATAATAGAGACCTTGTCTAGATGACTGTCCATTAGTTCCAAGTTGACGAAAGAGGATAGGCCCTGCATCTCATGTGCTCCCTTTGGATTCGTCAATGCATGGGCATTCGTCCGGTCGAACATGCCCATGGATTCATTATTGATGGAGTTCTCACACATATTCTTGAGAATCTCCCACACGGTGTCTTTGTGTTGACCCATGATGTTTCCTCCGCAGGTCGCATTGACGAATAATCGAATATCCTCACGGAGTCCCTGGTAAAAAGACTGGACTTGTTCCTATTTAGGAACTCCGTGGTGGGAGCACTTTTGCATGAGATCTAGAAAATGATCCCATGCCTCATGAAGTGATTCTCCTGCTTGTTGTGTGAAATGTGTGATTTAGTGCTGTAAAGCATTTGTCCGACCAACAGGGAAGAACTTTCTCAAAAATTCGGATTGAAGTTCCACCCAGGTGTTGATTGGATGTGTTTGGGTTTGGTACCAGTGAGCAGCTTTATCCATGGGAGAGAAGGAGAACATTTTCATGAGTAGAATATCCCAATTTTGATCTTCTGACCCAAAGGTCTGGGCCAAATGCTTGAGTTGCTAGAAAGGATCTTCGGAATTATGCCCATGGAATTTGGGAATGGCATAAATCATGTTGGGCTTGAGTTCAGTGTCAGGTCCTCCAGCGGGGATTTGTACTTGAGGTTCGATTGCCACCACTGAGGGATTGTAGTGATCTCGCATCATTAGACGCTGCGGTGGGTTTACAAAGGCTTGGAATAGATCATTGAGGCACTGAAGCTAATTTTCAAGATATTTTCTTATGCTGGTTGTGCCATGATGATGGATGAATCAGGTTCAGATGAATCAGAAGAAATATTGATTGGATTGGGTTGTTGCACAAATAAGGAGGTCGAGGCTTGGCCTTGACATGAATGAGTAGCTAAAGGAGGCCTCAAGGATGGTCTTAGAGACCTCCTCCCAAACATGCACCGATGGAGTAGATGAGAGGTAGAATGTGATGGACCCAATCAAGATACCCAAAAATTTTGGATGACTATAGAGGTTCGGGGTAGATGATACCCCTTAGTCAGAATGCCATCCACCTGAGAATTACCTGGGCAGCTAGAGAGGGAGAGTCCTGCAAAGACCCCTACATGGTAGAGCGCCCCCACGGGTTACAGGGTTTCCCCCACCCGACCTCTCTTGTCACTGATGTTCCAGGTAGACCAAAATGGGGACTTGACCACTTTAGTCTACCAATTTTAATTAAGAGCAAGGGTGCTTAGGTTTTCACCTGAACTTTTAAGATGCTTTTGTGAAAAAGTGACCTGATTTGAAGATTGGTTAACCTAACAAGGTGGGTCAACTTCACCTGTATTGTGCTCTTGAGAAATTTATGTCCTTCTTTTAGTGTTCAAATGAATTAAAGAGCTTGATTTTTAGGGTTTTGCTTGAATAGATCAGTTCAATCAAGGTCTAGGCACACATTATTTTGGAGAGATAATTTCTTGATTAAGCAAGTGTGTCTCTAAAACCCTAAACTGGAATCCTTAATTGGCTCTAATTTGGTCCAATTTAGTTTGTCAGAATGTGGTGCCTAGGTCTCAAACAAGAATGTGATAGCCCTAGATACCTTAGCTTCAAATGGGTGCACGGATCAAGGTTTGAATGTTTGTAGAATGTATCAAATCAGGCAACTTGATGATTAATCTAAGATTATAATGCAAGTAGCCTTAATTGATTTCCTTTTTTTTTCAGGGGTTTAGAAGGATTTGAATGGAGTTTTACCTGTCCCTAGAGTAGTTGATGTGCGGCTGTTCTTCCTCAGTGGATCCCCTAAAATGGATCAAAGTCAAAAGAGATAGAGCAAGTTAGTATTGACTTGGATATTGCAATCAAGAGATCTGAATTGCACGTTGCTCCCCGGCAACTACACCAAAATGTTTGCACGGTGAAATTGAGGTTAAAAACTACATTGTAATATAGTCGAAATCGCTTTGAAAATAAATAAATTTATTACTCGAATTTTAAGTTCGAGATCGAACACAGGGAGCAATATGGAATTCAAAACTCAAGATCACAATTTAAACCAAGAATAGAGATTGCAATAAGAATAATGTCAGGATCAATATGCAAAAAGAATAGAGTAAATTAGTGATTTAAATCACCAATTACTCCTCACAAATATCAATTAAATCAAAGCCTCAAGTAGATGTAACCAAATGTATCAGACAACTTAAACAACTTGTGCTACAGTGCTAGAGACTTAAGGGTCTCTCTCTTCTTCTTCTCTTTCTCTGTGTTTCTGCTCTTCTTCTTCTCTTTCTCTTCCTGTGCAGCTTCCTTCTTCTCCTTTTCTTCTTCTGGCTCTGGTCTTCTTTTCTTCTTCTTCTTCTTGTTAGGCCTTCTCTTTTCTTCTTTTTTTCTTCTCGCACAAAGGGCAGCCATCACAGGTTTTGGCTAAGTGTTGCATGGGGCAAAACCCTCCCCTACCCGCACTCTCTCTCTCTTTCTCTCCTTTTAGGTTTTGCCCTCCCAAGGCCAGTCAGGGTATGGTTGGGTAATTGGGTAGGCACGCACCCGGTTCCAGGCTCACCAGCTGTGGGTGGTGAGCTAGGAGTGAAGGCTTAGGCAGGTCAGGCACACCAGGTCTGCGAGGTATATGTCGCGAATGAGGCACGTGAGCGGCTGAGAGGGGACCTCACCCCCAATGTCTGTGGCAAACAGCCTTAGACACTTTTTCAATTTATGCGTCACGGGGCACTCAGTTATTTTCGAGGTGGGGCTATCTACGTCCCTCTTCTTCGCGCGTCTGCAGCAGAGGTCCTTACTTCGATTGCCGCAGCTCGTGAGGGCCAAGCATCCAATTGACCACCTGGGGCAGTACCTGAAGCAAATCCGCACAACCTGGGAGTTCTACTTAAGGCAGTTGAGACCTGGAGCAAGCTCGAAGCTTCTTTGAAGCTCTTCGTTAATGGTGGCTAGGGGGTACACCTGAAATCAATCAAAATGGCCTCTCGGCCTTGTCAGAACGTTCAGGAAGGATCATCGTGGAGTGGTGAGTGTGGTGGTGGGTGCAGCGTGTGATGAGAGTGAGGGTGGTGGCCTGACGGTGACGAAAACGACCGTGAGTAGGTGGGTTGTTCGGTGGGTGATTTGGGTGAGCAAAGTAGTGAATGGGAAGAGGGGTTTTGAAGAGGGTGATGTGAAGGTTGTGGGCTTGTCGGCGAGTTGATTGGTGGTCTGTGGTGGTGAGATGGACTTGTTGGAGGAGTGGTCGGAGGTGAGGACGATGGAGGTGAACAGCGTGTCGAGGGATCGAAATCAAAGGATAAATAGGGGGAAAAAAAGTAGGGGAGATGAGGGAACGTTGGAACCTAATCTTAGGACGAAAGGGGTAGGGCGGTGTTGGCTGTGGTTGGTCGGCGCTGTGGACGAAAGGTTCTCTAATGAGGGAGATGATGAGGATGAAGAGGCTAGGGTGCCTCTGAGTTGGCTGTCGAGAGGCAGAGGAAGTTAGGGAGAAAGAAGATGCTCCCAATTTGGCCGTTGGGAGGTCGTAGGTTGACAGTGGAGGAGCTCGCCGGAGCTAGGTCGGAGGAGGCCGGAGGATGGGTTAGGAAGAGGGTTTTTGGCCTCAAAACTAACTCAAGAGCATGGCCGTGCCCTGGGGTCTCTTTTACAGGCCATAGGATGCCCTTCCAAGCTTGGAAAGAAGCTTTCAAGCTTGGAAGGTGGTTGCAACAATGGATACCCAAACCTTTGAAAGGTTCGCATGACCTTTTGGGAAGGACTTAGAGCCCAAGGAATGGTTCAAATGGAAGGAGACTTCCCAAGGAATCCCCGTATCAATTTTAAGAAGGATTGATTGAGAATCGAGTGAGAAATCCTCGCTCGAAACTCGATGGTGAAGGTTTTACCTTCCAAAAATGGCACGGGGACCTGCTTGTGAAGAAGGTAAAGAAGTTGTGGGGCTATTTGTAAGAGAATTCAAAGGTTAAGGGTCAAAATGCAAACTTAGTCAAGATGATCTCAGATTGGGCCCAAATTTTGGTACAAACCTAATTCGAACCCAAAGAATCCAATGGTGAAGTTAGATTTAGGTTTTTACCAAGTTTGATTGGGTAATTTATGCAAAAACATAAATTAGGGCAAATGTTAGTTTAAGACTCTGTTTTGGGTCAAGATGGGTTTTGATGGTCAAATTGAAGGTTTCAAACCCTAGAGATTAGTTTTCTATGAATTTTAGAGGGTTAGGTGAATTTCATCCTGACCAAAACCTCAGTTAACTAAGCGAGTCAGTTTTTAGGATTTCAAATGTCATTTAATTCTCAAAATACATGCAAACTCTTTTCTGTTTGTTCTAACCCACTTGTTAGACTTTAAGGACCATTTAAACCTTAATTATCCCCTTAGAAAACCCATGATTATACTGCATTCGTGATAAGATGGTAACATTACAGTTTTAACCCTATTTTCTTGTATTTCCCTCAGAATGGTTATGCAGTGACTTATGGCTCTCTGGCAGTTATGTAGGAGCTTTTACTGACTTAATTGAATCAAAATGAGCTAGTTATGGCTCATGATGGTGTTCCCATCACCTACTTAGAAAAAAAAGAAAAAATATAAAAATATCCATAAAGAAAAAAATTTGATGAGAAATACAAAAGAAGAAAAAACTAAATAAGCCACACTTCACGGCACGAGTATGGTTGGAAAGTTGTCGTGGGTTTGATGCCCCATTAGCCACTTGTCTAGAAGCTAGCTCACAAGAATGCACTAATAATTCCTAAACACTTAGGAACAAGCGGGGAAGCATAATAAGCCGAGGAGATATACACTGGGTTCGCCTTTGCGTTAACCCCATAAAAATAAAAAAATAGGGAGAAAGCTACTGATCGGACATATACACCGTTAGGCATAATTTCTTTTCAAGGTCACTTATGGGCGTAGAAACCTGAAGTCTGTTCTGATTGCCGATCAGTGAGTCTATCACTTTTACACAAAAAGATGCTTAGAACTTAGAATTCTTTTCGAGTCTTGGGTGGGTTGGGTAGTCGTAGAAAGATTCCCCGAAACTCTAAACTCAAAAATATGAAAAAGTTAGAAAAGAAGAAAATGAAAGAAAAAAATGTGTTTGCTTTTGAATAAGGCGAGGGCTTGGGCAATTTGTATTTTGGTAGACACTCGGGCATTGTTGAGTCTCTGTAGTCTAGGTCTTTAGTAGAAATTTCTTAGTGTTGAGAAATAACCATTGCCCAGGTAATTTGATCTTAATTCTTTTCATAAATAGCATATAGTTTTGCTAGGGACTAGTAAAAGATAGGCATGGGGGTGTGATGTGCACACATCTAATTGACCTAAAATTTCTATTTATGCATGTTCTTTGTATCATAAATGCATCATGCATTATAAATATTGCATAACATGCATCATCATGCATTCTGGTTAATTTGTACAAATTGTATAGTGTTTAGAAGTCGTAAAATGAGTATTTGGTTAGAAATGTGTCGTAGTATAGTGCGAATCACGATTCCAACAAAAAATATAATATCGAGATGGTAAGTCCCGATCGATCTCAGGGAGGCGTATGAAAATGAAATTGTTTTTTGATTATTTGTTCTTTTACTTGCTTAAAATTAGACTCTAGTTTCAATAGTGCGAGTAAAAAATGCATTGGTCGCGTAGTTAACACGAAAAGTATGTGTGCATCAGATAGATCACAAAAGTGAACGTGTGTGTTTGTGTTCGCACGACCTCTACTATACGATGGCGACTAGCAGAAAATGAATCTATCACTAAATCATTCACATCCTTTGAAATAGACATTTTATTACATTATATAGGGATGGAGTAGGCAAATGGTGATTTTTTTTCCTTCATCAATATTGTCGTTACAATGCTAGAGGAAAGCTTGTACATGGAACTTGAAAAGCCATTCTAGCTAATGGAAAAAGATATGCATGCATGGATCTAGGGTAGATTATGCATGCATTCTTAGAGATAAAGGATTACTACTATTACAACAAGATATTAATGCAGAATCAAAACATGAAGAACATTAAGCTTGCTAATAGAAAATAGGGCAATAGAGGTGGTCTCCAATGGTTGTGTGGCTTGAGGTGGTGGGAAGGGAAAGAGAGACAGCCAAGGTGTGTAGGCTGACCTCTTACGAAGGTGGTGGAGGTGCTCTAGCTCTTGGACGTTCAATGGTGGATTGGAGAAGATGGTGGAGGTTGTGGAGAGAGGTGCAAATGGTGATGGCATCCAAGATCTCGATGGGGTGCATGGCTGATGATAATGTCATCATCAGCCATATCTAGCTTTATTTAGTCATATTCCATTATGAAATGCTCCTACATAAACGCCAAAGAGACGTAATTCACTACAAATCCATTTTGAGAGAAATACAGCAAAACATGGTAAAACTACAGTTTTAACAGCACATCTCAATTGCAGAACAACCATGGGTTTTCTCAGGAGTTAAATAAAAGTCAAATTGTCTTAAATGTGTAACAAGTGAGTTCGTGTTGATAGAAAAGTGTTTTTGCGCATTTCAGGAATTAAATAACATCTGAAATGCTAAAAATAGACCTTCTTAAATAAATGAGGTTCTGGTTAGGATAAAATTCATCTAAACCCTTTAAAAATCATAGAAAAGTATTCTATAGGGTTTGGTACCTTCAATTTGACCATCATAACCCGTCTTTACCTAAAACAGAGCCATAGAAGAACTTTTTCCCTAATTTGGGTAATTGTGCAAATTATCTAGTCAAACATGGTCAAAATCTAAATCTTACTTTACCATTGGATTTTGTGGATCCAAATTAGGCTTGTACCAAAATTTGGACCCAATCTGAGATCATCTTGACTTAGTTTGCAATTTGGTCCTGCCTAACTCTTTTATCTCACACACATCCCTTAACTTTCAAAATCCTTTCAAAAAGGTCCCTATCTTTTGTCATCTTCTTTGCACACAGGTCCTCGCACCATTTTTGGAAGGTTGAACCTTCACCGTCGAGTTTCAAGCGAGGATTTCTCACTCGATTCTGAATCAATCTCTCCCAAATTTGAACCGAAGATTCCTTGGGAAGTCACCTTCCATTTGAGCCATTCCTTTGGCTCGACATCTTTCCCAAATCCTTATGCGAACCTTTTGAAGGTACACATGTCAAATGTGCGCGAGATTCATGGAGTTTGCAAGCATGCTTCCAAGCTTGAAACCCCTCCCCGTGGCCTATAAATGGATCTAAGAGGTCAAGCCGACCTCTTTAGCTAGGTTTGGGGCCAAAAACACCTTTCTAACCCTACCTCTGGCCCCTCTCCGACCAAGCTGCAGCGGCCTTCCTTGTTCTCCTTCGTCTGCGGCCTCAATCATCAAATTGGAGGCACAACTCTCTTGCCCTCTTTCTTCTGATGGTGGCCGACCAAAGGCACGTCAATCTCGTGCCTTCTTTGCCGCCATCCACCTCATCGGAGGCTTCATCTTCCTCACGTCTGATAAGACACACTGGCGTGGACCTCTCCTCCTTTCGTCCCTAAATTATGTTTGGTAAACTTCTCTCTCTCCCTACTTCCTTTTTCCTCTTTCTATCTCTCAATTCGACCACCAAATACACGTGACCACCTCCGTCTTCTTCGTCTTCGGCAATCCCTTCGGCGAGGCGCTTCCATCACTACACACATCCACATGCCTTGCCACCACACCCTACACCTCTGCCTCGACTCCACGAACAAAAGCCCTCTCATTATTTCATCGTTCACGCTCTCACGACTGCCCCTGAACATACCCATCACAGACATCCGTCCCCGACTCTGTCCGACCACCACACATCCACATTCAACGAAACCACTGCCACCACATTCCACGACACACGGCGACTCTCCTGAAATGCTTTAACATGGCCAAGAGGCCTTATTATTGATTTGCAGGTGCAGGTCAACTCTGCCATTGAAGAGCAAGTTTCAAGCTTGCTCGAAGCTCGCTCCAGTGCTTGTTGGTTCCAGGTGTAACCTCCAGATGATGTGGAACCCTTCCAGGTTCACTTCTAGGTAGTTAATTGGAGGAGACTACATCCTCTTCACCTTCAATTGAGCAACGAAGCAACTGAGGCTGCTGCTGTCGGCTGCATGAGGAAAATAGGTGTGGGATTAGTCCCACACCGGGCGTAGAAAGACGAGTAGAGGCACATAAGAGGTTTTTTTGCATAAGGCTTATTGCCTCAAGACCACAGGGGGGTGAGGTCCGCCGCACACCCCACTCACGCCTCGCCCGTGACACTGTTCCACACGAGCCTGGTCCGATTACCCGCCTAAGCCCACACCTCGGCTACCACCCACACCGGTAGCCCTGGTCCCGGGTACGCTTTTGCATGAATCTGATTGCCCTGTATTGTGTATGACCTTGGAAAGAGGAAAACCCAGAGAGAGGAAAGAGAGTGTAAGGTAGGGGGGTTTTGCTCTCATATGTGGCTAACACTTAGCTGAATTTGAAGAAGTCTTCCCCCCTGTGCATAGAGGAAGGAGAACTGAAGGGAGGAGAAGAGACAAGCCAAAGAAGAGAAGAGAAGCCAGAGAAGAAGAAGAACAACAACAATAACAGCAGAAGAAAAGGAATAAAAAAGCACTATAGAAACATCTTTTAAGACATCTGATTTTGCTCATATGCTACTTCATATCAATTTTATTGAGTAATTGTTATATGTGTTAGGCTTATAATTGGTGATCCAAATCGCCATTATTTTATCTAGAATTCTTTTTACACTTCATATAATCATGTTATACATTGCAAACTAGATTTTGAGTAATTAATTATGCTCATTTACATTATATATTAAGGTTAGTGCGTGAATTCCGTATTTGCTCCCAGTGAACGACCTCGGACTTCATTTCTGATATTCGAGTTATAAATTTTATCTCTTTTTCGCATTGATTCAAACTGTACTACAACGCAATTTTAAAACCCGCTTCAGAGCGACTAAACATTTTGGCGCCTTTGCTGGGGAGCAACGCGTAATTCACCGCTATTCTCTGCATTATTTGATTATATTTGAGCACTGATTTGCCCTGTTTGCTTTCTTGTGATTTTGTGAGGTACTTCACGAGGAGATCTTCCACGCAAATCAACCACTTCAGGGCAGGTAACTTCTCTATTCTTCCCTAATCAGCCTCCTAATCTTGGGAAGACAAAATGGAAATAATCAATTCGGAATTACCTGACTTATTTTTCATAGTAATTATCATTTAAAAGGCAAGTTTCCTGATTTGTAAATTTTTTTTTTCAAATATGATGGAAGATTGAGATGATTCTATTTATAATTTCCTATCCTAAATTTCCTGTGCCTATTAAGGATCATGCTTAATTTCTAATCATCTTGGACTACTCACCTTCTTATTTGAAGTCCAAGGTGTACATGTTGAGATCAAATTGGATGCAGAATAGAACCAATTAGGGTTTGACATTAGGGTTTGGAGTGCTAGTACACATCTTTGCCTCAATTAAAGGAAAGTTACCCTCCTGTACTTGTGTGATACCTAAGCCCTTGATTGAAAAGATCTAATAAAAAAAACCCTAAAATCAGGCTCTAATTTCACTTAAACTCTTAAAATCTTGGACCTAATAACTTGGGAGTCAAATTAGGGTGATTTCTAGGTCTTGACCTAGATCTCATTTTGCCATCTTTAGGGCAGGTCAGGTGAAGTTGGTCTACATTGTAGGCTAACCAACCTCCAAATTAGGTCCCAAGTTGAATTAACTTCTAATGAAGTGAAATCAAAGGCACAAATTAGGACATAAAATTGGTAGAATTAAGGCCTTAAGTTTGTACATTCCGGCCTACTTGGACCCTCAGTGACAAGGAAGGTCGGGTGGGGGAAACCCTGTAACCCATAGGGACGCTCTACCATGTAGGAGTCTTTGTGGGGCTCTCCTTTCCTGGCTGCCCAGGTACTTCTCGGGTGTGCGAATTTCTGATTCAGAGGTATCATTCACCTTGAAACTACTTTAGTCATCCAAAAATCTTTGGGTGCTTTGATTGGGTCAAAATTCACATCCAGTCCCTCATCCCTTCTATTTCGAGCACATACACAGATCATCTTAGGGATTTCTTTCAGATTTGATCAACATCAAATCTAATCTTGAGTTTTGATTCTACATCTTGATTCTACCACTTGATTAAAAAATGCAGCCTGACACGTTAGGAAAGGTGATTAGGAAACCTAAGTTCCAAATGACTATCAAAGATAAGATGATTGAGGCTGCTTATGGATACCATGAAGAATATTATAGAGCATTAGTTGGGGACATTCAAGATGAATTTACAGAAACAACAACCCACATTGTGAACCTTGTTGAAATACTTTATACTTGAGTCATACATGGTTCAACCCGGGAGGATCTTTTATCAGAATTCAGTGAATTATAGAGATTACATTATAGAGATTACACAGTACTGAGTGTCTACAATGTTGTTCGAATCCACAATTTTGGGAACATATCAAAATCTCATAGAAAAGCATGGGGACATGCTAAATACACTACAAAAGATAATTATTCAAAGATACCCATACATTCCTTTAGAAGACGATGAGACATCTTGGAGCAACGTTGAGGAGCAAAATCTCCCAAATCCCAGGTTCAATGATAAATGTTGTTATGGACCCCCAACCCAAATGAATTCAGATTCAAATTATATACAGATTGATACACCTAATCTTGAGATGGGTTGGGAGGATCCAATTACAGGTGTTCTCGATTTTGAGCCAGCCCTATAAATACCAGTGCCTGGTTCACCAAGTGTAGATTTCCCAGACACCTGTGATACTAAGAATGAATCAGAACCTCTCAAGAGTGTAAATTTCGTCCCTTGTTCTGATAAGGTGACTCTTGAGAGCAATTCTGACATCCCTGTAGAGCCCAACCTAGATTCTAGTGATCCAACCCACACCCTTAACCTAGAATCTGAATCTGAGCTTTATTGGGATGATTACAAGGCCTCGTGTGATGGAAATCCGATTTTGAATTTGGATTTTGATGTTGGGCCTGTATTTGATGAATTTACCTCTCTAATCTCCTTAGAGATACGATTGATTTTTCGAAAGTAATGCCAATCTATGATACAGAAACCGAGGAGCTAGAAGAGTTGGGGTTTTGATTGGGTCTTCCCTACGAGCCAAGAACCCGAGCCCAAGCCTAATAGGGACACCTTTTTGAGTTTAGAATCTAAGAATCATCTAGACCCAAGTCAGGTCGTTGCTTCTCCACATCTTGATTTACTCAGTGGTGGAACCTCTGATTCCGATTCAGATTCAGAACATGATTCTCGCAAGTTCTCTGACGATTTTGAATCTTACTTTGATATTGGAGAACTATTGTTTCCTGATGATTTTGAGCCAATTACGACCTCAGTATCCACGACCCGTCTTTTGATTCTGATGCTGAGGTCAATGATTTGAAAGAAAACACCTCTTTTGCAACATATACAGAGCCTTCCAAAACCCATTCTCAACCTCGACCCACAACCGAACTCAATTTTTACTCTGATTCTCCTCTTAATGAGTCGGTTGCACATGGTTCTCCTCCACATTTCAATTGGGTTTCGGACATCGATCAACTTACAAAACATGACCCATCCTTCTCTGATCACTTTCGTAAGGTTCCTACATCCTCCACTGATTCATTTTCACTTGAGGATCCCTACTCTGATCAAGCTGATCCGACTCAGCCAAACCCTGGATTCACACTTCCATATCTTCTCAAACTTCACAGTATCTGGTGGGCACCACATCTCTTGATCCACATCCATCAACCCGCTAGATTGATTGGGCTTGGGCTGCATCATCAGCCTGCTGATTTGAATAAGCACCTGGTTGGACCAACCAGGCTATTGATCAACGTGCTTGTTCTACAAAACTCGTTTGATTTGACGACTCCTTCTCCATACCATTTTCCGCTCAGCTAAAGGCATTGAGTTTAGCGCATAACGGGAGGCAACCCGTCAATCCAAAAACTCAAGATCCTTCTGATTATCCCTTCTATACTTTACGTCTATTGCACTCTGAGTTTGATTTTAGAACAGTTGATCCCACCTTTAGTACTTGTACCAGAGCTTGAAATCGCCTACAATAGTCATCCCGACCTGTTTGCCCACCCGATAATCCTATTCTAATCCCTAAACCCTAACTGTTTCATACCCTCCGTTTACAATGAGGACTTTGCAAAACTTAGGCATGGGGAGGTGTTAAAATGAAAACACAAAAATTCAAAGTTCTAAAGGGTTCACACAAAAAAATACATATTTCAAAAGACCAAAAAAAAAAAAATGAAAAAGAACAAAAAAATGGGAGAAGGGAGGAAATTTTGAATAATTGAATGCATATCATTCTTGAGGAGGAAAAAGGGAGGTGATTTTGAAATGTCAAAAAGGAGCACAATTTGAAATAAAAAGAGTTAATCATTAGTAAAAGATTAAGGAATCTACTTAAGTGCTAGACCAAATCAAAAGAAAGAAATAAAAAGCAAAAGTGCTAAGAGACAAAAGAGATTAGTATGGGTGCTGATCTTAGGCCTCTTGGGTTGTGTTTTAGGCTTAAAATTTCACATATCTGTTAAGACATGGATAGTCCTCAATAGGTTGAGGAAAATGCGAAGCTTAAGTATTAGGTCTAAGGCATGGGGATTATTCGACCTCATTAACTGACCTCTAGTTTGCGGGACTCGGTAACCTAAGCACCCTAATCCACACACAGTCTGGTTCAATGCGCTTAATTATCAAAATCACGCAAATGAGTTAATTCTTTTATGTAAATGCCACCCAGATTATGAGAGGCTTATCGACACAAGTTGATTTGGACGAGTTCCCAGTGTGGAGAGGTGGGAAATTTCCCTTGAAGATGCACAATAACATATCATCTCCTCAGTGCTTGTCTCTTAGGATATCTAAATATCCTACTGGGGGCATGTTAGCACCTTGTGCTGGTTCAGATGCCGTGTGCGGCATTATCACGAAATGTCGATTACTAGGGCCTGAATTTAGCTACAGAATGCCATGGGCGGGATTATCCCGAAATCTCGAAAGACAGGGTTCTGGGAGTTTCCATGGGCGGTGCTATCTCGAAGCATCGAAAGCTAGGGACCCTATGAGGATTGATGGTGGGAACGAAGAATTCGATACAGATCATGTTGTAAAGCCAATCCGAAGCTAGAAATAAAGAAAAGAGAGAGAAAACTCTCCAAAAATACAAAAAAAATCTTTTATCTCTTTCTTACAAAAACGCACTGCAAATTGAACCGAGACTAAAAATGTTTTAAGTGCAGGTGCTTTAACTGCGGAGTTCAATGAACCTTTGGTTAGTTCCCGTAGTCCTTAAAAACCTTCGCGATAGACTGAGGCTAAAGCTAGCCAGGTCTGGATCTTGGTAGGTACTTGAGTACCTCTAGGCCTACTATTAGTATTCCGACCTAATCTACACAAAAATGCACACATTAGAGATCTGAACACATGGTCTAGAATTTGAGTTAATTATGTAAGATTTTGCTAAGGGACTAGCAAAAGTTAGGCATGGGGGCATGATGATAACATCATCATCAGCCATATCTAGCTTTATTTAGTCATATTCCATCATTAAATGCTCCTACATAACCGCCAAAGAGATGTAATTCACTACAAATCTATTATGAGAGAAATACAGTAAAACAGGGGTAAAACTACAATTTTAACAGCACATCTCAATTGCAGAACAATCACGAGTTTTCTCAGGGGTTAAATAAAGGTCAGATGGTCTTAAATGTCTAACAAGTGTGTCCGTGCAGACAGAAATGGGTTTTTGTGCATTTCAGGAATTAAATTACATCTGAAATCCTAAAAAAAGACCTGCTTAAATAACTGAGGTTTCGGTTAGGATAAAATTCACCTAAACTTTCTAAAAATCATAGAAAAATATTCTCTAGGGTTTGGTACCTTCAATTTGACCATCAGAACCCGTCTTGACCTAAAAACAGAGCCACAGATAGACTTTTACCCTAATTTGGGTAATTGAGCAGATTCTCCAGACAAACATGGTTAAAACCTAAATCTAACTTCACCATTGGATTTTTTAGGTCAAAATTAGATTTGTACCAAAATTTGGATTCAATTTGAAATCATCTTGACCTAGTTTGCAATTTCGTCTTGTTTGACTCTTTTATCTCACACACATGCCATTATCTTTCAAAATTATTTCAAAAAGGTCCCTATCTTTTGTCATCTTCTTTTCGCGCAGGTCCTCGCACCTTTTTTGGAAGGTTGAACCTTCACCATTGAGTTTCGAGCAAGGATTTCTCGCTCGATTCTCAATCAATCTCTCCCAAATTTGAACTGAAGATCCCTTGAGAAGTCACCTTCCATTTGAGCCATTCCTTGGGCTCTACGTCTTTCTCAAATCCTCATGCGAACCTTTTGAAGGTACTCATGTCAGACGTGCGCGAGAATCATGGAGTTTGCAAGCATGTTTCCAAGCTTGAAACCCCTAACCGTGGCCTATAAATGGATCCCAGCAGTCAAGCCGACCTCTTAGCTAGGTTTGAGGCCAAAAACACCTTCCTAACCCTACCTCCATCCCTTCTTCAACCAAAATTCTGGTGGCCTTCCTCGTTCTCCTTCGTCCGTGGCCCCAACCGTCAAATTGGAGGCACAGCTATCTTCCCCTCTTTCTTCCGACGGTGACCGACCAAAGCCACGTCAATCTTGCGCATTCTTCGCTGCCGTCCACCTCACCAGGGGCTTCATCTTCCTCGCGTTCGGAAAGACTCACCAGTGCAAACCTCTCCTCCTTTTGTCCCTAAATTAGGTATGGTAAACTTCTGTCTCTCCCTACTTCCTTTTTCCTCTTTCTATCTCTCAATTCGACTACCAAACACACGCGACCACCTCTGTCTTCTCCGTCTCTGGCAATCCCTTCGGCGAGGTGCTTCCATCACTACACACATCCACATGCCTCACCACCACGCCCTACACCTCTGCCTCAACTCCACGAACAAAAGCTCTCTCTTTATTTCATCGTTCACGCTCTCACGACTGCCCCCGAACACACCCATCACCGGCTTCGGTCCCCGACTCCGTCTGACTACCACACACATCCACATGCCATGAAACCACCGCCACCACATTCCACAACTCACGACGACTCTCCTAAAGTGCTTTAACATGGCCGAGAGGTGTTATTATTGATTTGCAGGTATAGGTCAACTCCACCATTGAAAAGCAAGTTTCAAGCTTGCTCGAAGCTCGCTCTTGCACTTGTTGGTTCTAGGTGTAACCTTTAGACGACGCGGAACCCTTTTAGGTTCACTTCTAGGCAGTTAATTGGAGGAGACTACATCGTCTTCACCTTCAATTGAGCATTGAAGCAACTGAGGCTGCTACTGCTGGCTGCATAAGGAAAATAGGTGTGGGCTTGGTCCGATTACCCGCCTAAGCCCACACCTCGGCTACCACCCACGCCAGTAGTCCTGGTCCTAGGTACGCTCTTGATCGAATCCAATTGCCTTGTATTGTGTATGGCCTTGGAAAGGTGGGATAGGGGAAAACCTACAGAGAAAGGAAAGAGAGCGTGGGGTAGGGGTTTTGCTCTCATATGTGGCTAACACTTAGCCGAATTTGAAGAAGTCTTCCCCTCTATGCATTGAGGAAGGAGAACTGAAGGGAAGAGAAGAGACAAGCCAAAGAAGAGAAGAGAAGCCAGAGAAGAAGAAGAAGAACAACAACAGCAGCAGAAGATAAAGAATCAAAAAACACTGTAGAAATGTCTTTTAAGACGTCAGATTTTGCTCATATGCTACTTCATATCAATTATATTAAGTAATTGTTATATGTGTTAGGCTTATAATTGGTGATCCAAATCACCATTATTTTGTCGAGAATTCTTTTTACTCTTCATATAATCATGTTATTCAATGCAAACTAGATTTTGAGTAATTAATTGTGCTCATTTACATTATATATTTAGATTAGCTCATGAATTCCATATTTACTCCCAGTGAACGACCTCAGACTTCATTTTTGATATTCGAATTATAAATTTTATCTATTTTTCGTATTGATTCAAACTGTACTACAGTATAATTTTAAAATCCATTTCAGAGCAACTAAATAATGGCCGTCCAAGAGGGTCTTTAAATAGACCAAGGGATGGCTCATTTGGAGAAGTGTGGAATTCTCTAGAAGAGCCTCCATCTTGGCATCAAAATGGATGGGAGTGGGTCTTCGTAGATCCACTTTCCATGGGGATGGTTGTGAACTCGTTGAAAGACTTTTTAGTCTTTTAAGGTGGCACCACTTGGAGACCATTCTAGAGAATTCTAGAGTGGACGGCCAAGTGGTGGCGTGTGTGTGTGAGTGCGTGAATATGGGTGGTGGCTAAGTGGTCTAGGTTGAATCCTATAGGTCTAGGCAATTGGGTTTTGGTAGGTCTCTAAAAATAGGTTTATAAACCCTAATACTAATGTGATAAGTGCAATTAAACTCACCATAGGTTTAATTGAGTGGGTGTGTGTATAATTAGGAGAGAAAGTTCCCAATTAGGTCAGGTTTGAGTCAATTGAACTCTCATTGAGTCCAATTAGACTTGTTTTGGTTGAGGTTTGATCTCGATTGGACTCTATGAGTCTAATTGACTAGGTGAATTGTAATTTACTTAGATCTAAGTCAATTGGGCTTAGTGAGAACCTAATTAGGTTCTTAGGAGGGTCTTAGGGTAGTGTACTATGCTTAGGGCACCTTACTTTAGGTTTCTTAGGGTGTTGGATTGGGTTTAGGGTCTTAAGAAATCAAGTTCTAGGCTTGATTTCAAAAATAGCAACTGGAGAGGGGTTCCAGACGTCTGACTTAGTAAGCAGATGACTTATACTTCAAAATCAGAAGTCTAAGTTCTTGGTCTGGACGTCCAAAGTTGAATTAGGGTGGAGTTTAGGTTCTGTCTTGGATTTCTGCAGAAATTAGACGTCTGACACCTTCTTTGGACATCCAATATTCTAGCAGATTGGGTTCTAGGTTCTGCGAGTGCTATCTAAGGGTCTTGGATGTCCAGCATCCTACCTGGATGTCCAGATATGGGCTGGAAAATGGGTTTTTAGTTATTCTAGGCTAAGGTGACCTAATCTAAGGGTGGATAAGGTTTGGGAGGGTGTTTAAGGTTATCTTAAGGTTAGGAATAGGTCCTATGTTCATAATGTAACTCAGCACTAAAATCCTACAAGTAATGTAGTATACCTCTTCCCTATAATATGTCTTCATCTTGAGTAGCTTTATTGCCAAGGCTTTTGCTCCAGCTCTAGCTTCTTCCTTGCTTTAGATCTAGCTTCAGGCCATCTCCTGACCTTCTTATTGCCTACAAACCAAATAGTACACTTATCAGTATATTATTGCATTATTTCATGAATATCTAAGTAAAGTAGAAGAGATGCAATGTATGCTACTAATGCATGAATTATACTACAATTATGCTAAGTTATAACTTAATTCAGGTCATTTAAGTCTTATGATTATTGCGTAATCATATAGTAATCCACCTCTTATTGTGGTCAGGGGACAGGGAGACATCTTTTTGGGTCCTCGGATCGTATATCGAACCGTACGAATCTGATTAGGGCGATAATCGGAGTCCAACGCCTCCAAGATCGCCCTGATCAAACCTCCTTAGCATCAGATGCAATTTGGTGAAGATCAAAGGTCAAGGTGGTGTAAATTCATACCTTAGATAACAAATCCAAGCACACGGATGTGTTCGGATCGACGATTGTAGCATAATGGCACAACAATCGACCCAATCCGACATCCGTGACACCTTCTACAAGTATTGGAAAATGGACGACCCAGATAGTGCCGCGTGGCGACTTCCAAGCCGCCCAAAGCCACCGGCCTCCTCCTTCTTTGTGAATGCTTGCGAGATCTCGACCGTTGGATAGAGATCCTATGGTAGAGAGCATGCGCACTTAAATTTAGAAATGCAACACAAAGTGGAGAGTAGCACAGCGGTCAAGGGCATTGTGTGGAACGTGTTAGTGGCACAAGAAGGGGGTTGAATTGTACAAAAAAAATATGAAACAAGCGCAACAACATGTAGGTATTTAGAGAGGAAACCCTTGCGGGAAAAAGCTCTACTTAGATCTCTCAATTTAGGATTTTGCCCTTACCCAAGTAGGAATTACTAACAAGTAATATTACAATTCCCCTCTTCTTGAACAAACCCCAAGAAGAGTTTTGCCCCTCTACTAAGAAATTCTTTTGCCTTTCCTTTTGCTCGATCCTTTTTTTAAAATCCTTCCTGTAATATGTTAGTCTTTTCCAAGAGAATAGCTCAATTGTCATTATCAAAAATATAATTTTAAACATTTGAACAGTAATCTCCCCCTTTTTTGTAATGACAAAAAAAATTTATATGGTATACTTCCCCTAAATAAAAGCTTATGTGCTCCCCCTATCAAAAAAGTTAGATACTTTTGTCTCCTCCTTTCTGGCATTAGCAAAAAAAATGTTGTAAGACAAGATCATACTCAAATAGAAATCAAATTTGTATGAGGAAGTTAAAGTGTACATACTGCAAAAGAGTTAATAATATCACAAAATAGAAAAGCAAAAAGAAAACATGATGATCATAACAAGTTTTTAAAACATTGAAAGTAGATTCCTAATTGGTGCAAGGCAACCATCTAAAAATAAATAAATAAAATTTTCTTCTTTTCTTTGGAGTATCCTGGCTCCAAATTCTTCATGCGATCTTTAAGATGAGAAAGCTGCAATGCATATTGATTTGTGAAGCTCCTTAGATAATCATGATCTTCATGTTGCCTCTTCAGTTGAAGGTTCATTCCATCAAACTTGGCTTTTTGAAAAGCCTCTTGATTTCCTTGTACATTTTCCCAAGAGTATTCCCAAGAAGTGGAATAGAAGGAATGAGTAGAAAGATTAGGAAGCATGAGAGGGACTTGTGAAGAAGTAGGAGAAGATTGAGAAGGTGGAGACTGAGGAACTTCTTCCTGTACTTGTTCTTCTTCAATTCCTTTCTTAAGACCCATAAGAAGTAAAGTAGTGCAGTCAAACTTCTTAACAGATTCATCTACAAATTGACGTTTCAAATCAAGGTTGAAATGAAGAAGCATGTTGGAAATAAAGGCACCTAAAGGAAGGTTCCTACGGTGTGTGCTACATAATGTGTCCATGATTAAATCATACCAATTCATTTTAGTGCAGTTTAATAAAGCAAATAGGATGTAGGCAATCTCCCTAGAGATGTGATCAAATGATCCTGATTTTCTATGAAAGTTCCATGAGACAAGTCTAGTTAAAATGCGAGGCAAAACCTTAAGATGACGAGATTCTAATTTCATCCCTTCAAAATAAACATCATCTTTAACTAATGTTTTTGTAAAAGTGGAGAAAATTACTTCTTTTGCAATGTCCCGCCGATGAACTCCTAAGTCGATGGTGCAAGCAATAGAAGAAATTACTTCATTGGTCATGGTAAAAGACATGTTCAAAACACTAGATTTTAGGATAGAGGTAGTAGGTGTGGAGTCATTCACTAAATTTGCATAAAATAATTTCACAAGCTCGGGAAAGATGCCAGGAATTTTTCCTCCAGGAAAAAATTCTTCATCAAAGAAATGTTGAATTCCTTGGGCTTGAAAAAGGGCTAGAAGACCATAATCCTTAAAGTCATCCCATATAATTGGTCTTGCACACCTAACCTTAAACTTCTCAAAGTTATTAAGTTTTTGGGAGGCCTTTTTGGTTAGGCAGAATTGTTTCGTTATATTAGGTAGTTCTTCTATAGGAGGTGGGTTACTAGGTCCAGCACTCTTTTGCTTCCTATGAGGCATAATGAGGAAAAGTGATAAGAACAAGTTTAACAGAAGCAGCTGAAACTAGACGTCTAGTATGAAAGTCAGACGTCTGAAATCACAAAGTAGATGATTGAAAAATGCAAACAGAGGTCTGAGATTTTGAGAGATAAAATTCATAACAGTAGATGTCCGAAAGAGTAACAAGACGTCCAAAAAATCATATCAAAAAGAAAGAACAAAGAGATTCCCAAAAACAAAAAAAAATTGAAGAGGGTCAATCACAGGCACAAAATATATCCACATAAAAGTTTTCACTGAAAGAAATTGCAAGATCTTGGTAAGAAGATGTAGTGATTACCAAAGGAAGAATATATGATCTTCCATAACAAGAGGTCTTCTTAGAATAAGAGAGGAGGATGTGGCAACAGACATCTGGTGAGCACAGGAGACATCTTGGCAAGGCTCAGGAGGCATCTAGCAATGTCCAGGAGACGTCCAGTGCTTTCAGGTGCTCTTCAAAAGATAAAAAATGGACGAATGTAGATGAAAAAGAGAAGTGGATGTGAGAGAGCTCTTTGGAGTGTGGTAGAAAGTGAAGAGAATCAAATGGAAATGACCATGAGGTGGAGTTACACTTTAAGAAAGCATATCAAAAAGAGAGAAGATTTATTCATAAAGAGGTCAAATATCCATTAGTTAAAAGAAAGATGTTGTTTCAAATTTTGAATCAAAGAGCATTCAAATATCAGACATCTTTAGTTAAAGACAGACGTCTGAATTTAGATAATCAAACGTCTAAAAGATGAAAAATACATCTGAAAGACTGTTTGAATTTGAATTCAAAACACTTCATTTGAAATTCAAAAAGATGATCGTTGAGTGACCATTGACTGAATTATACAAAGGTCAGATAGAAACACAGACTTTTGAGAAGCATACAAGACGTTTGCAATTCCCAGAAATCTTTCACAAAGGAAAATACATGCACAAGATAATAAGATGTCTGAGATGGACATTCAGACGTTCGAAAAACTCAATTTTCCAAATCTTTCAACTTGCAAATTCCTAGATGCCTTCTAATATGACTATATCTTTCTAAACTAAGGGGTTTTGTCAAAATATCTACAAGTTGATCTTCAGTGTTTATAAAATCTAACTTAATTTCTCTTTTTAATACACTACCTGAAAGAAAATGATGGCTTACATCTATATGTTTAGTTCTAGAATAATTGACAGGATTTTTGGATAAATTTATAACACTTGTATTATCACAACATATTTTAGTTTGTTTAAAGTCTAATCCTAAGTCAGATAAAGTTTGTTTCATCCAAAGCACTTGAGAACATGCTAAAGTAGCTAAAATATATTCAGCTTCAATGGTGGATAATGTAACACAATTTTGTTTCTTAGAAAACCAAGAAACAAGTGCATGACCCAAAAAATGGCAAGTACCACTAGTACTTTTTCTATTAGTTCTACTACCAGCATAATTAGCATCACTATATGCTAATAAGTCCAGTGTATGAGTTCTAGGATAGTACAAACCAAAATCACTAGTTTTTTTTAAATATTTAATGATTCATTTTAATGCAGACATATGTGATTCTATGGGTGAATTTTGAAAACGTGCACAAAGACAAGTAGCAAACATTATATGAAGTCTACTTGCAATAAGATAGAGTAAATATCCTATCATACCTTTGTATAACTTTTCATCAACTTGCTTACCATTTTCATCCAAGTTAAGACTTATGTTTGTAGCCATTGGTGTGGTTTTGCCCTTCACATTTTCCATTCCATATTTCTTCAATGTGTCATTGGCGTACTTTGTTTGACATATGAAGATTCCTTCATCCATTTGCATGATTTGTAGTCCAAGGAAGAATTTTAATTCTCCTATGAGACTCATCTCAAATTCATCCTGCATAATCTTTGAAAACTCTACACAAATTATCATTAGTAGAACAAAAAATAATATCATCCACATAAATTTGAATAACTATTAAATCACTAAGTTGATTCTTAATAAAAAGAGTTAGATCTACCTTTCTCATTATAAAACATGATTTAATGAGAATTTCTTAATCTCTCATACCATGCCCTCGGTGCTTGCTTGAGACCATAAACTTCTTTTATAAATCCATTTAAGAAAGCTGATTTTACATCTATTTGATATAATTTAAGATCTAAATGTGATGCAAATGTAAGAAGCATTCAAATCGATTCAAGCCTAGCTACAGGAGCATAAATTTCTTCATAATCTATACCCTCTTGTTGATTATAACCCTATGCAACAAGTCTGGCCTTATTTCTTACTACTTGGCCTTCTTCATTAGTATTATTTCTAAAAACCCGTTTAGTCTCTATAATAGATTTATCACTTGGTTTAGAAACTAATTCCCATACTTGATTTCTTTCAAACTGATTTAGTTCTTCTTGCCTAGCAAATATCCATGAAGAATCTAAACAAGCTTGATCAACAGTTTTGGGTTTAAGTTGAGATACAAAAGTAGTTAGAATAAAGTTAACTTGTGATCTAGTTTTTATTTTGTCATTAATCTCTCTTATTGTTTGTTCTTTTGGATGATCTTTACAAAAACTCCATTCTTTTTTTTTGAAACTGAAAGGAAAGCTATCGTATTATGATAGTAACTCGGGAGGGCATTTTATTGATAAGAAGATAAATAAAAAAAAATTACAATCAGATTCCCATCTATGTATGAGGGACCAGCACTCATTTACAATTTGCTCACAGCATACTGGTCTCTCCTGAAATAACCTCTCATTTCTCTCCCTCCACACGCACCAAAGTGTTGCGGCCAAGCACAGGTGCAGCCTCTCCGAAATTAAAAAATTGTGCCACAATGAATCCCATGGGGGGAGTGGTTCCTGACAAATCCTCCTCCATAGTACATCAGTAGTCAAGCAAGAAGAAAAATTGTGGCTGAGACTATTAGTGTGCATTCCACATAAGTGGCATTCATGAAGAGCTGCTCCCATCCTTTGGTGCCTTAGATCACCTGTTATCAAGCCCTCCCTTTTGCATAGCCAAAGGAAAATTTGTACCTTGAGGGGGATCTTCAAGAGCCATATTTTTTTATCAATGTGGTCATAACCCCAACCTTTGCCACCATCCATAATCCTTCCATAAGCACGCTGGACTGTATATATTCTATCCCAAGCATAGCTATCTTCCATGCTAGGTCTGGGTTTGAATTTTTCCAGGTCTGAAATCATGTTTAGTCTTTCTTCCCACAACCGGGTGCCCTCTCTGATAGATTTAACTTCGTTCAATTGCCAGCAGACATCTGTTTCAAACTAGTAGCAGTTCACAGCACCTGTTTTGTCCCTTGCTGCAGCAAATACCCTCGGGTAGGATTCCTTTAAAGGGCCCAGCGGGGACCATTCTTCACACCAGAAATCAAATGTCTTGCTGTCTCCTAG
The DNA here is from genome assembly GCA_037157565.1 of Thalassia testudinum. NCBI lineage: Eukaryota > Viridiplantae > Streptophyta > Magnoliopsida > Alismatales > Hydrocharitaceae > Thalassia > Thalassia testudinum. The sequence goes on from JAZHRO010000007.1 coordinate 55,277,807, forward strand.
CATGGGTTGCAGCAGATGCCAATTACATTTCAGATCTTGAATTACAGACTGCCAGAAAGGTGATGGCCTAGTAGGATATAACCTCTTCAACGCGCTGTTGGACTGACCATAGCTATCTTTAATTAACTCGATCCATGGCTTCTCTTCCCCATTCAGAACTTTTATAGCCCATTTGATCAATAAGGCCTCATTAAATTCTTTCAATGCTTTGATTCCCAATCCACCACTTTCCTTAGGCCGGCAGATTTGCTCCCACTTTAAAGGCTGCATAAATCTACCTTCGTGCTTGGCACCTTTCCAGAAGAACCTCTTTCGCATTAAATCCATGTGCTTCCATATAGACTTCGGAGCTTTGAAGAGGGAGAAGTAGAAAACAGGGATCGAGGTAATAACAAAGTTCAGTAAAATGAGTCTACCACCCCTATATAAGAACTTGCTATTCCATCCTTCCAACTTGACTGAAATTTTATCAAAAAGAATGTTCCAGTCACATTTTTTCATTTTTGAACATCTTAGGGGCAGCCCCAAGTATCTGATGGGTAGGTTGGTGCGTGGAGTCCCCAAAATATTCGAAATAGCTTCTTGTTCTTGCTCATTCAGACCAAAGCATACCAGATTGGACTTCTCCCTATTTAATTTCAGACTTGAAATGTCACCAAAGATATTAACCATATGACCTAGTGCACGGGCTTCACCCTTTGACCGTTCCATGAAAAATACCGTATTATCCACATATTGGAGAATAGGAGCTATGGTTCTCCTGTTAGAAAGAGAGTATCCTCTGATATTGCCCGCCTCAGAAAGTTTGCAAGCGTATCTCGCCAGACCATCAACAGCAAGGTTAAAAACCAAAGGGGCCAAAGGGCATCCTTGCCTCACACCACTCTGCGGTTGAATCCAGGCCCCACAAGGCTTCCCATTGATCAAGGGAGTGAAAGAAGTAGTAGTGATACACCTTTTCATCCATTGAATCTAGAGAGGGGGAAATCCTCTTCTCTTGAAAACCTCCCACAAATAGGGCCACAAAATGGAATCACAGGCCTTACGGAAATCAACTTTCCACATAAAGGCTTTACATTTCCTTTTGTGCCAACCACACACCATCTCCTAGGCCATGATGAATGATTCTTGTAAGGATCTGTTAGGGAGGAATGCTGATTGGACTGGATGAATCAAATCCTGCAGGACAGGTCGTAGCCTATTTGCCAAGATTTTGCTCACCACCAAATAAATGGAGTTCGAGAGAGCTATAGGTCTAAAATCCTGGAATTTCTCTACACCTTGTATCTTTGGCAGCAAGAAAAGAAAAGATCTGTTGATCTTATCAAAGCCAGAGTTGCCCCCCTCAAATTCCCTAATAACATCCATCACTTCTTTACCAACCACACCCCACATCTCCTTATAAAAAAAGCCTTGGATACCATCAGGACCAAGAGAACCTTCATTATTTAAATCTTTAATGGCAGCCACTATTTCTCTCAGTAATGGTTGCTGTCAAACTAGATACTTGTACCCCAGAGACTTTAGGTGAGTCACTTGCCGCCATTCTCCATTGACCTCTCCCTGCTGCCCGTGACGAGTCTCTAAAATACTTGATGGCCTCAGCTCTAATATTTGGCATAGAGGAGATTCTCTGACCGTCCTTGAGTATGGATGAAATTAAGTTGATCCTTCTACGAGAGCTAGCAGCCAAGTGAAAGAATTTGGTATTGGCGTCCCCCTCTTTAAGCCAAAGTTGCCTGGAACGTTCCCTCCAATCCATCTCCAGTTTTAAATCTTCCTCAGCCACCACATCCTGCCACATTCTTCTAGCTTTGAGCTCCTGGTCAGTTAAAGGAGCAATTGCTTCTTTTGCATCAAGGCCTTGGATTTCCAGCAGTGCCTCATTGCACCTTTGCTGTCTCACAACAGACACTGCAGCCCCATATTCCTTTAGCATTATGCGCATAGCAGTCAGCTTGGATGCAAGCTTGATAGTGGCCGATCCATCTACACGTTTGGCCCTCCACCGGCCTTCAAGCATCTCACGGAATCCCGATTCTCTCAACTAGGATTTTTTAAACTTGAAATAAGAGCTAGCAAGCACTTGTTCCTCACTATCCCAAAGCAGGGGCGTGTGGTCAGAAAAGGGATGTTCTAACCCATACACAGAGGATAACTGAAACATATTCAGCAGCCCAGCATTACCAAAGAATCTATCAATTTTTGACATGAGGCCACTACCATTTCTCTAGGTGAATTCAGTTCCAGATGAGGGATATTCACTCAAGCCTAGTGTCTGAACCATCAGTTGGAACCCAGTGGATGCGCTGTCCACCATGCCATTTGGTCTATCCCTTCCTGTTAGGATACAATTAAAGTCTCCTCCCACAACCCATGTAGCCCCATTCACAAAACCAGCAGCTTCACTCCAATCTTCCCACATCTCTTGCCTTTTATAGGCATCACAAGGGTCGTAGACTCCTATAATGTAGAGGTCACTCCCCCCCTGATTCCTTTCAAATTTACAAGTCAGCATATGTCTAGCTATAGAGACCTCCAACATTTGCAGAACATTTTTCCTCCACCACATAACAATACCCCCAGACCTACCATGTGAATTGAGCATTGATAAACACCAGTTTATCATCATTCTTTTGCATTAAAACAATCCTAGCTCTTAGGGTGTTGCTTCGCAAATGGGTTTTTGGGGTAGCATTTAGTTATAAATTAAGATAGGCATGCATTGCATTTTTCTTGTCTTTTTAACGTGTTTTTGTGAGTGTTAGGGATGAACAGATATACAGATCCCTAAAGCCCTAGCACTCAGGAAGGCAACTGGTGAAGAAGAAGCTTAGACTAGCTGGAACTCAGCTTGATCCAGCTCACCACAGCTGGCATCCAGCTCATTTGGACTAGGGTTAGCTCATCCTAACTTCATTCAGCTCATCTCAGCTGAATGGCAACTTAAGAGAGCTCATCTTAGCTCACCCTAGCTCAAGTCAGCTCAGATCCAGCCCAACTTAGCTGAGTCTAGCTCATCTTAGCTCCCACTAGTCCACAGGGAGCTCTAGCTAGCTCAGCTGAGTTGATTGGAGTTCACCCCAGCTCAAGTCTATCTACATCTAGCTCCACTCAACTCCAGCCAGCTAAAGATGAATTCATTCCAGCTTAGGAGGCTCAAGTCCAACTCCTGGGGACTCAGCTGAGCTAAGCTCAATCCTACCTTAGCTGTCTCAACCAGCTCAATCCTCCTTGGGAGCACCAGACCCAGCTCACCTCAACTCCATTCAACAGAAGCCAGCTCACTTTACCCTGGCTTAGCAGCTAGCAAAGAACTAGCAAGCTAAGCTAGCTAGAGTAGCCCCATGTTGACCTCTTCATTAGCTACCAGCTCCAATTCAGCTCTAGACTCTTCATATCCAGCTCCTCTCCTCAAACCCTAAGCTCCACATGCATACTCCTCTACTCCATAGCTAGCTAAGCTAGCTTATCTTAGCTTAACCTAGCTAGCATCCACCTCCCTGGCACCAAAAACCTAACCCTAACTCCATCTACATAACCTTCCACTCCAAGTCCACCTAAGCCTACTTAAGCGAGCTCCACCCTACTCATTTTGGCGCCACCACTTCACCGCCTTTCACCCCTCAACTAACCACCAAAAGACACCAAAAGTTGGTGCCAAAACTAACCTTAACCACCTCCCTTTTGGCGCCAACTTCAACCCCCATATCCACCCTACACATAACCCCTCCAAGCCACATCTACCATCCACCTCAACCCCCTTCTAGAAGCCTAGAAGTTGGCACCAACCCATGGCACCTCTCCATGTTGGTGCCACTTTTAGGTGTCCCTTGGCCACCCATAACTACCTCCCTTACATCCCTTAGGTGGCGCCAACTCTCCTTAGCCCTAGGATCACCTAACCACCCCCATCTTCCCATCTTAGCCATCCATCTCAAGAGTCACCTCAACCCTCTCATCCTACCCTATAAAAAGGCCAACACCCACCACCTTACAACCCATCCTTGGCTAGCAAAATACTTCTCATATTCTACCTAAAGCTCATGCCCAAGAGAGAAGAAGAAGAAGATTAAGGGGATGCTCTGTCCCCTTGGTGCCTTCCCCTCTTCCCTTCTCTCTTGTGCCCATGCTAGCCAAAGGAGAAGCCAGGCAAGGAAGACCTTTAGAGGAGATCTTGAAGGTGGTCCACGCCACCTTGGAGGAAAGCCTTGGCACGCCCCCTACTTTAGGGTTTGCCAAGGAAGCTACACCTTGAAGAATTTTGCAAGGAGGAGGAGCTCTTTTTGATTGCGGGAGTAGTCGCAATTGGAGAAAGAGCCTCGCCATCTTTACCATCATTTCAGAGGATTTTTGTGTTTTCATTATATGCATTTTCAATTCTAGCAGTTTAAGCATTCTCCTACTAGATTCTTGTTAAACAATTCCTCAATTTTATACAAGTTTCCTTCATTAGATTTGTTTGTCTTGATTGCAATTTGAATTTTCCTTTTTTGTGCACTCACTTCCCTCCCTCTCTAATTACTCTAGGCCTTCATGTGCCTAGGGTGAGCTTAGAAGGAAGGTAGCTCTTGTCACCTAGGGTTACTATTAGTAGTTATCATTAATTTCAAATCCTTGTTATTTCAATTACAAAATAGAAAAAAAATGATATATTGAAAAAACCAAAAAGAAAGTTGAGATTTATTTTCTAAGCAAGAGATTTGATTGCAAGCATATTGCCTCCTTGGATGACCCTAGATATCCCACTATCTAGGTCTTATAAATTTTAAAAGCGAATCCATTTTTGTACGTTGCAATGACTTAAAACCCTAATTTAACAAATCACGCAAAAACGCGATCAAGCATCACACAGTCATTCGCACCACCAACCTTCATATTAGCCCAAGCCCTATCTTCCTTACTCTCTATGTGCGTCTCTTGAATAATAGCAAATCTATCTCCCATTCTCTCATATATCTCAGAAGGGAAGCCCTCCGGCTTTTGTTGAGCAGCCCACGCACGTTCCAAGAGAGAATCCTCATTAAGTTTCTTGGGTGCCCCCCTTTTTGGAGTTCGGGGCTCTGTCAACCCTCATCACAGCTGCAATGGCATTTTCATCAAGTTTCAGCGTTGTGTTTTGTCGCCTCTGTCTGAGCTTATACGGAGATCTACCCATGCTAGTCCTGGATGTTGACCCTGCACCAAAGTTTAGCCCTTCTACTACTGGCAAGCTGAGTTGCAGACTCAAGGAATTTGCGGGAATCTCTTGCAGTACACACTGATCAGATGTATTTGCCCTTGGTATAACAACATTCGTTTCCTCTGCCACAACTTTTATCAATGTCACTTCCATCCCTTCCTCCATTTCCTCTATGTAGTGATGATCCTTGCATTTTTTAGGTTCAGGAGCCTCATCAGGGGTCCCACGGCTCGGCTGTTGTGAGGCTGCCTTAGGCTTTACAACCTCCACATAAGATGCATTATTCTGATTGAGTCCCCCATAAGTACCGTCCATTGTGAAACTCAAAATCAACAGCCATGAAATCCCCCCACAGCAGAGGATAAGCTTCTCTGGCATAGAACCAGCTTTGAATACATCAACCCAAACATTTAGTACTCGTCCATCACCCTCCAGCAATCCAATCTCAGTATCTTCAGCTAATGTAGCAAACCCTACTATCATGGCTGCCACCACCTCTTTTGATCTTAGATGTTATGGTAGGCCCCTAATTCTTAGCTTCCCTGATCTAGAAGCTGCTCTCTGGGGTGGCCGCTTAGGCAATGATCCATTAAAGGGGGATACGAGCCTCCAAATCACCATTAATCCATCTAGAGCACTTGAGTAGAAACGCAAACGTTACACATCCATCATCCCCAAACCAAAGAGCACAAAACGCGTAGGGGAAAGAGACGTAATCTTCCAACCACCAATTAATAAGGATAAACTTACCAACTGATGAATCCTTTCCAGGGAAGGACTGCCTGTCATCACCTCTCCGACTAGAGCCCCTCGTAACACAAGCTCCGCCGTCCTGATGTCATCATTCATAGGGATTTCCATGTCCACCGTGTGTCCCCCATAAGTAGGTGGAGGCAAAGGTGGAAGTGGCTACATTCCAAACTTCGTTGCCCTATTGTGCATGCTTGTCCTTCCCCTTGGTTGTCCATGGTTAGCCATGCAAGAGTCTCGTTTGTGGCCATGTCCCCGATACGCTAGGCAGACCAAAGGGAAGTGGCACACCATTGCCATATGCTCTCGGCGTCAACATTGGAAAAAAACAATTTCCTTGTTGCCCCATGGCCTGCCATCGTTAACTCGACTTTTGCCTGCTACCCTTCTTCCAGCGGCCATCGGACCTCTTCTCTCCTTCCTCCTCCAAGCCCTAGACCTCCAGGTTGTACATCCTTCATCACCATGGATCCTCTCTCTTGTCGCCCTAGGGTTGGCTTCCATCTCCCCCTCTCAATAACTTATTCCTGAGATCATGAAAACTCCATTCTTTAGGAAGATTTTGAGTATTTTGATCTTTAATGTGTGATACATCTATAAAGGGTATGTTCTCATCATCACTATCTACTATTTCAACTTGTTTATTATCTATAGAAGAATTTTCATCAAACTTGATATGAAGAGTTTGTTCTACGGTTAGAGTTCTCTTATTGAATACTTGATGTGCATACATTTGATTAACCTAAAATGTCTATTAATGCATGTTCTTAGTATCACATTAGCATCATACATTATAAATAGTGCATAACATACGTAATCATGCATTTAGATAAAGTTGTATAAATTGTATAGTAATTGTCTCCTTTTTATGATCAGGGATCGGGCGACTTTTTATCGGGGCCTCGGATCGAAGATCCAACTGTACGGATCTGATCAAGGCGACGATTGGAGTTCAATGACTCCAAGATAACCCTAATCGGACATCCGTAGCACTAGATAGAGACTGAGGAACTCTAAAGATCAAGGGCCAAGATGGTGTTAATTCGCACCTCAGACGACAAATCTGATCGCACGGATGGATTCGAATCGATGATCGTAGCCTAACAGCGAAAATTGATCCAATTCGACACCTGTGGCACAATCTACATCACTCAGAAGATGGACGGCCAAGATGGAGCCGCATGGTGCCATCTCAGCTGCCCAACTGGCCTCAAGGACCCGTAGCTGCCTTTCCTTCTTCACCCATCGGCTCGATCTCGACCGTACAAATCCTCCGCGCGACACAAAGCTGCCCGCAACGCGTTGGTTGAGCGCCTTCAAGAGAAGACGAGGTCGCATGTTTGAGTCGCGTGCCTCAAATTGAAGAGCGGACGCGTGGAGCGGGTGGGCGAGCGAGGCCGCACGATGAGGATCGGACGACGCTGCGAGAGCGATAGCTCCCTTGCGCGATTAGATGCACGGCACTGACACATGATCACACGCGGGAGAGGATGGTTGAAGCCGTCCGATCTCTTGATTGGATGGCTGTAAGCGTGTGGATGTGCACGTGCATTGGAGGACGCGGAGGCGAGGGGGCACGCGACGCGTGCACACGAAGGCCACATTCAGGCCTTTAGTGATGGATTTATCCGTTACTATAGGTCCCATATTAATGATTTTCAAATTAAAATGTCCAAAATGCCCCCACTCCTTGCAAATATAAAAGGAGACCCCCTCCATACAAATTTCTCATCCCTTCCTTCTCTTCTCTCCCTCTCCAAAGCTCAAGAGAAGCTTGTCCCACACCCAGGATGTTCCTCAAGAGATAAAATCAATTCTTTGCCCCCATTCCAGAAGCGGATCCTGCGACGACGACGATGTGCTGCCTCGTTCCCATTCCTCCTACTTTGACCTCCTTCTTCCTGCTCCATTCCTCGTCTTCTAGGCGTTGTCTCGTCTGGCTCGTCCTCTAAGCGATCGTCGAGGAGGATAACTTCTCTTTCCCATTCCTTTTTCCTGCTTTCTAGAGTAGAATTTTCCTGCTTTCTAGTTGTACTAGTTTTCCTGCTTTCTAGTGTAATTTCTCGCTTTCTTAGATGTACAAACATTTTGAAACTTCAAGTGGATGTTTTCTCTCTCTCTCTTTCTCTGATTGTTTATATTGATTCCATTGCATTGTAATTACTCCACTTTTTAAACAAAAATAAAAAAAATATAATTGCGAATTTTGATCAACGTAGCCTCCCTGAGTTCGACCCGGGATTTCTTTTCCGGTATAAATTTTATTTGTTGAACCCGAGTTCTTCGCTATTCAAACTACAACGACAGGTTTTTAAAACCAACTCCGATAGCGTAGTTATTCGACGTTCAACATTTTGGTGCCGTTGCCGGGGAGCAACGATTTTCCGATCTTCTTTTCGCATTTCATGCACTTTACTGTCTTCTAACTTGCTTTCTCTTGTGTCTATTATTTTGCAGAGACCTCTATAAAGGAATCGTCGAGTGGTAGATCAGAGTAAAGTGCAGTTAAAGACGACTGTAAGTGCTCCCCATTCTTCCCCCCTCCATAGATTTCATTTTGTCACATTAAATTCAAATTCCAATTAACTTAGGTGTTTGCATAAATCCTAGGATTAGTTTGGTTGTTTGAATTTCCACTCACACTCACATTTCACCCTCGCTTATAAAAAAAATAAAAAGATAATTTTGTGGGGTAATTCAACATACACACAACATACACCCACATTCTAGGCACTTAACCTACTTGATTATCTTCTACTCAACCGGATTCTAATTTGTGGAACTGGTACACACAAATCAACACATAAAAGAGTAGAAATCATTCTAGGTTAATCATTTCTGTGTGCATAACTTAGTGGTGCAATTGTGGCTAATTGTTTGAGTTGTTTGGGCCGCACCACTCAACTTAAAATCAATTCACAAAGTAGCTTTCTCTTAGGATTTTTAATCTATGTTCATACCAGGCACTCCACTTTATTTCTGATTTTAAAGGAAAGCAATCTTCACCCATGCTTGAAAACCTGGTTTGCCTCAAACTTGATTGAAATCAACCTAATTTTAAACCCTAAACGCTACTTAAGCAAGATTTGAACATTAAAATCTACGCATCATAAATAATCTTGCTTGAAAACCTTGGTTGTGCACGCACTTACACATAATCAATCATTAAGGGCACAACCTATTTTAAGGGCCCATCACATTCCATAAACACTACAATCCCAGGCCTCAATAAAATCGAGTAGACATTGTCCTTAAGGACTGATTCGCTCTTCGAGGCCTAGTCTAAGATTGTTTACGATTAATCTACTTGTACTGATTAATCTGATGTCTAGCTAAGGGAGTAGCGTCAAACAACTACGGCTGGGGGGTACACTAGGTGTTAAGCCTGATCAGATATTTCCATGGGCTTGGCTCTGAAGACCCGTTTCAGCACTTGGAGGACTTGACCACTTTGGTCCAGACCACCAAGGCACGAAACGTGAATGAGGAGCAAACGATCATGAGGCTCTTCCCTCACTCTCTTAGGGATAAAGCCACTCATTGGTACAGGACTATAGGAAGACCAATTGCAACTTGGAATGAGTTGAAATCGGCCTTTCTGAATAAATTCTTCCTTGTCGAACATACCAATGCTTTGAGACCGGCAATCACTACCTTTACCTAGCGGTTGGGGGAGCAGTTTCATGTGTCCTGGGAGGGATTCCAGGACCTATTGTGGAGGTGTCCACACCACGCGGTGTTGAAATGGAAACTTGTGCAGATCTTTCACCACGGGTTGACTGAGCAACTCAAAAATCACGTGGACGCTTCTTGCGGAGGCAATTTCCTCAATAAAGATGCAGATAGCGCGCATAATTTGTTTGAGGAAATGAGTGAGAATTCGATCAATCATGCCTCCATGGATACTTTTAACCGGTCCCAGTAGCCCAAATCGAATGTTAATGAAGTCCATGACTCTCATTCATTTGATATGGAGTTGATTTGTAATAAACGGGATAAGGTGGACTTGGTTGCTAAGAGAATGGAGGAGTGGATGGTTGGAAATTCAATTAACAACTCTCGATCCGCTCAATCCCAGAATTCGGGATTCCATTCGTCGTGAGCTCCTTCTGGACAGGAGTGCGTGAATCAACTTTATGCGACTCAACCTACGAGCCAGCATTATTCGGAACCCCACGGGTTCCAAAATGGGGCCTTTGATCCCAGTTTCTTTGATCCTTCCCTTTCTTTCTCTCCATCCTCACCCTATGAGGATGTTTATACTGTACAGGAGATTGTTAGATCCAACCCCTACTCCAATGCTTATAATCCAGGTTGGAGAAACCACCCTAACTTCTCCTGGAAAAACCCGGGGCAGCAGACCCAATTCCGACCCAGCAACTATGCTTCGCAACGACCAATGGGTCAGGGTCATGTTTATACTCAGTTGCCCCTGAATCAGGTCAATCAGCTAGCTTGGAATATCCGTCAACCCATAGGGCAGGCTGATCTGAACTGACAAATGGTAGAGATGCAAGGATCCATGCTCTAGCTCATGCAGCAAATGAAAACCTTGCTGGACAACTTGCAAACCGGGCTCATCTCTAACTCTCATCAACCCGAATCTCTACCATTGATAAGTCCACTTTTGTGGACTATTATTTAACCTAAGTACTATTTAATTATTTATTCTTAGTTGTTAATTAATTAGGAGTTATATGGCAATTTACCTTTGCCTGCATTTTATTTTATGCTTCAATTTTACATTTAATAACAAATGTTATGATAATATAATTTATGTGATGAATGCAGGCTAGGTACAAGAATCAGATGCTCATTTTTACTTCTATAAGATGTCTTGGACTTGGACTGGATGTTTGGAACTACTATAAAAAATTCACGCCATTACATTTTTTTAAGATGTTTGATGCTCTAGTTAGACATCTGAAGGAGAAACACCCCATGCATATCTGCTGTTCCAACCACTCGCGATCGTTGTGAGTAGTTGGAGATACTTGCGACCGAAGGAAAAGGAGGAGATTTTTGTTTAAAAAGAAGCCACATCCACCGAGGAGAGGAGCCGGATCTTCCTCCCTTGGCGGGGATCTTCTCCCTCTCCACCACTGTGGAACAAGCGCACTTTGTGTTTCAAGCTTGCACCGTGGACCGAAGCTGCCCTCAATCTCTGCTCGTCTTGACGAGGTGGTGCCCGGTGACAGAGAGCACCACCACCATCAGCCGCTCCCTCCACCGTTACCACCTTCATCTTCTCCACTTTCTTCTTCAACCTCCTACTACCGCTCCTCCAGTCGAATCCATCAACTCCACCACTCCTCAACGCCACGATCACCGCACACACGTAGCCACCCCCTTGCGCAACGTCCACTAGGCAGTAGCATCAGCTTCATCCTCCCACGCTAGCCTGTCCACCACGTGCGCGCGCCCTTGCAACCTCGCTAGTGCCTGCAGGCGCTACACCCATCAGTCGCGCACTACCACAGTGCAGGCGCAGTGCCCTTGCAACCAAGTGCAGCGTGCCTCACACCCTTACCCGACATCGCACTGTTCATGTTCTTCCCCGAAGGAACCCCTCGCTAGCCATCCACCTCCAAGTGCAGCCACCTCCACGTGCCATGAAGCTTCGCTCCAACAACGCCATAGACTTTGCCTTGCCCTCACAAGGCCGCCCACGCCCGCGGCAGACCTTCTCGCCGTCCATGCAAGCACGTGCGCAAGCTGCCGCCAACAGCATCCAAAGCTCCGATCAGCTGTTGCCGGCCACCTCCGTCGATGCCATAACCACCAACACAAAGCCCTCATCCCGACCGATCTACTCCGAGCACCGTGCCTCCAGCCGCGCCTTCTCCGCGTGTGCACGAGGGGAACAAAATCCCTTGTTTTGCTACAGTAACACCTCAATTAGTATTTACGTTAAATGCCATTGCGGATATTTCTATTCATTTATTTAAGGCATTACATTATTGAGGTGAATTTGCATAGCCCTCCTACTTCATCTAAATTATTTACATATGCATATCTCACATGAATGATTTAATGCATGTCATAGATATTATGGTAAACAAGTTATATTCTAGAAATTAGTATTTACAGTATTTACCAGTATCAAGATCATTATTTTACATGATATTATATAATGGTGATTTTGCATATGCACCCTCAGATTCTTGGTTAATTATCTAAATTGAGAATTTATGCTGGAAATGAGAATACTAATTAGCATGCACATCCGTTGAAATTTCCGATTACTTGATACATCATTACTCATGTTTAATAGGTTAATTCCTCCATGTGGAGATGACCTAACTATTCGTGGTTAGATTCTGAAAATTAAAATATTTTGAAAAGTGATTTTTGACCACACGATTAAATATAACGACACATCATTTTATGTTAAAGTTTTCAATGAAAATGAAGATCGCTCTTTCAACCATCCCAACCCGCAAAATATCCTGAATCTGTGCAATCAAGCCGATGGGTACGGAAATTAGAGGGACCCACGTGCACATGCTTAGGTGGTTGAGTAGGGTCCTTCCTCTTCTTCTGCAAATCAACGATTCTTAGCTAATGAAGACCCTCCAATCTTTCCTAACCCTCCCCAAGACCCAAACTCGTATTCATCACAAATTTTGTTACCTTGAAAAGTGGTAAACAAACTGAGGATCCACAACCACACTGTTCTGATTTACTGAATCTTGAAGAACCTGAGGAGAGAAAGGAGAACTTTGGAGAAGAAATCAAGGCTCAGGAACCTGATTCCAAAGATTCAACTCATGTTCCTTTTCCTGAAGCCTTGATCAGATCAAGGAGGAAGTCTGTTGATAGTAACGAGGAGCTTCTGAATATTAAAAAGAATGTCGAGATCGATATTCTGCTCCTCGACGCTATCAAGTATATATCGGCTTATGCGAGATTTTTAAAGGATTTATGTACACAGAAGCGTAACCTGAGAGAATCTATTCCGAGGAAGGTGGTACTCTCCGAGCAGGCTAGTTTTATTATCCTACACCACCTCCCTCAGAAAAAGAGAGATTCAGGTGCTCCGTTGATTTCTTGTGTCATCGGAGATTACACTTTTGTTAGAGCACTGCTGGATCTGGGTGCATCCATCAACCTAATTCCGACTTCTCTTTACGAGAAGTTTGGATTAGGTGAACTTCGACCGACTTCAGTAATGTTGCAGTTAGCGGACCGTTCGGTCACAAATCCGCAAGGCGTTATTGAAGATGTTATTGTTAATGTTAAGGATTTCTATTTTCCTGTAGATTTTCTTATCCTTGACATGGATGTACCTAAAAATTTGAGGAACATGCCCATCATTCTGGGGCATCCGTTCCTGGCTACCGCTAAGGGCAACATTAACTGTGAAAGCAGTAGCATGGAAATCGCCTTTGGGGATCAACGAATGAAATTGGATATTTTTAAGGTGATTAATAAATTTGAGGATTGTGGATTTATCGAGGAACTTGAGGATGATAATGTGAATATTGAAACTTGTATGATGGTTTCTGCATTTGAAAGTTTCTCCTTTGATGATGAATTGGACCTGCAACCCTCTATGGTAGACCTGCCATCTTCTGAAGTGGTTATTGATTTTGTTCACTCTCAACCTCTTCCTCTTGATGAGTCATCAGCATCTTCCTTACCTTCAATCATTAGCCTACCCCTACTTGAATTGAAACCATTTCCTGAGAATATGAAATATCAGTTTTTAGGACCACACAAGATGCTCCCTGTGATTATCAGTGCTAAATTAACAAAGGAGAAGGAGATTAAACTGATTAAGGTCCTGAAGGAATACAAGGAGGCAATTGGTTGGACCATTCATGACCTTAGGGGGATTGAGCTGTCTTACTGCAATCATAGAATATTTTTGGAAGATGGATCCCGCCCTTCTCACCAGATGTAGAGGAGATTAAATCCAAATATGCGAGAAGTGGTCAAGAAGGAGATTATTAAGTGGCTTGATGCAGGAATCAATTATCCGATCTCTGATAGTCCTTGGATAAGTCCCGTGCATATTGTTCCCAAGAAAGCTGGGATTACCGTTGTGACTAATGAGAAAGGAGAATCTGTGACAACTCGTTTAGCTTCCTCTTGGAGGGTTTGTATCGATTACAGAAAACTGAACACGACCATGAAAAAGGATCATTTCCCTCTGCCTTTCATTGATCAAATCTTGGAAAGATTAGCCAGGCAGAAGTACATCTGTTTTCTTGATGGCTACTCGGGAAACAACTAAGTTCCTATCCATCTCGAGGATCAGGAAAAAACTACTTTCACTTGTCCCTACGGAACCTTTGCTTTCTGTAGGATGCCATTTGACTTATGCAATGCACCTGCGACTTTTCAAAGGTGTATGCTGGCTATATTCTCTAACATGGTGGGAGAGTTTATGGAAGTCTTCATGGACGATTTCTCTTTTTTTGGAGAATCATTTGACTCTTGTCTAGCTAATCTTGAAATGATTCTTAAATGATGCATCAAAACAAGATTGGTCCTTAGCTGGGAAAAGTGTCATTTCATGACACAAGAAGGTATCGTCTTGGGTCATGTAATCTCTGAATGGGGAATTGAAGTGGATAAAGCTAAGGTTGATGCTATCTCTAAACTTCCTCCTCCCACATCTATTAAACAAATTCGATCATTTCTTGATCATGTGGGATTCTATAGAAGATTCATCAAGGACTTTTCGAAGGTTTCTCGTCCTCTGAGCAATCTTCTCGCCAAAGAAATGCTGTTTGATTTCAACGAATCATGCCATAAGGCATTTGATTTTCTTAAAACGGCAGTCACTTGTGCTCCGGTGCTGCAACCATCGGTTCGGACAACCCCTTTTGAGATCATGACCGACTCTTCTGATTACGTGTCGGGACTGTTTTGGGTCAGAAAGTTGACAGGAAGTCCTCTGTCATCTACTACGCTAGTAAAACTCTGGATGAGGCCCAGAAGAATTACACTGTTACTGAGAAAGAATTACTAGCCGTAGTATTTGTTTTGAAAAAATTCAGGGCTTATCTCTTAGGGTCTCACGTCATTATATATATATACCAACCACTTGGCCTTGAGACATCTCTTGGCTAAAAAGGATGCCAAACCCTAGCTTATTCATTGGATTTTGCTGCTTCAGGAATTTGATCTTGAAATTAAGGATAAATCCGAGGTACAGAATTTGATGGTGGATCATTTGTCGAGACTTCTGAGTGATTCTTCTCGTCCGGACATCCCGATTGCTGATACCTTTCCAGACGAAACTATTCTTACAGTTTCAGGCGTCCAAACCTTGTGGTTTGTTGACATTGTTAATTATTTGGCTGTTGGTCAAATCCCTCAGGATTGGAACAAGCAACAATAGGATAGACTCAAATCTGAGGCCAAATATTACTTCTAGGAGGACCCTAAACTGTACGGCATCGACTCTGATCAGATTATTCGCCGATGTGTTCTAGAGAACGAATTCAACAGTATACTCGAGTTCTACCATGCATCTGCGTGTGGTGGACACTTCTCTGGGAAAAAGACGACTGTAAAAATTTTGCAATCTGGATTCTATTGGTCGTCTTTATTCAAGGATGCCCAGGATTTCTCAAGGTCGTGTTCCCGATGCCAGGCACTTGGGAGCATAACTAATATAGATATGATGCCCCTAAACCCAATTCTTCCTGTCGAAATTTTCGATGTTTGGAGTATCGATTTCATGGGACCCTTCCTCCCTTCATTTGGACATCAGTACATTCTCATCGCTGTTGCTTACGTGTCCAAATGGATTGAGGCGATTCCCACCCAAACCAATGACCACAAGGTGGTCATCGATTTTGTCAAGAACATCTTCAGCAGGTTTAGGATTTCGAGGGCCATCATCAGTGATGGTGACACTCATTTCACTAATGCCCAGTTCCGTAATTTGCTGGCTAAATACAGGGTTAATCACAGAATCTCCACACCTTACCATCCCCAGACGAATGGACAGGTCGAGATCTCCAATCGAGAGATCAAGAATATTCTGCAAAAAATGGTTAGGCCTGATCGCAAAGACTGGACTCAAAAGCTTGAGAACGCTGTTTGGGCCTATCGTACGAAGTATAAAATGCCTATCAGCATGTCTCCATTTCATCTGGTGTATGGAAAGGCATGCCATTTACCCGTAGAGATTGAACATAGGGCATTTTGGGTAATTAAGCAGTGCAATCTATATCTGAGTTTAGTCGGGAAGACCAGGAAACTCCAACTATCTGAGTTGGAGGAGCTTAGAAATGATGCATATGAGAATACCAAGATCTACAAGGCTCGGACCAAAGCTCTACATGACCAATTGATTTCTCGCATGAGCTTTGAGCCGAACCAGAAGGTCTGGTTATTTGATTCTCAACTTAAGCTCTTTCTTGGAAAACTTAGGTCGACATTGAATCGCCCGTTCATTATCAACCAGATTTTTCCAAATGGAGCTATTCAGATCTTTGACCTGAAGATGGGTAATTCATTCAAAGTCAACGGTCAACGTTTGAAGGCTGTTATTGACCGTACTCTTCTAGAACCCGTCTTAGACACAGTTTCTCTATCCATGTTCTGACTTCTTTGGCTGGACTTCGCCTAGCTGACGGCATTAAACTTAGCAGTTGTACATATGACTTAGAGCTGACCCGAGCTTCATATTCAGGTGATATCTTCCATATTCTACCGTTCCTTTCATGTCTCTTTTTCTCAATGTGGACATTGCATCAGTTAGGCATGGGGGGGTGGATTCATTTTGGAATCATTTTGTCAGCATTGTGAAATTTTTGTAAATTCTATTTCTCTTCTTTTATATACATAAAAAAAATTGAATTAGGAAGGAATACTTGGACATTAGGACCTTTCAATCTTAGGAAATATTACATTAGGATCTAAACACAAAGACCCTTTAGGTCTTTGGGCTTAATCGGCTCGAGTATCCACTAAAATGTGGATTTATTTTTCGAGTCCTAGCCATCTTGAATTCTATTGTAATGTGATTAAATAAGTTTGGGTGATAAGTACACGACTTATCAACCCGCCTTCTGATTTGAGGGAACTTTAAGTCTAAAGCATCTACACACTATCTTTTCATTGACTTATTGATCGGCGATTTTAACGGAAATTAGGTAGCTAATGAACCTTCTAGGGTGATATGCTTGGCAAGTTATCATGGGTAACAGCCCATAGGTAGGTTGTTCAGAGCCCAGTTACTGGACCATTCTCTTCTTACTGCCTTTAGGTAAATCTTAGACCAGGGAAGCCACCTACTTAAAAAAAAAAGTCAAAAAGAAAAGAAAAAGAAAAGGAGAAAAGAAAGAAAACAAAAGAAAACAAAAGAAATAAGCCACATTTCGCGGCACGAGTATGGTTGGCAAGTTGTCAGTGGTAACAACTCATCGATCGGTTGTCCAAAACCCAACCCAAGAAATGCACTAAAAATTCCCAAAATACTTAGGAAGAAGCGGAGAAGTAGAATAAGTCAGGGAGATATACACTGGATTCACCCTTGTGTTGACCCCATAAAAATAAAAGTAGGGAGAAAGCTATTGGTTGTAAAGATACACCTTTAGGCAGAACTCTCTTTTTAAGGTCACCTAGAGGCGTAGAAATCCGAAGTCCGTTCTAATTGCCGATCAACGAGTCTATCACATTCACAATAAGATGCTTACAACTTAGGGTTTTCATCAAATCTTAGGTGGGTTGAATGGTTGTAGAAAGGCACTCTTTAACCCTAAACTCAAAAATCCAAAAAAATTAGAAAAGAAGAAAAAGAGAAAAAGAATTTTTTCTTTGAATAAGGCGAGGGCTTGAGGCAGTCTGCATTTTAGCAGATACCCGGGCGCTGTTGTGTCTTTGAAAGTTCAGATCCTGTGTAAAAGAATTTTTTCATGTTGAAAATAACTTATGCCCAAGTAATCCAACCTAATTCTTTTATAAATAGGATGTAGTTTTTGCTAGGGACTAGCAAAAGATAGGCATGGGGGTGTGATGTGCATACATATGATTAACCTAAAATATCTATTAATGCATGTTCTTAGTGTCACATTAGCATCATACATTGTGAATACTGCATAACATACGTAATCTTGCATTTAGATTAAGTTGTATAAATTGTACAGTAATTGTCTCCTTTTTATGGTCAGGGACAGGTGACTTTTTATCGGGGCCTCGGATCGAAGATCGAACCGTACGAATCTGATCAGGGCAACGATTGGAGTTCAATGACTCTAAGATCACCCTAATCAAACATCCATAGCGCGAGATAGAGGCCGAGGAACCCTAAAGATGAAGGGCTAAGATGGTGTTAATCCGCACTGTAGACGACAAATCTGATCGCACGGATGGATTCGGAATGACGATCGCAGCCTAATGGTGCAAAAATCGATCCAATCCGACACCTGTTTCCCCATCTACATCACTCAGAGGATGGACGGCCAAGATGGCACCACATGGTGCCATCTCAGCTGCCCAACCAGCCCGAAGGACCCGCAGCTGCCTTTCCTTCTTCACCTTCCCTCTTGATCTCGACCATTGGATGCTCATCCAACGGTCGCGAAACCACGCGCACAAATCCTCCACGCGAGACAAAGCCGCCCGCAGCGCGTTGGTCGAGCGACTTCGCGAGAAGAGGAGGTCGTGCGTTTGAGCCGCGGTGCCTCAAATTGAAGAGTGGGCACGTGGAGCAGGTGAGTGAGCAGGGCCGCATGATGAGGATCGGACGATGCTGCGCGAGCGATAACGCCCACGCATGATCTGACGCGTGATCGTACGCGAGCGCGTGGCGCTGGCGAGGATGGTTTAAGCCGTCTGATCTCTTGATCGGACGGTTGTGAGCGCGTGGACGTGCACGTGCGTTGGAGGACACGGAGGTGAGGAGGCGCGCGGTGCGTGCACACGAAGACCACGTTCAGGCCTTTAGTGACGGATTTATCCGTCACTAAAGGTCCCATATTAATGCTTTTCAAATTAAAATGTCCAAAATGCCCCCACTCCTTGTAACTATAAAAGGAGATCCCCTCCATATGAATTTCTCATCCCTTCCTTCTCTTCTCTCTCTCTCCAAAGCTCAAGAGAAGCTTGTCCCACACCTGGGATGCTCCTCAAGAGATAAAATCAAATTTTCGCCTCCATTTCGGAAGCAAAAATTGTGACGATGATGACGTGCTGCCTCGTTCCCGTTCCTCCTGCTTTGACCTCCTTCTTCCCACTCTATTCCTCATCTTCGAGGCATTGTCTTGTCCAGCTTGTCCTCCAAGCAATCGTCATGGAGGATAACTTCTCTCTCCCATTCCTTTTTCTTGCTTTCTAGATTAGAATTTTCCTGCTTTTTAGTCGTAATAGTTTTCCTGCTTTCTAGTGTAATTTCTCTCTTTCTTAGATGTACAAATATTTTGCAACTTCAAGTGGATGTTTTCTCTCTCTCTCTCTCTCTCTCTCTTTCTCTGATTGTTTATATTGATTCCATTGCATTGTAATTACTCCACTCTTTAAACAAAAATAAAAAAAAAAAATTATGAATTTTGATCAACGTAGCCTCCATGAGTTCGACCCGGGATTTCTTTTCTGGTATAAATTTTATTTGTTGAACCCGAGTTCTTCGCTCTTCAAACTATAGCGATAGGTTTTCAAAACCAACTCCGATAGTGTAGTTATCCGACGTTCAACAATATGTGATAAGCTTTACTTCAGGATGAATATCCTATGAATATGCATTTGTCTCCCTTAGCATCAAATTTATAAATATTTTCTTTAGTTATATGCATATAACACTTCCAAATATTTTGAAATAACTAATTTTGTGTATTCTATTATAATAAAGTTCATAACTTATTTTATTAAGTATAGGCCTAATTAGTACTCTATTTAGTACATAGCATGTCGTGTTAGTGGCTTCCGCTCAATAATACTTTGGAAGACTAGATTCTATAAGAAGTGTGCGAGCACATTTTTGAAGAGTCCGATTTTTCTATTTTGCTACACCATTTTATTGTGGAGCTCTAGGAAACTAAAACTCATGTTTTATTCCTAGTTCTTCACAAAAATGAGAAAAATCTTGATTTTCAAATCCTCCTCCATGATCGGATCGAATTCGAGAAATCATAAATTTTTTCTCATTTTGAACAAGTTTTAAAAACTTACGAAAAATTTCTAGGGTTTGGTCTTTAAGTTTAAGAAAATATACCCATGTAAATCTTGAATAATCATATATAATTACAAGACAATATCTACTATCATTTAAACTACTTATTCTAGTTGGTCCAAATAAATCTAAGTGCAAGAGTTCTAAAGGTTTAGATGTAGAGACTATATTTTAGCTTTTGAAAGAACTTCTATTCAACTTACCAAGTGTACATGCATCACAAAAAATATTTGAATTAAATTTTTTCTTAGGCAATCCTTTAACTAATTCATACATATTTGAAGTGCAAATGACCTAATCATTTACACCAAGTAAGCATTTCATCATCTGAAGCTACTAAACAATTATAAGTTCCATTTTTATCTATTTCAACAATATATATATCCTCATATCTTTTTCCAATTAGAAGAATTTCATTTGTTATACTATCAAATATCTTAAAAAATTTAGCACTAAATAAAATATCATATCCTTTGTCACAAATCTGGCTTACACTTAAGAGATTATGTTTAATCTTTTTTTTTTTTTTGAAATTGAAAGGAAAGCTATCGTGTTACTATAGCAATTCAGAAGAGCATTTTATTTATAAAAGAAATATGAGCTTACAAAATAGATCCCTAAATACGTATAAGGGACCAGCATACATTTATAATTTGTTCCACACAGACTGGTCTCTCTTGAAATAAAAACTCATTTCTCACCCACCAAATGCACCACATCACTGTTGCCATATGTGTATGCAACAGTAAAAGATGCATTACCTTTCCTAATAATACCTGTACCTATAATTTGTCCTTTGTGGTTGGTCCTGAATGTAACGGAACCACCCTCTTTGTATGTTACCTCTAGAAAGAGTTCCTTGTTGCCAGTCATATGCTTGGAACATCCACTGTCCATGATCCAAGTTCCTTTGTTTTTGTCCTACAAAATATGATCGTCTTTGAGTTGATCTTCTTGGCTACTCTACTATTTTTCTATAGGCATGTAGTCCTTCTTTGGTTCTCTTAAAGATACATCTTGATAAATCTACTTCTTCTTGACCTACAAAACAAGATCGAGCAAGTTTCTTTGGTACCCATTTTTTCTTGGGTCCATTGTGGTTAGTTTTTATTTTCATAGTTGAATATGAAAGCTTCCTTACTTCCTTTTGACTAGATATAAAACTAGTTTGTTTGACTTTTGATGAACAAGCTTCATGAGAAAATCCAAAACCAAATTTGCAAGAAGGAGATTTTTGTGATGATAAGAGTTTATCTAAGTTTTTCTTCTCATTAGTAAACCTAGCAAGATCTTCTAATAATCTTTTTGAATTATCTTTAAGGTCTTGAATATTAGTTTCAAGAAGTTTTATTTTATTCATTAAACTTTTAGTCTCATCACATAGAAAATCTTTTTCTTGCATAATCTTGTCTTTCTCATTTTGAAGATCTTGATATATTTTTTTAAGATCTTTATTTTCTAACTTTATCTTTTTAAAAGTGTTATATAAATCATTAAAGGCTTCTATGAGCTTTTCTAAAGATAAATCATTTACCTCATCTTCTAATGCCATAAGTCCAAGGCATGCAGCTTCTTCCTCGGTTGAATCAGTTTCAAATTCACTTTCACTTGAATCTGAATCATCCCATGTAGCTTGCATAACTTTCTTTTTCTTGTGCTTGTTAAATGACTTCTTTGAATCCTTCTCTTGTTTCATTTTGCTTTTTTCTCCATCCTTTTTAAGAAGTGGACAATTTTTTTGAATTTGTCCCTTCTTTTTGCATTGATAGCAAATGATTGGTTCCACCTTTGAATCCTCTTTTGATCCCTTTTTCCTGAAATTCTTTTTATGTCTAAGAAATTTTCTAAACTTACGAGTAAGCATGGTAAGGTCTTCATTTTCTTCATCACTATCCTCGAATTCTGAAAACACTTTAAAGGCTAGTTGTTTTTTCTTCCCTTCCTCTGTCCCTTTCTTCTTTTGATTAAGCTTGGTCTCATATGCCATGAGATTTCCAAGAAGTTGGTCCATATTCAAGTTTTCAACTTCATTGACTTCTTCTATAGTTGTAAATTTAGGCTCAAAAATATTTGTCAAAGAACGTAAAATCTTACATTTAAGCTCACCTCTTATGAAGGTCTTTCCTAGAGCTTTCAAGTTGTTGACAATGAAGCTGAAACGTGTGTACATATCCTTCACACTCTCATTTTCCTGCATTTTAAATTTCTCGAATTCTTGGGTTAGTAAAAAACATTGAAATTCTTTACCTTATTCGTTCCCTCATGAGTAACCTCAAGAGTTTTCCAGATTTCATATGCACTTGTGCATTGAGAAATTCGATTAAACTTGTTAGGGCTGAGTGCACAATACAAGGCATTCATAGCCTTGGAGTTGAGTGAGAGCTTCTTCTTGTTGTCATCCATCAAAACTCCATTTTCAGGTTTCACCAGTCTTTCAAATGGTGTTTCCACCATTTCCCAAAGCGTATAATCTCTAGACTGAAGGAAAACTTCCATCCTCTGCTTCTAGTATGAGTAATTCGTACCATCGAAATAAGGAGGTTTTGATGTTGAGAATCCACAGTTGTTGCTTGTTGCTACCACCTTAGATGCCATTAGATCGTCTTGCTCAGGCTTTGACACCTACACACAAGAATAAACCAAAGCTCTGATACCAAATGTTAGTGGCACAAGAAGGGGGGTTGAATTGTACGAAAAAATATGAAACAATCGCAACAGCACGCAGTTATTTAGAGAGGAAACCTTTGTGGGAAAAGCCTCTACATAGATCTCTCAATCTAGGATTTTTCCCCTACCTAAGTAGGAATTACTAACAACAAGTAATATTACAATTCCCCTCTTCCTGGACAAACCCCAAGAAGAGTTTTGGCCCTCTACTAAGAGGAAACAGGAAACTCACAAACTGGGTACCCAAATAAACTATTAAAAATAATATATTCCTATAAGCCTTGAATAAAAGAATTAGAATACTTCCTTATCAAACCTATGAGTAGCAAGAAGAAGGTTTACTCTCAAAGGAACAATAACACAAACGGAGCACAAGAGAGCAACTAGAGAAAACAAAAAGGATCAAGAGCTTTGCAAAATAAGTATGACGTATATTTCTTTGTTGTATTTTCTAAAGGATACCTATGGGGGTATATATAGGTGTAGGAGGTCAAATTTAAGCCTAGGTAGTCGTTGGAATTTGAATTGAAATGGAATAAATTAAGGTAGAATGGCTACAATGCATTTACTCAAAGTCTAATTGTATCAGACATCTGAAAAACCAAGGCAGACGTCTGAAAAGACTATTTCAAATGTCTAAGAATAAATTGGGACATCTGAAAAAGCTCCAAAGAAAAGTAGTCGTTACTGGATTTCATAAGATCAAATACAGGGACGTTTGAACAAAAACTTAGACATCTGAACTTATAGTTTCAGACGTCTGAAAATTAAATTGGATGTCTGAAAAGGTTCCAGGGTCAAAGTGATTTTTACTGGAATAAAATTGGACCCAAATAGGGATCTAAAGATAAATGTTTAGATGTCTTATTGGACGTCTGGACAAAAGTTTAGATGTCTTAAGAAGAATCATTTAACGTCTGAATAAATGTAAGGAAGTCTGATGGCCTACAAGAGTCCAAAAATAAAAGAGAAACTGACATAATCAATTGCAGTCAATTTTATTGTTGTATAAAAAGTGAATGTTGGTCAGTTTTAGATGACTCAAGAAGATGAGAGACGTCTAAAAAACACCTAAGATTATGACCGTTGTTCTATTTAGTTAAAGAGATATTAAAAACTCAAGGAGGCGTTTGAAAGATAATAATAGACATCTGAAGAAGATAACAGATGTCTAAAAAATCTAGATGACATTGGTTGCAAAGACTGGCTATGAATCTCGACTCTGGACAAGATATTGGACGTCTGGAGAAGTAGATCAGACATCTTAAAAATCATACTCAGATGTCTGAAGGGAAAATGAGACGTCTGAAAAACCAACAGAAGTAACTCTTTACAAATTCAAGGATACCAGTGTGAATATGAAAATTCTAAAGACATCCTAAGGATAATTCTGGGCTTTTTATGATCTAAACAAATAAAATAAACTATAAAAGAAATTCTTTTGCCCTTCGTTTTCCTCGATCATTTTCTTTAAATCCTTCTTGCAATATGTTAGTCTCTTCCAAGAAAGTAGCTCATTTGTCATTATCAAAAATATAATTATAAACATTTGAACAATAGAACGAAGGGCGTGGGTTCGAATCCACGCGGGCAGATCAAATCTACTGAAGAGGGGGGCGAGTCAAATTCGACTGTCGGATGCTTATCGGGCGGTTGCGGACATGGCTACATGGCGCACTCACGTGCGCCATTGAGTGCGCCGGATGAACGAGCTTACTGTACGCGTGCGATGATGTGCCATTAGATGCGCCATTGTACATGGGCACCGCAAGTGAAGAAGTTGAAGTGAGCTCATAGTGCGATGAGGCATGTGAACAGTTGTCGGTGAGGAGGTGTTGACGTGGTGTGTTGAGAGGCGTCGGATGCACGATGGATGGCTACCCTTTGACACAGGCTTCAATGATGTGTAGCTATAATGATGCTTATAAATGTCACTAAAGGCCTCGATATTAATGTTTAAGCTTTGAAATGACCTTTTTGCCCCCATGTCCTCAACTATAAATATGGCCCTACACCCCACATATTTCTTCATCCCTTTCATCATCTCTCAACCTCCTAAAGAGTTAAGAACAATGTTCTTAAGCTCACTTTAGTGCTCCCAAGCTACTAGAAGATTCGCTAGAGTTAAAAATCAAAAGTTTCCACTTCTCACCCCCCTTCGCGGAGCTCTCGTCAGCTGTCCTCTCACCCCCACTTCGGAAGCGGATCCCGTGACATCGATGCCCTGCCTCATCCCTGACTCTTCCAAATTTGCCCTCCTTTCTCCATCTTCACTCTCCTTTCTCTAAGGGGTTGTTTGTCTGGCTCATCCTCCAAGCATTCGTCGAGGAGGATAATCTCTCATCCTCTATCTTTTTATCTCTTTCTAGAGTAGATTTCAACTTTGTAGTTGTAGCAAATAGTTGTGATTGACATTATCTTAGATATAAAAGTTCTCACTCTTTCTCTCTCTTATTTATATTGTTAGTAGATTAGCTGCTTATAGCCATTGTGAATGTTTCCTTTATAAAGAAAATACAAATATATATATATATAATTGTAGATGTATAATTGACGTAGCCTCCTTGTGTTCGACCCGGTACTCACCATAGTTTTGGTAAATTTATTTGATAGTGGATTTTTACGCAACTACAACGATGGGTTTTCAAACTCAATGTTTTTTGCATATAAAATCTCGCTCATCATAGACACGTAGAACTTTGGTAAATAATTTCTTGAAACTTTTGATGGAAAGATAAATTTTATGTTGAGGAAGTGTATTTGAAAATGATTAGAATCAATAATATGTTCAAAGATGTAAGCATAAGATTCTAATATCAAAGATTTTGAGTGATCGATTTTACTTTTAAAGATAACAAGATATGTATATGAAGCAAGATCAAAAGATCAAAAATAATACTCCCTTGAACTTCCTTTTCAAAAGTATGAAGTAGGCCTAGTGGAAGTAGCGAAGAAGATCATCTTCAAGGATCACCAATGTTGGCGCACACAAGGAAGTAGAAGCTTGAAGACTGATGATAACATCATCATTAGCCATAACTAGCTTTAATTAGTCAAAATCAATTGACAAATGCTCCTACATACGCTAGTCATAATTCATTGCATACCCTTTTTGAGAGACATACATTAAATCAGGGGTAAATCTGTAGTTTTAACATCATATCATAAATGCAGAATAATCATGGGATTTTCCAGGATTTAATTAAAGGTCAAATATTCATAAATGTCTAATAAGAGGGTTTATGCAGAAAGAAATGAGTTTTCGCACATTTCAAGAATCAATGGACATTTGAAACCCTAATTTCAAAGGTTTAGGCCTCGTCGTGCAAGAACCACGTGCTTCCAAGCTTGGTTTCAAAGTTATCGTCTTCTTTTTGAATTATTTGCGAAAAGGTCCCTATGTTTGTCATCTTCTTTATAGATTGGTCCCTTTGCCATTATCGCGAAGGAACTCCTATTGCGGCGACCTTCAATCAGAAATTTCTCTCTGATTTCTTGACAAATCTCTCCCAAAATAGTAAGGGAGATCCCTGATGAAATCCTCTTTCATTTGAGCCACGCGTTTTGCTCTGAATCCTACTCAAAACCTAATACAAATCATTCAAAGGTTAGGATCTCCTTGTTGCGCAAGAACCACGTGCTTCCAAGCTTGGTTTCGAAGCTTGGAAAGCTCCAATGAAGCCTATAAAAGGACCCACATTGTAAAGCCGTGTTCCTTAGCTTGGTTTGGAGGCCAGATACCCCCTTCTTCCCTTTTCCTTGACCTCCATCTCCACCAACTCCAGCGACCCTCCTAGATTACCTTCTTCACTATCCGCCACATACAATAGGCGGCGACTCCTTCATCCTCAGCTTCTTCCACGCGTTGTAATACTAGCGAGTGCTGCCTACCTCCCCTCGTCGTCACTGCTTCGCCCATCGGAGACTACATCTCCTCCAAGCCTGGTGTACCACTGGCAAGGACATCTCTTCCCTTTCGTCCATTAGATTTTGGTTAGTTAGCTTCCTTTAGCTCTGTTGGTTAGCTTAGGACTCCTAAACCCTAGTTTCGACCCATGCCACCGCCGTTCACTGTCATCTTCCCCATCTCTGATGACATCTCCGGCAAGGTTTGTCCATCGCTCCACCGCACCACACACCTCGCCAATACTTCCTACACCTCCGCTTCACCTCCACGAACCAAACCCCCATCTTTATTCGCCATTCCAAACACTCACAATCGCCACCGAACAACCCATCTTCGCATGGTCTCCTTCGCCTTCGCCTGCCACCCACATCCACTTATGCAGCACGCCACTGCCATGAACATCTTCGCCGCATCCTTACAATCCTCTTGAGCTTTTTAACTGGGGTTTTTAGCCTATCTTTTGTATTTCAGGTATCCCACCGGAGCTCCATCACCGCATCATCTTCCCCAATCTTGTTCTTCGCATCACGGCTACATTCTTAATTGCAACTTGCTCTAGGCTGATGATAATGTCATCATCTGCCATATCTAGCTTTAATTAGTCACAATCCATTGATAAATGCTCCTACATAACCGCTAGAGAGCCATAATTCATTGCATATCCATTCTGAGAGATTAATAATGAAACAGGGGTAAATCTGCAGTTTTAATAGTATATCTTAATTGTAGAACAATTAGGAGGTTTCCCAGGGGTTAATTGAAGGTAAGTGTTCATAAAAGTCCAATAAGTGGGTTCATGCAAATAGAAATGGGTTTTCGCGTGTTTAGAGAATTAATGGATATCTGAAACCTTCATTTTTCACGTCTGCCAACCATCTCCGATCACGTTCACAACACACCATGGCCACCACCACCCTCGCCGCATCTTTGCGATCCTACTGAGCTTCTTTGACGAGGCTGTAAGGCTGTACCTTGTGTTTTAGGTTCGCCAGCCATTGCCGTCATTAACAAAGCTCCTTCATGAGAGCTTGACATTGTGTTCGCGCTGCATCAGTTCCAGACGTAACCCCTAGGCAGTGCGGATTACCTCCAGGTGCTCGTCTAGGCCTCCAATTGATGAGCCAAAGCAGTAGCCACACCAATTGAAGAAGACATCCAGCAGCTGCATTTACACGAGAAGAGATTGCGGAGTTTAGTCCCAAATTGGTGGGAGAGAAGCATCCGCACACCCATAAAAGGAAAAAGTGATTGATCACACGTGTTTCGTGAGTTTGAAATCAGGGTTACAAGTAACCTGTCATCGTAGTTGCAAAACTCGTGGTCAAATAAAATTTATACTGAAACTCCAAGGGAGTCTCGGGTCGAACACGGGGAGGTGAACATTTGGTTTTATGAAATCTACGCTTTACTTTTATTTGTTTTTGATTGTTTTTAGCTTTTCTAATTTTTTTGGTATTTTTAGCAAGCAAGAGATTCGGTCGATGAAAACTTTATCTACTTGCAAAAATAAGAGAGAGAGGGAGAGAGAGAAACAATCATCTATTTATCAAGAACTTTTGTTGCACTATGAAAGTGTAAAAGATAGAAAGAGGTTAGAGAAATCCCCCTCGACGGTTGCTCGGAGGACGACTCGCTCTGATGTTGCCTGGAGGAAGGTGGTGAGGAGCGGTATGAAGGAGGACGGAGCTGGAGGATGGGGCAGGACGGCATCGCGGCGAGGATCTTCTTCCCAAAGGGTGATGAGAGGACGACCATGGGATGCTCCACCAATGGGGATGAGGGGAGGGAAAACTATTTGAATTTCTACTCTAGAGCCTTGGAGGTGGTGAGAGGAAGAAAGGAAGAGATGGTTTGGAATGGTGGTGGGTAGGTCCTTTTATAGTGGAGGAGGAAGAACAAATTCGCATCTAGGTCATTACTGACATCCATAAACATCGTTGTAGTTGTCGCTGAAGATCAGCCCTTCAAATCCTCTTGTTGGTGCGCACAGACCATTAGTGACAGCTGCAAGCATCACTAAAGGTGCACATCGCTGAAGATCCGCGCCCACCCCGCTGGCGTGCGCATCACGCGCCCATGCTCTCTGCGTCGTGCACGCGCGCACGCTGGCATGCGCTGGGCTACTGCTGCACGCGGCTGTGCTGTGTGCGATGTGTGGCTGAAGTTGTGCACGGTGCACTGCGTGCGGCTATGACTGTGCACGTGCACTGTTGCTAGCCGACGTTGGGCGGCTTGGATGGTGCCACGTGGTTCCATCTGGGTCGTCCATTCTTCTTTCTTTTGTAGAGGGTGCCACGGTGCTCAGATCGAGATGATTCCCGCTTTGCTGGACTACGATCGTCGCTCCGGATCCATCCATATGGTCGGATTTTCCATCTGAAACTCATATGGATGTCGCATTGCCCCCTGGTTGTTGATCTTCCTCAGACTTCATATGATGCTACGGTTCTCCGATCTAGACGATTTAAGAGGCATTAGACTCCGATCGTCATCTTAATCAGATCCGTATATTCTGATCATCCATCCGAGGCCCTAAAATAAGTCATCTTCTCTCCTGACCATAAAAAGGACCTAATTAACCTAAAATATATACAACTACTCTAAATGCAAAATGATGCATGTTATATAATATTTATAACATGATATGCAAATCTAAGCCTAGGAACATGCATGAATAGGCATTTTAACCTAAATAGATGTGTCTATATTAGTGATCCTACCCGGTTGCCCAAGACATCGGGGGGTCGGGTTCCTTGCTCATGATCCTTTCACTCCTCGGCTGCTACCCACTGTCGGTAGCCCTGGACCCGATTACTGTGCATACCCAAATACTTGATTAGATCGGGTTTGAGAGAGAATGAGGGAAAGAGAGAGAGCGGGGGAGGGGGGGTTTTGCTCCTCTGTTCACCTTGAGACACTTTGTCGCTGGGAAGACGGGAAGAGAAGGTTTCTGAAGGAGAAAGGAAGAGGAAAGGAAGAAGGCACTGGCTGTGAAAGAAGGAGAAGACCTGAAGAAGAGAGAGACACTGTAGCAATGACATTTAAGTCGTCTGATTA